>CM061268.1:7500-607500 GCA_030848825.1 Tadarida brasiliensis | reverse complement strand
AAGTTTACTGACTCGGCTTAGCTCCCGACACTCAGGACTCCGTGGGGGCCAGCGCAGAGGACCCCCAGCTGCACCTGCCGGTCAGGGCCTGGGCTGCCCACCTTCACTCTACACTGGGCAGTCCTGTGACCACCACCCACTACGGGCTGGGCTGCACAGGGTCTGGGCTCAGAGGTGGCCAGGCTGTGCCCGTCCACTAGAAGAGGAGGCTTCGCGCGGAGCCCAGGGCAGCCCACCTGTCCCCGGCAGGGCGGCCCCACCACGCACCTGCACCAGCGCCGTGCACAGCCCGAAGATGCCCACAGCCAGCAGGTTCTCCTGGAGCCACACCTTCACCGTCTCGTAGCACGGCTGCAGGGAGAGCGGAGTCAGGCGAGGCTGACCCTCCCCTCCAGGCCCCGGGCCAAGTGGGCAGGCGGGCGGGGCAGGCGTGGGCTCACCGCCTTCCACCAGGTGCCAGGTGCGTGCAGCCCGCAGCTCTCACTGAACTCCAGGCAGCAGGAGTCGGGCACACGCGTGGCGTTGTAGACTTCGAACCAGTCCGTGTAGTTGGAGACGCCACAGCAGCGGAACTGTGGGAGCAACGAAGTGGGGGGGGGGGACCACGCTGAGGGCGCACACCAGGCCCAGCCACGCCCATCCCCCTCCCCTGCCCCCCAGGCCCAGCCACGCCCCACCCCCTCCTGCCCCTCCTCACGTCGGTCTGGATGATGCTCCAGGCGTTGGTGAGGCCCACGTTGCCAGGGGTGCCGTACAGGTGCAGACCCTTCTTCAGATCGCGCTGTGCATATCTGTCGATCTGCAGGGGCAGTGGGGTCAGCAGGGCCACCCCCTGGCCGGCTGGGCCTCCCTGTCCAGACCCACACTGCCTGCCCTGTTCCCTTCCCCGCAGACCCCCTCCCAGAAGTCCCCACAGCACCCAGGCCTCTGCTCCCGTCACCTCCCTGGGCCACCTGTGGACTGAGCACTGAATTAGTCACAGCTGCGGGGACTCGGCCAACGCAGACACCGAGGACAGGTGCACCAACGCAGACACCGAGGACAGGTGCACCAACGCACAGACACCGAGGACAGGTGTACCGGGCTGTCCGCACACCCTCCGGCACACGAGCCGCGCTCTCGGCCAGGGCCTCGAAGCTCCCACACCCCAGGGCAAGGAGCACGCAAGCGCCCCGGGGTCCCCGAGACCTTCCTCCAGGAAAGTACCAGGGCTCCTGGGAGAAATGGCCGGTTCCTGCCAGGCAGGAAATGCCCGGGACAGGCCTGGGGCGTCTTCTGGTGCCAGAAAAATAAAATGTTCCCCAAAAAGTACATGGAAGGCATGCCCAGGAGACAGGAGCCAGCCGAGAGAGCGCCCACGGCAAAGTAGATGAGCAAAACATAGCACAGTCTCGGGTTATAACCCTAGGGACAAAACATGTAAATGAGCCCTTACTGACGTAAATAACGACTGAATAAACACTGGGAGGTGGGAGTCTCCCAGTCAACAAATACACAGCCGGGGACAGCAGGAGCCAGGCGCTCACCTGAGCAGGGCACAAACCTGCCTGAGCAGGGCACAAACCTGCCGGAGGGCCCAGGGCCCAGGGTCAGCAGAGGGGCCGCTGACCGCCAGCCGTTTGCGGGCACACTCACCCCGCTGTGGCCCCCGTGAGATGGAGCCCCCACCCCCGAGGCTGGCCCGCAGAGGTGGCTGTACCTTGTCAGTGTAGGCGAAGAAGAGGATGGTGACGGTGGCCTCCAGCAGGAACACCAGCAGCAGCAGCACGAAGAACTGCGGGGGTGGGATGGGGCGGGAGGGACACAGGCCTCAGCATCCCTGCCCCACCCTCCGCCGGCCACCCCAAACCCCGCAGCCCTCCACCATCCAAGGGCCGGGCCGCTCCCTTCTAGATGGTCTGTGATCAACATTCCCAAGGACAGGACTACGAACACGTCCTGCCTTTAGTCCATCGCCCAGGCCGAGGCCAGGCTGGGAGCTCTAACGAAGGGTCCCAGGGCCGAGGTCTGGGACAGGAGCCGGGGCGGAGTCGGAAAGGGGGTCTCTGCAAACAGGAGCAGCCCCACCTGTCACGCATGTGCACGCCTGTATGACGGTGGGCGTCTCGGGAGGCCCCCTCCGAGCTCCGGCACTGTCTCTGAAAGCAGCCCCCGCCCCGGACACCCACCACCCCGCAGGGGACGTCCATGTGTGGGAGCGGGGAGCCCGCCCTGCCCCCCACTCACGGTGAGCAGGAGACACTTGTTCTCCTTGATGGCCCCGATGCAGCCCACGAAGCCGATGGCCATGACGAAGGTGCCCGTGACGATGAGCAGGTTGGCGGCGGACAGGGACGGGAAGGAGGACGACAGGGTGGCGAAATTCCCCTGCGTGGCGGCCAGCCAGATGCCCACGCCCAGGATGCCGCAGCCTCCCAGCTGGGACCAAGGTGGGGGGCGGTGAGGCAGCAGCCAGGGGGTGTCCAGGGCAAAGCCCCGTGCACCCTCGCCCACCTGCTGACCTCCGAGCGCCGGGCACCCTCCCACACTTGTCCCAACACCCCCGACCCACGGCCACAGTGCCAGACAGCAGGGCCCCGCGCCTCGGGCTCGATCATGCTGGGGGTGGTGGGAGGAGGTGGTCTGCAGACACTCACTATCATGAATGGGGAAGGAATCCCAAGGCACCCCCTGATTGCCACCCCTCCATGAAGCATCCCCCACAACCCCAGAACGAGGCCTGCACCACACCCGTCTGTCACCTTGGTAATGGGCCCAGCTCCAAGGCTGCTCTGGACCTGGGCAGCCCAGGGAGACCCCCTTAGAGGCCCCAGCAGGACCTACACACTCGCTCTTCCTAAAAGCTGGCTTCCCAGTGGGTGGCCCGAAGACTCCCGACACCAGACCCCACGTGGCTGCCGTCCTGTGAGTCCCTCCGGGCGTCCCCAGCTGTCCCCTCGTGAGCTCAACCACAGAGTGCTGGCCGGCAAAGAGCAGAGCCCACTCCCTGGCCCCCGCCGCCCCCGCCCTCAACCACTGGTGCTCTTACTGAATTCATAATTGCTCATTATTACAAAAATCAATTAACATAAAAGGAAGAAGAGGGAGAGGCCAGGCGGTGATGACCCAGAGAGAGCTCTTGGCCTGGCCTACTGACGAGGACGTCCGGCCTCGGGGAGCAGGGGAGACCAGGGCCGGCCAGAGGGCTGTGGCTCCAGCCGCCACCCCAAACTCTGGGCCGGCTCAGGACGACACGGAGGATGTGTTCCAGCAGCCCCCACAAATGCTGACCAGCACCTGGGGACCGACAGCTGATGGCTCTGGGGAAGGCCAGGCTAGGAACGGACAGATGTGGGACCCTGCACCCCCACCAGAGTGCTCACCCAGGACAGGCTGGGCCACCAGACTCCAAGGGACACAGTACTACCTGCCCAGGGCCACCAAGAGCCCCACATCACCCCACAACAGCCTCCCAAGCCTCAACAGCCAGACTCGTACCCCATTTCCCAGACAAGTGAGTGGCCTGCCCAGCCAGCCCTGAGGAGGTGGCCCCACATCCCTACCCTGCTCCCAGGCCTGGAGCTGGACCCTGACAGAGACCCCACAACTCAGGCAGGCCCTGTGGGCCCTGAGCCCCTGCCTGAGGAGGCCATCCCCCACCCCCACCAGAGTCAACCTGGCCCGGGGTGGGGTGGCAAGGCGGCTGGGCTTGTCTCCAGAACTCCCTTGGGGGTGCACAGTGCATTAAGCCCCACTGGCTGGCAGGAGACCGCAATCACAGGGGCGGGGTGCCGCTCGCCCAGGCCTCCTGCGGTGTCTGGGGTCCCTCAGGGCCTTGCTCAGGCTGAGCAGGAGGGCCCCACATGGAATGTGCGCCCGCCCATGGGGGGGCCAGTCAGCCCAGGCAAACCACACCTCCCCCCCAAAACAAGGGCTGTCTACAATTCACGAACACCTTTGCTGACGCTGCTGGCTCAGGGCGGGGCCTGGGAACCTCGGCCTAATGGCCAGCTGGCACTGGGCGCCCTCAGAGGCTCCTCCATCCCTGGTCTGGGGACGCAGTGACTGGCTGTGCCCCTCCCAGAGGGTGGGGGCTGAGCGGCCAACGGGAGAACTAACCAGGGGCAGGAAGTGCCCGGGCCCGGTGCTTCTAGGTACCAGGTTGGAGGGACCCTGGTGCAGAGGCTGACCGGCCCCAGCACTGACCGCCGGGCCCTCGGGGTTCCCAGAAGGGCCACCCTGTGCGACAAGTGCCCCTGCCGTGGCCAGGATTAGGACCTGCAAGGTCTCTGCACAGCGTCCAGCTCAGTGTGTCTCCTGATCAAACTTGGTGCTGTGACCAGGCTCCAGAGGCCAGGAGCCCAGGGGGGCCAAGGGAGACCCAGGACCCTCTAATTGGACATATCACCTGGCGTCTGTGTCCGCCCCTCCCCCCACTCCGCAGCTGGTCCCTCATAGCCTGGCACACACCCAAGCACAAGCACCCTAGGCACACACTTCAGAGCTGGGTTTGGGCACAGCCCCTGGGTGGGGCGGGGTGTGTGGCTGTAGGGAGGTGTGTGCCCCCCACCTGCAGGGTGGGATGGAGGCAGGTCCCACCAGCAACTGGGGGGGGGGGGGGGGGGGCTGTCCGTGGTGCTGACTGCAGGCGAGGCCATGGAGAGGGGGCGAGGGGGCCACCAGCACTCTGCGCGCCGAGCCTGCCTTTGGGAGGCACCACTCCTGGCATCGTGGGCACAGACGGGGCAGGGGTGAGCGGTGACATTCAATTCTCCCGCCTGCCTGCCTGGCTGTGCCCCTCCTGGTCCCCATGCCCGTCGGGACACCCACGGCCCCTCATCCCCATGGCCTCTGGATGTCGTGGGATCTCCAAGGAACCCCATTGGGGCACTGTGTGCAGAAATAACACCTCGCAGACCCACACTGGGCAGGGGAGGGACCTGGGCAGGGAGGGTGGGCCGCCTCTCTGTGGAGGAAACTGGAAGTCAGGCCCTCTTTGAACAGAGGACACTGTGACCCGCTGGGGTCCACTGACCCCTGGCCCCTCACCGGTTCACAGCTCTGGGTATCAGAGGGTCACAATTCAGGGCTGAGCCCCCAGGCCCAGCCACGATGGGTGGGCTGCCTCTTGGGGAAGGTCCCTGGGAAGGGGGGAGGTGCTGGAGCTGTTATTTAAAACACAATCTACCTCGGCCGGTGTGGCTCAGTGGACTGAGCGTCGTCCATGGACTGAGAGGTCCCGGTTCGATTCCCCGTCAGGGCACATGCCCGGGTTGTGGGCTCGATCCCCAGTAGGGGGCATGCAGGAGGCAGCTGACTGGTGTGTCTCTCTCACATGATGTTTCTCTCTCTCTCTTCCTCTCTCTAAAAACTCAATAAAACATATTTTATGTCTGGCCGGTGTGGCTCAGTGGTTGAGCGTCGACCCTGCACCAAGAGGTCGCCAGTTGGATTCCCGGTCAGGGCACATGCCCAGGTTGTGGGCCTGAACCCCAGTGGGGGGCATGCAGGAGGCGGCCAGTCGATGTTCTCTCTCGTCGATGTTTCTATCTCTCCCTCTCCCTTCCTCTCTCTCTAAAATCAATAAAGAAAAAATTTGTTTTAACATATTAAAATAAATAAACAAATAAAACCCAAACTGCCCGGGCTCTGCCTTCCAGGGTGGTGGGTGGCTCCTGTTGGCAGGAGACGTGAGGCCAGCTGCCTGGTGGGCACCCGTGGAAGGCCCAGGGAGGACGCTGCCAGGCAGAGGCTGCGGGGGGCCAGGAAAGAGACTGCAGGAAGGGGCGGTCCAGGTTCCGGGGGACCCGGGGGCCACTGTCAGCCCTGTGGACACACGTTTCCTTAATTAACACTCCACCCTGAGATGGCAGAAGAGAACCCGCTGCCCGTCACCCAGACACACCCTGTGATACACACGGCCCAGGGTGTCTCAGGGTGTCTCACCAGCACAGTGTCCCCGGCAACAATTCGCACGCCTCACAGGTCGCCAACGCGCTGCGCTGACCCGTCATCCCCACAGCCCCCGGGCTGTCCACGTCCAGGCACGCTCACGGCCACCGTTACAGACACACGCACCCACAGAATGCACGTGTTTAATAACGTTACCTGTGATTTTGAAATGTGTCTGCGTCTGAAGCTTTTAAAACATTTGGGCAGGAAAATTACAGCCTCCAAGTGCAGGAGAAAATGGGCCCGTGACACCCAGACACAGAACATCCAACGCAGGGTAAACGGGGCCGAGGTCCCCGCAGGCCGGGAGCTCCAGCCCCTCCCTGGCCAGGGTGGCCAAGATGGAGCAGCTGGGGATCCAGGCCCCACCCTGCACCGCCCCAGCCCCATGCAGACCCCCGCCAGACAGAAGCCCAGGTGGATGCAGGAGCAGGAGAGGGGGTCCCCCACCCCAGCCCTGCCATGCACCGAGGCCCCCCTCCCTCTCTCCCAGGCACACGGAACATGCACCCTGCCCCCACCTATCCCCGGCTGCAACCCCCTCCTGCTGTCGCTCCCCTTCTCTGGGCCTGGGGCACGGTTAGTGATGCCACCACCTCCAGGCCCACGGTGGGGCAGGTGCCAGCAGGCCCTCTGCCGATGCCCCTCTGGCCACACAGTTCAGCGTGGCAGATGGCCGGGCAGTGGGCCATGTCCTTGCAACGGGGTGGAGGGCTGGGTGCCTGCAGGGGCCAAGCCTGTGCCCAGAAGCCCCTCAGCTGGCAGCCGGCACAGCCTCGGGGTGGGCGCTGGGCATGGTGGATGGCACCATCTATGCACAGTTCAAGGATGGCAAAATCTGTTCAGTCGGATCTGCCGCAGCCTAAGGTGGGGTCGGGGGACTGAGTAAAGGGGCTGGGGGTTCCCCCACCTTGGCCGAATGTTCTTACTGGAATGACAACTCCACACTGTTCACTTAAAATCTACACAATTGGCTGCCCGGCCGGTGTGGCTCAGGGGCTGAGCCTCGACCCATGCACCAGGAGGTCGCTGGTTCGATTCCCGGTCAGGGCACATGCCCAGGTTGTGGGCCCAATCCCCAGTGGGGGGCATGCAGGAGGCGGCCAATCGATATTTTCTCTCATCAATGTTTCTATCTCTCTCTCTAAAATCAATAAAGAAAAGAAATTTTTGAATCTACACAATTGGCTGGAATTAACTTTATAAATTTTTCGCTTTGATTTTTTGAGAGAGAGAGGAAGGGAGAGAGAGAAACATCGACGTGAGAGAGAAACATCCATCAGCCGTGTCCTGCACGCCCCCACCAGGCACCGAGCCCTCAACCCGACATGTTCTCCCACCGGGAATTGAACCGGGACCCCTCTGTCCATGGGACGACGCTCAGTCCACTGAGCCACGCCAGCCAGCTGGAATTAATTTTCTTAAACGTCAGTGAGCCCCCAAGTCCTCACCAGTCTTGTTCTCTCACTGCCAACCCTGGGAGCCCCCCAGGTACCCTCCAAGGCTCAGAGACATACCTGGCCCTGGCCCATCCTGGGGATGGCCCTACTGACCAAGGACCCCGAGACCAGTATCCAGGGAGGGTGGGGCGAGGGGCAAGTAGGGGACAGATGAGGACCCCGGCAGGGCTGCTTGGGAGTGGAGAGCGAGGGCAGTACCTCACGGGCTTGAGCCGCAGGGCAACCACTCAGGAAACAGCCCAGCGCTGTCCCGCTGGCCGGAGACCGGGACCATGGCCAAGGATGGGAGATGCTGGGACCCGGGACCGTCCCTCTGCACAACCTCCTGACCTCGAACCCCCCTCAGCAGCCCCGGCCACATGGCTCTGCCCCAGACAAAACCCCCACCCAGCCTGCAGCCCGCACTTCCTCTGATTTATGTCCAGAAGGTTCTGCCCACACAGAGGTCTGGCAGACTGCCTTCCCCTCCTCGCCCTCCTCGCCCTCCCGGCGGGCTGGACTCTAGAGACCCTCGGAGCCCCCACGGAGCCCTTCTGAGGACAGAGCCGCCTGGAGCCCTGACGGACTGCGGCCGCCCCAACCCATCAGGGCTCACGACCGTCCCAGTCCCAGGTTCCAGCCTGGCCTTATTCAGAAACCCTGCCATGCCCGCCGCAGCGGGGAGGGCTCTGCCTGGAGAGCGGGGCTGTGGTGCTGCCACCACACAGCATGTCAACATCCCAAGCCCAGAGTCCCCATCTGTCAGGGGCCTAACCCAGTGGCTCCCCAGGGGTTGCAGTCCCCAACCCCAGCTGGGCATCACGTGGTACACCGCACCCACTCCAAGTCCCTCACCACCCGGACTGGGCCCCCAGAACACAACCCTGGCCCTGTCTCAGGGACCCTAGGCTGACCACCACCACTGCGCACCTCAGAGGAGGGTGACTGTCCCCAATGGGACTGTCCCTGCCCAGTGAGGGCCCATCTGCTGCAAGAGGGTAGGCGGGCCTGGGGTCAGTCACCAGCCCCTCTGTACCTCGCGTCCCCCTGCACACCCCTGCACCCCACCTGCACGTGGCCTCGCCTTCCGGGCTCCCAGCCCCGGGCGTCTGGCTCGGAGTGCTGATGACAACAGGCGGGCCTGTTCCTCCCGGGATGACTGGGCACATCAGCCCCAGGTCACACAGGTGACAAGACTTTCCTGCCTCCTCAGATGGCTGGAGGCCTCAGCCCTGTCCTCCCAGACCCCATCCAGAGCCCCCATCCCACAGGGCCCACGAATCAGCCACTTATCTCCGGAGCCGGCCCCTCCACCACCCTCACAGAGCACTGTGGTCTCGGCCAGGGGCCCCCAGGGCCAGGGGCCCAGCCCTACATGGGGGCGAGGTGGGGGGGTGCTCTGTTTCAAGCTTCCAGCCAGGAAGAAACCTCAGGGGTCCAGGGGTGCAGGTGCCTATGGGCCCAGGTGTCAGGGGGCTTGTGGGGGTCAGCCTCTGGGGGAACAGGGGTGAATCCTGAAGGAAAGGGGTGCCAGGCAGGGGTTGGGTAGAGGACAGCCAACACAAGGGTGCAAGGAAGCTGGAGAGGTCCGTGCACCGTAACCTCCGAGCAGGTGCACGGGGCGGGACCCTCATCCCCACCTCCCCTCAACCTCTCCCAGGCACGCTGGGAACCCCCTCACCTTCCCCATCTGTACCTGCACCCGGACTCCTGCCCCGCCCTTCCCAGGGCCCCCAGCACTCACTCCTTCTAGGAGCCAACCAGGATGGTAGGGCTGCCCTGCCCCCACCCCAGGCTGTGGCCGAAGACCTCCCACTGGCCCGGCACCTGGCCCAGCCTGGTCCTGGAGGGTGGGTCAGAAGGGCTGACACAGGTGAGTGCCTTGAGGTCCAGCTACAGGGAACTCCCCTCCCACAACCCCAACGCCTATGGTCGGTTTCAGCTGGGAGGCTGAGGCAGGACAAGGCCAGGTGTTTCTGTCCTCTGGTCTCCCACTGAGAGTAGGAAATAGTGGGGGGCATAAACAGCCCCTCCTGTGAGGTGGCAGCACCCCCAGACAGCAGAGGAGTGGGGTCCCGGGGAAAGGGTGCTCCTGCCCCCCATCTGCAGCTGCTGTCACCAGCAGCAACACGTCCATGGGGACAAGGCAGGGTGGCGGGCACGCCAACCCCCTGGCCACTCTCTCCACGCCTCACCTCGGCGTGCCTTATGGGCTGTGGGCAGGTCGGGCCCCCCTGACCCCGGGTCTCAGACCCTCGCCGGGCACCAAGCTGGGCAAGGCGGGGTGGCAGCAGGAGCCCAGTTTGCTTGGCTAGGAGGTGTGACTGGATAATGAAAAGGAATTGGACTTTGCAGCCCGGGAAGGGCCCAGGGGGTCCCGGCTTGTTCTTTTCCGGTTGCGGACATCACCACCCCCGGGAGGGGCCGTGGGGGAGCCTGCCGGCTGCAGCAGCTGGGCGAGCTCCTGCGGGATTCACAGGCAAACAGCTCCACCTGGGGACCCCTTAGGGGGGCTGCTGTCTGAGCACAGGCCCCCGTGAGGGACCCCCTCTCTTTCTCCATACAGGCAGGTCGGTGTCCAGGGTACGGAGGAGGGTGGGTGAAGGGAGAAGCAGGTCCTGCCCACCTCCGGGGACCTGACCATGCCCCACACCCACTGCACAACCTACACTGCCCACCACAGTGACACCTATGGCTGCCAGCTCTGGTCACACTGTCACCTGAAGCCATTAGCACTAACCATGCTCGTGCCCACTGCAGCTGGTCAATGTCCCCCACCCCTCCCCATGCCCGCTCAGAGTGGCAGCTGCACCCACCTCTCTGCAGACTCCCGGCCTCCAGAGTACTCCTCTCTGGGCCTGGGCCTCCCCCTCCCAAAAGCCCTTTGCAGAGAGCAAAGTTTTGGGGTGACCCTCTCTGGAAGCAGGCATCTGGAGCAGTGTGGGTCAGTCACACTCCCACACTTGGCCCAGGCTAGCTGCCCCTCCCAGTGACCCCTGACCACCCCCCCCACCCCCGAAATAGAAGAGAGAAAAGCCAGGGCCCAGGACAGGTAGACGTGGCTTTCTAGGCATCTGGCCTAACTGGACCCCATGCAAATGAGCCTCCTTCTGGAGTCCACAGCCTGGCGGAGCTAAAGCCACGCCTCCTTACTCTCAGTTGTGAGAGAAGGAGGGTTGGCTCAGGAATGAATGACAGAACAGGGAGTGACCTTGGCATCCTTTCTCCAACAAGCCTCCCCCAGCCCAGCCAGTGGAGCCCTAGGCCTGGCCAGGCTGGCACCAACCTGGGCAGGTGCTGGCATCTGCCTCAGCCACAACCCACCACTCTCCCTACAGTACGGGACTGGGTGGCAACTCTGCCCCGCCTTGAGGGAAGGGGCCACCGAGAAGCACTTCTGCCACTGGACACAGGCACCTCCTGTGTAAGCAAACCTGACCCACTCAGTAAAAGTTATGGAAGCCCCCACACACACAGCCTGTTGGAGGAGGAGGCAGCAGAAGGCCAGACACCCCACATGTACTCATGGGGGCCCACCTTGCCTCACGGTCCTGCTCAGACCCAGCCAGAGGGCTCACAATGCACACACCCTCCCTGTCCCTTCCCACAGCACCTCTGGAAACTAGGGGACTACCTCCTCCCTACAGCCCCTCAGAAGCCAGGGCCCCTGTCCTGGTGGGCCGGTCCACTTGGTGGGGGGTGGAGTGGTAAAGAAAGAACTACTCAGGCTGCAGGCAGGGAGAGAAGGGGACAGAGTAGAGGCCCAGCCCCGGCACACAGACCAGGACTGGGACCCCTGGCAGGTGTCTCAGTGCCCCAGGCAGCCCTATTGGACACCCACATGTGGGGCACATTCCACATCAGGAAGAAGGGAGAGGACACGGGGCAGCTGCCCAGGGGATAGAGGACTCTCCCTCCTCTTCCTCCTAGGGGAACCCCCACCATCTGCCAGCCCAGCCCTGGCCCCCAGCCAGAGCAGCGACCCGGGTAGCCCCGCATCTGCGACCCACATGTCCCACCCCCATTCCAGCCGCGACTCTAGGTTCTCCCTGGTCCCTCCCAGAACGCCGACGCCCCCAGTCCCCGGTATCCCCCGGGACCCCCGCCCGTCGCCACTCACCCAGAAGAGCAGGTTGAAGGCGAACATGAGGTACTTGACGCCCTGGAGGCAGCCGCGCGCCATGCCGCAACGCTTCAGCTCTAGGAGGAAGATGAAGGACAGGTCCAGGTAGAAGACCACGTACTTGGTGCCCTTGGGCGACGTGTAGCGCGCCTGAGCAGCCTTGGGACCGGGGTTGGCGTGCAGACCGAAGAAGGGGCCGCCCGCGTCCCCGCCGTCCCCGCGCCCATACAGGCTGCTGTAGCGCCGGAAGGGGCCGCCGCGCGCGAAGCCCGGCTCCTTGCCCTCCGGCGACGGGCTGCGCCGGTACGTGGACTCGTCCGTGCTGGAGCGGCGCATCGCGCCGGGGCCGCCGCCAGGCTCAGCGCCCCGCGCCCGCCGCCCCTGAGCGCCGCATCCCGCCGGCCCGGCCGCTCAGCCCGCGCGCCCGCCTCCCGCGCGCCCCCGGCCCCCGGCCCCGCCAGCCGCCTGGCTCAGACCCGGCGGCGGGTCCGGACACCTGCCCGCTGCAGCCCCGCGCCCCGCTCCGCAGCCCCGCCCCGCGCACACCCGCCAATCTGCGCCCGCCCCGCCTCCGCGCGGACCCCTCCCCTCCTGGCCGAGCCGCCAGGCAAATCCGACCGCTCAGTCCCGCGCCGGCCAATCCCAGCCCCGGGGCGACGCCCCCGCCCCGCCCCGCGCCCGCGCCCCTCGCCGGGGAGGAAGGTGCTCGCGGAGGGCAGGGGAACAGTTGGGCGGAGCTGGGCGCTGAGCTGGGGGCTACCCCCAGGCATGCCTCAGCCCCGGGAACGACGCCCCGGCCTTTCCCTGGGGCCGCACTGCACGCGACCCCGGGGCCTGGCCGGGCTTGGAGACTTCCTACCACACCCGATATGTGAAGCGCTATGCAAATAAAAGTGACCCAGTTGCAGTCCGGTGGCGACTTGGGGGCGGCTCTGGCTTTGGTCCGGCCCAGGGAACAAAGCGAGGTACAACGTAGCGCCGGGGAGTGTAGCCCAACAGTCCTTGGGGTTCGCACTCTCCGAGCAGCAACCCCCACCTCCACCCTGGGCTGGAAGAGGGCAGCACTGGGACCCCAAAGCTCCCGCAGTTCACAGCTTGAGTGGGGAGGGGCGCCTATGGAGACAGGGGTCAGCCTGGGGTACCCAACCTGGGGGAGACAGTAGTTGGGGAGGTTGGGGGGAGACTGGGCTTCGATTTAAAAGACAAGCCCCTGAAAGGAGCCAGGGCAAGAGAGGGCAAGCTGGGAGGGTGCTCTGGGGACCCCTGGGTGCCGGGGAGGGCAGGCTGGGTCACTCTGCAAGGCAGGTCAGGGAAGTGTTCAGACTCAAACACCAGCTCAGGAGTGATCACTGGAGACCCAAAGACAGGCCCCATGGAGGTGGGCAGCCCACTCCTGGCCTAGATATCAACCCCTGGCGGCACGGTGCTCCTCCGCTCAGCCAGGGTGGGCTGGCCAGTCGGAAGCCCTGCTGCACCATTCTGAAATCCTTGATACTTTTTTAACAAAGGGCCCCACATTTCGTTTTGCAGCAGCCCAGGCTGGGAGTCAGACCCCAGAAACGTCCACACACATGCGGACGTGGACCCATGCCAGGACACCCAAAGGGACCTGCACACCCCTGACAGGGAATGTGCAGACACACCCACAAGCCCAGATGGGACAGGTGCTCACACCATTGGTGGGGACAGCGCAGTCTCTGGGCCCTGTGGAGTCGGGGAGTTGGCAGCACGTGCCCCAGATGCCACTCCCTGCCAGGCCTGCAGCCCCCACCCTGGGACCTCAGGCAGGAGAGCCTGGCCTTGGAGAGGGTGGCCCCCTTGGAGAGAGATGTGCCCTGCACCCTGAGGCTGAGACTGTGGCCAAGGCCTACCTGGTCACCACGGAAGCCACTGACCATGTCCACCTCCCCATGGGACAGTCCTGGGAAGAACTCCCTTAAGGTCCCCAAGAGCTGAGCAGCAGAGCTCAGAGGGGAGAGGAGCCGGAGGAATGAGGAAGGGGGTTGGAAGGGAGAGTGGACAGGGGATAAGAGGAGAGGAAGAGGGAGAGGGAGGGGCAGGGGTGAGTGGTATGGGGTGGCAGGTGGGGGACTATAGCTGAGCAGGAGCATCTGGACATCTGGGCTCCCCACCCAGGACCTAGCACCAGCCTTCTGCTGCACCCCGAGGGCTCTGCAGAGAACTGCAGCTCACCGCCCGGGAGAAATGCAGCTCACCGCCTGGGGCGGTGTCTGTGGCTGCTCCTGGAGCACAGCTGGCCCTGGTGGGGAGAGGGACAGGAGAGCCCCAGCCCACGCTGCTGGCCCTCCGGGGCTTCCCATGGCCCTCAACCTTGTCCTCCCCAAAGGTTCTTTGGCATGTCTGGGCCCCAGGAAAAGGACACAACAGTGACCAGGCACCAGGGCCCAGGGGAGAAGCAGGCGGTGGGGCACGCCCACCAGGGTTCTGCAGAGACCACTGTCCACATCTCTGTCGAGGGAGCAAGTGGCATCCAGTGACCCCTGGAGGTCCCAGTGAGCCCCAGTGGCCTCTGGCCACCCTCCCCTTGGCCTAACTCAACCAGCCCATGTGCCCAAGCTAAGGGGACACTCGGGATCATGGGGGTCCTTGCACACACCGGCATGTGAGTGTGCTCAATACACACTCGTGGGCCAAGAGGGACGGGGAGGATCCGGAGCTGACCAGGAGAGCCCCCTGACCACCCAAGAAGCCAAAACTGACCACACATACCCTACCAGACGCCGACCCCGTGCTGGGGTCTCAGCCAGCCACTCCCACACCGCGTCCCTGCAGCCCAGGGTCAGACAAACTCAGGCCTGGCTCCTCATCTTTGTCTTCCCTGAAGACACTGGGGCCAGAGGTGGGTGAGGATGGGGACTGGGTCCCAGGGCAGGGCCTCCAAGGACAAGAATAGGGTCCCAGTGGCTGGGGCTGGGTGGTGGCAGGGCTCCTGTGGGTCTCACCTCTCCATGCCTTCATCACGCTGGGACTCAGGCTTGGGTTCCCACACTGGGCCCAGCACCCAGGATGCCCTCAGTTCCATCTCACTCAGCTACTGCTGTCCCAGTGTCCCCCAAAAGTCCTGCCACCCCCACTCCCATCTATAAAACCCTGTGCCCATCACTCCAGGTAAGCAGGTGAGTCTGACAGATGAAACCAGAAAACTCGCCCTGGCCGGTTTGGCTCAACAGCCAGAGCGTGAGCCCACGGACTAAGGAGTCCCGGGTTCGATTCCAGTCAAGGGCACGTACCTCGGTTGCGGTTTGTCCCTGGCCATGGTCGGGTCGTGTGGGAGGCAACCAGTCGATGTGGCTCTATCACATTGATGTTTTTCTCTGTCTCTCTCTCTCACTCTATCTAATTATAAATGGGAAAATATCCTCAGGTGAGGAATAAAAATTTAAAAAATAAAAGGAAACCAGAAAATTCAACCCAGCACACTAGGGTCAGGTGGAATGTGGACACAGGTGCATCAAGACTGTGGCCGGGTGGGGGTTTCCCCAGTGACCCTGTCCCCAAAGCCCAGCCCCTCCCCCACAGGAGTCCCCTTCCTCCCACAGGTGGGGCCCCAACAGCACACTCAGGAGGCAGCATCTGGTAACACAGCCTGGCCCAGGCCCCGGAGAGTATCCAGCGGCAAGGACCCTGAGCCAGGCATAGGCGAACCCTGGAGGCAGCCAGGTCTGCTCCCAGCACCTGGCCAGGCCGACGTACCTGAGCTTGCCACGGCAGGAAGTCAGGCGGTGTGCAGTGTCCCGGAAGGCGGGCCAGCAGGAGGGCGAGCAGTCAACACGACCAAGGCAGACGGAGCTCTGTGGAGGGAAGACGGGCGGGATGGAGGCCGCGCCTGGTTCCCACCCCCATCGGGGCTCTCAGAGACCAGGCCGGCCCCCAGGAGATGAGGAACAGCCCTCCACTCAGGACCAGGTCCCTACAGGGGAGGGGGAGAGGCTGGGGTGTGGGGGCACCACTGACCAGCGGCCCCAAACAGGGGGGCTGCATTCCCCAACCTCTGGTCATGTGGCCTCCTGAGACGCCCAGGCAAGAAAGCAGGCGAGCACACAGACACAGAAAGCACGCGTGCCAGGGGACACACGCAGAGAACACATGTATCCAGACGCGTGGACTCACACGCAGGCTCGGCTCGTAGTGACGTGTCCCCCAAGGTCCCAGACCCTTGGGACCAGCCTGTTGTCCACTCCCCCGAGGTGCCCTGCACCCCACCCCCTCCTTGGGCCAAACGCCACCAACCGTATGCTTTCCCCGCAGAGATTCCTGGGGCCCTTCATCTGCCCTCAGCACTTGCAAGGGTTCTGCCCTCCCCACCAGCCAGGCAGCGTGGGGAGAGGGCACCCTAGCCGCACCCCCCTCTCAGACCAGGGGCTCCATCAGCCTGGGGATGGGGGCAGGTGGCCTTCCGGGCAGCCTAAGGGCATGAGGGACTGCAAAGGCTGGAGACGCCACCCTGGCAGGTGCCCACTGGTCCAGTCACATCTGGGCTGGACAGGCTACTTCGAAGGTCAGTCCCAGCTCCTCCCTGAAAGCACCCTGAGGCCATCCCCCAACCTCAGTTAGGGGGTGTGAAGAGCACCCACCACAGTGAGGAGAGGATGTGCCTGGGCCAAGGGCACGGGGACCTCCCACCCCACCCCACAGCAATCGCTGTGCCTGGGGATGAACTGTCCGTGGAGGGGTGTCCAGCCCAGTAAAGAATCACAGGCAATGGGGAATCCGCCCTTCCCACGTTCTTTGATGAACCCCCTCCCCAGGGCCGCGGGGCCTAAAGCCCACAGCAACATTTCAGAAGCTAAAACCTGTGTCACACTTACCACCTGCACAGGCCTGAGTCTGGGTCTGCATGCCGCCACCCCCAGACCTGGGCATGGGGCATGCCGCCCGGGCAGACCCTGCAGGGTGGCTCCACCAGCACCCTGCATGGCCCTACAACCCTCCTAGACCCCCACACATCAGGACTGCGGCCAACACCAGGATGAGATGACTGTCCGGCCCCACTCCCGGCCCCCATCCAAGGCAGCCCCTGAACCCTCTGTGAATGACCTCCAGCCCTTCCAGCCCTCACCCTACCCTGGACAGCCCACACACAACCCTGCAGTCAGGGCATGGATGCAGGACCAGGACTAGACCAGGGCTGGCTCCCTCCCTCACCCAGGCCCAGCTTCCTCCTCCAGGAAGCCTCCCTGTGCCACTTCCCACTCTGGGCTTCCTTTCGAGCGCAGGGACCAACAGGCCTGTGTCCCCCAGAACAGCGCACAGGGCAGGCGGCAGGGACTGGGCTGAGTGAGAGCCCAAGACAAACACCAGCCTGCCAGCTTGGGCTGGGCCCCACGGTGGGGGCAGGTAGGGGCCCTAGGGCCGTGTGAGCCACACAGACGCCATGGGCACCTACCTGGCTATACCAAGGCCCACTCAAAAAGGACCTGTCCGAACGCAGAGACAGAGCGTGCCCGCCGTGGACTTGGAGGCCTGGGGCGGACAGAGGGCGACTGACTGCCGGTGGCCCACCCTGAGCCCCAGCAGGGGAGCGGCAGCAGAGTCTGGCTGGAGCGCACAGCCAGCAGGGGCAGCTCAGGGTGGCGGGCAGGCCAGGCAGCTCTGGGGTGGCTCTGAGGAGCTGGGAGGCCCCGCCAACACAAACAGGCCTGTGGTGTCGCCTTCCTGCTGCTGCTTCAGCCCCGCAGGCCCAGCGCCCACCCAGGTCCCCAGCCTGGGGGTGGGGCCTGCAAACACCAGGCTGGCACCCCCTCCACACGCAGGGTCCAGGGGCCCAGGCAGGGTCATCTCCCAGACACAAACCTGAGCCTCAGGGGCTGAAAGACAGCAGCTCCAAGGGAGGGGTCCCCCTGCAAGAGGCCACCAAGAGCCTCCATTCTCCTCCTGGGCCCACCCAGGCCAACACAAGCTCAGGGCCCTCCCCACCCCCTAACCTCCCCCCCCCCCAAGGTCTTTCTCTATAGGAGGCCACAAGGAGGTAGGGTAGAGGGGACACAATTAGGACCCTGGGGGGGTGCCTTCCCACCTACCGAGGCCCTGGGAGCACCCTGCCTCAGGTGCCCAGTGTATGCCCACCCTACCTCAGTAAATGCCCCTGTGCCACCTGGACCCCAACAGAGCAGTACCTTCAGGGAGCCCACATCAGGCCCACGCTGCCGGGCTGGGCTGGCAGACAGTGATGTTCTCAAATGCCACGGGCCCAGGTGTGCCCAGCTGCTTATTAGGTTAGGGGCAGTTCGGGCTCAAGCACACCTGCACACACCACCACTCAGGACTCGCCAGTCCCCGGGGCCCGGGGGGGTAGTGTGGGTGCAGCAGGGGATGACCCCGGCTGACTCTGGAGAGGAGTGCAAGCATGTCTGTCCACGGACCCTCCCCACCTGGCATGTCCTGTGCGAGCACACATCTACCCAAGCGAGTGGAGCCACGGTCAGGACCTCCCTCCGGCCAGCTTCTGGTTCCAACCCTGGGGAAACTGGCGCTGTGACCAGGGGCCAGTGGGTGGGGCCTGTTTCCAGGACAATGCTCAGGGCCAGTCAGCTAAAACTTCCATTTCTGATTCCCCGGGTCCCCTGCCTGCTCTCAAGTGACCCTTTCTGGCAGGAAACACGGCTCATGAGTTCCAGACCACATGTGAGCACAGCTCTCCCTCTTCATGCCCCCACTGCTGGGGCAGGACACCCGTTCTGGGAAAACCTGCACCCCCGTCTCGGCCCTCCCCAGAGGCCTGGGCCACATCTGTGCTGACACTCCACACTGAGGGCATGAGCAAGGGCCCCCAACTCCCCCAGCAGGCCGGCAGAGTCCCACCCCATCCCACCAGTGCCCTGGACAACCAGGGCTCCCTCCTGCCCCTGGCCACACTGAAGAGAGCCGGGCTCTCTCCTCAGCTTGCTCCCCACAGGGCATACACACACATACACACACACACACACACACACACACACACACACCACGGCCACTCAGGGCCAAGGTGGGGGTCAGGGCTGACCTCTGAAGCTCCCCCAGGGTCCTGCGGTCCAGCCTGGGCAGTGTTGAACTGGGCGGACTGAGTGCCCCAAGGGGCCTCTGGCACATGTGTGTTGGGGCAGCCACTCTGCTCGCCATGCCCTCTCCTGGGAAATCAGGGAGCTGGAGGGAGGAGCTCAGGAAGAAGACCTGCCTGGGCCCCCAAATCTACATACAGTTCTCAGAATTCCAGGAATGTCAACTTGGCTCTGGTCAGGATCAGGGCGGGAGGCAGCTCCCCTGCCTCAGCAGAGTAAACAACTGTGCTGGGCAGGAGCACTGGTGGGACAGGCCCTGGGCCCCTCCTCCAGGAAGCCTTCTGCTCCCAGCCCCATCCCAAGGTCCGCCCAGCTAACATCCCTGATGCCCTCCCAGTCTCCCTCTCACCTCGCAGCTTCTGGCAGCATCTGTTGCTGAGCCTGAGTCTGACCCCAGGCCACTGTGACTCAAGGCCCCCTATCCTGCCCATCTGGTCAGGGACAGGATGTGCGTCCAGTCAGTGGGAGGGGGGTAGAGGGTGTCAGGGAAGGGAAGTGGCTTCAGCTCGTGGCTCTGCACGTGGCAGGGTGGGGGATGGCAAATGCCATTAGGGAAGCTGTCCAGGGCCCAGGAAAAGTGGAGGCACAAACTCCAGGCAGGCAGCAGCTCTGGCCAGCTCTACCCAGCACCCAGAGGACCCTCAATCTCCCTGCTCCCCAACTAAGGTCTGACAGGATAATTAGCTAACACCTGGGCCCCAACCAAAGCTCCAGATGCCCCAGGCCAGCCAGCCTGCCCAGAGCCTGCACACACCCTAAGCCACAGGTGCCACTTCGCAGAACATCCAGCTCTCACAGCCCAAAGCTCACCTCCCGCGGGGAGCCTTCCCTGCACAAAGTCTAGCCCCAGCCCCAGCCCCAGCCCCAGCGCCAGGATCATGGGGCTCACCCCATCTCATTTCCAGACAGTCTCCCCTCCCTTTAAATCCTCCATGGCTCCTGCCCCATCCCCTCCGGCTCCACCACCTACCTTGGCCCTAGCCCAAACCTGTCTCCTTGAGGTACCCTGCAGGTACAATTTCCAGGCCTCCACCCAAGGGTTCCCTTTGCCAGGATCTGTCCTCGTTCACACACACTCAGGCTCGCCCCTAGTGAAATTCTGTGTTCCTCAAGGTTCAACTCAAAAGGCGCCTCTTCCGCGACGCCCTCCCTGACCACCCTCCCGCCCCGCTCCCGTCCTCAGAAGGGAGGTGCGACGCCCCCAGATCGCGGGGACCCAGCACAGCCTGTCCTGGGGCGGATGCAGACCCGTCCCGGCCCCTCGCTCCCAGCCCCTTCCCCGGGAAGAAGGGAGGAGGGACGCGGGCCGAAGCGGACCGACGCGGCGCTGGCGGGGAGGAGCCGCCGCTGAGCGCGCCCCCCGGCCGATCGCTGCCGGCCGCAGGTAACTACCTGGCCGGGCCGACACGGTGCGGGCGAGCGGGCCGGGCGGCACCCCGAGGGGACCCCTGACCTCAGCCGCAGAGACCCCCGGGCATCCGCGGGCAGGGGCCCCGGGCAGGCGACCCCCTTGCCGGCCGGGCCAGGAGGGACTGCGGGGAGACCCGCCCGTGGCCGCGGGCCAGCCCCTCCGCCCCCGCCGCGGGGTCGCCCCGCCACTTGTTGCTGCGGCTCGGCTCGGGGCTAAGCGCTCGGAGCTCGAACTCCGCGCCGGTTCTCTCGGCCCGGGCCTGGTTCTGGTCCCGGCTTGGGCGCCGCGGGCGGCGGGACTCCGGCCGCATCCCCGGGGAGGACGCGGTACCTGCGCGCGCCGTCCGCCCGCCGCGCAGCTGTCAGTCATGCGGACACGAGAAACGCGAACCGCTCCGCCGAGCCCTTACGGCCCTCCTCGGACGCCGTAGGCCGGGACGTACCAACGCTGTGAACAGGGGGCGTCCGCCGCTGCTGCCTTGACCGCGCGGGCCCCGGGATCCCCCGCACGTGCGGAAGAAGCTCGCCGCCACGGGAGGCCAACGTCCACGGCGTCGGGGGCGGGCAGAGCCGGCGGGGGCGGCTGGGGCGGTGCGGCCACCCCCGCGCCATGGATGCGCCCGGGGCGGGGCGGTGACTTAAGCCCAAGCGCCGCGGGCCCGGAGCGCAGTCGCTGAGCTGCTGCGGCCATGATCATCCCTGTGCGCTGCTTCACGTGCGGCAAGATCGTCGGCAACAAGTGGGAGGCCTACCTGGGGCTGCTGCAGGCCGAGTACACCGAGGGGTGAGGCTCCGGGCTGCGCGGGCCTCCTGGGGTGGGCAGCGTCCCGGGCCGCCCTGCAGGCCTGGGCCCGGCGTGGAGACGGGCTAGGGGTGGGGGTGCCGGCCTGCGGGGCGGGGGTTGGGGGTGCCGGCCTGCGGGGCGAGGGGCGGGGGTGCCGGCCTGCGGGGCTGGGGGTGGGGGTGCCGGCCTGCGGGGCGGGGGTTGGGGGTGCCGGCCTGCGGGGCGGGGGTTGGGGGTGCCGGCCTGCGGGGCGGGGGCCGGGGGGCGGGGGTGCCGGCCTGCGGGGCGAGGGGTTGGGGGTGCCGGCCTGCGGGGCGGGGGGTTGGGGGTGCCGGCCTGCGGGGCGGGGGGCGGGGGTCGGGGGTGCCGGCCTGCGGGGCGAGGGGTCGGGGGTGCCGGCCTGCGGGGCGAGGGGTCGGGGGTGCGGGGCGAGGGGTCGGGGGTGCTGGCCTGCGGGGCGGGGGGCGGGGGTGCCGGCCTGCGGGGCGAGGGGTTGGGGGTGCCGGCCTGCGGGGCGGGGGGCGGGGGTGCCGGCCTGCGGGGCGGGGTGTTGGGGGTGCCGGCCTGTGGGGCGGGGGCCGGGGGTGCCGGCCTGCGGGGCGGGGGGCGGGGGCGCAGTTGTCCCGGTCGGCCAGGCGGACGCACGCGGCTCGCACCTCCGATTCCAGGTGACCCTGCGTGGGTTTTGGGTCCGAGCCCCTCCCAGCCCTGCTCTCAGGAGAGCGTTGCCCCGCACCCCCCGCAGTTTGGGGAGAGGAGGGGAGTTGGGTCTCCACCGCGCTTAAGCCCTCAGCCTCCTCTCCTAACCTCCCCCTAACCTCTTCTCTCTGCCTTCGGCCCCACCCCCATGTCCTGCAAGCCCACTCGTCTTTTAGGATGTAGGACAGCTTCCTGACCACGTAGCTGTCCTCTTGAGGTTTTTTTTCTTTTTAATTCTCACCAAAGAATATTTTTTCCATTAATTTTCAGAAAATGTGGAAGGGAGAGAGAGAAACATCAGTGTGTCTCTCACATATATCGGTTGCCTCCCACACGCACCCTGACCAGGGCAGGGGATCAAACCCGCAATCCAGGTCTGTGCCCTTGACCGGGTATCCATCGAACTTGGGACCCTTTAGTCCGCAGGCTGACGCTCTAACCACTGAGCAAAGCCAGCCAGGGCATCTTGACGCTTTTGCGGTGTCTATTTTCTGTGCTTGCCCCTGACCACCATGCCTGCCGGAGCCTGTGCCGCTCTGGTCTCACCCTTGGTCCTTGTCCCGATCGCGTTTGAACCCCTGGGGCCTGGGGTGTGCCGGCATGCCAAGGCTCTCGGTGCAGGCATGGGATGGCCAGAGAAGCCATGCGTGGGCCGAGTGTTCTCACTAGGCCCGAGGAGGCTGCTAGGGTGACCAGAGTGAGGGAGCCGCTGGAAGGCTGCACAGGACCCCTCCCTGCAGTGCCACAGGCAGGGACCTCCCAGCCTGGTCTTCCCGTTCCCAAGCTTCCGTCTCTACACTGGGGCCAACGTGTGAGGGTTTTCTGGAGGCCTTGAGGGTGAATGGGCTGGGTCCCAGGGAAACGGGGAGGCTCTGATTGGTTTGGGAAGTGTGTGAGGTGGCTCTCTGGAGAGACATCTCTCTCCCTGATGTGGGAGCAGAGCCGAGGGGAGATTGCACAGCAGCCGAGTGAGGCTGGGAGGAACAGACCTCAGCCTGCCCTCTCCTGCCCGCAGGGATGCCTTGGACGCACTGGGACTGAAGCGCTACTGCTGCCGCCGCATGCTGCTGGCCCACGTGGACCTGATCGAGAAGCTGCTCAACTATGTGCCCCTGGAGAAGTGACCGTGTGGACCGTGGCAGTATCCGGCCAGAGTTCCTGTCACTTAAGTGTGGGTAGCCAGAAGCAATGCTTGCCCACAGCTGTGTGGACCTTTGTCTCCCGCTCTGGAACCACCCAGTAAAAGTCTTTGCAGAATCATAACAAGGTCCTAACAGTTGGTCTGGCTTTATGGGACCCACCACCACCCATATACCTGTGTTCTGCTCATGCCTGAGGCTCGTGGGGGTGGATGTGGGGCCCTCACTGCCCCGGAGGAGGGAGAGCCATCCCCGCAGCAGCCGCTCAGCCTGGGGAGTCTCCCTCTGGAGGGGGTGTTCTCACAGCCCCACAAAGACAGGCAGCAAGAACAGTGGGGCACAGAGTCCCTACCCCCATGTTTTGGGTGCTCTTTAGGTTAAGCAGAGGTCCCCACATCCTCTCTCCCAGGATTTAAAGAACTAGGTTTTCTGGGCCATGAATAGAGGGCCTGCTGTGGTCACAGCTGCCCATCCTGAGGGTCCTGCTGCCAGAACCTTCCAGGCTCCGCCCAAGCTCAGTAGGCCCCCCCCCCCCTTGCGCACGGTCCTGCAGAGGGCAGGGGCAGCAGCTGGCCCCCACAGCCAGCCCTGAGACCCCCGCAGCAAGGCCCAGGTGGCCCTCAGGACGCTCTGCTGGTTGTCAGGGCTGGCTGAGCTCCAGTGGCATTAGCCTTTGGTCCTGTGGGCCAGGGAAGAGCTGTGGTCACCTGGGAGGGTCAGGTGGGCCCTGGTGCCCTCTGGCCTGCAGGATGCAAAAGTGCAACTCGGGGGAAGAGGCAGCCGTCTCCGGCCCGCTGCCCAGACATCGACATGGGGGCTGCCCAAGCTGCCGACAGTCCGAGCCTTGGGGACAGGAGCTGGGCCGCCACCCGGGTGGAGGGGTACACTGGCCAAACCTGGCCAGCCATGCCCTGCACACGTCCCATTAACAGCACACATCCTGCCAGACCCCAGGCCTCACACATCTGCCACCTGGGTCACAGCTGCACCACCATCTTTCTAGAACGTGAGGTTCTGCCTTGAGGCCCACACTCAGCTGTTCCTGCCATTGCCCCTTGAGTCCTGTCGGCTCTGGGCTCATGCCTCGCTGCCCTGGACCTCCAGGATCTGGCCCCCTTTGTCGTGGCAATGCATGGGTGGGTCTGCCCTCTCTGCTAGAAGTGAGGGCTCTGAGGACCAGGACCGTCTCAGTGACGTCGTAGGTTCACCTGTCTATCCCACAAACGTTTATTGAGCTCCTGCCACTTGGCAGGGGCAGTTCTAGGCATTTGTAATACAGCAGTGAGTAAAACCTTCCCCAGACCCCTGCCCCAGGGAAGGGAGACAACAGTGAACGTGACCTTTAGGATAATAGGGAGAGCAGTGGAAAGAAAGCGGGCTCAGCAGAGCAGGGCGAGGACCCTGGGGACAGGGCATTGACCTGGTGGGGAGTACATGGAGCTCCTCACCTGCGCTGACCACCACTGGGGGTGTGTCCAAGGGGCTGGGAGCACCCTCGGGTGGGCCAACCAAGCCCATTTCTGCCCGACTCCCCACCAAACCAGCCCCTCCAACTAAGCACAGGCATCAGGGAGCACCCTGAGGTGCCATGACCCACCCTGCGAGAGGTGAGCCGCGGGAGGGGGGCGCTTTATTGGCAGAACACAATCCCCCCACCCCACCAGCCAGACCAGGACCCCGACGTGGGCAGAAGTGCTGCCCCTTCCTGACTGCAGGGGGGCACCCGCCTCAGGACTTGGGTGTGCAGCAAAAGGCACTTGAAGCTTCCTCTGGGGGGAGGGGGTCCCAGAGGGCATGGTGATGGCACAGTGGTGGGGGCACACAGCCTCCCTGGCAGAGGGGGAGAGGGGCGGGAGAGGCATCCAGGGATCCGAGCTCCCTGGCCATCGGGAGAATCAGTAGTCACTCGAGAAGCTGTAGCACATGCAGAGGGCCGGCCGTGGGCAGGGTCAGTAGTGCTCCAGCTTCAGGCTCTTGTACAGGCAGCACGTGAAGATCATGCCAAACACCTGGGGCGTGAAGCTGGCGTGAGTGGGCCACAGCCACCAGCACGTGGTGTCCCTGCTCCCGCCAGCGCCCACCCTGCCCGAGGCCCGCACCTGCACACAGGCGATGCCAATGCCCACGGCCCCGATGACCCTCAGGTGCTCCTGGATGAAGGTCTCCAGCTTGGTGATGCAGCCGCCCTGGCAGAGTGGGGGTGGGGGCACTGAAGGCAGGCAAGTCCTCCCGCCCCCCTCTGCCACAGCCACAGGGCCCTCCTGGCTGTGGTGTGGCCACACCAGCACCCAGCATCCCTCACGGGGAGCCCAGGCCCTGCACACCTACCTCCACCTTGTAGATGTTGGAGGCATGGTCCCGCCGACCACAGTGGGCCACCACGGTCTTGCAGCAGCTGTCGGGGACCAAGCGGCCATCTGCTTCCCCAGAGCGGATCCACTCGCTGTCCCGCCAGTCCTGGGAGTTGTTACTGCCACAGCAGTGGAACTGGAGGAGAACACGGCAGGGCTGAGTCCCTGCCCCACCCCCTCCGCGGGACGCCTTCAGAGGTCCCATAAAGGCCCCTCCCTGAGCCACCCACCAACCTCCTGTTGCAGCTTGTCCACAGCTCTGGTCACACCCTCATGGCCTGGCTGGTGGTACTGCTTGGTCATGGTGTCCTTCAGGTTCTCCTTGAGCTCTGTGTTCAGCTGGGAGCAAGGTGGTAATAACTTCAGCCACAGTCTAAGACCCTCCAAGGTGGGGCAGGTGCTGGGACAGGTATGGGGAGGGCTCCGAGGGAAAGGAAGGGCCAGGCTGAGACACCGGCTGGGGTGGGGGTCAGGTGGGCTAGGAGAGTCACCCAGGTAGCCCGGCGGAGGGGCAGGGGCATGGAGAGAGCTCCAGGTCCTAGGAACACCTACTTTCCTCCATGAACCCCTACAGTGCACCCTCCCCGCTGCGACCCAGCCTTCACCTCCAGGACCTGATGGCACAATGGTCAGCTCGAGCTTAGGGGGTGTCTGTGTGTGTGCGTGCGTGTCCCCATGTGGCCTGTCCCGGCTCCTCACCTGCTGGTAGTAGACGTAGGCAAGGATACCAGCAAGGATCTCCAGCAGGAAGATGATGAGAAGCAGGATGAAGTACTGGGGCAAGGGAAGGATGAGTGAGCAGGGACCAGGCACCCCCTTCCATGAGGATTCCCAGTGTCTAGGCTCAGCAGCGTCCCCACCCTCAGCTCCCAAGTGGCCACAGAATGAGGGCTCCCAACAGCAAAGGAGGGCTTCCTCAGAGCTGGTGTCTTCCCCTCACTGGAGGCTCACAGGAGGGCTGGGCAGGTGGAAGGGCCCCCCCACTCCGGTGAACACAGCAGAGACGATCCTGCAGAGGCACACTCGACCCCATCTATCCCTTCTTCCCCAGTCAGGGCCCCAGCCCCAGCCCCAGACAGCCAGGTGGGGAGCCCCCCACGCGGGTACCCCCACCCCCAGGGCCAGCCATGCCCTGCTAACCAGGCGCAGCAGGTTCCGCCGCTCCTTGAAGGTGGCACAGCAGCCCAGGATACCAGTCACCATGACAACAATGCCAGCCACCACCAGGATGTAGGCTGTGGCTAGGTAGGTGCCCGAGGCCAGCAGGCTGATGTAGTCACTCTTCAGGGCCAGCGTCCAGATACCCACGGCCATGACGGCCAGACCAGCCAGCTGTGGGCAGGGCACACCAGTCAGTTACCACTTGTGAGCCCCAGACCAGGACTCCTTTCAAGGACTAGGGATGGGATGACGAGTGCAGAAGACGGGTCAGGGGAAGGCAGGTACCAGCTCCTCACCCAGAAGCAGCAGTTGAAGGTAAAGAGCAGGTACTTGAGGCAAACGGTGCCACATGTTGTCTTCTTCTCGCTGAACTCGCCCATCCTGGGGTTGGGAGGCGGGGGAGGTCAGATAGCCCACAACACCAGGACCTGACTGGGAGAACAGCCAGACACCAGTGGGGACAAAAGGAGAGGATACCGAGGCCCGAGCAACCACTGGCCCTGGGTAAAGGCCCTGGGAGAGTGTCCAAGGGAACCAGGTCATTTCCTAGGAGGGCAGCTCAGGAGCCCCCACCCCACTGCAACGAGCACAGATACCTGGTGCCCACAGGCCTGGAAGGCGGGAGGGCCTGCTTCCCTGACCAGATCCCACAGCACAGGGGGCACAGAGGACCCCCAACCATCACTGGCTGACTCACCCCCACGAGCAGCCAGGGTAGGAAGGCCCAGCAAGCACCTTGTGGTGAGCTCATGCAGGCCCTGCCCGCCCCCCCTGCCCAGCATTCCCCAGGCCCCATGTCACAGGCTGGCAGGAACCTACTGGCTGCTAGAGGGGAGGAGGCCGCTCAGAGACAGACTGGCCTGCCCCTCACTGGCCATGTGGCTTTAGGGAAGCTCCTGGGGCTACTGGCACACATACCCCCCAGACCTAGGGTTTCCTCATCACTGGAAAGGGGACAGTCACACTAACCCCAGCGAGAAGTGCAGCTACACACTGTCCTCCTCAGAGGCAGCCCAGCCAGGAACAGCCAGCCTGCTCTGGGGAGGGCAGGGGAGGGCTCTGGGACGAAGAAGGCAGTGCCTGGGGCCACTTTTCCAGACACAGCACCACAGACAGCTGGACTTACACTGCCCCACCCAGCACTCACCTGGCTGGCAGGCGTGGCTCCTCTGTAAGACAGGTAGACAGTAGACAGAAGTTCCCCAGGAGGCTCCGCTAGAAGGGCAGAGACAGGTCATAGGTCTCACCCCCGGTGGATGGACAGGATCCTGCCACCCCTCCGGTGGCTGGCTGCCTCAGGCGGTGGACCTGAGCCGGGCTTCCAGGGCAGGCAGCGTCACTCCCAGCAGCAACAAGGGAGCAGCCTGGCCCTGTATTTTGGTCTGGGCCAGGGAGGGGCAGAGCGGAGGACATTTCTGGACAGTCCGATCCTGGGAGGAACCTCGCGCCTTCTCCAAGTACCCCACCCTAGGACTTAGCCCCAGGGCGGTCAGGGCTCCTTGCCCTACCAAGCAGTAGCTGCAGCCTGGGAAGAAAAACAGGCGCAGACCCCTACCACGGAGCTGACAGTGTGGAAGCCCCGCGCTCGGCAGACGTGCCCCTGGGCCTGCTCTGAGGTCCCAGGCCTTCTAGAGAGGCTGATTCCAGACGCAGATCCAGCCCCCGCAGCTGCACACGGCCCCCCTTTTCCCGGAGAACCTGGCGGATGTGAACCCCCAGGGAAAGGCCGGCCAGAAATAGTTCCTGCGGCCGGGAACAGAGCTGCCCCACCCCAGTCCCCTGCAACTCAACTGGGCCCTCGGAGGCCCGCGCCCTAAGGAGGGGTACCAGGGACTCCAGCCAGGCCCAGTGAGGAATCCCGCGTCACCGCGATGAAGTCACCGCCGCCGCCCGCCCACCCACTTGCACCGGGTGGTGGGCGGATCTGCAGGCGGAGGGCAGGGAACCGGCGTCCAGGAACAATGAGTGAGATGTTCAGGAGGGCCCTTGGCCCGAAGGGACCGCCAGGCCGGTCTGAAGACCCGGGAGGCGCCCCGCCCTCGCCCTGCGTACCCTCCGCCCGCCTAGCCTCCTGGTCTCCGACTCCCTCCGGAAAAGGCCTCCCGAGACTGCGGCCGGGCCTCCGAGACCGCGCCGCGCAGGACCTCGGGACACTCGACCCTCCTGGCCCCTCCTGGCCCCTCCTGGCCCCTCCTGGCCCCTCCTGGCCAGGCAGCGCACTCACCGGCCACAAGTCCAAGTCAGGCGGGGACGGCGGCTCCCAATGCCGCGAATGCACGGCCCAGGGGAGGCCTGCGAGGGAGGTGCACCGGCCCGCCTACGAACCCGCCCCGGCTCCCAGGCCCCACCCACGGCCGACAAACCCCGCCCCGGCCCGCAGGCCCCGCCCATGAGCGACAAACCCCGCCCCTGTCTTCAGGCCCCGCCCAAAGCCCACAAATCCCGCCCCGGTCCGCAGGCCCAGCCCACAGCCCACAAACCCGGACACCCGGGCCCCGCCCAAAGGTGGCAGACCCCGCCCACGGCCGGCAGGTCTATTTACTCCGTGCGAGCGCGCGGGATACCAGCCCCATGCAGGCAACTGAGAGTCCCTACCGGGGCTGTGGAGGCCGAGTGAGCTGCAGTCCCGGGGCCTCCACAGTCCAGCCATGCCTACACCCGCAGAACACGGATGAAGTGGGCTAGGGGCGAAGGAGTTGGGGGAGGCTGCTAGCCCAGCCAAGGCCCTGGACTCTGTCCAATAACTCGTCCTCCAGGCCCAATTCTTTCTCTCCTCCCAATCCAGGGACCACTCAGGGGCTGCAGGGGTCCGCAGATGCTGGCCTGGGGAGGGGGGACTAGGGTCCCTGTGAGTGATACTCCAGTCTGGAGGGCATCTGGCCTGGCAGTGGTGGGAAGACTTGAGGGAGAAGGTCCTCCTTACCCACTAGACTGGGAAGCTGAGAGTCGGGGTAAGGAGGGGAGACTCCCAAACCAGGCTCATCCCCAGCCCCAGGTGGGGTATGAGTCTGCACCATCAGTTGGGGCAGCTTTCCAGGGACAGTGGGCAGCACTCCTTCCAGCCCACCCTTGGCTGACTGGCAGCTCTCAGCTCCCCAGGCAGTGCTCCTGGGCATGGGAGGTGGCTCCAGGCCTACCCTAGGAAGCTCCATGCAGGACTGGCCTGACTCTGGTGGTTTACCCAGAGCCGTGTGTGTTCTGGCATGGGGCAGCGATGGTCAACTGAGTCTGGATGGGGAGGAAACCCCACCCAGTGCTTCCTGGTGAGACAGTGGGTCTCAGTCTCCTTGTCCCTACAGAGAGGTCCATGGGACTTCAAGTTTTTATGGGCTGTGAGGGCTTGGGGTCTGACCAGAGATGCAGGGACACCCACAGGCATAAACAGGGATCCACAGCCCCAGCACCTCAGGGCTGTGGACCTGTGCCATGCATATACCCTGCACGCCCGATGCCTGTGGCTCCCCCACACACAGGGGGTTCAGGAGGTTGCAGTGCACTCAGTGGAGTTTATTTGAAGGGGGGGGGTTCTGCCAGACAGAGATGGGTTTGACGGGATGGGAACAGGATGAGGACCAGAAGTGGGGCACAAGACAGCCTGACCACCCCTTGTTAGTTGCCTTCATGTCTGCAGTCAAGCAGGCCAGGCAGCCCACTGGGTAGAGCCCACAGCCTGGATGGGCAGCCCCAGCCATGTTGAGTCACTTTCAAAGGGCAGTTTCTCCAGGTAACTCCCATGAGTCTCTTGGGGCTGGTCAGTGGGCACTGGGAAGGTGGCCTGAGCCACATCTGGGAGGTTGAGCCCAATTGCTACAGCAGCAGCAGCAACAGCAGCAGGTGGGCCCCGGCAGGCAGGCTGAGGCCAGAGACTTCCTTCCGCCACTGCCCAACTGACAGGCGTCCCTCTCGTCTCGTAGCCTCGTGTTCAGCTCCCTGGGGAAGGGAATCCAAGGAGTATGAGAGGTCTCAGAAGGCAGTATTTTAAGGCAGGGAGTGTGGGCTCTGACTCTCCTTCAGACCAGGAGAAAGGTGTCTGGCTGGGGCTGCAGTATGAGGGAGAGAGGGCAGATACTAGGAAGGACTTCCTTGAAATAAGCCGGGCCGTGGCCAGGGATGTTTGGGAACTAGCAGCATGGCTTGAGCCTGACGAACCTGAGGAGCTCCAGCTGCCGCAGGAGGCTGAGTTTCTCTTTCTGCATGTTCCTTGAGACGGCGACCACGTCTCTGCGGACGGGAGGTAGTGACCTGAGTGCAGGGAGACTCCTGGGGCCCTCCATGACCCCCTTAGTGGATCCTACCCCACGTAGACCCTGGGGAGGAGGCTGAGACTTGGGATGTGGATGGAAGTGGCCCAGATCTGAGCCGCAAGCGCGACCCCCTCTTCCCCGCGGCTGCCAGTCCCACCCCCTCCTCGGGATACGCCTCTGAGGGCCCGCCCCAGCCCCACCCCCTGGGCACCGTAAGGTTTGCTCCTGGCGGCCCTGCACGTCGCCCTCCAGTCTGCGGAGCTGCTCCTGCAACCCCTCCAGCTGTGCCCGCAACGCCTCGTTAGCCAGCCACAGCTGGGCGTTCTGCGCCTGCGCCTCCAGCTGCTCTGTGGCCCGGGTCTGCAGCTGCTGTTCCAACTGGGGGGTTGTGGGAGAATCGGGGCTGCAGAGGAACGCCCTCTTCCTCGGGATGCTGGTGTGCCTCTGACTCCTAATAATTCCAAGGCTAGGAACACTGAGGCACAGGGGACGTCAAGGACACCAGGGAGTGCTTGGTGACGGTGGGGATGAAGACATGGGCGGGGCTGGTCTGTACCCTTCCCCAGCAGTGTGGGCCGGTGGCCGCTCACCTCCCGCTGCCGCAGGCCGGCGCTTTCCAACTCCTGCTCGCGGCTCTGCAGCTCCAGCTCCAGACGGCCTCTCCGCTCCTCCCGGGGGAGGTCCTGGGACGCGCGGGGGGCACCTGAGCCTCCGCGGACCACGGAGATTGCAGGGGCCGGGGGTGGGACCAATTCCGAGAAGGCGGAGCCAGGGAGACGCGCGCGTCTGGGATTGGGCTGGGCGGAGGCGGGGCGGGGCCGCGGGCCCACCTGATTCCTTAGGCGCTGGCGCTGCTCTCGGAGCTGCTGCTCCGTCTCCTCGTACAGATACCGCACCTCTCTCTCGTGCTCGCTCTCCCGCCTTCGGGGGGTCGGTGGTGAGGCAGCTGCATGGAACCTGCCGGCACTACAGCCCCAGCCCTGCCCCTACCGCTTTCCAGACCCCCTCCCTGTTCCCAGCCCTCACCGCCGCAGCGCCTGCTCCAGGCCGTCTCGTTCTCGGGCCGCCTCCTCCAGGCAGGCCGATGCACGCATCAGAACGTCCTCGAAGTATCCCAGCAGCTCCGGCCGCTCGCGCTGCAGCCGGATCCAGAGCATTCGCACCGCCCGCTGCCTGGAGGTCAGGTACGGGCTGAAGCCGAAGTGGGAACACCGCACTCTCCCCGAAGGTGACCTCTGCAGCCCCAGACAAGCCAGGAGCATTTGCCGAATTCGGGATCTCCCTCTTGTGGGTGCTTTCGCCCCTGCCGGAGGTCAGTTGCATGTGCGCAGCTGGCTTGGCAGCAAGGGGTCATGTGTACGCAGGGCTGTGCCTGGGTGTACGAAGCTGTGTGCCTGGCACCGTCCCTCCTCCCAGCAACCCTGACTGCTGCCTCCTAAAATGCAAATTGTGTGGGAAATCACACCCGGCCCCTCCCAGGTATTGGCAGCTGAAAGGGAACCGCAGGGCCAGACCCAGCTTGGGGACCCTGCCCAGAGCAGACATGAGGTCGGCGTGAACAGCCAGCATGTAGGTGAGGGAATGGGGAGTGGGACCAGCACAGACTCACTCGCTCAGAACCTGGGCCACCCCCAGCTGCTCCAGCACAGCGAAGAATCTCTCCTCTTCCTCCTCTTCTTCCAGGGAGCCCCCCGTGCCTTGCACCTCCGACCAGCCCGACTCAAAGGTCTCCTCAGAGGCCCTGGAGGGCAGTGTGCTCTGGGCTGGCTCCACCCCCGCAAACTTCCCTGTGGGCATGGGAGATAGAGATTACCAGGACTGTGAGTTACCACCCTGGCTCAGCCTCCACTCCCCCCCAACACACATATCCTGCCCTTTCTCTGAGCCCAGTTTCCTGTTTTTCTTCCTTATTCTGGTTTGATTGTTGGCCTGGGAATGGGAGGTGACAGCCGGGCTCAGGCCAGAATGCACAGCTGGCTCCCAGCCCCACCTGGGTTTGGCACAGGAGGGGGTGGGGGCAGGAGGGTCAGCTCCACACATGCCCCAGCAGCTGGGGGCTTTCTGTGGGGCCTTCCATGGCTCCTGTTTGTGCTGACAGCGGTGCGGATTCTGGAGGGAGGCGATGGAGAAGCACCAGCTGCAGTCCGTGTGGGTTGTGGGTCCCAGAGTCCCCACGTGTGCCAGGGGAGGGCCACTGAGTGGGAGTCAGGGTCGGGGGACAAGGGAAGGGCTCACCCAGGCCGAGACAGAACTCTCGGGCAGTGAGGAAACCTGTGTGGGCCTGGTCCAGACTTTCGAACACAGCCTCTAACTGTTCCGGTGTGAGGAGCAAGTCTTTCTGCAAGCCCTGGCCAGACAAAGATGCAAGGTTGAGTAGCAAGGTCAGCCCTGGGCTGGGCAGCCCCTTGGGACTGGGGACTCACCTGCAGGTCATGCCGGGTGATGAAACCCTTGGCCTCCTTGTCACACAGCAGAAACAGCTCCTGGGCCTGTGCCAGCATGGCTGCCCATGGCCCCACGGAACCCCCCTCTGCTTCCCCCTCCTCCTCCTGGGCCTCCCCAGGACTGGCCATGAAAGTGGGGTCTTGGCCGCTGGGTGCTGTAAAGCCAAGGAGGAGTCAGGGGCTGAGTAGAGCTCATAGGAGGGAAGGAGAGGCAGAGAAGGGCCAGGATGACTGAGGGCTGAACTGGAGCCATTTGGGACTCGGGACTGAGCAGAGGAAGGTGGGAGAAGGCACTGCGCAGGTCCAGAGAGAGGCAGCTGGGGAGGCAGTCTGAGGGTGGTGCTGCAAGAACGAGGTGTCATGGGGGGGGTGACACAAGCTCAGGGCCTGTGGACTGCAAGGGAGCTGGAGGCTATGGGCCCAGAAGGGAACCCTCCAGAGAGGACTGGCCTGGAAAGGGGGCGATCTCATTGGGAGGGGGGAATCCATGGAGGACCTTGTGGTGGACAGTGAGGAGTGGGGGCTTCTGGCAGCGGAGGGCAGAGAGCTAGGGTGAGGGAGTGGTCACTGGGGGAGAAGCTGAACAGGTGCTGGAGCTGAGGACATGGAGACAGGGTTGACGGCTGAGCCAGTGGGAGCACTCAGCCAATCCTGCCTAAACCACAAACCCCGAGTCTGGGCCTCAGCCGCCCTCCCCTCCAGCCAGCTGGCAGGCTGGATAAGCTCCTCCCTCCCTGCCATGGCCCCTCCCACCCACCGGCTGCAGGCCCTCTGGGGTGCAGGTGCAGGGTCCTGGCCTGAAACGGGTGCCTTCCATGCTTTTGTCAGGAATACCCTAGATTCTAGGCTTAACAGACCCTCCCCCAGCACTAGGCTTTTCCCTCCCCCAGACTAACCCCCTCCATGGCCAGGAGCCTCCACGGGCCTCCCTCCCCCGGGCTGGGGTGCCTCGCTTCCTAATCAGAGCCACCTGTCTTCCCATAACGCCCTGTTCCCGGATCTCCCAGCGCCAACCCCCAGCATGGCGACCCCTCACACCTGGGTCTGACGTCCTTCCCTCTTAGTTCAGAACAGTGATTCTCAACCCACCCCTATTCCTGGGGGCTGAGAGAGACACGAACTCCAAAGAGGACAGGTCTGAGGAAGGGCGACAGCAGGGTACACGGGGCCAGAGACATCTCACACCCTTAGCCGTCGCCTCACCCTGGCAGTGCGCCACCCCACCGGCGGACTGCGGACTCCCCGGGACCAGAGGTCCATCCCAGCGGAAGCTGCGTTGAGGCCGGACGCGGGGAGCAGGAGGAAGGGCCGCCCGCGCCCCGCCCCGTGGGCCCCGGAGTCCCTGACCGCAACGCGCAGGGGTCGGCACCCCTTACGGGGACCAGGAGGGACCGGAGAGCGGCGGGACCTGCAAGGCGCCTACCTGCGAGCTACGCCGTGGCCGCACCTGCCCTCTCCTCCCGGAAAGGGCGACACGGCGGGGAGCGGGACGGATCGGCTCCTGCTGCTCGGCAGGCACCAGAGACCCCGGCGTGGGCCGGCCCCGGGCGGGGCGCCGCCGCTGCTGTCGCCCTGTCCCCGCCTCTCGGGGTGGCCCAGGCAGCCCGGCTCTTGTCTCACTCCCTACAGGTCCTCAACCTGGCAGCCGCTTCTCTGTCCCAGCAGACACCCCTCGCAAGGTGGGGTGGCAATGACCCAGGCACCTGGGGACCCTTCGTGATCAGGACCAAAGTGAGGAGGGGGGGCACTGTCCTGAGGATCCCTATTTAAGGCGCCAAAAAGTGTGCATAGGAAGACGCCAGGCAGGAAACACACCGAAATGCTTTCCGTGGTTAGCTCTAGAAGTGGGGTGACTTTCCTTTCTTGTCTCTACGGTCCCATTTTTAAACAATACACATGTAACATACTAGAAAGTGACATTTAGGTCAACAGCACAAATGCCGGTGCAGATGTGAGGATGAGTGAGGGGGCGGGGACAGGAGGTCCTCACCTCAGCAGCCCCCCACCCGCACCCCAGCGCTCCTGTTGGGGCACAGCCATGACTGCCCACCTTGAGGCATGGCTGAGAGAAGCAGCTGGGTGGAGTCTGCGTGTGACCTTCCTGCTGGGGGAGAAAATCCCATCCTCTTCCCCAGGGTCCCCCAGCCCCAGCCTGGCCCCTGCACCCACCTGGAGGGCCTGGCCTCACTGTGGGGCCCTGGCAGTGCTGGGGGCTGGAGGCCTCTGCTTCTCCAGGGGCCTGGGATCCTGCTGAACCAGAACAGGTTGGGCCGATAGGACAGGACCTTGAGACCGAGAGGGGGGCGGCCCCTGGCACACAGGAGCACAGGGACCTGCCCAGCCGGCTCGCCCAGTCCTGCAGTCCCCACTACCAACCGTTATTGTTGGCTGGGGGCTGCCACCGCCACCACAGCCACCCACACAGCCACCCAGCATGGGGGGGTGGGGCGGGGAGTGGAGGCAGGTGGGGCTGAATAGGGCAGGACTAAGGGCTCTGGAAAGTTAACCCAATGCCAGGCTCTGTTCCAGCATCCCTCACCTCCTGGGCTCTTTTGGTCACCAAGGAGGGCTGGCTGAATTCCCTCCGACTGCCCAGGGCAGAGGACACTCAGGAAACCATGTGTCTCCAGAAACAAGCCCCCTTCAGCCCAGACCTCACCCTAATATTCCAGACCCCTCCTGTGTATTGGCAGGAGACTGGGCACCCTGTGGATGAGGAGGGGGACAGGGGACCAAGAACATGTGTGCACCTGGCCAGTGAGGCTCATGATGACAAAGGGAGGCCCAGTGCCTCACAAAGACAGCCAAACGCCCTCCGTGGAGCGGCCTGTGCTCCCTGGGGAACCTCACACTCCTCAGCCCAGAAAGCAGCCCCCGCCCCCGTGTCACCACGGGGTGGAGGTGCAGACACCACCTTTTGTAAACATTTCTTTTTTATTCAGCAAGGATCTTGGTCTCAGATATTTCCGCTGGCCCTTGGAAAGCTGTACCCAAGAGTCAGCCAGCAGGCCTCAGGGCAAAGTGGGGGGCAAATGTATGTCCCAGCCGGACGAGTGGGCTGCAGCTCAGGAGGCCCACGGGTGCCTTTAGGGGCGAGCCCCAGGCCTCACTGCCAGGCTCAAGGAGAAGGGACCCCTGGAAGCCCTGCCCCGAAGCTGTCCTGAGGTTGGTCAGCTGGAGGGGTCACGTACAAGGAGGACGCAGGGGCTGAGCTGTGGTATTTATTACATCTGCTTCAGCAAAAATAAATAATTCTTCACACACGTTCTTCAGCAAAACGTGAAAAATGCGAAGGGAGGAGCAGGTGCAAAGTTCTCAGGAGTAATACTGCACTGACCACCGCCTGGGTCCCCTGCTCTGCCCCGCCCGAGGGTGGGCCTGGGAGGGGGACACTAAGGCACAAGTGAGGGGCCCTCTGCAGCTAGGGGAGGGGTTCTCCACACCTGGCCTACTCAGTGCAGCGAGTAAGTGGTTTGTGGAGGGGTGGACAGCAAAGCCCCTTCTCCCAGCTGTGAGGGCCCCCATCTCCTCACTCCACTAAGAATGGGGGGGGAAGGGGGATCTCAGTTGGCCCCAGGGCCCCGCCTCATGGGGCAGGGAAGCTGGGAGGCCTGGCCCTCAGCACTGGGGCCCCAGGGGGCTGGGAAGGCTGGAGCAAGGGGGCTCAGCAAGGGGGCGAGCGGGGCGGGTGCTGCGGGGGCGCAGGGTTGGGACAGGCGGGAGCGCGCATGCGCAGGGCATCCGGCGGGAAGGCCACGTTGGTGCAGAAGAGGCCGAGCAGCAGCTGGCGCTGGCACTCCTCCCACTTGGCCAGCGCGTCTGCTAGGGAGAGGTTGTTTCGCATCCAGCCGGGCAGTGCCTCGCAGTAGGCAGCATAGGACAGTGGCACAGAGGGCAGTGACTGGGCGCGGCGCAGCTCCATCTGCTCCGACAGCCTGCAGGCAGGAAGGGGGCTTTAGTGGGGGGGGGCATTAAAGTGAGGTTGTGGCCCCCCAGGTGAACACAGCAGTCAGGGGGCTCACCTGGAGGGCAGGTGGCTGCCCAGCTTCCTCTTGGCACGCATCACCAGGTACTGGCAGATACTGCCTGTCTGCTCTTTCATCCACCGGATGTCCTCCGGGACGTCGGGCAGCCACTCCAGCAAGCTGAGGCAGGGTGAGAGGCACGGCCTCAGGGGCTATGGCCCACCCGCACGCCCGCACCCCCACCCTTGGCCCTGCCTGTGCCCTGACCTCGCCACAGCCCTCCCCCAACCAGCTGCCTCTTCCCTGGGGTGACCACCACTCAGGGATGGTGGTAAAGTTTGGTCTGAGCTCCTCTCCCGCCCCCTGCCCCCATCCTGTACCGGATGGTGAAGGACACGGCGCTCTCCAGGGGCAGAGTGTAGGGCACCATCATAGCTGTAGCCAGGCGCACGGGCAGCATGTTGGAGAGTGTGGTCAGCAGGTCCTTGGGCTCCACACAGGCCTCCAGCAGGGCTGTGGGTGGGGTGCAGGGGGGAGGTTGACTGCTGGTGGAGGAGGTGGGGCCAGCCCTGCTCTGCTCCACTCCCCCATGGTCCTCTGCCCTCACTGAGCAGTGCACACCCACACACCCTCACTGAGCGGTGCACATCCCCACGCACCCTCACTGTGCGGTGCACCCCCCATACACCCTCACTGAGCGGTGCACCCCCACGCACCCTCACTGAGCCGTGGACCCCCCCACGCACCCTCATTGAGCAGTGCACACCCCCCACGCACCCTCACTGAGCAGAGCACTCCCACTGTGCAGTGCACCCCCACGCACCCTCACTGTGCGGTGCACCCTCACTGTGTGGTGCACCCCCACGCACCCTCACTGTGCGGTGCACCCCCATTGTGCGGTGCACCCCCACGCACCCTCACTGTGCGGTGCACCCCCACTGTGCAGTGCACCCCCACGCACCCTCACTGTGCGATGCACCACCACGCACCCCCACTGTGCGGTGCACCCCCACGCACCCTCACTGTGCGGTGCACCCCCACGCACCCTCATTGAGCCGTGCACCCCCACGCACCCCCACTGAGCCGTGCACCCCACGCACCCTCATTGAGCCGTGCAGGCAGATGCTCCAGGATGTGATCCCCTGCAGGAGGACGCAAGTGGCCCTCCACTCGAGCCCTCTCCAGTGCCATCACAGCTTTCTCCTCATCCTCACCCTGGTGGAGAGAGGGCTTGGCAGGGGGTAATGTGAGCAGGGGGTTGGGCCTGTCCAGGAGACCTGGGTGGGGCGGACCAAACATGTGGTCAGTACAGCAGGAGGGGACGGTGGTGCGGAGCCCCCCCAACACACCGGGCCTAGCCTCACACACCGTTCCTCCGCAGGAAGCGCAGGCCGTCCCGGTAGCCCTGCTTGCACATCTCCCGCAGCACCTGAGGGTGAGTACATTGGAGCAGGGGAGTCAGACACACCCAGTTCTGCCCCGAGTCCCTGGTGTCTCTGCAAACACCATCCCTCCTCACCACTAAGCTAAGGGATCCGGGACCCAGGACGAGATCCAGGCTGGACAGAGGCTGGAGAGGCTGCCCCCCAGTGGACAGATTGTGCAGGCCACAGACTTCTTCCCCAGCCTTCAGAAGAGGCTGTCTGGACCCCCACCCCACCCTGCCACTCAGGAGGGGTCTTGTGGCAGCTTTCTCCCCCAGCACCAGGCAATGAGAGGCTGGTTGGCCCTGGCCGCAGCAGAGGGCTCACCATGGGCTCGGGCGGGAACAGGGCCTTGGAGAGGCGGTAAAGGTTGCGAAGGTTGAACTGGATGCTGGTGTTGGTCACCCGGAGCTCATGGATGTTGGTGGAGCTGTCTTGTGGGCAGATGTCACTCTCGCCCGAGAAGGGGGACACTGTGATGGTATTCTTGAGCTCATAGAGTGGCAGGTTGTCTGAGATGCCACCATCCACATAGCGCTGAGGTGGCAGGGACACATGGTCACATGGTGAGGGGCCTGCAGGGTGAGCTGGCCGCCCCACTGTGGCCCCACCCAGTGGCTGTTTTGTTTGGGCCTTTTACCCACTGGGCACTGGGCACTGGCCCGCCTGGGTACTAAGAAATACCCAGACACTGGGGAGCGGGTGGCTACAGGAAGTGTGCATGGCCATGGGGCTGGCTGGCCTGGCTCTTGAGTAACTCTGGGGGAAGTGAGGCAACAGGCGCTGGCAGGAGTTAGGGGCTGGAGCACTCGGATGGCTTCCTCTTCCACCCTTGTCCCACAGCCCATGGTGGTGATCTCCTGTCACCCAGGAAAGGCGCCCAGGGGTACTTACTACACCCTGGAGGGTGGGAGGGATGAGGCCACAGTACACAGGGATGAAGGTGCTGCAGACATTGGCCTGTGGGGCAAGGCCAGAGAAGGGCGGTAAGCAGGGGCTCCAGGGTTCAACTGTGCCCCGGTGCCACCCTGCCAGGGCCCACCTGGATGAGCTCATCTTTGGAGTTGAAGTGGTATATAATGACATTCTCGCCATCCGAGACACGGGTCAGGGAGATGCCCAGGCGCCCGCTGGCACGCTCGTGGCTGTCAGCAGGCAGGGTCTTCATCAAGCAGCCACGAATGGTCTTCACCAGGTTGAAGGAGGGGTGCAGCGGGCCCAGGAACCGCTTCCGGGCCTCCTTGGACACCTCGATGATGTTAGCACCGGCCTCGCCTAGGGCAGTAGGGCCAAGGGTCAGGGGCAGGCACTCCTGGGCTTAGCACACCCATGCCCAGTGCCCCAAGGCACCCAACTTGTGGCATCCCATCCACCTTGGAGAAATCCCAGTGTCCACAAGGCAGCCTGGCCCAGAATTGGGACTTTTGCCACCTGCCCCTGGAGAGAGACACACACACAGGCCACCACCCCTGGGAGGACAGACAGTGGGGCTGGCCAGCTGGGGCTGGGCCTGCCCTCTGCCCGGTGTTTCCCAACAGTCGGCCCTGATCCATGAGTCACCAGGCCTGGCTTCATGTGGCACTCAGCCTGGGAAGCAGATAGGCAGGGGCTCAACTCTGACCAGCCTCAGCCTTTCCCCACTTGGCCAGATCCATACCCTCAAAGCCCCGCTGCAGCCCAGGGTTCCCACAGGCTCGGCGGCGGCACGAGGTTGGAAATAGTGGGGTCCCAACACTTCTGGAAAGTGGGACATGACTGTGTCCCACTGCAGCCAAAAGCAAGCAGCCCCCCAACACTCCTTTTGGGGGCCATGGGTGCCAGCCCAGGACAAAACCAGAGTGGGAGCAGGCCAGGAGTGGTCAGGGGGCAGGAGGGCCTTGTTGAGGCCAGGACCAAGTCCTCCTCCAGGACCACCACCCAGGTCAGGAGTGAGCAGTGCGGGGCTGGCACCTGCCACACTGTGGGGGCTCCAGCTGCCCAAGACCACAAGTGAGAAAGGCTTCTTGGGAGTGGAGCGGGGGAAGTGCTGTGGAGCCATGTCGGAAATTGGGTACCAGGGACCTAGGGGCGTCCTGAGGCCAGCATGGGGGCTGAGAGCACTGGTCTGAGCCTCCATGAGAGGGAGGGGCAGGGCCACAGTGGTGTGTCCCCCTTCCAAAGAATGTAGAGGCATGCTCCTTCCCCACCCCCTCAGGGCAAAGGTCACAGGCAGGAGGCAGGGGAGAACCCAGCACAGGCTCCTGGTGGGCGGGGCCATGGGTGACCCTTCTGTCACCTTGGCTGCCCGAGCAGGCTGGGTGCTGGGCAGCATTCCCAGGACTCCTGAAGTACTCAGCTGTAAACACCACTTTCAGGCACCAGCAGGAAGTGTGTGAGTGAAGCAGTCCTTCCGGGCACACTCAGACCTCTGCACTCCGACCACGGGGCTGGAGAGTCCAGACACCCCAGCCCCCCATGGAAGGGGCCAAAGCAGTGGGCCACAGCTGAGGACCCAGGCCCACAGTGGGTGGTGTGCAAGGAGGAAGAGGGTGGGAGAGCTTGCTGTGCCCAGGCCAGACCTGCCTGGCTCCTGCTCCAGGGGCCCTCGGGAAGCGTCGGGCCACAGTGCCCAGACGTGTTCTTCAGAGACGACCCCCATACAGGCTCCGAGGCCATGGCAGCCCGGAATGCGACAGCCCCAGGACACAGTGACCGCTAGCACCTTGCCCGCCACCATGCCCGGGACAAGGGGGCAGCTTAGGCCCCTCCCCCCACATTCACGGTCCCGCCCACGAGTTAGTTTCTCTTTCCAATGAAATCTATTCTGTGGCACCTGCCCGCCCCCAACGTCTGCTCCCGAGGCGGGCCTGGACCACAGCCTGGGCCCCAGAAGCGCGCCGGACCAGGTACCCTCGGAGCAAAACAAGCCAGGCCCCGCCCCCGGGCCAGCGCCCGGGACGGCACCGCGCCGGTCCGGCTCCCCTGCCGGAGGAGGGGGCGCTGTGCGCGGGGCAGCCCGCCCGGCCCACCCGCGCGGCCCGCTCACCCAGGCAGGCCCCGGTGACCAGCGCCGTGGCCGTGAGCGCCCCGGCCGAGGCGCCGTAGATGTGTGTGGCGTTGGCCACCAGGAAGGGCGCGTGCTCGCGGAGGCAGGAGGCCACGCCGATGTGGTAGACGCCCAGGAAGCCGCAGCCCGCGAACGAGATATTCCAAGTCGTCTCCCGGGGGAACGTCGCCTCCTTGGGGAACATCGCGGCGGCCCGCCGGTCCGGGCGCCCGGAGGCCGGCCTCGTCGTGCGCTGTGCGCTGGCTGCTAGCTCTGCCGGCCGTTCGGCCGCGGTCGCTGTTGCTCGGGGTCACCGCCAGTGAAGGCGGCGACGCTGTGCCAGGCGGCGGCCAAGACGGTGTTTTTAGGGGTTGGTGGGCGGAGCCGGAGCGGGGTGGGCCGGCGCACGCGGCCCAATCTGGGCGCGCGGGGAACGGCCGCGCCCTCGGGGGCCCTGGAGTCCCGTCCCCTCCCTGAAGCTCCGCCCCCGGCTCAGAGACGTTCCCCCCCTTCTTCCGCCGCTGGGCCCTGAGCTGCGGACACCTGCGGCCCAGCCAAAGACAGCGCTCAGGCCCCCGGCCCACTGCCGCCTTCCCTGTCCCCCATCGTGGGCGGCGGGAGGGGGTACACAGCGGCTTGGGTGTGAGGGGAGGAGTGAGCTCAGGCCTAGGCCACCCGGAGTCTGGGCCTAGGAGCCTCGTACAAATCTGGACACTCGCGAGGGGAGGGCTTGCTGTTTGGGCAGCCCACTCCTCCTCCCTTGTGGTCCGTCTACAACATCTACTCCCCACGCCAGGGACCCCCCAGGACCCAGGACTCATCCACAGACTGACCCATAAACATCCAGGGCCGGATGCGAATCACAAACAACTTAAAGGGCTCACACGAGCCCTGGCCGGTTTGGCTCAGCGGTTGGAGTGTCGGCCTGTGGACCAGAGAGTCCCAGGTTCGGTTCCCGCTAGGGGCATGTACCAAAAAATAAAAAATAAAAAAAATAATAAAGGGCTCACACGAGCATGGTGGACCACACCTGACGGCCATGCCCCAGTCCTGTCCCAGCGAGGCCCCTCTGCACCTGGGCACTAACACAGGTTCTACCTGCGTCTGACCCCAGCTCCTCAAGCTGTGAGGTCGGCTTGGGAATGACTGGGACTCTGCCCCGCCCCTCTCGTTGCCCCAGCAGGTGGAACACTGGGTGATGTCATGCCCTGCCCGTCCACATTTTTAGCCTGGTTGGGATGCTGGAGCTGGACCTGCACCTCAGCCCCGGGCTGGCTTATGCTGGGCTGGTGGGGAAGCAGTGGGCATCTGTTTGCTCAGGAAGTCACTTCCCAGGCAGGTGCTTGGCTCAGGAACCAGCCAGCCCAGCGCCAGGCCCAGAAGTAGGAGCAGGGCCTCCCCAGGACATGGCCATCTGGGGTCATGCTGTCCAGTCCTCAGCCACTGCTCCCAGGCACCCATACTTAGCATCAACAGTGTGCCTGACAGGAAGGGGGACCAGCACAGGGCAGAGCAGTCAACCCAGCCCTAGCCCTACTGGGGAAGGAAGGAGGGGGGAGATGTTTACATAAACTCAAAACAAGGAGGAAACAGGGTGACAGAGTGTGTGGGTACAGTTAACTCAGAAAGGGCACAGGGCCACCGGCCCAGGCTGCCCAACAGCATGTGCAAAGGCCCTGGGTGGCTGGGTGGGGTTTGAGAGGAGGGGAGCCTGGGCACTGAGACAGAAGCAGGGGGATCTCACTGAATGAATTAGGGTGGGACCTGGGTCTTAGCGAGGATACAGACACAGTGCAGAGGGTGTGGCTTCATCAGGACAATCAGGGCACCTGGTGACTGAGTCCTTGGGGATGTTGCTGGAGACAACAGGGGCAGAGTGTGGCACAGTGGAGATAAGTCCAGCCTGGAAAGTCCAGGGGTTCACCAGGGTGACGAAGAGGGAAGCTGGGCCGGGCAGGCTGAGCCAGGGACTAAAGAAGGTCCTCCCTGGTCACCAGTTTGATTCCCCATCAGGGCACATGCCCAGGTTGTGGGCCCAATCCCCTGTGGGGGGCATGTAGGAGGCAGCCAGTCAATGTTCTCACTCATTGATGTTTCTATCTCTCTCTCCTCCCTTCTTCTCGCTCTAAAAATCAATAATAAAAAAAAAAAGTTCCTCCCCCAACCAGCTCCAAAGAGAGGCTGGGGTTCTAGCCCTGCCTGCTTCTATGGGACCTTGGAGGTGGCACTGCCCCAGTGCAGTGAGATCTCTGCCCCCATTTCCACACCAGGGTTGAACTGTTTTGGGTACATGTCCCTCCCTCCAGGCCTCTGGGACCATCAGCTCTGGAGCCAGGAACAGGGCGGCCCTTCCTGGAATCCTGGCTGGGGTGGGAAGAACCCCTGGTGTCGGGTGTGCGATTATTGTGCCAGGCGGGTGTCAACCCCCCTACTCCCACGGTGTCCTCTGGCCCACATAGGGCCCTTCTCTTCAGGGTTTGAAGGTAGCATTGTGAGCTCTGCCCTGGACCCTGGGTCCACTTCTCTGTGGGGCCTTCTACCCCAGCCTGGGGCAAAGGTCCCCACCCCACATGCAACTTGCCCCCTCAGCACCTGCAGCTAGGACCTCTGCAGTGGTCCTCACTTCTCCTGGCCCCATGTCCCAGCCACCCAGGAGCTTGGCTTCTACATCAGCTGCTAAGGCCCAGGTCCCACCCTAATCCCTGCTCCTCTGGCCTTCCTTCCCTTACCCCCCTTGCTCATTCCTGCCCTGGGGTCTCTTCAGGTCCTGGCTCCTTCCCTGACGGAGGCCCCACCTGCCTTATGTTCTACTTTTTTTTCTAATCCTTACCCCAGGATATTTTTCCTTTTATCATCAGATAAAGCAGGAGGGAGGGAGGAAGAGAAACATCGATTTGGTTGCCTCCGGCATGACCCCAACCCCAACTGGGGCCGGGGACAAACTGCAACCAAGGTACGTGCCCTTGGCCAGAATCGAACCCAGGACTCTGATCCACGGGCCGATGCTCTGACTGCTGAGCCAAACCAGCCAGGGCTTATGTCCTACTTACAGTCTTCCCTCACCACTTCGCGCTTCGAAAAAACCGCAATAGAGTGAAGCCGCGAAAGTCGAAGCACGAAGTGGCGAGGGATGACTGTATATAAATAAAGAATCCTACTTCGTGGAAATTCAGTTATCAGGGTAGTCTGGAACTGATTAACCTCGATAAAGGAGGGCCGACGGTATTACTTTTCCCATAGAACTCCAGGCCACAGTGGAAGGTCCTTCACCCAGGAGATGCACACAATCCAGCCAGTTGCTGACCCAGGGCCTGGAGTGGGGAAGGGGAGTGTCTACTGAGGGCAGAGGCTGAAGGCCCAGGGACAGGCCCACCCCAAAACGACTTAAGTGAGCACATGGCCCAAGTGAGCGAATCGACCCACAAGCACTTCCACATCTGCCCAGCAAGGCAGGTGATAGTTCATCAAACGGGAAACTGAGGCTCAGGATCTGACTGCCCAAGTTGCTCAGGGGTTAAGGTGGACCAGGCGCACTGGCTTGAACAAACACTGGACCTGGACCCCTGGCCCTACAGGGAAACCCAGGGACCACACACACAGGCCTCTTCTGTGTAATAAGAATGCTACCAGTCTTGGGGAAACGGCTGGCCTCTGCCCACCTCAGAGCAATGGAGACCAACCACTGTTACTTTTAAAAAATGTATTTATTGCACTGGCTGGTTTGGCTCAGCGGTTAGAGCATCAGCCCGTGGACTGAAGGGTTGCTGGTTCGAGTTCCAGTCAAGGGCGTGTATCTGGGTTGCAGGTTTGATCCCCGGCCCCAGTTGGGGTCCTGTGGGAGGCAACCAATCAGTGTTTCTCTCTTCCCCTCCCTTCCACTCTATCTAAAAATCAATGGAAGAATATCCTCAGGTGAGAATTTAATGTAAGCATGCATTTATTGATTTTAGAGAGGAAGGGCGGGAGGAAAGAGAAACACGGATTTGTTGCTCCACTTACTTACGCATGCATTCATTGCTTGGTTCTTGTATGTGCCCCGACAGGATCAATCCCACCACCTTGGTGATTCGGGACAATGTTCTAACCAAATGAGCTACTTGGCTAGGGCTGCCCCACTGTTGCCTTTGAAGTTTTCCTAAATGTCCCCTGAAGGTGTCTCTCCCGAGAAATCCTCCGGAGCCAGGACCACACTCAGAAGGGCTTGTGTCCTTTCCTGAGCCTGCTCGAGGCTCGGCCACACCGAAGACCCACAGGAAGTGCCCCCCCCCCCCCGGTGCTCCTTTGCACCAGACCCCTTCATCGTCAAACCTCCCAACACCAGTAGCTCCTCCTCCCCGGGAGCCCCACAGCTGCCTTGCACCGAGGCGAAAGTGCAAACGCCAGGCTCTGACAAAAGCTCACAGGCCCCTCAAGAGACATGTAAAAAGGGTTTTATTTGTAGGGCAACGAGACTCTAATCGAACAAGCCAAATCCCATGTCGTCATCTGACTCCTCGGACTCCTCCTTCTTCTCGTCTTTCTTCTCCTCTGCTGCGGGGAGAAAGACCATGGTGAGCGAGGCAGTCAGTGCAGGCCAGGCTCCGACACCCCAATGCATCCACAGCCACAGCTGCCTGAGCCTCCACTTACCTGCAGCTGGGGCAGAACCAGCAGCAGGAGCTGCAGACCCCGGGGCGGCCGAGACGGCCACAGCCCCGCCAGCGGGAACACTGGCCAGCTTGCCAATACCTAGAAACCAGAGAAGGGAGATGAGACCAGAACAGCTGCTCGGCCTACGGGTTACTTCAGAGGAGCAAAGAGAGAGTCTGTCCAATGAATGTACTGGGGCCTGTCACCGAGTGCCAGGGTAACAGGCTCCCCTGCTGTCCCAGACAAGAGGCTCTGCCACACCCCTCGCCTGAAACTCCCTATCTGGGAACTTGGCTTCTAGGAATTGGTGCACAAGAAGCTGGACCTCGGCATCTCCCCTGGGGTCAAGTTGAACAAACATGTTTATAACCAGGCAGGGACCTAGCCTGCTGCCCCAGGCTCCAGATACTCATTCCCAGCAGTGAGCTCACATGAGGCTTTTTGCTGAGCTGGCTCTGTCCCTGGCCTGTCACGTGTCCAGGGACACGAATGGCTGCCCCAACAGCTCAACTTCCAAACAAGTCCCATCACCTCCAACCTGATGTCACCAGAAAACCACCCGCCCAGCAAAAGGGAGTAGGAGCCTGGGGTCATCCCTGACACCAACCCCCTTACAGAGAGCACACGGAGAAACTTGTTTACAAAGGCCCAGTTCCCTACACACCATGGGCAGGGCAGCCAGGCCCAGGGAGAGCACGGGCGCCCCCTAGCGCCATCCCTCAGAGTGTCTAGAAGTGCCCCTGGCACCAGCCCACTGAAGCTGCGCTCATGCGCGGGGAGGCTTCTAGGATGCTCTGGTCCACAAGCGAACCCTAGCAGGCCACAGGCTGACCCACAGGGATTAGGATGGACCGTGAAAACCAAGGCCCCCTGCGCATTCTCACCCTGAGCAATGACATCTTCGATGTTTTTTCCATTCAGCTCACTGATGACCTGCAGCAGAAAACCATAGGCAGCAGTTAACAGAGACCCTGCCTGGGAACTGGACAGGAGGGAACGCCCAGGCCCCGAGGTGCGGCACCCTGTTATCACCCCCACGTGGGTTCTCTGAAGTGAGACCCGCTACAAGTGGAAACTTACACACTTCTAAAATTTACTGCTGAGAAACATGCAAAAGACGCGAGTTTATACCCAACACGTGTCAAAATAACGTTTTGAGTAACTTGGGTGAAAAAGAATGACTTCACCACACTTTCCCCTTACGTTTCTTAGGAAAACGCGCTCACCGCAGGGTTTCTAATGACACGAGACTTGCATTGTCCTTCCACTAAACCACGCTGCTCGGGGCTTTGCCTCACTGCGGCTTTTGCTTCCTTGGGGCTGTATGAGGACCCCCAAAGGGACAGGCCCCCCCAAACCACACTTTCCGGAAGAGAACGGGTCGGGGGGAGAGGCCCGTGTGCGCGGCTACCTTGTTGAGCCGGTCGTCGTCCGCCTCGATGCCCACGCTGTCCAGGATCTTCTTGATGTCCTTGGCGCTGGGGGAGGCGTTGCCCCCGAGGGCGGCCAGCAGGTAGGAGGCAACGTAGCGCATCCTGAGCGAGGATGAGAACCGTGGCGTTCCCCGGAGGCCTCCCGCCCCCACCCCGGCCCGAGCGCGGCCGCGCGTGGACCGGCCCGGGGGACCCCCCCGAGGCCGCCCAGCGCCCCGCTCCGCGCCCTGTCGGCCCCTAAAGCCCCCGCCCGGCCAGCGGCCCAGCCGGGTCGCTCCACTCACTCGGCGGCGGCGGAGACACCTCGCGCGTGCGACCTCGGCGGCGTCAGGCAGGGAAAGGAAGGCGCAGGCGCGGGGGGCGGGGGTAATCCGCTACCCAGAAGCCTCCGGGACCTACGCGCCGGGCCCCGCGAGGGCGCCTGCGAGTGACGTCACGAGGCGGTCGGTCAATGAGGACGCTAAGGACGCCATCGTGCCGTCCAGTCACGCAGCCGCCCCAGCAAAGGCGCAGGGCAGTTCCGGGGCCGCCTTCCTATACAGTGTGGGGGCGAATGTCCTCCGAAACCCCAGGGGCGGAGGAACGAAGGGGGGCGCGAGCCTGAGTGGACTGTTTCTCTTTTCAGGGTTCCCTGCATGCCACGCGGGGGGCGGGGCTTACAAACTCCCAACATGCCTCGCGGCCGCCACGCCCGAGACGCATCCCTTCGCGAAAACGGCCAAGGCTCAGCCGGCAAACTACGAGTCCCATGGTGCACAGCTGCCGGAAGCGCGGGAGCACAGCTGCAGGAAGCGCGGGTGCGCTGCTCCCTGCGGCGGCGACACGTGGGCCCCAGGCTACTGGCTGCAAGGGCAGGGATCTTCTGTCCGGTGTGGTCGGTGGCGCCCTTGCCCAGCCGCACCCACGCCTCGGAACCGAGCCGTCTGGGCCTAGTGGCTGCTTCTGTGCGGACCCCTGACTGTCGGCTTAAAACTGACCTCAGTGTGCACGCTGACATCATGTCACTCGTTCACTGCTCCGGGTCGGACGCTGCTGCAGACCTGTGTCCTGAGAGCGAATAGCCCCGGCCCTGCTTCCGCGCAACTTAGGTTCTAGTGAGGCGACACGCAGCGCAAATAAAACGAGGCTGTCCCTGGCCGAGATAGTCCCTGAAGGGATGAGGCAGTGACATTGAGCTGAAAGGAAAAGGAGCCCAGCCCGTCTTGCTAAAATCCGGGGCGAGCACCAGACAGAGGGATCAGATGCAAAGGCCCAGCGAAGATGAGTCCAGGGGCCGAGCAGCCAGCCCTTAAAGGGCCTAAGAGCTGGTGTGCGAACGCAAACCACACAATCGCGCTGCCATCGTCCGTTTTACAGATGAGGGCAGGCACAGAAAGGTTTTCTTGCTCAAGGTCACACAACTGGGATAAAGAGGGGAAACCCTCCAGGCAAGGATGGCACTTCATTATAATCAATAGGGAAGTGGCATGGTGTGATGATCGATTTTTTTTTAAAGTGGAAAATAATATGTAAGATTCACCATTTTAATTATATAATTCAGTGGTATTTAGTACATTCACATTATTGTAAAACCATCACCGCCATCATCTCCAGAACTTTTTTTATCTTCCCAAATTGAACTATGTTAAATAACAACTCCCCATTTCCCCCTCCCCCAGCTCCTGGGTTTTTATTTTTTATGTTTATTTATTTATTTATTTTTGGTTAATCCTCACCGGAGAATATTTTCCTGTTGGTTTTTAGAGAGCGTAGAAGGAAAGGAGGGAAGGAGGGAGAGAGAAACATTTATGTGAGAGAAACACATCTATTTAGTTGCCTCCTGCTGGACCCAGGGTCAGTGCCCTTGATGGAGAAATAGAACCCACAACCCTTAGGTCCTCACTCAGACGCTCCAGCTGCTGAGACAAAGTGGCCAAAGCGGCCAAAGCGGGGCTTATTATTTTACTTTCTGTCTCTATGAATCTGACTCCTCTAGGGACCTCATGTGAGTGAAATCATAGAGCATTTGTCCCTCTGTGTCTGTCTTATTTCACTCAGCATAATATCCTCAAGTTTTATCCATGATGTAGCCTGTGTCAGAATTTCCTTCCTTTTAAGGCTGAATATCCTGTGATTGGAACTGCCTATCCTGGTGGGAGGGATGGTGGTAGCTGGGGAGGAGGAAGAAAGAGGGTACACACAATGTGATATGAGGCAGGACAGGCAGAACTCCATGTTCCTCTGTCCCTTTACAGAGCACCTGCTCGGGTGAAAGAAGTGGGGTGAATGAGCACAGGTGGGGAGGCTTTCTGGTTTGAGGCTCTTGGGCACCCACCAGATAGGTGGCCTTGGGCAAACTGGTCTCTGGGAGCCTCCTTTCCCTTGTGAGATGCAGACACAGGTTGAAGGTGGCAGCATGTGGGGAAGCTTACTGCTGGAGCACCTGGCCCAGAGTGATCACCCATGAAGTAGGATCATTGGAGCTGGGGTCCAGTCCCTGCAAGGCCAGAGAGCACACTATTGGGGCTGGCTGGGGAAGGACAGACACACTCTCAGAGCTGACTTCTGGCAAGGGGTGGGTGTTAGGCAGCAGATGTGGTCAGTCCCAATCCCAGGGCCGTCTGAGCCTGAGATTGCACTAGCTCATTTATACCTGTGACGGGAACGCATAGCCCCAGAGCAGAGAGAGCCTGGAGCCGAGCCCTCTGAAAGGGCGGGTTTCGTGGCGCGCAACGCGGGCTTCCCTGTGGGGGAAGCAGGACGGCACAGCCTGACGCGCACTCGGGAAGCTGGAGAGAGCTGGGCGCCGGGCGAAGCAGATGGGGCCGGCGTCCGCGTTTCCAGGGCTGCAGACCGGCCGCCGGCAGGCGGGGCGGGGCGGGACCCTGAGGCCTTGGCCTGTGGACCCCAGGGGCGGGGCCCGGAGGGGGCGGGCCCGGATCCCCAGCCCGCCCGGAAACGCGCCGGCGGGAGCTCGGCCGCTTAGCGCGCACCGAGCCGGCACCCGAGCCCGGGCCGGCCGGGAGGGAGCGCAGGTACGCGCGGCGGGGACGGCGGGGTGCGGGGAGTATGCACTCTCCGGGCTGGGACCGGCCCTAAGGCCGGCTGAGCCCCGACTGCGCCGTGCACCGCTCTCCGCTGGCGACCGAGGTATGAACTGCACGGCGCGGAAAGAGCCCTCCTCCAGGGGTCAGGAAGTGGGGTGCAGTAGCTCAGACCCCAGGTCTCCTCTCTCACATTCACTTCTCCGATACACTTGGGCACGGTTACTCATTGCCTAGGACACCGCCCCCACGTGGTAGATGAGCATCCGGGACCTCCTGTCAAAGCTGTTGAGTGTGAAGGTTGGAGGTGGGATAACAGGGTGAACAGCCAGGATGACCCGACAGCTCTAGAGTCCCTTGTCTAAATTTCCAGCATTAGGATGCAAAACCCCCCACTTCCCTCCTCCCCCCAAGCAGGTTCCCAGGCTCCGCTGCACACATGGCTCACACTGCTTGCTGCCCTCCCAGTCCTGGGGTCCCATTCTCTAGCCCCATTTAATCAATGATCTGTCCAGCCTAGGCTCTGGGATCTGTGGGCCAGCTGGCCTGGCCCAGGAGCCCCCCATAGCCAGAGTCCCTGCTCCCCTGACTGGGAGGAGGGTCCAGCCCCACTGCTACCCTCTCCTCACCCTGATTCTGCAGCCTCTCTGGGCCCTGCCTGAGCAGGCCTGCCTGGCAAGCTGGGACATGTTTGGCCCCCGAGGCCTGCCGGTGGGTGATGGCTGCAGCAGAGGAGGAGCTGGAGCCCCAGGTGGCTGCTGCAGAAGGTGTTGCAGGAGATGCTACAGATACTGTGGACGCGCATCCCGGGGCACCACGTCTGGCTGGAAACCGGCTGAGCTTGGACCTGTACCCTGGGGGCTGCCGCAGGCTGCTGCACCTGTGTGCCCAGCAGACCCCTCAGCTGCTGGAGGTGGAGTTCCTGCAGCTGAGTGGCCACGAAGACCCTCGGCTGCTGGAGGCCACCCTGGCTCAGGTGCCAAAGAGCCTGCCGCACCTCCGCTCCCTGGTCCTCAAAGGTGAGCCCCACTTAGTCCCAGCTCTGTCCCACCCCCATCTCTAGCTCCTGCGTCTGCCTCTTGGTCCTCAAAGGCAAATCCTGGTCCCAGCCCCCATCACTATTCTCTGTACAGCTGTGCCCAACTCTTTTCCCCCAGTGTGACCCTGGCTGAGCCCCAACTCCTGGACCTTGGAGCTGCCCGGTGGGGTCTCCCAGCAGACTCCAGTGTGCATGTTTTTTCTGGGGCAGGTCATGGGTAATAGCTGTCAGCTGAGATGAGCCTTCAGTCTCAGTCCCTGCCTCCCTCCATCTGCTGCTATCTGTCCAGTATCTCCATCTGTATGTCCTTGTCCGCGTGGGGTAGGACTGGAGGTCTGTGCCTCCCTGCATGCAGCTCCTTCCCTGGCAGGCAGGGCAAACTGGGACCTGCGACTGAGAGCCACAGCTGCCTTTCACCTTCCCAGGTGGGCAACACTGGGATGCGCTGGGTGCCTGCCTCCGCGGCTCTCTGACCACGCTGCCTGCCAGCCTGAGAGGCCTGGCCCGCTTGGTCCACCTGGATCTGAGCTTCAACAGCCTGGAGACACTGCCAGCCTGCATCCCACATATGTGTGGCCTGGGTGCCCTCCTGCTCTCTCACAACCACCTCTCAGAGCTACCTGAGGCTCTGGGGGCCCTCTCCGCCCTCACCTTCCTTTCTGTGACCCACAACCGCCTACAAACGCTGCCCACGGCGCTGGGAGCCCTGTCCACCCTGCAGCGCCTTGATCTCTCTGAGAATCTCCTGGACACTCTGCCCCCTGAGATTGGAGGCCTGAGCAGCCTCGAGGAGCTCAATCTGGCCTCCAACCGGCTACAGAGCCTCCCGGCCTCCCTTGGTGAGTACCAGCCATGCCCTCCTTGGCTCATGGGACCAGCTGGAGAGTGTCCCTCGGCCACTGTCGAACCTCCACTCATGCGGGGCCCTCTCATCCTCCGCCAGGACCCTGCACGCGCAGGCTTGGCCTGCCTCTGAGCCTGGGCTCCTCCGAGGCGGCCCTGGTTGGCCCCCACTTCCCTGGCCTTTAAGGATCCCTGCTCAGGCTTGCTTGGGCTCTCTGAGCAGCCACGGGATAGTGCCTGAGAGGGCTGCTTGGGGGGCCGTGGCATGAGCATCCCGGCCTGGCCTGGCGCTCCAGGGCAGGGTGGCCCTGAGTGGTCCCCGCTGGTCCTAAGCCGGCTCTGCCCATAGCGGGGCTGCGTTCCTTGCGGCTCCTCGTGCTGCACAGCAACCTCCTGGCCTCGGTGCCCACTGGCCTGGCCCGCCTCCCGCTGCTCACCCGGCTGGACCTGAGGGACAACCAGCTGCGGGAAGTGCCCCCCGAGCTGCTGGACGCCCCCTTTGTGCGCCTGCAGGGGAACCCCTTGGGTGAGACCCTGCCAGACTCCCACAGCCCCCCAGGTGAGCTTATTGCTGGGGAGGGGCAGACCGCAGACAGGACACGGGAACCGTCACTACCCTAACAACTTGTCTGCCCTTCCACAGGGACACCTGTGGTCCTGGAAATGCCCAGACTATTCCTGACTTCGGATTTGGACAGGTGTGGGGGCGGGAGAGGGGTGGGGCTAGAGGAGCAGCTGTCCACTTTGACACCCTATCCATGCCAGACACCTTTCCCATGCTCTAGGGTCTTCCAGAGCCCCCCAGGGTGCCAGGCGCAGACAGACAGGCCCTCTGTGTCTGACCTGATGCCCGCCCTGTCCTCACTCAGCTTCCTCGTGACGCCCCAAGGCTGCTCTGTGACCCTGGCCTGTGGTGTCCGCCTGCAGTTTCCCGCTGGCGCCACTGCCTCCTCGCTCACCATCCGCTACCGCCTGTGGCTGCCTGAGCCCCGCCTCGTCCCCCTGGGGCCCCACGACTCCCTGCTCAGTGGTGTCCTGGAGCTGCAGCCCCATGGGGTGGCCTTCCAGCAGGCACGGCCAGAGTAGGTCGGGGGCAGGGATGGAGGGCCCAGGCATTGCCTTAGTGCTCACACCACCCTTGCCTGGCAGGAGGTGGGCCTGTGGCTGCTCTTTGTGCCCCCACGGGCCCGACGTTGCCGTGAGGTGGTGGTGAGGACCCTGAGCGACGACAGCTGGAGTGACCTGGAGACCCACCTGGAAGAAGAAACTCCGAAGGTGAGGGCCGTTTAGGCCTGCCTGGGGAGGGGCGCCGGGGCTCCCTCCTGACCCTGACTCCCTCTGACCCTGTTCCCACTCACCCCATCGCCCACGCCCAGCGGCTCTGGGCTCACTGCCAGGTACCCCACTTCTCATGGTTCCTTGTGGTTTCACGCCCTGTGTCCAACGCCTGCCTGGTGCCACCAGAGGGGACAATGCTATGGTCCTCGGGGCATCCTGGGGTCAAGGTCACATTCCCCCCTGGAGCCACGGAGGAGCCTCGCCAAGTCCGAATGCAGGTACGGATAGGGCAGCCGCCAAGGGTGGCGGGCAGTGCCTCGGCGCATAGGTGAGCGTTGGTGGCCTGTCTGCCGCAGGTGGTGCGAATGGCGGGCCGAGAGCTCCGGGCCCTGCTGGAGGAGCCCGAGGCGGCCGTGAGTCCCCTGCTGTGCCTCTCCCAGAGCGGCCCCTCCAGCTTCCTCCGGCCGGTCACTGTGCAGCTGCCTCTGCCCCCTGGTGTCACAGGTGAGAGGCAGCCACGTGGCGTACCTGGACTTGTGGCCAGAAGGTGAGGGCAGTTGTCAGAAGGGAGCCCCTTTGGGGAGGCCTCAGCCTGTGGCCCCTCCCTTCCCCAGGCCTGAGTCTGGACCGCTCCCGCCTGCACCTGCTATACCGGGCGCCTCCTGCAGCCACCTGGGATGACATCACGGCTCAGGTGGCACTGGAGCTCACCCACCTGTATGCTCGCTTCCAGGTCACACACTTCTCCTGGTCAGTGTCCCCTCCAGCCTCCTCAGCCTGCTCCCCAACCCTCCCCCGCATGCACAGCCCACCTCACCCCCCAGCCCTCCCAGGTACTGGCTCTGGTACACCACCAAGACCTGCGTGGGGGGCCTGGCGAAGAAGGCCTGGGAGCGGCTGCGGCTGCACCAAGTGAACCTCATAGCACTGCAGAGGCGCCGGGACCCCGAGCAGGTCCTCCTGCAGTGCCTGCCCCGAAACAAGGTGGGGACTGGAGAGCTGGGAGGGCCGGGTCGGGATGGGGGTGCGGGGGTGCCGGATGTTGGGCTCTGAGCCGGTGAGTGCCCCCCAGGTGGATGCCGCCCTGAGGCGGCTGCTGGAGCGATATCGTGGCCCTGAGCCCTCAGACACGGTGGAGATGTTCGAAGGCGAGAAATTCTTTGCTGCCTTTGAGAGAGGCATCGATGTGGATGCTGGTATGCCCCCGCCTCCGAGGTGGGCCCTGGGTCTGCCCGGACTCCCTGCTGAGCCCTCCCCCCTCCCCAGACCGCCCAGACTGCGTGCAGGGCAGAGTGTGCTTCGTGTTCTACTCACACCTGAAGAACGTGAAGGAGGTGTACGTGACCACCAGCCTGGACCGGCAGGCTCAGGCCGTGAGGGGCCAGGTGGGCTGAAGGGGTAGGGCCCCCAGGCTGCCTGGGCTGCCGCCGGGGCACTGAACCGTCTCTTCCTGCCCAGGTGTCCTTCTATCGGGGAGCCGTGCCTGAGGAGGTCCCTGAGGAGGCTGAGGCGGCCCGGCAGAGGAGGGGCGCGGACGCCCTGTGGATGGCCACTCTGCCCATCAAGCTGCCGGTGTGGCCTGGGGTGGGGGATGGAGCTGAAGGGACAGAGGTGGAACCTGGGGGCAAAGGCCAGGGCTCACTGCACAAACTCCTCCCCACAGAGACTGCGGAGGTTTGAGGGGCTGGGCCCGGGGCGGGGGCCTAGCCTGTCCCTGGCACCTCTGAACCTGGGTGATGCTGAGACCGGCTTCCTGACCCAGAGCAACCTGCTGAATCTGGCCGGGCGCCTGGGCCCTGACTGGCCTGCTGTGGCCCTGCACCTGGGCCTGTCCTACCAGGAGCTGCAGCGCATCCGCCATGAGTTCCGGTGGGTCCCTTTGAGCTGCTACTCTGGGCCTGCCTCGGGCCTGGGCCCCTGCTGCCTGGAGGGCCCTGCTGAGGCTGGCTGAAGTTCCCTCCAGGGCAGGTGGGGGCAGTGCAGACAGGCAGGAAAGGGATGGTCTGGCCACACCTGGCCCAGGGAGCAGGAAACCCACCTTGGGAGGGTGAGCCGGACCCTGGGTGTGGTGGGTGGTCCTGGGCTGGGCCCCTCAGTCACTGAGCCCCCATCTCCCCAGGGACGACCTAGATGGGCAGATCCGTCATATGCTGTTCTCTTGGGCTGAGCGCCAGGCTGGGCAGCCCGGGGCTGTGGGGCTCCTAGTGCAGGCCCTGGAGCAGAGTGACCGGCGGGATGTGGCCGAAGAAGTGCGGGCTGTCTTGGAGCTCGGCCGCCACAAGTATCAGGATGGCATCCGTCGCACAAGCTTGGCCTCCAAGGACCTTGCCCCACCTGGGCCTTCCACAGCACAGTCACCAGAGCCTGCCCAGGCCTAGACAGACACCACTAACTCTGGGCTGGCGCCATATGTGCTTTGGCCAGTGCTCAGAGGCCCTACTTCCAAGTCTTCCCTGTGTATGGGTACAGTGACCTCCAGTGTGTAACAAACATGACTGTTCTGGCTGCTGTCTCAGAGCTTGGTTTGTTTGCTCGGTGGAGATCAGAGGCCTGGCCCCTGCAGGGGAGGGGGGCGCCGGGGATGTGGGGGAGCCCCTGTGTACCACCCTCTTGTGCCCTTGCTTCTGTCCCCTTGCATGTGCCCAGCACCTCTTGTTGGTCCTGATCTTCCTGGGAGGTAGAGGAACCACGGCTACAAAGTAACGTCTGCAGCACCTTGGATACAAAGTCACCTGTGTGCAGGGCTGTGCGGAAGCCTTTTTGGCTGGCACAGTCCAGCCCCCTCCAGCACTATGTGGCCAGATCGGTCTTCCTGTAGGACACCCTTGTCCCAGCACTGCCGGCCACCTGCTGGCTGGACAGGGCTAATCCCTGGGTCCTGCCCATGCAGGGGCGCCAGGTGAAGAGACCAAGGGGTCGGCCAGGCCAGGGTGCGGGCTGGCGCGGGGCTGTGGCCCACCCGGGAGCAGTGGCCACGCCGGCCGGGAGGGGGAGCCGGAGCCCGCGCGCTGCGGAGGGCCGGGGGCGGAGCGCACGGCGCCGTGCCGAGCGGACGCACTTTTGCTGCTGGGAGCGCGGCACAACAGGGAGGTGAGCGGCGGAGGCGGCGGCAGAGCTCGGTGAGTGCCCGCCGGCCGCTCCCTTACACTGAGCCCACACGAGTGCAGTCCGGCTGCGGGCGCGAGGGGCGCCGAAACTGGCCCGGAGAGGTGACAACTGCCCGTACAAGGCGGCTCTGGTGGGGCCCTGGCCGGCGGATGCTTGGATCCGCTCCTGCCGGGTGTGGGAGGCCGTGCTCGGCCCCGGCGGTGGCGGGCGTGCTCCCCGCGCACGTGTCCCCGCGGGGTGGTTGCTTGGGACCAGAGCCCTGGGCGCAGAGGCCAGGCCGTGGGGGGCAGGGGGCACACGTGGGAATCCGCCGGACGTATGTGGACACGTGCGCGGCTGGAGTCGCCATCACCTAGCTGGGGACGGCTTGGCCGCCTGGGGCCCGATTCCGACCTGTCTAGCAGGACGGGGGGCTGAGCCGGCCCCTGAGCGGCGCTGAGCGGAGCCCGCAGCCCCCACCTCCGCCTCCTCTGGCCGCAGGGTGGGGCTACTCTGGCTGGCAGGGCAGAAAGCGCCTCCTGGGGGGGGCAGTGACTGGGGGAGCTGGAATGGGGAACGAGTGGCCAGTTCCAGACTATGATACTTAGGAGTTCAGCGGCTTCATTTGTGGGAGATTTTTCCTGGAGGGTCTGGAAACAGAAGATGGTCTGTTTGCCTGCCTATCGGTTTACTTGGCTTGGACAGAGGGGCGGACAGTCAAGATTGCTAGGCCTCGAGTTCTGCGCCTGGCTGGGGCTGCCCAGTTTCTTTTTTTCCTTTATTGATTTTAGAGAGAAGAAGGGAGAGGAGAGAGAGAGAGAAACATCAATGAGAGGACATCTATTGGCTGCCTCCTGCATGCCCCACACTGGGGATCTGGCCCACAACCTGGGCAGGTATCCTGACCGGGAATCGAACCGGCGACCTCTTGGTGCATGGGTCAATGCTCAACCCCTGAGCCATACCGCGGGACAACTGATAGGTTTCTATGGCAACATGGGGTATAGGCAGGGTCCTCCACAGCGGTCTCATAAGCATAAGCATTGGTTGGGAACCACGGAATGAGGACAGAAAAAGGGGGTTTCAGGGTGTAGAGGATCCCTCTCCAGTTTTCCCCAGACAGAGCCCGCTCACTCACTGTTGTCTGTCTTCCCTGCTCTACCCTGCGGCTTGTGACACGGGGCCCCAGGGCTGCCTTCTCAGGCTTGGGGTCTCCAGGCCTCTGGGCCTGCCTCTCCCACCTTAGATAGTTTGTCTGATTTCCGGGGCCCCCATCATCTAGGTGCCCCTAAGCTCAGGTAGGAGGTGGGGTCTGGTGATGCTCAAGAGTCAGGGTTCACTCAGTCTCCAGAGGGCAGGGCTAGATCTGGGTGCTGGGATGCAGTCCCTGCCCCCCCTAGGTTGGGGGGCAGCAGAGAGATGTTGGGGCCTGTGTACACCTGGAGGGTGGGGTGGGTGGGGAGGGAGAGCTCAGGTTGAAGTTCAGAGAGCAGACTCTTCTTTGTAGGTCGGGGCACAGAGAAGCAGATCCCAGGCACTGGAGCCCTGGGTGTGTGTGGGGGGGTGGGGGGGGGCTTGGCAGGGCAGAGGCCTTGGGAGTGCCAGTTCTCATGACCTCTGGACCTGCCAGGTGAGCAGCCTGTGGTGGCAGCCAGTGGCCTCTGAGACTCAGCCACTCCTTCCCTGGCCTTTCCATTGGACACACGGGTCCCACAGACATGAGTTGGCCCAGACCCATCTCCACCCCACGGCACCCATTCCTCAGCAGAGGCCCACAGGGGCCCTGAGCACAGAGAGCCCCATCCTCAGCGAACGGGGGCTCTAGACAGAACCAGCCTGAAAGCTGCAGACCGGAGCCCACAGGGCAGCTGGGGCGCAGCGGCCAGGGGCTGGCATCGCTGTGGGTGGGTGGCCTGGTCAGCCTGAGTCAGACCCACTGTCCTGTGGGTTGAGGCGGCACTGAGGCCTGGTCCTTCCTCCCAGAAACTGTCACAGTCCCCATCCCTTCTCCCACAACTGCAGAGAACCTCACACGCCCAAAGTGAAAGAGAAAGTGGCCCCCCCTCCCCACCCCTCCGCCCCTCCCCGCCCCTCCCCGCCCAGAGGCCAATCCCTGTGGCTGGCACCTCCCTCAGCAGCTAGATCTCAGCCCAGAGGCTGTAGTCTCAGAGGAGAGTTCTGCACCTCCTGGGAGCACACCAAGCAGACCCGGTGAGCGGTGAGCGGTGAGCGGGCCAAGCAGCCCCAGATCAGGAGGCTGAGGCTGCTGAGGCGGGCATGGGGGCAGGGGGGAGGTCTTGCTGTGTGGGAAGGGCGGGCCTGACCTGGGAAAGCTAAGATGAAGGTCACCGGTCCTCCGAGGGACCCCGGGTGTGAGCCAGCTGGGTGACTCTTGGCAGCAGTGCTAAGGGCTGGTAACAGGCGGGTTCTGGGCGGCCCCCACAGCTCAGTTTTATTGGCTGTGCCCCCCATGGGAGGCCCCTGGGGTTGGCTCTGGCTCGGAGCCCTGCCCCTACTGGGGACTGACCACAGGAGCCTCAGAAGGTCAGCCGTCCACCTCCTCGCTGCCCCTCCCCTTTGCCCACACACCCCTGAAGTTTCCAGAGGTCCTGGTGGACAGGTTCTCTTGTGTGAAATTCCTGGGAGGGGTGGAGAGGAGGGTGGGGGCAGGACTGAGCGTGGGTTGGAATAGTGCTTGTCCTAGGGAAAGGGGTGTCTGGGGTCCAGCGTGGAGGAGCCTGTGAGGAGACTCCAACCCCTTTCTTGGCTCAAGGATGGAGGTGCGGGTAGCTGCAGCCCATTCCTGGGTTGAGGTGACTGACCCAGCTGGCACACTGTCCCCTTCCTTCCAGCCTCTGCTGCTGCCTCCCCCCCCAGGCGCCTGGCCCTTTAAAGACGGCACTCTGTGTGCACGTGAGCTTGAACGTGAGCGAGGTGCTGGGAGGACGCCGCCGGTGGGGGGCCTCGAGGGGAATCCGCGGGGCCGGCACCTCTCCCCACACTGCATCCCCAGGACGCATCGCTGTCCCATCCTGGGTGGTGGGGAGGCGCTTGGTGCCCCTCCTGAGACGTGGGGAGGGGCGTTTAGGGGGAGCTTACTCCTCTGCTGTGCCTGAGTGGTCTGCCCCACCCCGCTGATTCCAGTCTCCTCTTCCTTCCAGGACAGAAGGTGGTTTTGAAATTCCCAGCAAGTGGCGGACCACCCCTCCCCACGCTATCCCACCCGCCTGCTCCTCCACCACCTCAGCTCTCTGTCCTCCACCTCTCCTCCTACCTGGGTGCACTCCAGTTAAATGGCTGATAAGCAGATCAGGTCAGAATGCCACCCTGCCTTCATCTCAGCCCCACCCTACCCTTGCCCTTGCCCTATGGCCAGGAGGCTGACAGAGCCTGACCCTCCCTCTGCCTGCAGTCTGCCAGCCAAGCTCATCAATGGCGGCATCGCTGGGCTGATCGGGGTCACCTGCGTGTTCCCCATCGACCTGGCCAAGACGAGGCTGCAGAACCAGCAGAATGGCCAGCGCATGTACACCAGCATGTGAGTGCCGGCGGGATGAGGCTCCGGCCCCTGAGCTCCACTCCTGTGGCCCCTCACCCTGTTTAACAAAAGGGGAAACTGAGAGAGGACAGGCGGGGGTGGGCGGTTTCTCCCTGGGGGCAGGGTTGGAGCCACTGCTGGGCCCCAGGCTTGCCCCCGGCTCAACCCACCCCTTGGCTGCAGGTCTGACTGCCTCATCAAGACCATCCGCTCAGAGGGCTACTTCGGCATGTACCGTGGTGAGGCTCTGCACAGGGACACCTGGTAGCCCCCTCTCCCCGTAGTGGTGGGGTGGCAGGTGGGACGGTGGGGCAGGCAGCAGGCCTGGGTTTGGTGTGTGAGTGTGGACATGTCCCTCGGGGCTGGCTGTGCCTGCCCTGGGGGCATCAGCTGGGCCCTGGGTGCTGCCGTTGAGGGAGTTGGATGACAGAGGTGGGATTTCTGAGAGTGGCAGTTCTCAGCACCCCAGTCTTCCTGGGCATCCCCCCATCCCCCACTACTACCAGCGCCTAGCATGGCAGGACGCTGTCTTTACCACAGTGGCTGCAGCCTCCTCCCCTGCCTTAGGAGACAGGCAGGACCCTGGCTGGGAAACTGGGAGGGAGTGGAGCATTACTGCAGAGCAGCTTAGACAACCCCCAAGCCCGGATTTACCCAGATGCTGTGCAGCCCTGAGCCCTGACTGCCCAGAGGGGCTTGCCGTGGTCCCCTGGCTCCGACCCCCCAGGCTCCACGCAGCCTTGTCTGTTTGTGCCTTCTCACCCAGCGCCCCCCACCACTGTGAGCACCTTCTGTCCCCCAGGGGCGGTGTTCCTCAGGGAGGCCCGCCTGGCTGGGATGGGGGGGTCATGGGGGAGAGTGAGCAGAGTGCCTGGAGGAGGAGGCGCTGCCCTATCCCTGCCTGGTCTCCGCCCCCGCCTGGAACCAATGTGGGTGAGAGGGCAACAGGAGGTGGCCAAGGATTGACTGGGGTAGGGCTTGGCCAGCTGGGAAGCAGTGCTGGCTGAGAGCCTCCCCAACCCTCTGTTCCCCGCAGGAGCCGCTGTGAACCTGACCCTTGTCACCCCCGAGAAGGCCATTAAGCTGGCAGCCAATGACTTCTTCCGCTATCAGCTCTCCAAGGACGGGTGAGGAGGAGAGGTCTGTGCCTCCAGACCAAGGACGAAGGCTTGCCCTCCTGCTGCCCCTCACCTTGACCTTGCCAGGCCTCCTGTTCCTGCTGCTGCTCCTCTTCCTCTTCTGTCCTGTGCTCCCCCCGCACTGGGAGGACTGAGGCAGATGCTGTGTCTGGGGCTCCAGCCCCCAGTGGTCCTTGGCCCTGGGCCTGCCACCCCTTGCAGGCTGGGATTTGGGGCACTGCCCAGCTTTCCTCTGTCACCGGAGGCAACCCCTTGGGGCACCTGAGACCCCCAGCTTCTCTACTTGTTTTTGCTTGAGAATGGCCCTGCCGCCTGTCCCAGCTCCTGCTGTGGGGCCATCTGTTTGTCAGGCTCTGTGCCCTTGCTGGCGGGCCTGGAGGGGTAGCTGAGGCTGGGGGGGGTGTGTACCCCCCCAGGGCTGCGTCTGCGTCCACTGCTCCCATCCCTTCACAGCCAGGCACAGTGGGCAGCTGCCTGGGCAGAGGGGCCTCTGACTCTTGACTGTGGCCTCACCCCCTCCATGACAGGCAGAGGTTGACCCTGTTGAAGGAGATGCTGGCAGGGTGCGGGGCCGGCACCTGCCAGGTCATCGTGACCACCCCCATGGAGATGCTGAAGATCCAGCTTCAGGACGCAGGCCGCATTGGTGAGGGTGTGGGGGAGGGATGGAGAGCCAGGGTGGGGGCAACAGGCTGGCCCCGGTGCCCTGCCCTCACCTTGCACGTGGAGGGAGAGCCAGCCGGCCCTGTCCTCTTTTTCCCCAGCTGCCCAGAAAAAGCTGCTGGCTGCCCAGGCCCAGCTCTCAACACAGGGGGGCACCCAGCCCTCAGTGGAGGCTCCGGCCGTCCCCAGGCCCACGGCCACCCAGCTTACCCGTGACCTGCTCCGGAGCCATGGCATTGCTGGCCTCTACAAGGGGCTGGGGGCCACACTGCTCAGGTGGGAGGGGCAGGAGGGGAGGAGGAGGGAAGAGGGAGGCCCAGCTGTCCCACACCTCCCAGTCACCACCACCACCCCGCAGGGACGTCCCCTTCTCCGTGGTCTACTTCCCCCTCTTTGCCAACCTGAACCAGCTGGGCCAGCCGGCATCCGGGGAGAAGTCTCCCTTCTACGTGTCCTTCCTGGCTGGCTGTGCGGCTGGGAGTATGGCTGCCGTGGCTGTCAACCCCTGTGACGGTCAGTATGAGGGCCTGGGCCTCAGGCTGGGGGCGGGGGGCTTAGGGGGTGGGAATGGAGGTGAGCAGACCCCCATACCTCCCTGCAGTGGTGAAGACGAGGCTCCAGTCACTCCAGCGTGGGGTCAATGAAGACACCTATTCAGGGTTCCTGGACTGTGCCAGGTGGGTGAGGCCCCTCGGGAGGAGGGGTGCAGGGGAGGCTGGCACCAGCTCTGACCCCTCCTTCTCCACAGGAAGATCCTGCGGAATGAGGGTCCCTCGGCCTTCCTGAAGGGTGCCTACTGCCGCGCCCTGGTCATCGCTCCGCTGTTTGGCATTGCTCAAGTGGTCTACTTCCTGGGCATCGCAGAGACCCTGCTGGGGCTCCTGCAGCAACCCCAGCCCTGAGCCTGGGCCCCCCCATGCCCACACCAAGCAGGACTAGAGTGGGACTGGAGCTGGGCAGCAAGCCCAGGACCGAGCAAGGGAAAGTCTCTCCCACTCCTCCCGTGTGGATAGGGGAGGCAGTGGGAGGGGTGCAGGGTCCACACACATGGACCCCGAGGGGTCCTGCCTGCACAACAGTGGGATCAATGTGTTATTTATGTAGAAATCACAGAAATCTTTACATTCCTGGAGCCAGCCCTGCCCCAGCTGCAACCTGGCCTGAACACCCCCAGGGACAGAGCTGGTCTCTGAGCTGGGGGCTCCCAGGTGTGGGCTGGGCACGATGGACCCTCCCCTCCAGGCTCCCAGCCCATCCCTGAGGCGCAGCCCCTAGCCCACAAAGGGGACCCTGCGCAAACCTATTTATTAACTTACTGAGCATCCGTGGCTCTGAGCAGCCCTCCGTCCATTGGTCCAGCCCCCCGTGGCTGCTGTTCTCACCTCAGCCAGCCTTGCAGGAGAATCAGGGTCTCCTGCCCCCCATATTGAGCCAGGAATCCCCTGTGGGGGGTCATGCTGAGTTCTGACTCCCAGGAAACCCCTCAACTGTGGGACCCAGCAATCCTCCTGGTGGGCCCCTCTGCCCCACCCCAGCTCGGGGGCTCAGAGTGTGTGAGGTCTGTGTGCACATGGCAATGCTGGGGGTAACTGGTTGTGCCCACCAGCCTTCAGCTGGCCTGGCTGTTCTGGGATGGGACTGTGGAGGGGTCGCTGCCCTTCCCACATGGCCAGGCAGAGTGTGAGTGTGTGTGTGTGTGTATACACCCTACATCCCCGCTGACCCTGTCCAGAAGTTGTTTCTCCGGTCTGGCCCCTCTTGCTGCACCTGCAGCTGACCCCTCTTCGGAGACCTGTACCCCAGGTCTGACATTGGCCAGTGGGAAGAGCAAGCATGAAGACCAGTATGGAGCCTGGGGGCTCCTGCTCTGCTTGCAGGGGTGGGGGCCAGGAGCTGCCCCTTCAGGGCCCACCCTGCTCTCTGGACCTCTGCCAGAGGCCCCTGACCTCGCTGTACAGCTCCGCCCTCCCAATGTCCAGACCCACCCACGTTGTGAATTAGGCAGGCTCCCGCCGCCCTGCCCCCCTGCTACGTGATCGTGTTGGTGATTGGTGCTGGTGCTGTGTCCCCCAACACCCAGGCCCTTCCGAGGAGGCCCCTTCCCAGCAACACTACCTGGGGCTGAGGCCTGGCCCCGGTTCACGGTTGTACCCATCACACCTGTACCTTGGAAGCTGCTGCTGCTGCTTACAGATTTATATTTTTTTTCTTTTGAGGAGTTTTAAGAAGTGACTTTTTCTGTCTTGTCATGTAAGGAGATAAATAAATATTCTAAGTAGAAGCCTCCTCTCTGAGACTCTGTTAGGGGTGGAAGGGCAGCCCTCTCTCTCGTAACTGGCTCCCCCTGCGGACCCTGTCCCGTGCCGCCCGCTGAGGGCGCACCGGCCTGGAGGGGTCCTGTGGGGAGCCGCCCCTGGCTCCCGTGCTGGGTGGGTTGGGGGTGCGGGAAGGGCAGCCTGAGCCCCTCCCTGCCTGCCCCTAATCCACCCTTGGGATTAAAAGCGGAGCTGGGTTCGGGCCCCAGAGCGCCCCGCGGTCCCGGGCGGCGCAGTGCAGGGAGGGAGGGCGGAGCCTGCGAGGATGCGGCCCCGCCCCCGCCCCACCTCCTGCGCCGGAGCGCTGCATTGTGGGAAACTCCGGTCCTCATCCGCAGCTGCTGCCCGCTGCCCGCCGCCCGCCGTGGCCCCGCGGAGAGCGCCCAGCGCCGAGGTGGCAGCGCCGGGAGCAGCGGCGTAAGGTGGCGGGGGCTCCGCGGGCCGGGGCCGGGGCGGGATGGGGCGCTGGGGCTCGCGGGGCTCGCGGCGGTTCCCTGCCTTGAAGGTCATCACTCTCCCGGGCTCTGCAGCCCCGGGGAGGGGGAGGGGCAGCCGGGTGACGTCAGTGTGAGCTAAAAATAACCGAGGGTAGGTGGGAGAAGCAGACCACCTGCCCTTTGCAAACTTGACTCCCAGCAGCTGGGTGCCCTCCAGAACGGCAGGGGGTGAGGGGCTGCTGGGGCTCCCTGGGAGGTGGAGCAGCAGCTGGGCTCTCACTGGGACACCCCCCGTCATGCTGTGACCTTCAGGCGACCTTCCGCGTGGTTAGTGTCCCTGGCCTGGGTGAGGAACTTGGGCTGCCGGGGTCCCTCTCCCTGGGGGTCGAGGTGGAGGCTTCTCATCCTCCCAGGGGAGAGGCAGACAGGTGGTGTCAAGGTCTGCAGGGAGGGACGACTCAGGCCCAGGGTGGCTGGGTGGGTGGCTAGGTGCCCAGTCCGCCCCCTTTCACCCCACCCTGTACGTTAAGGATGAGGCCAGGCTTTTCCTACAGCCCAGACCCCCATCCTCTGCCTGGCCTCGATGCTGAGGCTGATTTACAGGGCATGTGCCCACCCCAGGCTCACTCCAGGGACCCCCTCTGTCCCCGGAGGCAGGTGCAGCCCCTGGCTCGGGAAGGACATCCTGCCCTTGAGCTGTAGCAGGTGAGGCCAGCGTTGGGGGTGGGCTCCAGGGCAGATGGCCTGCCAGGAAGCACAGGCCTGTCACTGCCCTCCTGGGAGACACCTCAGGTTTTTAAAATCCAGGTCCTGGTGGCCTTGAGCCCACTCCCACCCTGCTCGCACCAGAGAACCCAGTTCCAGGTTTGCACCCTGCCGTGCCCACCTCCACTTGGACCTAGTCCCTTTCTGAGACGGATACATGGTCCATTGTGCCCAGACCCACCCTGGCTGCTGTCCATCTCCCCTGACCGGATACCCTTCTCCTGGCTGGGTGGACTCTCTCTCCCCTGTCAGGGCCACCCTATCCTCGGCCAGTGTCATGGACACAGCACATGTGTAGGCAAGACCCTTTCATAGACAAGGACACTGTGGCTTCTGGCTGGTCTCATCCTCCTTTCCCCCAGCCCAAATGGGGCCCATAGCCCTGCCTGTGTGGTTGGAGGGTTTCTCACGGAGTGGCTGGAGACAGACAGGTGGAGGCTGGGTCCTGGAAGAGGATTCTGAGCAGGGGCTTTTGGGTGGGGAGGGAGGGTTCCAGAGGACTGAGTGGTGTCTCTATGGGGACAAGGCGGTGGGGGCTGGACAGGAACGCGTCATGGTGTCTCCCTCCAGGCCCATGTAATGCCCAGACGTGAGCTGTCCTGAACCACTGTGGTCCAGTCACCTGCCTGTCCACACACTCCCCATACAGCCCACCACCACCGTCATCATGGAGTCCAGAGGGAAGTCAGCCAGCAGCCCCAAGCCCGACACCAAGGTGCCCCAGGCTGGTGCTGAGGTCAGAGGCACCCCGGCTGTGGATGGAAAAGCCCCCTCCGTCAAGCCTGGGAAGAAGGAGGCCCAAGTGGAGAAGCCGGAGCCGCCAGTGGCCCCCACTCCACCACCTGCCAAGAAGACCCCAGCCAAGGCAGACCCTGCCCTTCTCAACAACCACAGCAACCTGAAGCCAGCGCCCGCGGCCCCCAGCAGCCCCAATGCGACCCCTGAGCCCAAGGGCCCTGGAGATGGGGCTGAGGAGGACCAGGCCCCTAGTGGGGGTCCAGGGGGCCGAGGTCCCTGCCCCTTTGAGAACTTGACCCCCTTGCTGCTGGCTGGGGGTATGGCTGTGGCAGCCGCAGCCCTGATTCTTGGTGTGGTCCTCCTGGCCCGGAAAAAATGATGGCTGGTACCCAGGTGGGGGACCAGCCACTCCCCGTACAGACTTGGGATCTTGCGCATGCGAATTCACACACGACTATCTATCCGTACATACATAGAAAATATATATACGAGCACCCCACAGATACACAGAAGGAGAGATGGACAGGCCCCAGACAGTGGAAGCCAAGTCCCCTTCACTGGCCCCCAGCACTTCCCCCTCCCAAGCTCCGGGCAGAAGGAGACTAGGCCCCAGGGTGTCTGAGCAGCATGGGTCGGAGCTGTGACCTTGGGCAGAGGGCTCAGCGCCAGGGTACCTGGGGGTAGTGGATGGGGTGGACCCTGAGTGTGCCAGACTGTCCCAGGCGGCCCCAGTGGTCCTGCAGGCAGGAAAGAACCCCAAGGCTGATAGGGGCCCAGGATGGCCTCTGACTGTGCCCAGCTGTGTGGGGACATTAAAGGGTGTGGCTGTTTCACTTTCCCCTCTTCTGCTCTTTGCTTGCAGCCGGAGGGGTGGGGTGTCTGCCTGGGTGGGCCACTGCAGCGGGACTGCCCTGAGACTTCCTTGCCACCTCTTCCTGTGCCCACACCCTAGCTGGGTAGACGGCCCAAAGGCCAGTCTTTGGAGGGGCTCCCACAGTTCACCTAGCTTGGCCCCAGGGGAGCTCCTGAGGCTGGAGCCACCTCAGTTCCTGTCCCCCTCCCCATCCTGCGGCAATTGTCCTGGGGTCAGCTGGGTGGGGCAGGGAGGGGGTGGATATCAGGACCCGCCCTGCAGCTGTGTCTGCCTTGCCCCCAAGGATGCCCCTGGAGAAGGCCCCTCCTGCCTCACCCAGCGTCCTTCGAGTCTATCAAGCGTATAAATGCAATAACACAGGTAGAGTAGAACCACTTGGTGGGTGGCTGTCACCTACGCCCACTGCCCCGCTGTGCCTGCAGGGAGACCGAGCTGTGCAGCCCCTCCCTAGCACACCTGGTCCCAGCTCAGCCCATGGCGCGGTGGCGGCGGCAGGCCTTGGAGGGTGGCGGTGGGCACTGTGGGAACCTGACGTGCCCTTCCCAGGCCAGCGGGCCACTGGAACCCTGGGCCTGAGTGGAGGCTGAGTCTACAATAAACTATTGTCTAAAGGTTGGGCTGGTGTCCTCACCTGCACGTGGCTGGGAGTCAAAGGCCTCCCGTCAGGGTAAGGGTCATGTCCACACCCCCAGCTTTCCAGAGCAGGGTTCTCCCTGGCCCTCCCTTGCCACCTCCATGCCCTCGATCCCAGTGGGCTCTGCTCACAACCCCTTCTAGGGCCTGCCCCACCCAGGCAGCCACAGCCAGGCCCAGGCTGCTGGCCACACTGCACAGGGCAGAATGAGGACGTGGGGTGGGAACAGGGGCCTTGTTCTCAGGCTGGCCTCTCCAGCCAGGGGCGCCCTTTTTCTAAACCCCTCTTTGCAGTGAGCTCCCCATCCCTGGGGGGGGCACAGAGGAGAGGCTGCCGGGCATAGGGGATTTCCTCCTCTCTTCACCTCCCACCCACAGCTCTCTGTGCCCACTCTGGCCAGGCCTGCCTGGGACCCCAGCTGCAGGCCGGTTGACAGGCCCAGGCTGGGGAGCAAGGCCACTGGGCCCCAGAAGCAAGCTGCCGGCTTTGTCACCCGGCCCTCTCCCCCCCCAGCATTCTGACTAGCGGAGCACATCTTTTCCTTCTGGTCCTCCCTGTACCCACCCTCCCAGAGTGGCATACCTTGCCAGCGCACCCACATCTCAGGCCCAGGTAAGTTCCTTGTGGACATCCAAAACGGCCCAGGCTCCCTGGCCCAGGCCCACCACGCGGCAGCCTGTGCCCACCCGCGCCTGCTGCCCTGAGCCACCTGGCCCGAGCCTGACCGCATAGCCTGACATTGCCCGCCCGCCCCCAGGAACCAGGCGGCCACTCAGCCAGGTCGGAGTCGCTGCTATCTGCCTGCAGTCCAGTCCCCTCTCCCATTCTCTGTTCTGTGGCTGGCACCTTAAAAACAAATAAAAACCCTTCTGTCATTCTAGGAGCCTGGGGAGGGAGCAGAGGTGACGGTGAGGCTGGGCTCTGTGGTCTTGACTGGCCGGTCCTGTGGACGCTGGGACATTCCACCCACGATGCTGTCTCCTGCGTATGGATTCCCTGTGAAGGGGTGTTGAGGCGGTTTCCAATTTTTTGCAACTTTATAGACACGGCAGTAATGAAAATCCTTGGGATGCCCTTTGCGCCCTGTGTCTCGGGGTGGGGGGGTGTACTGTGCACACATGTTTTACATTGCGGTAAAATACACAGAACATAAAGTTTACCATTTTACTTTAACTTTTTTGTTTTTGTTTTTGGTAAATAGAAGCATTCTTGCCTGGCCGGTGTGGCTCAGTGGTTGAGCATCGACCCATGCACTAAGAGGTTGCTGGTTCGATTCCCGGTCAGGGAACATGCCCAGGTTGTGGGGCCCGATCCCCAGTGGGGGGCATGCAGGAGGCGGCCAATCGGTGTTCTCTCTCATTGGTGTCTCTATCTCTCTCTCCCTCTCTCTTCCTCTCTAAAAATCAATAAAGGAAAAAAAATTTTTTTTTAATATTTTTAAAAAATTAATGAAGGGGAAAAAAATGGGAACATTCTTTTTCTTTTTTTTTTCTAGAGAGAGAGGAAGGGACCTCACAAGTGGAACCACACAGAATGTGTCCTTTTGTGACAGCCTTTTTTTTTTGTTGTTGTTAATCCTCACCCGAGGATATTCTTCTGATTAATTTTTTTAGAGAGTAAAAGGGAGTGGGAGAGAGAAACACTGATGTGTGAGAGAGACACATGGATTGGTTGCCTCCCGTACGCACCCTGACAAAAACCTGGGATCGAATCTGCAACCCAGGTATGTGCCCTGGACCGAGAATTGAACCCCAGACTCTTTGATGCTCGGGCTGACACTCTACCCACTGAGCCACACCAGCCAGGGCCTTTTGAGACAGTCTTATTTCAGCCAGCACAATGGCCTCAGGTTTTCTTCACGTTAGAGCCTGTGTCAGGATTTCCTTCCTTTTTAAGGCTGAGTAATTCTCCACTGTGTGGATGGACCACACTGTGTGCATCCACCCTCCATCCACAGACACTGGGGCTGCTCCCACCTTTTCGCCCTGGTGACTAGTACCGCCGTGGACCTGTCTGCTCAAGATCTTGCGTTCGTGTGCCTCAGTGCACGCCTGCTGGTGACATTTCCAGGCCACGCAGTGTGTGTCTCACTGTGCTACCCATCTCGTGCCCAGGGCTCGGCCGTGAGGGTGCCGCCGCCCTCACCCTGGTGACACCAAGTGGGGTGAAGCGCGTTGGGTCGCGCCGATCCGAGCAAGGACAGCCGTCCTCTCCTGGCTTTCCCTGGCACTGACTTGACATGCCCCCTTTCGCAAAATTCCGGGCCGTTTGGCTATTCCTGCCTGATTTTGCCTGTTGGTGCCATTCGTCCGGTTTTCTCGGGTGGAACGGCTCCTTCGCACTTACTGGTAGGATTTCTTTGTGTGTTTTGCATAGTGAGCCTTTGTCACATTGCACATACCGTCACTGTCTGGCTGGCTTGCCTGTCGCTCTGCGTCCTGAACGCAGAAGTCCGGAAATTGAGTTGATCACACGCCAGCATTGTTCCCCGGACCAGGTAAGCTTTTGGAAGCTTGGTTGGAGGAGGCTCTCCTTGTTCTAGTTGAATGTTCTTGGCATTTGCTCACAGGTAGGCCTGTACCCATCTGGACATTAGGTTTTGTGTGTGGAGGAAGCTGGAGATCAGTTCTTCCTCTTCCGTCAGCAGGTCTGACGGTCCAGCCTCAGGAAGTAGATGACCCCCACAAGGCCACACTGTGTTAATGCCTGTAGCTTTGTGATATTGTTCTGTAAGGACCTCCTGTTTCATTGTTTCTTTTAAATTCCCCAATTACTGTTACTGGTGTCTCCTCTTGGGCACATTAGAGTCTGTGAGCTGAGGCCCTGGGCCCTGTGTGTGGCTCTGATGCTCAGCCTGTTCCAGTGATTCCCTCAACTTGAATAATGTAGGGACCCTTCTGACGTGAAAAACACTCTCATGCCCTGGCCAGTGTGGCTCAGTTGGTTGGGCATCGTCCCGTGCACCAAAAGGTTGCTGGTTCGATCCCCGGTCAGGGCGTGCGGGAGGCAGCCAGTGTTCTCCTCTCACATCGATGTTTCTCTCTCTCTCTCCCTCTCCATTCCTCGCTTGCTAAAAATCAATAAAAATATTTTTAAAAAAGAAAAACACTCTCAGGGATGCCCAAGAACCTTTATTTTTTTTAGAGAGAGAGGAAGGCAGAGAGAGAGAGAGAGAGAGAGAGAGAGAGAGAGAGAGAGAGAGAGAGAGGAACATCAATGTGAGATAGAAACATTGATTGGTTTCCTCCTGTACACACCCCGGCTGGGGATTGGACCCAAAACCTAGGTATGTGCCCTGACCAGTAATCAAACCCACAACCTTTTGGTGTACAGGAGGATGCTCCAACCAACTGAGCCACCCAGCCAGGTTACAGACTACTTTTAAGGTCTAAACAAAATACCAGACACAAAAAGGATTCAGGGCATAAAAAAATGCACACTATAGCCCGGCCAGTGTGGCTCAGTGGTTGAGTGTTGACCCATGCACCAAGAAGTCGCCGGTTCGATTCCCAGTCACAGCACATGCCCAGGTTGTAGACCAAATCCCCAGTGGGGGACATGCAGGGGGCGGCCAATCGATGTTCTCTTTCATTGATGTTTCTATCTCTCTCTCCCTCTCCTTTCCTTTCTCTCTAAAATAAATAAAGAAAAAAAAATGCACATTATAGCCCTGGCTGGTTTGGTTCAGTGGTTAGAGCGTCGCCCAAGTTCTCATGGGTTCGATTCCAGTCAAGGGCACGTATCTTGGTTGTGGTTTGTCCCTGGCCCTGATCGGAGTCGTGCGGGAGGCAATGAGTCCATGTGTCTCTGTCACATTGATATTTCTCTATCTCTCCCTCTCCCTCTATCTGAAGATAATTGGAAGAATGTCCTTGGGTGAGGATTAAAAAAAAAAAAGAAACAGGGAAAAAAATGCACACTATAAATACAAATCAGACTGACAAGGACATCTGGGGAACGGGAACTCAGGTGTGCAGCAGTCTCCAGGGACGCTGTCCACGGCAGCCCTGCTCCCACCAGGGCTCCAGGTGGACTCTCTGGAGACCTCCACTCTCAGCCCTTGTATTCTGAGCACCAGCATCTTAGGTCCCCCGTCCCCGTGCTGATACATCACGTCACAGGTGGGCTCCACAGGGCACGGGCATTGTGTACAGGGATGAAGAAGGTGCATGTGTGGAGGTCACTGCTGTTTTCCTCTCTAGTACCCCTCCCACCCCCAAGAGGGTGCAACTCCTTTGGAGACCTCACCCATGAATGCACTTGTGGTATGTCTGGGGAGTAGGGCTGGCTAGTGCCTTGAGACCCCACCCTCCCCCAGATATGGACATGGGCTGGGGTGGTGTCAGAACCCCTCTTCCTCCATCGGGGCAGAGGTGGTGGGTGACTCACTGCTCCAGATCCTCACCCTGGATGTCAGGCCAGACCTCTCTGACTCCCAGGTCTTCAGCCATCCCCCACCCACCCGGCTCCCCAACCTCACACTTGGCCCCAGGGCAGGGCAGACAGAGGCTCCCTGCATCCCAGTGACGGGTCATGGTGTACCCGGATATCTCTGTGGCCCAGGTGTGTTCCGGAAAGGAGGGTGTCACCAAGGAAGGGAGCAGGGGTGACCAAGAGACTGGAGGTCCAGCAGCACTCAGAATGCCACATGGGAACACGCCTTCACAGGCTTGGCCACACTGGGAGCTGGTGGCACACCCAAACATGCCGACCAGGATGGGGGTCATGTGCCGAGACACAGACCACAGATGATGCCCACATAGGAGACCTGGACTTGGTGTCTGCTCCACCTGCTCAGATGTGTGACCCACCCGCCAGGCATCCTGCCAGACCTCAGGTGTACAGGAGGGTGCACACCCCGTGAGCACAGGTGCAAGAACACACATCAGCCTCCCCACAGTGTTACTGCCAGCCTGGCTTCCTCCTCCATCTTCTTCCTTAGAGACAGAAAGCACTGGACTTAACGAGTCCCCACGTGGGAAGAGGCGGCTCCTGGAGACTCAGCGTTTCCCCACCAGGATCTGCACCAGCAGCTCGGCCAGCTCTGGTGCCTTAGGGACACCCTGGGGCAGTGCAGGTGGGGCTGAACCAACAGGGGGACCCTGTGGCTCCCCTCCAGCATGGCCCGTCCAGCTCCGGGGTCTGACACCCATGGATTTGCATGGTGGGTGAGGGCAAGGTGCTGCTGTGTTGGGTGGGTGGTCAGGGCCTGAGGGAGTGTGGGGCTGCACCGAGCACAGCACAGAGCCAGTGCTGTGGAGGCAGGGAGTGTTCAGTGGAGGGGCCTAGGCTCGCCCACTTTAGCAGTTCCCACCCATGACAAAGGTTTGCCTAGTCAGCAGAGGCTGGCAGGACCTCAAGGGAACCCTGCTGCCGCCCCTCCACCCTGGCAGCAGGGGGTCCTTCCGGGGGACTGTGGGGGCCAAGGGGCGGGGCCACCCTCTTAACACCACCTCCGGTCCAAGCCCTTCCACGGGTGTCCCTTCTCTGCAGCCCAGGCCTTAAAGAGCACCCGCCATCCACCGACGACCCATGCGTAGGTGCCCACGCGGCTGCCTCTGGGCAGTCTGTCATAAAACTGCAGCGTGTCCCAAGAGCACTGCTGATCTCCCTCACCTAAGTCAGCACCCCCATCTCAGGAAGTGACACCCCCATCTTCCAGGGGCTTAGCTGAACCCCAGTGACCCTGGATGCTCGGTCTTCCCCTAAGCATCCTGGTGAGGCAGAACCCATGCACCTGGCCCTCCAGGGGCACCTGCAGACCCTGCCCTGGTCTCTGGCACAAGCCCTCGGCTCGGAGCGTCCAGCCTCCGCCCAGCGCCCCCTGCCACCCCCGTTACGCTGCCCACCGCTGCCTCGCGGTCGGAACCACTGTGCGCTTTCCTTCCATGAGCCCACGGCCCAGCCCCCACCCCAGGACGGAGCCCCTGGGTCGGCGCTGCGCCCGCATCCCAGGGCGGACCGGGGCTCTCGGGGACCACACGCCGCACGCCCCTCGTCCACCGGGCACGCGTCTCCCTCCGGGTTCCCCTTCCTCCCCCAACTCTCCCCTCGCCCGGCGCCTGAGAAAGGACGAGGGAGGAGACAGGAAGTGTGCCACCCCGGGACTCGCTCCCCGGCCGGCCGCCAAGCGGAGCGCTCCCCGCAGGCCCCGGGGCACCACGCCGCGGGCGCTGGGCAAGCAGCCGGGACACCGCGCAGCGGGGCGGAAGGACGGCGCATGCGCTCAGCACCGCTCCCGGCCCCGCCCCCTGGCCGCCGAGGCGCGTGACTGGCGTTTCCCCGGCCAGGCACGCACGCACGCACGCACGCGCGCACGCACGCTCCGCGCACGCGCAGTCCGCGCCGACGGCCGTGGAGCCCATGGCGTCCGAGCGGCTCCAGAGCCGGCCCGCCTGCCTCCTCGTGGCCAGCGGCGCCGCCGAGGGTGAGGCTCGCGCGGAGGGGACGGCGGGCTCCGGGGGGCCGCGTCCAGCGTGTCCAGCGCGCCCGTGGCGGGAGGCCCGTCCGCCCCGAGCGGTTCAGCCACACTCCGGACGCCGTGTTTGGGGCGCAGCCAGGGGGCGTCTGCTGCGGCGCCGGGCCCCGGGGCGCTTCTGTCTGGGGCCGGGGTTCTGGGCCGCTCCCTGCGGCCTGTGCCCGGCGTCGCTGCCCCCACGGGACCGCGGAGGCCGTGGTGGGGGCAGCGGGTGTTCCCAGCGGCGCTCCGACAGGCCTGGGGTCGGACAGCGTGGCCTTGGGCACGGGCCCGTGTCTTCAGTGTCCACACCTGTGCCGGCCGACCTGGCACCCACCTGGGGGGACGAGGGGCGCAGAGGGCCTGCCCTGGCGGGCGTGGCGGGGCGCAGGGGTGGCGGCCCCTCGGCCCGCCCGGTGGTAGAGGTGCCCGGAGAGGCGGGCGTGGGGCTCGTGGGATCCGATGTTGCCAGCGCTCACTCGGGCCTGGAGGTGCAGAGGGCTGGCAGGGAAGAAATGAGCCGATAAGGGCACTTGGGTGACGTGCTGAGCCCCAGATCCACTTTTCTTGTCGCAGGGAGAAGTGATGAGCCCAGGGTCACATCACCGGCAGGTGGAGCAGGGTTGGGGCCTGGGCTCGGTCTGTGGAGCCTGGCCTGCTCTTCTTGTGTAGCTGCGGGTCATGGGGTCAGTGTGCCGAGCTTTGGGGTGCTGAGTGGTGTGTGCCTAGAGCAGGGCAGGAAGAGCCGGGGTCCTACCCCTGCCTTCAGGAGGGGTTCAAAGGTGCGAGGAGCCATTGAGAGTGTGGTTCAGCCCTGGGGAGACAGGTTGGGAGTTACCTCCAAAGGTGGCTGGTTGGAGTGAAATAAGGAGGAGGGGGGTCGCACCAGCTTGGGCGTGCCACGAGGAGGGGATATTGAGGGCATGGGGTGGGGGCACAGCTCTGAAAAGACCACTAGCCTTGATGGACAGGACCAGTGGGCCCTGCATAGTCCCTTCAGGGGCCCTGGGATGAAGTAGGTGGGGGTGGGAGAACAAGGGTTTGAGGAACAGGGAAGGCAATGGGAGGCGGGTGATTTGGAAAGACTGTTTTTGCTCAATGTATGGGCTTTCTACGGTGAACATGTATTAATTTGTAAGTGTGAATAAAGTTGAACATGAGGTTTAAAATAAAGGGGGAAGGATGTGAATCAAGCCTCTTTAGAAGTAGACGTCCCTGGTGGGGCCGCAGCCCCTAACTGCCAGGAGCCTTCCAGACTGGGCGTGGGCAGAAGAGGGCCGGGAGCCTGTTGGGATTCAGGAGCCCTTGTGAGGAAAGGCTGAGATAGTGCCCCAGCCCATGAGGGTTGGAATGCACCCACCTTCCTGTGACAGGAGCCATAGCCACATCTCTGAGGACAGGAGCTTTGCTCCCTGCTGCCCTCCCTGGCCTAACTCAGGGGAACTCAGTCCCTGTTGGGTTAGTGAGCAGATAAGCTGAGTGTAAGGGACCACACACTTGACTTTGCCTTCTGGAAAGGCTGCCAGGGCCAGGCTGGGGAGAGAGTCCACCGAGGGAGATGAGGGGCTGCTCCTCGGGGTGGTTCTGGGACCAGGAGAAGCCCTGGGGTGTCTGGGCAGCCTCCTTGGGCAAGGGGGCTCTGTTGCCCCACGCTCATCCCACATACGCTTGCAGGAGTGTCGGCCCAGTCCTTCCTCCACTGCTTCACGATGGCCAGTGCGGCCTTTAACCTGCAGGTGGCCACCCCTGGGGTAAGTCCAGCCACCTCTCCCACATCTCTTTCTGGGGGGAGGCCAGGAGAGTGCTGTTGCTCCTGGAAGAAGTGGCGAGCCCAAGGCTGCTGTGACCCCGAGGGATCTGGCTTGGGCCGAGGGGCCAGGACCCCATGGCATTGTCAAGCTCTGGCCCTACCCATGGCAGGGGAGACCTTGTCGTTGTGGATCAGTGTCTGTGTACGAGATAAAGACGGTGCAGACCTTCCACCAGGAGGGTTTGCAACCCTCTGACGGCATGGGACCTGGGGTCACAGCAGTGATGTGTTTGTCACTGCACTTCTCCAGTGTCACCCTTGAGGTGGGCGGGACGTGTGCTGCTGCTTCGTAGGCAGGAGCCTGAGCACCAGTGAGGGTCGAGTGGGGTTGAGATGGAGTTGGGGTGTGTTGAGCTCTGATGAGGGGGTTGGGCTGTTGGGTATCTTTGTCCTCGAGGGGCTGCCATTGGTCCCCAGCCCCATCAGCGTTTCTGAGCATCCCTGTGAAGCAGCAGGGAGTGACCTGGGCTGACCTTTGGCTTTGGGGCTCTGGCAGGGGAAGGCCATGGACTTTGTGGACGTGGACGAGAGCAATGCGCGCTGGGTGCAGGACTTCCGCCTCAAGGCCTATGCCAGCCCTGCCAAGCTTGAGTCTATTGACGGTGAGGGCCCGAGACCTTGGAGGGGCGGGCATGTGGGGTTCCTGGTGGGTTTGTGTCCTCCACAGCGCTCCCTCACTCTGTTCCTGGAGCACTGTGGGGCTTGCTGCCAAGCACTGACTGTCCCTGGTCGCCTCCAATCCTGCCTCCTGGGGACCCAGAATCCCCTGGCTCCCTCTGGGAGGAGTGGTGGGAGGCATGTGGAGATACCGGAGGCAGGAATGATGCATGGGCTTTGGGAGCTTTGCGAGCCTTAGCTGGTGTGAAGAAGGTGACAAAGGATGGTGTCTGGTGGCTGGAGCAGAGAGGATTGACTGGCCTGTACTCTCCCCTAGGTGCAAGGTACCACGCCCTCCTGATTCCCAGCTGTCCCGGGGCCCTGGCTGACCTGGCCAGTAGTGGGTCCCTGGCCCGAATCCTGCATCACTTCCGCTCCGAGAGCAGTAGGTGACCCCTGGGCCTGGGGGTGTGTGTGGGGGCTGCACCAGCAGGGAGAGGAGGCAGGAAGATGCCAGTGCTGGGGTGTGGACGGAGGTAGCTGTGGAGTGCAGGGTTCAGGTCTCGGAGCTGGAAAAGTTGGGTCCCTTCAGATGTCGAGAGCCCCAGTGATTCTGACCAGTGAGGGTCAAGTTTACTCCACTATCACACTCACGAGGGTGGGCACACCCCCACCCTTTGGTCAGCACCCCTGTGGGCCCTCTGCCTGTTTCCCCGGGGGCTGGGGGCTGTGCGCCCTGGGCCCCTCTGAGGTGAGCGGGCAGGATGTTGGCTTTGTTCCTGGTGGGAAAGCACAGCGTCCATGCTTGGGGCCGAGGCCTGCAGGGGGCTGGGAGGAAGGCCACTCTGGAGACTGGCCTGCTGCCCTGGTCATCTTTGGGCTGTGACGCGCTTGTCTGCTGGGTGGGGGTGGGACGCCCATTAGGGACGAGCAGACAAAAACCCAGGCTCCACACAGTGTCTTTTGTCAGTGAGAACGGGGCCTCCTGTCCCCAGCACCACCGGATAGGCAGCAATTGTTCCTGGCCACCTCAGCCGTGGGAACGCATTTGTGCCAGGCAGCTTCTGGGTGGGAGGCCTGGAGCCAAAGCGAGCGCTCAGCAGGGCAGGGGCACTGCCTCCGGAGGTCCTGAGGGACGGAGGGGGGCTAGGCGCCCTTCCCACTGCAGTCAGGAGGAGGGAGGTTTCTAGGTGGGCTGGCACTCGGTGACAGCAGTGACCATTGTGCCGTGAGAGCCTGGAACGGTGCAGCCCCTCTGAGCAGGGCGGTGGGGCAGCGAGTGCCAGGTGCCCCTGAGCTGGCAAGTAGCCCTCCTGCGCCCTTGCGCTTGTTTCTCAGCCACCCGAACTTGAGATTTGAGCTGGAAACAGCCTGTTTGTGAAGAAGCAGCTCGCGTGTTTCCGGGGAGTGGGGCCAGCGGCCTCCAGGAGGTCTGCTGTGGGGGGTGTTGGGAGAGGGGCCAGGCTGGAGGCTAGGGCCTCAGGCCCCCCCTTGCCTGCTGCTTTCAGAGCCCATCTGCGCTGTTGGCCACGGTGTTGCTGCCCTGTGCTGTGCCACCAACGAGGACAGGTCCTGGGTGTTCCAAGGCTACAGCGTGACGGGGGTGAGTGCAGCACAGGGCCCCAGGCAGTATCGGGCCTGAACGCAGGGGGATGGCTGGGACCCTGTGGAGGCCCACGGTCAGCCCTGGCAGGGGTGACAGTCACTTGTCCAGATGGCACCGGGCTTGCAGTTGTCTGTTGTCTGCTGTTCCCTCACTCCCCTCCCTGCTGACGTCCTGGGAGGCCCCTTCAGGCTCTGAGTGAGTGAGGACAGACTGCCTCGCCCGACCCAGAAGCCCAGGTCTGCGGAGCTGGCTGTGGATGTGGGGAAGAGTGGGGTTCAGGTCCAGTTTGCTTTTGTACCTGACCAGGAGGTGGGCTCCACTTGGGTGGAGGATCTGGAGTTAGGGAGAGGGCCTGGCTGGATGGGGGAGCCAGGACAGGCTGGGAGCTGCAGCCAGCAGGGAACAGACCCAAGGGAGGGTCCTGGGGCAGAGCTAAGGAAGGAGGGTCCACGTGGCAAGGACTGATCCCTGGCTGCTGGAGGCTGGGTGCGACTGGCCAGGCCTTTCACTTGTTGCAGGGTTCAGCTCATTCTGGTTGCCCATGTGCCCCGATGCTTGTCACCCCTGGAAGCCCCACAGCGGGAGGGCTTCACCCTGAGGTTGAGTGATGGAGCAGTGATGTACACCCCAGTCCCACGTGGAGGGCATGGCCCCCAGTCCTGGTTTGGACCTATCTGCTGACTCTGAGCCGTGCCCCCTTTCCCTGCAGCCCTCTGTGTACGAGCTCATCAGGGCACCTGGCTTTGCCCACCTGCCTCTCATCGTGGAGGACTTTGTGAAGGATGCAGGCGCCTGCTTTAGTGGTGAGCTGGGCGGGTGCTGACAGGTGACGGTGGGGGCCACACTGGCCAGGCCAGCTTCCTGGAGCTGAGCACCCAGCAGACCTCGGCCAGTGGCTCTGAGACCTGGGCAGGCTGACCTGCCTGCTGACCACAGAGTACTTGGAGCTCACAGCCCCAGCAGGGTGGGTGTGGGCGGGTCTGGGGGCGTGCCCGCTGTGGCCTTGCCTGAGGCCTGTGCCCGGGTCTCCTGCAGCCAGCGAGCCGGGCGCAGTGCATGTCGTGCTGGACCGCCACCTCGTCACGGGCCAGAACGCCAGCTCCACAGTCCCTGCTGTGCAGAGCCTGCTCTTTCTCTGCGGCAGTCGGTGAGGGGCCGTGGGTGAGGGGCAGGCGATGGGTGGGTTTCTGGCTTGGGACCGGCTCCTGTGATGGCTGGTGCTGGTGCCTGAGCCTTGACCTGGTGTCCATACTGCAGGAAATGACACGGTCCCCCACGGAGCCTGCCTGCCTGCCAGTGGACGCCATCACCTCCAGACAGCCCAGGTGTCTCCAGAGGCAGCTGGACTCCTCAGGCCTCCAGGGACCCTGCCTCTGACAGCTGCTGAGAGTGACTTCATACCTGTTGGGATTGTGGAGGCCTCTAGGAGTCAGCCCCAGGGGTGTCAGGTCTTGGGGGGTGTGAAGCCGAGGGTGTTGCACTGGCCACCAGGTGGGGCTGTTTCCACGTTGAGAGTCAGCTGTGGGTGTTCCAGGGCGGGGTTGTGGCCCCTCTGGTCGTCCTGGACCTGCACTGGGTCTCCCTCTGCCAGTCCCTGTGCATCCAGGTCTGGGAGCAGAGGCCAGGCCTCCCCAGGAGCCAGGATGATGGTGCTGGCTGGGCAGTGACAGGCAAGGTAGCAGAACCTGTCCCTGTGCTGAGGGCCGAGCCCAGGCTGGTCTGCTGCCCCCAGCCTTCGGGTGGTGGTGGGCTGTGTGGGGAGGGGCCAGCTGGCTGGAGCTTGGTCAGTGCTTTGGACTTGGGTCAGAGGTGAAGGGGAATGAATCTTACCATGGTCACAGCTCCTGGCCCCCAACTTGCCCTGATCTTTACCCTTGCCCTGTGCGTGGTTTCAGAGTGTGGTGGCGACCCCATGTCAGGCTGGGGGACCTCGGGGCAGACATGGCAGTGGCACTGCACCCCTGACGTGGGGAGAAACACTGGTGACCTTCAAACACAACGCGGGGGCTCCTTAGACCGCACTGCCCCTCCCGTCCTGCAGCTGCTCTGAGGGCTCCAGGGTGGACACAACACGTAGGAGCGCCACCTGGAAAGAGGCTCCACATGTGGCCATCCCAGGTCACTCTCAGGCCCTGGCCAAGTCTCTGCTGGGTGGCAGGCGGCTGTCCGGCGGGCTGATCGCCCTCAGGCTTCCCTGGGGTGCCTGGCTGGGCTGTGGCCTTCAGGTGGGGCCCTCTTGTGTCCCCCACCTTCCCTTGCCCCCTCCCAAGCTGGGCTTGCTGGGCCTGAAGTATCCAGTCCTTGGGAACAGAAACAGTGGCCCCCAGGCCCAGCTCACATTCCACCCTCTGGGGCATTTCCCAGGGAAGCCAATAGGCCTGGCCGTTGGTCTCAAGTCCGCAGGTGTCGCCACATGGTGATGGCTGTGTGTACAAAAACTTAAAAGATCCACCTCAGGGACATTACTTGTATTACCCACAGAGTTCAATAACATCTGCTGAAGGCTTCTGACCGGCCATGTCTACTCCTTGCTCAGATTGGGGCCCTGCCCCCTGGGTGGCCTCTGCACCAGGCTCTGCGCCTTGGCAGCTCTGTCCTGAGCCCACCAGGTCTGGAGCATGGGTGAGGGGCTGGGGGTGGCCCAGAGGCTGGGAGGAGGAAAGGGTGTGCCTTCTGGGATTCCCCACGTGCCCAGGGGTGTGTGAGACCATGACACCCACAGCAGCACCGTTCTCAGGAATGAGTGGACACAAAGCTGTAGCCCCACGAGTGGAGCCTCGTTAATGGGCAGCATCACTGCCATGTGGTGGGATGTTTGGCCATAAAAGAATGAAGTCCTGACAATCTACAGCATGCGTGGACCTTGAAAACATGCTAAGTGAAAGAAAGCAGACAGGGCCGTGTGTGCATGCGTTTCCATTTATATGGAAGACCCAGTGGTGCATTGGTGGTGGGAACAAGGCACGTGGACATGTCTCCTTTTGGGGGGACTTCTAGAGCTGGATGCTGGTGGCTGCACACCCTAAGTACTGACACCACCCAGATACTCATAAGAGGCACCCAGTAGAGGTGGGGTCAGGGTGGGTGCGATGCCCCTGCCCACCACTTTTGGGCACCCAGCTCCCCCACCCCCACCCCGCTTGACAGCAGCCCCCTTAGCATCCTGGATGGGTTGGGCCTGCCCCTGGAGCCCTTGGGAAGGGTGGTGGCCACTCCACAAGGGCCAACCCTGGGCTCTGCCGCTTTGACTGGAGCAAAGGGCGACTCAGCCCTCCCTGCCTGCAGTGTGGCCAGTGCCTGCTGTCCCTGTGGAGAGCTGTGGGGAAAAGGAGGCCAGCCAGCTCTCAAACAGGAGCCTCCCTGCTGACCCTTGGGTGTAATGTGGCCAGGACACTGTCTCAGGCCAGTCCCTGACACAAGTTTCTGTCCACAGACTGGGAATGGCCAGCCTGGCCCTCACACCAGGAGGCTGGGCAGATAGGAGTCCTGCAGTCCCCTGGGCACTGTCACCTAGACCTGGTGTCCTCACCCTGCCTTGTTCCATTCCAAGAACAGGCTGGCCCTTTGGAAGGGAGGGGCCCCCCCATCAGTCCACCCCAAGCCCTTCCCAGTGCTGCGCTTAGTGCCCGAAGTCCACAGTGCTGTAGGCTCTTCACAAAGCTGCGCCGTGCCTGTCCTCCAGGGTTCAGGGGTGTGTCCAGGACGTCCTGGTTCAGATGGCTGGTGCTCCTGTGTTGTCCCCACCAGGTGGCGCCACTGGCCCACACAGGAGCCTGGCCTCCCGTGGAAGGAAGGCCTTCCCCACAGTGCCTCAACCTGAGTGTCCACACAGGAAGCAGCAGATAATGGCATGTGTGCAACCCAGGGGGCCCAGGATCCCCAACCCCAGCACAGCCCCCACGAGCCTGGGGGCCATCCAAGGGATCTGGGCACAAGAGCTCAAGTGGGTCCCCACCCAGCAGTGAGTGGGCAGTGCTGCTTGTGCCAAGGTGTGCCACTGTGACTGTGGCCCAGCTGGAGCCCTCGTGGGGCCCTCGACCAGCCCCGTCTTGGCTGGGCCCAGACTGCAGTGGACGGCTGGGGCAGCCGGTGCCGGGAGGCAAGGGGACAGAGTGGGGAAACGAAGCCCAGCACAGAAACAAGGCTGCTTTAATGATCAGGCAGTTTTACGTGAAATCACAAAGCTACAATCAGTTCCTCCTCCAAGTGTTAAAAATGCAACTTGCCACCTGCGTGTGTGATTAGATCCGGGTTCAAAGCCAGCACCGCCTGTGGCCCGCCTCAGGCTACTTCCCATTCTCCGCACTGAACATCTGGTCCTGGAGGACAGGGAGGGACCAGGAGGTGTTTGTCAGGCTGCCCTCTGTGGGTCCCACCACGAACTGGTGCCAGTCCTGCCCGCCCTCACCCTGGGGCACTCACCGCCAGCACCCGCTCCAGCTTCACGGCGTCGGCAGCGAACTTGCGGATCCCGTCGGAGAGCTTCTCCACGGCCATCTGGTCCTCGTTGTGCAGCCAGCGGAAGGCCTTCTCATCCAGGTGGATCTTCTCCAGGTCACTGGCCTGGGCTGGGGGGACAGGCCAGGGCCTTCCACATCTGCTCGTACCCACAACTCCCACCTGAGGCTACGCTGCCCTGTGCCCGCCCAGCCCTTGGCCCTGGCCTGGCTCCCAGTGCAGGTGGGCCTATGGCGTCTGGGCCAGCCCTGTCACCCACTCCCTCAGGGGATTTGGGTGCAGGCGGCCCGAAGCCGGGGCTGGGGCCTCACCTGCTTTGGCCGAGAGCGCAGGCACCAGCTTGCTGTTGTCCTTGAGCAGCTCCCCAAGGAGCTTGGGTGAGATGGTGAGGAAGTCACAGCCCGCCAGCGCCTTGATCTCACCCGTGTTCCGGAAGGAGGCACCCATGACGATGGTCTTGTAGCCGAACTTCTTGTAGTAGTTGTAGATCTTGGTGACACTCTTCACGCCTGAAGGACGGCCCAGGCAGTCACCACTGGGCCCGCCCCTGCCCTGCCCACCCAGACCTGGCCTGGTACCTCAAAGGCCACTCACCAGGGTCCTCGGAGGGCTCGTATGATTTCTTGTCCGTGTTGGCCACATGCCAATCGAGGATGCGCCCCACGAAGGGGGAGATGAGTGTCACCCCCGCCTCGGCGCAGGCCACGGCCTGGGCGAAGGAGAAGAGCAGCGTCATGTTGCAGTGGATGCCGTGCTGCTGCTCCAGCTCCCTGTGGGCAGAGACCGCGTGAGTGCCGGGGAGCAGGCACGAGGCGCCCAGCCCGGCCGCTGTGGCTCAGGGGTTGAGCGTCGACCCGTTTGATTCCCGGTCAGGGCGCATGCCCAGGCTGTGGGCCTGATCCCCAGTGGGAGCATGCAGGAGGCGGCCAGTCGATGTTCTCTCTCATTGATGTCTCTCTCACTTCCTCTCTCTCTCAAATTAATAAAAAAACAAGGCTCCCAGACATAGCTGTTCCCACACAGCTGCAGTGAGACCACAGAGGGTCAGACTCCTCACATCTCCCCCTTCCACACGGGGCATATGCTGGGCATAAACTGACCTGTCTTTATGAACTGTGGATGTGAGCATGCCCGATAAGGACAGGTGTTAGACACACCTGTGGGTGTCATGGGGCAGAATCTTGGGACCCAGCCCTGGACCCACCTGGCTCTGTCAACTGGTCCATCTGGGCCACGGGCCCCACCCTCTGGAATGGGGAGACACTTACTTTCCAGCCTGAATTCCTTCCCAGGTGGATGACAGCTTTATCAGGATCCGGTCCTTGCTGACCCCGGCATCCTTGTAGAGTTCAATGAGGTGCCTGGCTCGGGCCACCATGGCGTCCTTGTCAAAGGAGAGCCTGTAAGAGCCAGGGGCCCATGGTGAGGGGCAGTCTCACCCCAGGACGCCTGCCAAGAACAGAGCAGGCCAGGCCGGCAGCGGGTGCCCTGGCGCAGAGCAACTTCGAGCCCCATCTCCGGGTCTCCTTCCTTCATGGGACCCACACAAAGCACGGCGGGAGGCAGAGTGCCGCACAGGGCGCCTGGCCTGCTGAGACTGCGGGCCCGTGCCCTCACCTCGCATCTACTTCCGTGGACACACGGCCTGGAATCTTCTTCAGTATTTCTGCTCCAAACAGCACATAAAGTTTATCAATAGCATTTTGAATCTGTTCCTCTTGTGACCTGAAATTCAAGAGTAAACATGGGTTTGTAATTTGTTGGGTTAAGTGCACAGGGTTCTACAAAACAAATGCTGTTATTCCTTTGAGAGAATCCTTTCACTTCATCTTTTTCCTTAAAAATACTTTTTGTGCCCTGGCCGGTTTGGCTCAGCAGTTAGAGCGTTGGCCTGCGGGCCACAGAGTCCTGGGTTCGGTTCTTGCTAAGGGCACATACCTTGGTTGCAGTTTGTCCCCGGCCCCGGTTGGGGTCGTGTGGGTGGCAGCCACTCTATGTGTCTCTCACATCGATGTTTCTCTCTCTCTCTCCCTCCCTCTATCCCTCCCACTCTATCTGAAAATAAATGCAAAAATGTCCTCGGGTGAGGATTAAAAAAAAACAACTTTTTGTCATGGTAAAACCCATATAGCAGAAAACTGACCACCTTAACCATCTTTTAAAATAAAATTTATTTTTTCTTTATTGATTTTAGAGAGAGAGGAAGGAAGAGGGAGAGAGATAGAAACATCGAGGAGAGAAAACATCAATTGGCCGCCTCCTGCATGCCCCCCACTGGGGACCTGACCGACAACGTGGGCATGTGTCCTGATTGGGAATTGAACTGGCAACCTCTTGGTGCTGGGTTGACGCTCAACCCCTGAGCTGCACCAGCCAGGCCCACCTCGACCATCTTTAAGTGCACAGTCAGTGCACGGAGCACACCCCCTCCAGAACCTGCCTCCTCCCGAACTGAGTCCCTCCATCTCTGGGCACCCGGAAACAGTCCTCTCTTTGGAGCTTCCCGGGCACACAAGTGAAGTGCCCAGTGTTGTCCCCAGGACAGATTGCTGTCTGAGGGTCCTTGTTAGCCCACTGCATGCAGAAGGGTCTCAGGCAGCGTGTCATGGTCAGAACTGTGGGGCAGCTGGACGAGGGCGGAGCACCTGTGAGCTCCAGAGGCACCACTGATACAACGGGGGCGAGAGCCCAACCTGTGAGAGAAGGGACAGCAAGGCCAGCTAAGGTGGGGGTGTGTGGTGGAGGGCAGGGCAGACTTGGGGTTCACAGCAGGCTTGACACCCACATGCCACCTGAGCATCCCAGCCAGGGGCCACTGTTCCCCTCTATCTGAAGAGAGGCAATGTTCTCAGCTGTGTGTGATCACCCTGATGAAATGTAGAATGACACCCAGAAAAGGTAAATCTATGGAAGCCACTACTGGTGTGGCTGCAGGAGGGAGCAGGAACTGGCCACAGGGACAGCATTCTGGGACCAGACTGTGGCAAAGGCTGCATCACAGCATAAATTTACCACAAGAAACGGCTGTGTCCTGGCCAGTGTGGCTCAGTGGTTAGAGGCGTCGGCCTGTGTACCAAAGGGTCATGGGTTCAATTCCTGGTCAAGGGCATGTACCTGGGTTGCAGGTTCAATCCCCAGTCCTGGTCAGGGCACAAGTGGGAGGCAACCAATCAATGCGTCTCTCTCACATCAATGCTTCTCCCTCCCTCCTTCCCTCCCACTCTGAAAATTAATGTAAAAATAGCCTCAGGTGAGGATTAACCCAAAAAAAATAAATAAATAAATAAACTGGACTGTGCCCCTAAGACTGTGAATTTTACTCCAATGAAGCTGTTAAAAGACATCAACAAAACAGACATCACATGACAGAAAGCAGGTCAGTGGCCGCCAGGGCGCTCCGCACCCCGACTGTCCCGGACACAAGGCTCGGAGCTGCATGCTGGCCTCACGTAAGTAACACTTCAGCAAAGCTGATAAAAACAAATGTAAAAGATAGCTCTCCTGCCCTGGCCGGTTGGGCTCAGCAGTTGGAGCGTAGCCTGAGGACCAAAGAGTCTCAGGTTCGATTCCGGTCAAGGGCATGTACCTTGGTTGCGGTTTGGTCCCTGGCCCTGGTCAGGGTCGTGCAGGAGGCGACCGGTCGATGTGTCTCCCTCACATCGATGTTTCTCTCTCTCACTCCCTCCTTCTCTACCTGAAGATAAATAGAAAAATATCCTCGGGTGATAATTTATTTATTTATTTTAAATCCAGAGAGAGAGAAACATCAACGTGAGAGAGACACATCGATCAGTCACCTCCTGCATGACTCCGACCAGGGCCGAGGACGAACTGCAACCAAGGTACGTGCCCTTGACCAGAATCGAACCCGTGACTCTTTGATTCACAGACCAACGCTCTAACCACGGAGCTAAACTAGCCAGGGCTCGGGTGAGAATAATAAAAAAAAAAAAGACAGCTATCTTGACTGTAAGACATCTGGGAACTGAAACTCAGTGAGGGAGATGAGTGGACGAGCCTGGGCCGGCTGATGCCCCTCAGCCGCGCCTGGGGTGTCCCTGCCCGCACTCACCCGCCCAGCCTCTTGCCGTAGGCAATGGCCTCCTCCACCAGCTCCTGGTAGGCGGGCATCTGTGCGGCAGCCAGGATCAGGGACGGGTTGGTGGTGGCATCCTGTGGCTTATACTCGTCGATGGCTAGAGGTAATTTTGGAAAGAAGGAAAGTAAGTGGAGGCTTGCTTCCACCCTGAAACCTGTGACAGGTCCCCTCTAAGCCCTAAACACACAGTCGAGGGCGTTTTCCGAGACGAGGTACAGCCACACTTCACACGCATCCCTCACCAAGCTGGAAGGCTGGCCATGGAGCAACTGTCTGCACAGTGATAAAGCCACCAGCAAGACTAGCGCCGGAGACGGAGAGCGCCCTGCAAGGGGGGTCCCTTCGGTGCGCGGGTGGGGCGGGAGGCAGCTGGGAGTTCAGGACAGCAGCAGGCGCATCTGCCTCCACAGCGCCAGCAACAGCGACGGCACGGTGATCAGCAAATGCTTTCTCCAAACCACTCTCAACACGCCCGCTCTTGCTGAGGTGACCACGCTAGGAACTCCAGCCGGCGGGGCTCCACCGGGGGTCCCGCTCACCAGCCGTCTAAGTAGGACACGGGAGCGTAGAGCGGCCAGAGGACTCGCTGCCTCAGTAAGTTTATTGGGCAAATTAGTGTTTTCAAAGTGTCCTTTGATGACAAAACTACAGAGATGGGAAACAGATTAGGGGCTGGCAGGCACAGGGAGGGGGGACTGTCAGGACGAGGGAGATCGCTGTGGCCTTGGGGCAGCTGTGTCCTAAATGTCCTGGGAAAAATCTGATTTTTCCCACAAGAATCTACACGTTATAAACCTGCCGCAGAGAAGGCCCCTCCCCATGCGGGGTGAGAATGGTGAACACTGGAGACACCCTGTCAACAACACAGTGCCAGCGCCAAGCCCCTGGTCCGGACATCACGCCAGTCACACGGGGTGTCATCACTGCAGGGCAGGGCCAAGGATTCACGGGGACTCTATGGGCTAGTTTTGCAACTTCTTGTATGTCTCTATTTCAAAATAACGGGTTAAGAAAAAGTGCTCTGGGGTGGTACACAGATGTGTGCAAACCCACAGTCCATGCACTGGAGACGGTGCCTTTTGCTGTGGAAAACTACGCCTTGCTGGAGTTGACGTTTAACAAGGTTAAGAGACCCACTTGGGACTCAACAGCTGGGTTCCAGTCCAGGGACCCTTAAAGTGAATGTGGAATCGGGAGGAGCACTGTTCTGGGCAGAGCACCCATGGCTTTCATTGTATTCGTGGAGTCTCCCCTCCCCCAAGGTGAGATTCTTCACTTCATAAAACCACCACACAACTGAAGGCCCACAACTACCTATCTACTAACACTTATGGACACACACTATCAACTAGTATATATGTTTTTTCTTTATTGATTTTTTAAAGCAAGAGGAAGGGAGAAGGAGAGAGAGACGGAAACATCGATTGGCCGCCTCCTGCAAGCCCCCCACTGGGGATCGGGCCCACAACCTGGGCATGTGCCCTGACTGGGTATTGAACTGACGACCTCTTGGTGCAGGGTTCACGCTCAACCACTGAGCCACACCAGCCGGGCTAAACTAATGTATTTTTATAAAGTTGTTAGTATTCATCAAAAAATAAAAAATATCTCCCTGGCCGGTTGGGCTTGGCGGTTGGAGTGTCAGCCTGCAGACCCAAGAGTCTTGGTCGAGGGCACGTACCTCTGTTGCAGTTTGGTCCCCGGGCCTGGTCAGGGTTGTGTGGGAGGCAACCAATCGATGTGTCTCTCTCGCATGGATGTTTCTCCTTCTCTCTCTCCCTTCCACTCTATCTGAAGATTTTTAAAAAAATAAGAGCTTTGCCCTGGCCGGTTTGGCTCAGTGGTTAGAGCGTAGGTCCACGGACTGGAAAGTCCCAGGTTCGGTTCCTGCTAAGGGCACGTACCTCGGTTGCAGTTTATCCCTGGCCCTGGTTGGGGTCATACCTGGTTGGGGTCGTATGCATGGCAACCAATCAATGTGTCTCTCTCACGTCGATGTTTCTCTCTCTCTCTCTTCCTCCCTCAAAAAAAAAAAAAAAAAAAAAAAAAGAGCTTTAAAAATAATAATAGAAATAAAAAATATCAGTACTTGGGTTTAGATATTTCTAAAAACAAAACAAAAAATCTAGCATTCCCCAGAAGGTGTGAGACTAGGCAGCAGGAAACAGACCAGGGCTGTCACCTGAGCCAAAGAGAAGATTACTGAGCGCTAAGAAGGGAAAAGCAGACACAGGGAGACCTGCAGCCGCCCCACGGGGGCCACTGCCTGCAGGTCTGGACAACTCGGGCAGGAAGGGAAGGAGACCCGGGCTCCCCGAGGTGGACGTCCAGCTAGTCTGACGGTTGACACACTGCTGGCAGCCCAGGGGTTGGCCCCAAGCTGATCACCAAATATGCTTACTCACTCTGCTCGGTTCTGCTAGATAAAAACAACCCTGTCTTAAAAAACCGTCTTACTCACTGTTACCCAAGAGGAACGAAACCCTGTTTCTCAAGTCACCATGAGAAAGCAGAAAAGAGAGGAAGCCACTTCCTCGTGTGCCTACGGCACGCACACCCACTTCCTGACTTTCCTGAAAATCGGATTTTTCCGGCAACAGAGTGGAGGCTGCCCTCGTCTGCGCAGGGGACCGGGAGCCGAGGATGGCCGTGCACCCCTCTACTTCCCGGCCTCCCCGGCTCTGGGCGGCGACCCACTGCAGCCCCGCAGGGTGCACGCACGACCCCAGCGCGACCCCGCTCTGCCCCGCGCACCAGGTCCAGCCGCGCAGCCCGGGGGCGCAACAGGCGGGGCCGGAGCGGGTCCGGTCTTTCCCGCCCGGCGCCGAGCCGCGTCCTGCTCAGCGGTCAGCACCGCTGAGCCAAACCGCCTGGGGCAACCTCGGGGCTCCGCGGAGAGGGCTCCAGGTGCACCTCGGACCCCGAACCCAGAGCCTCCGCCACCCGACCCCGCCGACACGCGGGCGGTCCACGGGCTGCAGGCGCCCTCGGCTCGGGGGCGGGGCTCGGCTGTGCGCTCCGCTCCCTGCGCCCGCGCTCCCGCCCCCGCGCCGGCCGGCCGTCCGTCCCCGGCCCCGGGTCCCCGTATGCCCCCGAGCGGGCCCCGAGCCGGGCGGCGGGGCGGCGGGGCGGCAGGGCGGCGGGGCCCGGAGCGGGGCGGCCGTCTCGGCCTCCACGACCCCCCGGCACGGCCTCCGCCCGCGTCCACCCCGGGCCCGCGCGGCCTCACCGTGGAAGTCGCCCGTGTCGGCCACCACGGTGGTGAACTGCTTCAGCTGGTCCAGCGCGCTCTCCATCCTTTGCCGCTTCACCGGGGAGCCCGACATGGCGAGGACACCAAGGGAGCGCGGCGGCCCACAATGCCCCGCGGGCCCGCGGCCGCCGGCCAATCAGGAGCCGCGCGGCAGGCGGCGAGGCCCCGCCCGGGCGAGGAGGCCACGCCCCCCGGGCCGCCCACGCGCTGGTTGGTGCGCCTGGGCCCGGCGGGGAGGGCGAGCGGGCGGGCGGCCGGGCACCGCTGTGCGCGCGAAGCCTGCAGCCGGCCGGGAGCCCCGGAGCCGCGGCCCCACCCCAGGGCCCGGAGGGCGCGGCCCGTCACCTCCCGCCCTGTAAAACGCAGAGCTGTGCTGACGGTGAGCACGAGTCCCCGGAGGCTTGGCCCCCGTCTGGGCGCGGCCTGGGCGCTGTGCCTTCGGACCCCAGACGAGAAAAGGGCCTGTGGCCGCTGGGCAGCTGCTCCGCGGTCAGGACGGGGCGCTGGGCCGGCGGAGTGAGCTGCGGATGCGGGCCTGGGCCGAAGTCCCTGCCCACCCCGGCGCTCGTGGGGCCGCCCCTCGGGGGTCAGACGTGCCTGGTGCCCGGGAAGGGGCCGGCGGTGAGGCTCCTGCAGATCCAGAGCCTCAAGGATGGTGCCAGTCCTTCCTCGCCTTCCATTCTGCTTTCTGCACCTGCTAAGTAGCACTAACTTCACAAGGTGTCCCTGGGCTGCCTGCACCAAATCAGTCCCTGGATTTGCAGTTTTTGTGTTTTTTTTTAATCCCCACCTGAGGACACTTTTACATTTATCTTCAGATAGAGCAGGAGGGAGAGAAGGAGGAAGAGAGAGAGAAACATCGATGAGAGACACACATCAACTGGTTGCCACCCACACGACCCCAACCAGGGCAGAGGATAAGCTGCAACCGAATGGGGGGGTTCTCTCTGGCCGATGCTCTAACAGCTGAGCCAAACCCAGCCAGGGCTTTTTTTTTGTTTTTTAAAGGAGTGATATTTTATTTTATTTATTTATTTGAAGTCCTCACCCGAGGATATTTTTCCATTTATTTTCAGACAGAGTGGGATGGAGAGAGAGAGACACACATCAATTGGTTGTCTTCTACACGACCCCAGCCAGGGCGGGGGACCCAACCACAACCGAGGTTCGTGCCTTTGACTGGAATCGAACCCGAGACGCTTCGGTCCACCAGCCGAAGCTCTAACCGCTGAGCCAAACCGGCCCCAGCTGCAGTTCTTTTTATTTCCTGGATCAAGGCCTCTGTCAGACACATGTGTATGGCAGGTGCCCAGGAGAGGGGGGATGGAGGTCGGGCCTGGATCTGGAGTCAGCCAGGGAGGAGCTCTGGGAGAGGGACAACCAAACGGGGTGGGGGCCTTGGGTGTGGACCTCAGTGCTGACCTTGCCAGGGCAGCTGCAGTGGGTGGGAGGGAGAAGGACGAGGGGTGGAGACAGTGCAGACTTCTCCGCACTTTGAGGGGTTCGCTGTGAAAGCAGCAGGGCCACAATGTGGAGAGAAATGGTCAGTATCTGTGGCTGGCAGCAGGAGAAGAGAAGGGTGTGCTCAGCCAGGTCCCTGGTGAACCATGGCTGGGATCCAGGGCAGTCATGCAAGGGTGGTCTTTGTCACCAGCCAGGATGTCAGGGGTGAAGGGAGGGACAAGCAGCAGACCTGGGCACAGACGGGGCAGGTGGGCAGTTGCTGGGGGTTCCGCTGACTACTTCACTTTTTCAGGGGTGTCCGAGGAAGCAAGTCCAGGAGCTGAGAGGGCATGAGGATAATGGGGGCAGGAGGTACAGGTGTTAGGCTGGCACCCAGGAGAGGGCCAGTGAGATGTGGCCAACCTGGGTGTAGCCTGTGGTTTCAACCACCTGTTCCTCCTGCTCCTGGGCGGGTGAGGGAGGGGCTGGGGCTTGGCCTCAGAATGTGAGGGACAGAGGCCATCAAGATGAGGAAGGGAGCTGAGCTGGGCCAGGGTAATAGGCCCTGGGGGGAGGTGTGGGGTGGGGGTTGAGTCAGGTGAAGAAGTACAGGACAAAGGGCGTGAAGAGCTGAGTGTGGGAACCCCACCCACCGCCTGAGCTCCTCCCGCAGACCACGTGAGCGTCAAATCCCAGCCAGGCCCTGCTCCGTGGCTCAGGTGATTGAACATCGTCGGGTCACAAGTTCAGTTTCCAGTCAGAGCACATACCCAGGTTGCAGATTTGATACCCCGTGGGGGAGGCAACCAATGTTTCTCTCTTCATCTCCCTTCCTCTCTCTCTGAAAAAAATCAATAAAAACATATTTAAAAATCAAATAAAGTCTCAGTCGGTCTTCATCACCCCCCCCTTTTTTTAAATCCTCACCCGAGGATATTTTTCCCAATGATATTTTGAGAGAATGGAAGGGAGGGAGGGAGGGGGAGAGAGAGAGACACATCGACTGGTTGCGTTCCGTACGTGCCCTGACTGGGGCTGGGGATCAAACCTGCAACCCAGGTACGTGCCCTTGACCAAGAATTCAACCCACAACCCTTTGGTCCATGGGCCGATGCTCTAACCACTGAGCCACACCAGCCAGGGCCATTCCCCACTTTTGATGGAGATCTTTCCCTGAAAGCGTCGATGATCAACTGTCAGGTCTTCCGACTTCAGCCTTTTTGTCCCTCGATGGCAGGAAGGACCTCTTCTGAGTGTCCTCTCTCACATCAGAGGGCACGGTTCATGTCACAGGTGCAGAGCTTAAATAACGAGAAGAATTCAAAACAGAATTTGAGCCCAGCTGGTGTGGCTCAGTGGTTGAGTGTCGACCCATGCACCAAGAGGTCGCCGGTTCGATTCCCGGTCAGGGCACATGCCCAGGTTGTGGGCCCAATCCCCAGTGGGGGGCATGCAGGAGGCGGCCAGTCGATGTTCTCTCTCATCAGTGTTTCTGTCTGTCTCTCCCTCTCCCTTCCTCTTTCTCTAAAAATTAATAAAGGAACAAAAACAACCCAGAATTTGGCCAATGGAGCCACCTGGTCTACTTGATGAATGTACACCAGACTCAGACCTCAGACAATGAAACAAAGGCCCTTCTTACCTTCCATAGATTCAAGTTCTTGATGACAGATTCAGCAACCAAAAGTCCCCCCTTTCCCAAGAGATGAGGACACGTAAACAAGGGCACACTCCTTCCAAGGAAAAGAGAGACGTGAGATAAGAATTAATAGTAGAGAAAAAGGCCGTACAGGTCTGCTCTGGTCGCTGGGGAACGCCATCCCCTTCAGAGGTGGCTCGCCTGCATTTGTGACTGCTGCAGATTCGGGTCACCAGACCGCGTGCAGCTCCCATCGGGGTCTGGTGCCTTCTTGGGGTGTGACGTGTGCATCCGAGAGTCTGCTCCCTGGAGTTCAGCAGCACGGGGGGGGGGGGGGGGGCCAGAGCACCTGGCGGGCGCCCTTCCAGCCAGGCCGGAGGGCGTCTGTTTGGAGGTGTCCTTCCCAGTCAACCATAATACATCAGTAATCTAGTAAGTAAACTGGTTTTCCAAGTTCTGTGAGCGACTCTAGCAAATTAATCCAAGCTGAGGAGATGGTCATGGGAACCTCCGCTCTATAGGGCTTGGTGAGAAGCATGAGTGACCCCCTGGACTTGCGACTGGCACCTGGAGGGGCAGTCCTGTGGAGCCGAGCCCCTCACCTGTGGGATCTGGTGCCGCGTCTGGGTCGATACTGACAGACTTGAGCTGAATTGTAGACCCCCCAGCTGGCGTCGCAGAACTGCTTGGTGTGGGGGAGACCCACACTTTGGGTGCAGAACTGTAGTCCACACAATAGAATACCACTTGTCCTTGAAAAGGAAGGACATCCTGGCACCTGCTGCAACATGGATGGACCTTAGGACATTGTGCTGAGTGAATAAGCCGGACACAGAAGGACAGATTCTGTGTGACTCCACTCACTGGAGGTCCCTAGTCATCAAACTCACAGGGGCAGAAAGTAGGTGGCGAGTGCCTGGGGCTGGGAGGGGGACTTCGTGTGGAATGGGGACAGAGTTTCAGTTTGGGAGGATGGACAGTTCTGGAGAGGACGCTGGTGATAGCCTGTGCCTGGTTTGCAGCCTGGGGTGGGGACTTGCTTCAGCCTCCTGGTACGCGGAGTGTTAAACCGTCCTGCTTAAAGACACACGGCGACCTGAACAGCATCTGGGGAGAACGCAGGCTGCAATGCATGAGCGCGCTCGTCAGAAGGATCAGCCCCAAATTCAGAATAGCAGTTGCTTTTTATTTATTTATTTATTTATTTTAATCTTCACCTGAGGATATTTTTCCATTTATCTTCAGATAGAGTGGGAGAAAGGGAGAGAGAGAGAAACATCGATGTGAGAGAGACACATCAACTGGTTGCCTCCCGCAAGATCTGACCCGTGCCGGGAACCGAACCACAACCGAGCTACATGCCCCTGACCGGAATCGAACCTGCAGCTCTTTGGTCCGTGGGCCGATGCTCCAACCGCTGAGCCACACCGGGACCTGCGTGGCAGGGACTTGGCTTCACAGGTCGGGGGTGAGTGTTTGGCTGTTCTCAGAGCCTTCCCGACCTGCTCACTTCTCACCCTGCCTTGCTTAGATATTCACTTCCTTTGGGATCCTGTCCGCGCCTCTAAACCACTCCTCGAAGGCCTTTGTTTGCATGGGTTCCTGTAAAATGTATGTCTTTCTAATATTTGATTTTTCTGTCTCACGTCCGCGTGTTTTAGTTCCTGGACTTGTGGGTGATGTCTTCACTCAGTACTGTCCTTCCACAGCATCGGCCCTAAGTGGACACCGTCCCTACTTTCTTGTGGCTCTCCCGTGGCACCCACCTCGGGCTCTCCCTGTCCCCACGCCCCCAGGGTAGGCCCGAAGGAGGGTTCTGGGGACACACCTCAGGAACAGGGGTGCTGGGGGGGCACTGTTGACCCCCTGCACAGCTCAGCAGGCCCCTGTCCCCACACGGGGCGTCAGCCAGCTTCCTACTTTGCCCGTCTGAGAGGTGAAAGGTGTTTCCCTTTGCCTTTTCCTGATGACCAGGTCTGAACGCCTGCTGGAGCACTGTGGGGCCTGCAGGTCCCCTCCACGCGCCCCATTCCTGGCTCGGCCCTGCTGACCTGCAGGGTTGTCGCTGTAGATTCTGCACCAGCCAGTCTCAGACTTTGGGGCCTCGGGCAACTTTACACACTTAAAAGTCACTGAGGGCCCCAAAGGACCTTGTTTGTGTGGGTTACCTCTGTCGATACTGACTAGCAGGAACACCACCAAATATTGAAATGTACCCATTCCTTTACAGGGACAGTGACGGGCCACTGCGCAAATCTACACGCCACACAGCTGGCCGCTGGCCACAGACCAGGAAACACCCCGGAAGAAAGGCTGCACTGCCCCCTGGCTTCCGGACCTTCCTGAAAGTCGCCAAGGACCGTAGGTAGAGCCTCAACCAGCCCAGTGTCTCTAAACTCGCTCCCGACCCTGAGGTGCCCACCGTCCCAAACAAACGTCTCCAGCCGGCCCAGTCCCACTGAGGCCTCCAAAAGACCTGCCTGGTCCTGACCCCAAAGCCTCCCACACCCAGCCTTGGCCGCCCGCCCCTCAGGCCCACGAAGACCCTCCAGGGACGTGAGCCCACACCGCTTCACCAAGCCGCTGGGTGGCATTTTGGAGGGCCAGCATTCAACATGGAAAGAGCGTATTTCTATGAAAATAAATGATTATTTTTAGAATCCTCACCCGAGGATATTTTCTCCATTGATCTTTTTAAAAGAGATCAAACATTTTTTCAAATATGTTTTTATTGATTTGTTTTTAGAGAGAGAGATAGAAACATCGATGTGAGAGAAACATGGATCAGCCGCCTCCTGCACGCCCCCTACTGGGGATCGAGCCCGCAACCCGGGCATGTGCCCTGACGGGGAATCGAACCGGGACCTCTGAGCCACATTGGCCGGGCTCTGTCTCCATCTTACTGTGTGCACGTTCTCCCTGTGTGCGTGCGTCCAGACTTCCTTATTCTAAGCACACCAGTAAGCTGGGTTAGGGCCCAACCTAATGACTTTCTCTTACATCCGTTGTGGGGGACGCAATTCAACCTGTAACATAGCTGTCCTGTTGTGAAACTGGCTGAGAGCTCGGAGGGTGATGGGCCCCCAGAGGCCCGAGGACCCAGCTGGGGGGCTGCTGTCTGCCGGTCAGTTTAACCACGGACAGTCTGCCGCGGACAGCGCCCACCAGCCGACCGGTGGTCCTCTGGTGGACACGAGCCCTTAATCTTCACGAAGTCAAACTCATCCACTTGTTTTGTATGGGAAGTTCTTGGTCAATTTCAGCAGTGTCCACATTTTCCTCTGTGAACTTGACAGTCTTACCTCTTACATTAGTCTGATAGCTCTGGAGTTCGTTCACCTCGGGGGTCAGAAGCGCCGATGTTTCCGCACACACAGACCATTTTCTCGGGGCCACCCTCCCGGGGAGTCCCTCCCGCTGGTGTGTCCCGCTGACCACCACCTTCCAGGTCCCTGAGGCTCTGTGCCCAGTGGCTCGATACGGGATCGAGGGATTTCCTACTCCTGTGCTATTCTGTGCATTAACCTCATGGTACATAAAATAATTTGAAAAAAGTTTTTAAAAAGAGAAAAGGAGCCCTGGCCGGTGTGGCTCGCTTGGTTGAGCATCAGCCTGTGCACTGAAGGGTCGCCGGTTCGATTCCTGGTCAGGGCACATGCCGGGGTTGCAGGCTCAATCCCCAGGGGGTAGCCATGCATGGGGGGGGGTGCAGCTGATTAATGTTTCTCTCTCACATCAATGTTTCTTTCTCCCTCTCCCTTCCTCTCTAAAAATCAATAAACTATTCTTAAAAAAAAAAAAGGGGAACGCTCACCCTGAGCAGCACAGGCAGCCCGTCCTCTGGGCCAGCCAGAGTGCACCGGGCCAAGGCCACCGTGGGGGAGGGGAGGAGGGGCATCCGAGCCACGCTGGCAGGGTGGGCACAAAGACACGCCTGTGCCCAAGACAGAGACGGGCCTTGTTCTCGGGCCATTTGCTGAGCACAGCTGGGCACAGAGTGGGGAATGGATGGGCAGCCCCACCCTTATCCGAGGTGTGGACGCCCCTCTGCCCATGGTCAGTTCTTCTGAAGCCCTGCCCCCACTGGGGCTGGCACCATCAGACCCTCCCTCTTCCCCACTTGGCCAGTCTGCAGTGGGAGGCAAGGAGGTGAGTGGTTGAAACTCAAATCAGGCCAAATTGCACTTGAACCCAGGAAGCAGGTGTAGGTTCTGGGGCTCCGAAGAGAAGAGCAACCCCGCCCAGAGGCAGTGTCCCTAAAGCCCAGACCGTGCTGGGTGGGGGTGGGAGGCTGGTTCTGGTTTGGCATGCCTGGGCCGGCAGAGGCCCCGTCCAGAGCAGGCGGGGCCTGGGGTGCCCATCCCCACCCTCAGGAAGGACTCAGCCTAGGAGGGCAGGTGGGGGGGGTGGTCTTGTTGGAGCACCTGTAGAGAGGTCTGTGGGTTTCCAGAGGGACATTGCCCCATCCCTCCCCTTTTCCTCTGGGGGCCCATCTCTCTCTCTGCAGGGTCCTGTCCAGGCTCGGAAGGGCAGAACTTCTTTTCTGGCCTGGGGGTGTGGGGTGGTCCTTTCTTTCCTGGGGAGATGGGGCTGTTGTGGTCAAGTTTCAGCGGTGGCCCAGATGGCACCAGACAGACGGCACCAGACGGACACCTCCAGCTTCCTTTGACCGAGCCCTGCTGGGCAGACTTCTCCCGGTGTGGCCTGTTCTAGCTAAGTGGGGCTTTCCAGACCTGGGGACTGGGCCTTTTCTTTCTTTTTAAAAAAAATTTTTTTCTTTATTGATGTTAGAGAGAGAGGAAGGGACAGGGAGAGAGAGACAGAAACATTGACGAGAGAGAACATTTATTGGATGCCTCCTGCATGCCCCCGACTGGGGATTTGGCCCACAACCTGGGGAATCGAACTGGCAACCCCTTGGTGCATGGGTCAACGCTCAACCCGAGACACACCAGCCGGGCTGGGCCTGTTTTAATTGTCCATAAACGAAAGGATAGCCCTCCCACCTCAGCCCTGCCAGGTTCAACCTGCCCTCTGCATCCGTGCTCCCTGCGGTCACCGGCCCATCAGGCAGAGACCCCAAGACTGAGCCCTTTGGACACCCCGACCCCGGCTTGGTGCACGGCTTCTCTGGGGCCACGCAGGTCAAGACGCCCCGGAACCAGACAGGTGCTAGGGCGCCCCCTGGCCGCCACGCGCCGCAGCATGCAGAGTCGCCAGCAGAGGGCGCCAGCGGCCTTCTCCAAGGGCGGGGCGCAGCCAGGGGGTCTGGCGCCTGGCGGTGCAGAGTGCAGCCGTCCGCGCTCCGGGACTAACTGCTCCTGCGCTGACGCCACCCCAACTGACCGTCAGGCCTGTCCAGCCAGCCCCACACCCTCTTGTCGGCCCCTCTCCCCCGCTTCCCCCGCCCCACCCTCAGCTTAGCTCTCCAAATCGGGTTTCAGCCTTGTTCCTCTGACTCACACCCCTGTCCCACCCACCTGAGGTCCGACAGACTCCCACCAATGGCTCCCACCACTCGTACTCATCTTGGGTGACAGTCTTTGGGCCTTCTGGACAGGACCCCTCACCTCCCAGGACTGTCCCCAGGGGCCCTCTCCCAGGCCCCCCAACCAGGGTCAGGGGTGAGCAGTCTTACCTCCACTGCCCCGCCTGGCCACAGCCTGCCCTGCCCAGAGCGCTTACAAAGGGTGCAATTTCACAGGACCCACAGTGACCCCACCCTCACCTCAGGAGACACGCGGCTGCTAAGAGACAAGTGGTTTAATGTCAGGGCCTTTGAACTTGGCTACCTCTCAGCTCTGGGGTGTAACCACCAGAGTCCAGGGCCCCAAGACTCACCAGGCCCCTGTACAGCATGCAGGGCGAGGCTGACCTGAGACTAGGTCAGAGAAACTTCCTTTCTTGGGCTTTGCTTCAGGGAGGGGGTGGGGTGGGGCAGTGGGGGTGGGGTGAGATGTCCCAGGCCAGTGCTTGGGTGAGTCCAGTCCACACTTGCTTCTTGAAAAGGTGAAGGGACCACAGCACACACGTCCCAGGCCACCCCCCGGGAGCAGTGCACAGGGTGGGTGCTGTGGGCACAGTCTGGGGCAAGGGTCACCAGCCTGGTTGGCTTGGAGCCCAGGGTGGCCGGGCAGCTTAGGTCTGCTGCGTTTCTGGCCTGCAGCCCACCCAGGAGAGTGGGGTTACAGGTGGGTCCAGGTGGGTGTGGAAGTGAGCAGTCACAGTGGTGGGATGGGGTAGAGTCACAAGTGCCAGGGACCCCCATGCAGATGGAGGAGGCCAGAGGAAACGGGGTTCTGTGGCCTCAGGGAGAAATGTGGGGAGAGCCGGGCTGGGTCTGGAACAGCCATCGCTCTGGCTTCAGGGGGCAGGTGGATGAGGGGCTGGCACCTCCAGGTGGCAAGTTTGGCTGAGGTGGACTTTGGGGCAAGCAGGTGAGTGTGGGGTGGGGCATTGCTGAGTGAGGCCAGGTCATGTGCCACAGGCGGGCGAGCTGGCCCCCAGCCAGGTGCAGGGCCTGTGGCCAGCAGCACACTCCCTCTGTGTCCATGGTACAAAATACACACACATACAAAAATAATACTCCGTGCACTGAGAGTGGGCTGCCCACCGTGCTCCCCTGCCGCGGGCGCCGTGGGCCCAGCACGGCCGGCCTAGCTGTCGTCCTCCATCCTCTTCTGGTTCTTGGAATGAAATTTGTTCATGAGTTCCTCCAGCTCCGACCCACCTTGCTGCTTCTAGGGACAGAAATAGGCGTTCTCAGCCTAGCCCCCCCCCACCAGGCCAGGTCTCCAGGGAGCAGGTCTGTGTGTGTCTGTGTGTGTGTGTGTGGGGGAGGTGCAGGAGGGGGGAGGTGCAGGAGGGCGGGGCGCAGGCCAGGTCACCAGGGAGCAGGGGTTCGGGGGAGGCGTAGGTGGGCGGGCCACAGGTGGGCGGGGCGCAGACCAGGTCCCCAGGAGCAGGTCGGGGGGAGGCGCAGGTGGGCGGGGCGCTGGCTCACCTCCAGGACGGCCTTCTGCACGGTGAGCTGGCTGTACACGCGGATGCCCTCCTCCCCGCATACCTTCTTCAGCTCGTCTTTGTTAAGCGAGAAGAGCTGGGGCCCCGTCAGGATGCCCAGGTTGTCCACAATCCTATGGACAGGCGGGGGAATGGGCGGGGCGGGCTTGGCAGCCTCGCACACCTGCCCGCACCTGCGGCCACCTGCGCGCCCGCCAGCGCCGCCCACTCACCTCGCACTGAAGGCCTTGGCTTCCAGCCAGGCGCGGACCTCCGCGGGGCCCGACTCGTAGGTGAGAGGCAGGCGCACGGGCTGGCTGCGCTCCACGCGGAAGTGGCGCTGGGGCTGTGCCTTGATGTGGCTGATCTTCTTGATGAGTTCGTCGTTCACCTCGTCCATGTGGTGGATGAGTTCTGCAGGGAGAGCGGCTCAGGCCTGGCCCCGGCCCCAGGGCTCCCCTCCCCTGCCCCCGAGGTGGCTCTGTGCGCCCGCCCCTCTCCCCAGCTCACGGTCTTTATTTCCAGCGAAGCTTGGGGGCAGCTTGTGGGTGGGGCTGGCAGGACCCCAGTATTTCGGACCAGCCTGCAGGTGGGGGGAAGAGGCAGGGGACAGGGCCCATCAGGGTCACTCATCTTCCCTTCCCGCAAGACTGGAATAAGGAGAGCGTGCGGAACCCCTCCCTCCTCTCCCTCCCAGTACCTGTCCAGGCCCCCAAGTGGCCTGGGGGCCAGGCCCTGAGAGCCCTGCAGGGAGGACCCCAGGAGGAAGCTGGGTCTTTCCCTGCCACTGGATGCACCTGCCACCCCCCCCCGCCCCGCCCCTCGACCCACACCTTGTGGGACAGAGCAGAGCTCACCCCCATCACCTGCTCGAGGGGGGCGCCCACATCCTCGGGCCGGGCCTCATCCAGGATGTTGTGGGGCACGTAGCCCGCCTGGCCGCTGCGACTGCGAAGTTTCCACCACTGCTGGTCATCCTCCAGCACCTGCATGTGCCACACACCCACCGTCACCCGGGGAACAGCTCCCACCTGCCCTCTGTCACCTTCCCTCCCGCCATCGGGGCCATCCCCCAGCTGCACCCTGAGCGAGGTGTCTCCAGCTCGGCTGGGATACAGAGCCCCTGCTCAGCTCGCTCCACTTTCCTCCCCCGTGGGTGACCCAGATTTGGGGTTGGCACCAAACGCAGAGGGTGCCTCGAGGGGACTCCAGGGGTGGGCATGAATGACAAGCCCCTGCTGGGTTGGAGGGTCCCCCAGTCGGCACAGGGAGGGCCCCCCACCCTCTGTCCTGAACCCAGCACAGGAGTCCCTATGCCCCCTCTGAGACCTCCAAGGGAGGGGGTTCTTCATCCAGTATCTGCTGGGGGAGGGGGGCGGGCTGTGGGTCCAGATGGGAGCCCAGGGGTAGGGCCCTGGGGAGAGGAGTGGCAGACAGGCCAAGTCCCCGGGTTGTGAGTCTGCCCTTGCCACTCCCCCTGCCTCCCCTGGGCAGGCCCTCCCTGCTGGGCCCACTCACCTCCAGGACCTCATCCCTGAGCACTGACAGTTCATTGGCATTCCGGGCCGTGAAGTCGTAGAGGACCTTGACGTACTTGGCCATGGCTGGTGCCGGTTCGTAGCCCCTGTGTGGGACAGGAGGGGCTGAGGCCCGGGGCTTGGCGGGTCTCCTCGAGGACCTGGGGCTGAGCGAGGGGAGCAGCTTCCCAGGTGCGTGCTGCCTCCCGCTCTGCTCTCCACGGCTGCAGTGGAGATGGCTGCAGCTTGCTCAGCCGGGAATGGAAACTGTGACGGCCCCAGAGCGTCTGGGCCCTGCATGGAGGTGGGGTGAGGTGGAGGAGGTGGGGGCCGGCGGGGCCCAGGTGTCTTGGGCATAGCAAGGGTGGCCGCAGTCCAAGCCACCTCATGGGTCTCCAGGCCTGGCCCCACAGGAAACCAGAGACAGGAGTGTCCCCAAGAAATGGCAAGGTCACAGCCGTCCCTGGAAAACAGCTGACCGGAGGGCCGTGGCCCCTTGGAGCAGTACAGAATGCATGAGCACCCACTGGAAGGCTGCTGGTGGGAAGCAGGGGCAGGGGGTGGGTGGGGCGGCTCTGGCTGGGGGTGTCCTGACCTCAGCAAGGAGCAGGCCTATGGCTGCTGCCCAGCCCAGCCCAGCCCTCCTGGTCCATTCTGGCCCCTGATCATCAGGGTGCCTCTCTCACCCAGATGCAGCCTCAGGACACTGGGGAGGAGAAGGGTCTGAGGCTGGAGTGTCCCCTGGAGCCTTGGCAGGGGCTGTCAAGATTAGCCAGGGTGGCCCTGGCCGGTTTGGCTCAGCAGTTGGAGCATCGGCCCGTGGACCAGAGAGTCCCGGGTTCGGTTCCCGCTAGGGGCATGTACCGCGGTTGCGGTTTGTCCCTGGCCCTGGTTGGGGTTGTGTGGGTGGCAACCACTCGATGTGTCTCTCTTACATCGATGTTTCTCTCTCTTCCTCCCTCTCTCCCTCCCACTCTATCTGAAGATAAATGCAAAAATGTCCTCAGGTGAGGATTAAAAAAAAAAAAAAAAAAAGATTAGCTAGGGTGGACCAGCCAGGACAAAGGATGAAAATGTTTATTAAATTGTAGACCCAGGTCCGGCTGGTGTGGCTCAGTGGTTGAGCATTGACCCATGCACGGGGAGGTCACCGGTTCGATTCCCGGTCAGGGTACATGCCCAGGTTGTGGGCCTGATCCCCAGTGTGGGACATGCAGGAGGCGGCCAATCGATGTTCTCTCTCTCGATGTTTCTATCTCTCTCCCTCTCACTTTCTCTCTCTAAAATCAATAAAAGAAAAAAAAAGTTAAATTGTAGCCCCAGGCCAGGGCCCATGGGTACCAGGCTGGTGATGTAGGGCAAAGGGAGGGCACACTTGTTAAAACATGGATTTGGGGGCCCTGACCAGTTTTGCTCAGTGGTTAGAGCGTCAGCCTCAGACCAGAGTCTCGGGTTCGATTCCAGTCACAGACACGTACGTCGGTTGTGATTTGATCCCCGGCCCTGGTCAGGGTTATGCAGGAGGCAACCAATCGATGTGTCTCTTTCACGTCGATATTTCTATCTCTTTCTCTCTCTTTAAAAAATCAATTAAAAAACCAAACAATAAAAACATGGATTTGCGGCCCCTCTCCTCCTGAAACGGAACCCTGGAGTCTGGCAGGGTAGCACGCTCCTCAGGGAGATCCTGGGCCAGGAGTGGGAACAGACCCTGTGTCTGTGGGATGTGTGTGTGTTGGTGGGGGTGGGGGGAGAGACCCTCTACCTCCTCCTCCGGCTCTGCGATTGGGCCTAAATCCACTCCAACAAGGTTGCAGGGATTGGTTCAAACACGTAAGCTCAGTGGCTTAGTGAATTTCTAACCACGACTCGAAAACACCAATGTGTAGACACGAGAAGAGATTATGTAGGAGGTCAGTGAGCTTATGGGTGGCTTGTGCCATTTTCCCTTAAACTGTATACCACAAAGTTAGAATGAAAACCTGCTTCCAGTTTGAAAGTGCTGTGGAACCACATGAACAAGGCACTTGCTGCCACCTGGTGGCAGCGTACCCAGACCCTCTGTTTTGAAGGGTGAGTGTCACACCCCCTCTCTTAGAGGGAGCTTACCTGTGAGCATGCGGGGAGCTGACTGGGTGGAGGACATCTCCAGGGGGTGTGGGCTCAGATACAAGGCTGTGTTTCCGAGAGTTTCGAAAGGATGATCGGCTTACTGGAGTCGGCTGTGGGAAAGTGGGTCACCTGGGCTTGGTGTGGGGTAGGGGTCAGGCCAGGAGGGTGGGTGGGATGAGGGGAGGACAGCTGCAGTGGTGAGGGCAGGGGGTGGAGGTGGGCTGAAGAGGCAAGGGGGCCAGGCAATGGCCCTGCAGGGAAGGTGCTCTGACCTCATCACCAGGGGCGGAGGACAGCCCCTCCACTTCCCAGGGGGCCTCCTGCAGCACGTCCAGGGGTGGCTCCCAGCCGCTGTGGAACTTGGGCACGTAGAGGAGCATCTGCGGCTCCCGAGGCCACTCGGAGCTGGGGTGGGAGATCTGGGGTGAGCCCACCTGCCAGAACTGGCCCCACCCGCAGCTGAGCCGGCAGGGGACCCCATTCTGGTCTGTGCCCCCTCCCCACCCCCTCCCTGCCCATGCTGTACCGGGGGCGTGTCCAGGTCTCCCCCAGTGAATCCCACAGCGCCATCTCCTTGGGGACAAGGTGGCCCCGAAGGAAGCCCACGGCGTCTCGGGAGAGCAGGGGGCTGAGGACAGAACGTGCGATGTCCGGGCCACCACAGGTGCTGACGATCTGGGGCACAGTAGGTTTCAGAGGGGATCCCATCAGGTGGACCCAGCCCGCTCCACCACAGGTCTGCCCCTGGCCCACCGCTGGGAGGGCACTTGCTTCCCCCACCCTCAGCCAGGGGCCAGCCCAGCCAGAGCCCGCCCAGCCCAGCCCCAGGCACCAGGTCCAGAGGCCCGAAGAGGAAGTGCACGAGCTCGGCGGCGCTGGGGTTCTGGATGTGCTTCTGCAGCTTGGCCTGGGGGCGGGGGGGGGGGGGGGGGGGGGGGGCGCCAGTGAGCAAACGGCGGAGACGCCGGGTGGAGGGCGGTGCTGGGAGCAAATGGGGGCTGGACCCGGGCCCTCCCCCCTCAATGTTGGCACAGAGGACGGGCCGGCGGGGGCTGCTGCACTCACAAGCAGGTTGATGGCCAGCTTGATTTTCTGGAAACAGTCCACAAACTCGGCCTCGGAGGGGGGTCGCGCCCGCAGCGTGAGGACACCCTCTGCAACGTGGGGCGGTGGCCGTGAGCGCTCAGGGGGTCTTGCTTTCAGTCTGATGCAGCCCACCTCCCTCCCTGCTCCCCACCCCTCTCCCTGTCCCCCTCCCCGTCCCCCAGCACCTGCAGGCCCCTTCTTCCCCTTCTTCTTCCCCTTCTTGCGCTGGTTCAGCTGCTTGAAAGCCTCCGCCGCCTTCTGCAGCCTTGCCACGAACCATTCGATGTCGTCCAGGGCGCAGTTGAGGATTTGCTGGGGTCAGAGCAGGGGCAGGGGTCAGCCGGGCGCCCACACGGGACGGCCACACGCGCTGCCTCTTGGCCCCGGGTCTGGGGAGGGGTGGGCGCCATCCGGCCCTAGACCCACCGTCTCCTTCTCTATCTTCTGAGCCAGCACGGCCCGCGGGGGCTCCTCGTCCTGCGACTCCTGAGCGCGGAAGCCTGGAGGGGGTGGGGGAGCAGAGCCGCTGCTGACCGAGCCCCCACGGGCCAGACAGCCTCTCAGCCTGCAGCCCAGCCCCTCGGCCCACCTGGCTCGCTGGGCGACGTGGGAGGGCCCACTCGGTTCTTGGGGGGAGAAGAGTTCTGGGCGAAGGGCTGGAAGGGCACGGGGGCCGGGCCCTGGCGCGGAGGCAGCACGGACTGCCGCTGCCGAAGCTTCTCCTGGTGGCCCCTGGAGAGGGACCCGCGGCTCAGCGCCAGCTCCCGGGGTGGCCCCGCCCCGCCCCGCCCCCGCCCCCGCCCCGCCCGGCCCACACCCACTTCAGGGTCTGGGGCCGCATCTTCTTCCCCAGGCGGCAGTCGGCCAGCGCGCTCTCGATGTCCTCGTGCACCAGCTCCGCCTGTGGGGAGGGGGCGTCAGGTTGGCTCAGGCGCCGGGCTGGCTCGGCCGGCGCCCACCCGGCGGCAGCCCCTGCTCACCTCCACCTCGTCGCAGTAGAAGAAGTGGATGTCGGGCTTGCTCTGCTCCGAGTCCTGGCACACCAGCAGCAGCACCGACGGGTAGCGCAGCTGGTTCAGCACCGTCTGGGTGTGCCGCACGGTGGGCAGCGGGAAGTTCTCCAGCTCCTCCTGGGGGACAGGGAGGCTTGGGCACGGGCTCACATGGCTCAGCCTCGTCGCACAGGTGTGAGTCCCAGACACGGCTCAGACACGGGCCTGGGCTGCACCCGAGGAACAGAGTGCCCGGGACATGGAAGCTGAGCCATGGACACAGACACCAGTATAACTCGCAGGCACAGAAAAGGGACGTGGCTCAGACGTGGACACAGAATGGACTCCACGGGGAAGTGGCCACAGATGTTACACACAGACCCACAGACCCCCAGACCCAGCCAGGCCTGGGCTTGGACAGCCGGGGCACAGGCTCGACAGGTGGACACAGCCCTGTGGGAGTGGCTTCCTGGACTCCCAGCCCTTTGCCCTCATCCCATCCTGCCCCCAAAGAGAGGCCCAGCTGTGAATCTGGGTTGTGCCTGGGCCCACCCCAGGGACAGGTGGACGCCCCCCCTGCCCCTGCTGCTGCCCCACCTGGGACTCCATGTCCAGCAGCCGCAGTGACTGGTCGTTGACCTGTAACAGCATCTCCTGTGTCCAGATCTTCTCCTTGGAGCTCAGCTGCACCAGCTTCCGGATGGCGTCGTCCACAGACACGATGGCCTCACTCTTGTCCATGATGAATGTGGCCAAGTGCTGGGGGCAGGCAGGCGGGTGGTCACGAGGGGCAGAGCCCTCCTTGTGCCAAGAGCCAGGGCCAAGGGGCTGCGCCCAGGGGTCTGGGGAGGAACACCTTCCCTGGGGGTCTGAAGGGGCACAGCACCCCCTTAGGGCGTCTCTGCTGCGCCCTGTGGGTGTCTGGGCCATGGCCGAGCCCTGATAGAGCCTTTGCTGCCCTGCACTGACTATCCCCACCCACCCACCTCCTGGCGGGCCCACCACAGGGCCTCTGCACTAGCGGCGCCTCCTCCCGGTCCCGCCTTCCCCACCTGAGACAGGGCCCGCCCCAGCTCAGCATCACTCTGTCACTGCATCCCTGACCAGCCCTGTGTTTCATTTCTCGTGAGCCGGCATCATCCGTAGGTGACGGCCTTTGTGTTCACTGTGTGAGGGCAGGGATCTGGCTGCCGGCACTGCTGTGCCCCCAGTGCTGGGACGGTGCCCTTGTGAACATGCAGGGAATGAGTGGGCATCCTGGCGGCAGCCCCGGGAACCTCGTCCAGCCCAGGCCTCCCCTTGCTGGGCCCTCTTCCTCTCCTGTCCGCCCCCCCCCCCCCCACGAGCCTGGCTGCCCCACCAGCTGGGCTGAATCCAGCCAGCCACGCTGCGGCAGCAGGTGAACGGGAACACAGACTCCAGGCAGTCAAGACTTCACGGTAAAACCCGACACCGTGAAGGTACTAGAAGAAATTCCGGTTGACCTCCGATCATCTCAGAAAGGCTTTCTTCCTGAGGGGGCTCCTAAGCCAGGAAGAAAATCCAGGTGCTCCAGAGAAAAAGCCGATATATCTGACTTAATAAAAATATAAGTCTTTCTTCCTGGAGAAAATACCATATGCAAAATAAAAATTAAAAAAAGAGAAAAATATAGATATAATAGACACAGTGAAGCCTGACTGTCTTAACATATAAAAAGACCAACATCACAAGGATGGTTCTTAACTTTGTTAAAAGTGCCACTTTTTTTTTTTATCCTCACCCGAGGATATTTTTCCATTGATTCTTTCAGATAGAGTGGGAGGGAGGGAGGGAGGGAGAGAGAGAAACATTGATGTGAGAGACATCGATTGGTTGCCTCCCACACGACCCGACCGGGGCCGGGGATAGAACCTGTAACCGAGGCACGTGCCCTTGACCAGAATCGAACCTGAGACTCTTTGGTCCATGGGCTGATGCTCTAACTGCTGAGCCAAACTAGCCAGGGCATCTACTCTGTTAAATATAATAATTAAGGATATCAAGAATAAATACATAAGTAGATAAATAAGTAAGGGAAAGATAAGCACCTCAGTAGCAAAACTGGCAAAAGATACGAACAGCGAGCCTACAGGGAAATAAATTCAAGTCGCTGTATTACAGAAAGGTGTACGCAGTCTCATCGAATGAGACCTGGCAAGGTGAACTCGGAGACCGTTCCTCTAGGAACAAGTCAACGTTGAATTGTTTACCTCGTCTATGGACCAGGACTGACAGGTCCTTGTGGCTGAGACGGGGGGACGTGGGAGCCCCCGGGGAGAGGTCGGCCATGGACAGCTGCCCACCGTCTCCCGCGGTTCTGCTTCAGGAACGGCACACATGTCAGACCGGCCGCAGGGCCAGGCTGCTCACTGCAGACCTGCAGTGACAAGAGAGGCCGGACCCCACCGACGTGCCCGTCGACGAGTTAGAGGTAAGTGGGCAGAAGCAGGACGGATACAAGGCAGCCGATCCATCTGAGAAACACACGCTGGCGAAATGTGGCAGCACCACACCAAGCAAGACCGTGTCGCTGGGCCCCCGAGTCAGTCAAGTACAAATGAAACCATACAGAAACCATGTTCTCTGACCAGAATGGAGTTAAATTAGAAATGAATAACAAGCCCCACCGGTGTTGCTCAGTGGTTGAGCGTCGACCCATGCACCAAGAGGTTGCAGGTTCGATTCCCGGTCAGGGCACATGCCCAGGTTGTGGGCCCGATCCCCAGTGGGGGGCGTGCAGGAGGCAGCCAATCGATGTTTTCTCTCATCGATGTCTCTATCTCTCTCCCTCTCCCTTCCTCTCTCTCTAAAATCAAGAAAGAAAGAAAGAAATAACAAAAAGATAACTGGAAAACCCCCAAATAATCGGAAATTGAGCAACACACTTCTAAACAACCCACGGGTCAAAGAAGTTAGAAGGAAAATGAAAAAGTACAGGTGACCCTTGAGCAACATGGGGGTGAGGGACACCAATCCCCGTGCATTTGAAAATCTGAACATAACTTAAAAAAAAAATGTTTTTATTGTTAGAGAGAGAGAGAGAGAGGAAGGGAGAACATCAATGAGAAAAGAACCATCCATCGCTGCCTCCTGCATGCCCCCCACTGGGGATCGAGCCAGCAACCCGGGCATGTGCCCTGACCAGTAATCGAACCTGCGACCTCTTGGTGCATGGGACAGCACTCAAACAACTGAGCCACGCCAGCCAGGGACTCTCCCAAAACTTTATTAATAGCCTACTGTTGTCTGGAAGCCTTACTGATAACATAAAGTCGATTATCACACATTTTGTATGCTATATATAGTATATATTGTATTACAATAAAGCAAACTAGACAAAAAAGTGTTATTAAGAAAATCATAAGGAAGGAAACTACATATTTATTGAAAAAAGTCCATGTATAAGTGGACTCACACAGTTGAAACCCATTTTGTCCAAGGGTCAACCGTAATCTGAGCTGAGTGGTGGTAAATCACGCACATAAAAGCCTAGGGGTACAGCTTCAGCAGTTCTTTGGGGGAACTTCGCAGGTTTAAATGAATAGCTTAGAAAAGAAGGAAGACTTAACATCAAAGATCTAAGCATCCCCCTCAAGAAGAAGAAAGACACAAACAAAGCCCAAAAGTAAGGGGAAGAAGGGACTTAAGAGCAGAAACTAACAAACTAGTAGACAGACAAACAACGGAGAAAAATCAACAAAGCCCAAAGTTGGTTCTGAAAAGATGGATGAGATCGATAACTCCCTCACGAGAGTGGTCGAGACAAAACCAGAGAAAAGGAATGGTCAGTGACCATGAGGACAGAGGGGACATCACTACAGACCCCACAGGCAGAAAAGTAAACTCGTAATCAAAGCCTTCCTCCAACGAAAGCCCCATGCTCAGAGGGCCTGCCAGGGTAACCCTAACGAACATTTAAGGAAGAAGTAATAACAGTATTTCATCAACTCCTGAAAACAGGAGGAACACTTACCCACTGTCTTTCTTTCCCCCCGCCCCTCCCTTTCTTTCTTTCTTTCTTTCTTTCTTTCTTTCTTTCTTTCTTTCTTTCTTTCTTTCTTTCTTTCTTTCTTTCTTTCTTTCTTCTTTCTTTCTTGGTACGTTTACTAAAGCTGGGGACAGAGAAATAAGGAAGGGCCCAGGATGCAAGAAGCAGCAGGAGAAACAGGTGGGGCGGCCGAGGCTCACTGGAAAATCAGAGAAAAGGGGGCCCTGGCGACAGATCAGGGGGCTAGCCTGGGACGAGCCGCCACTGCCCATTGCTCCCAGGTTGCAAGTCTCGTGGGGACCCCCAGAGTTCAGGAGATGCATGCCCATGGGGGAAGAGTGTTGTGGGCATGCCCCCAGGAGGGACAGCAACCCCGCTCTCTTTATAAGGCCAGCATAACCCTGACGTCAACACCTGCCAAGGGCATCGCAGGAAAAGAAAATTATAGACCAATAATATCTTCAATAAACGTTAACGCCAAAAAAATCCTTAACAAAGTGTTAGCAAATTAGTACACCCACACATAAAAAGGATAGTAGTGCATGAATGAATGAGGTTTACCCCAGGAATGCTAGGTCGGTTCAATATTTTAAAAAACCCAATTAGTGTGATTCAGAAAAAGCACTTGAGCCCTGGCTGGTTTGGCTCAGCAGTTCAGCGCCGGCCCACGAACCAAAGCGTCTCGGGTTCGATTCTGGTCAAGGGCAACGTAATTCAGTTGTGGTTTGTCCCTGGCCCTGGTCGGGGTTGTGCAGGTGGCAACCAATCGATGTGTCCCTCTCACATTGATGTTTCTCTCTCTCTCTGTCTCTCCTTCCCACTCTATCTGAAGATAGATGGAAAAAAGTATCCTCGGGTGAGGATTTAAAACAAATAAACAAACAGAAAAAGCATTTGATAAAATTTAACCATCTTTCCTGATAAAAAGCCTCAGCAGCCCAGCGGTGTGGCCCAGTGAATTAAGTGTCATCCATGGACTGAGAGGTCCAGGTTGGATTCCCGGTCCGGGCACGTGCCTGGGTTTCACACTCAGTCCCCAATGGGGGGCGTGCAGGAGGCAGCCGATCAATGTTTCTCTCTCACATCGCTGTTTCTCTCTCTCCCTTCCTCTTGCTCTAAAAAAATCAATAAAAACATATTTTTTTTAAAAAGCCTCAGCACACGGAGAATGGGAAGCGCAGCTATGAAAACACGCAGCATGTCTCGTGGGGAAATGCTGACAGCTGTCTTCTAAGACTGGACCCAAGGCCAGCGCTGCCTTAAACTCTGGCCGGGTGGTGCTGGCCGGGCGATCAGGTAAGGAAAATGAAGTGGTTCCATAAGAAATTAAGTACTGTCTTTATTTTCAGACAACCTGGACGTGTACACAGAAGATCCAGTGAATCCCCAAGCAAAGCCCTCGAGAAAGTGAAGGAATTCAATCGGGACTCGGGGTGCTCGGTTACTTTACAGAAATTCAATTGGTTGTCTACAGGCTAGCAACAGACAATCAGAAAGTGGATTTTTTTTTTGTTTTGTTTTTTTGTTAGTCTGCACCTGAGATATTTTTTCCATTGATTGTTTTTTTTAATTCCTCACCTGAGAATATTTTTTTATTTATCATCAGATAGAGTGGAAGGGAGGGAGAGAGAGAGAGAAATATCGATGCAATAGAGCCACACTGACTGGTCGCCTCTGTGTCACGTGACCTGACCAGGGCCAGGGACAAATCGCAACTGAGGTACGTGCCCTTGACCAAATCGAACCCTCGACTCTCTGGTCTGCAGGCCAATGCTCTAACCGCTGAGCCAAATAGGCCAGGGCTCCACTGATTTTTAGAGAGAGTGGAAGGGAGGGAGGGAGAGAGAGAGAGAAACATCGATGTGAGAGAGACACATTGATTGGTTGCCTCCTGCACACACCCCAGTGGGGCCGAGGATCAAACCTGCAACCCAGGTATGTATCCTCCACCAGGAATCGAACCCATGACCTCTCCGTGCACAGGCCGACACTCTAACCACTGGGCCACACTGGTCAGAGCCAGAAAGTGAAATTTTAAAAAAGAATACCATTTATGACAGCACATAAAAACCAAATACCTAAGGAGTATTTTTTTTTAAATATGTTTTTATTGTGGTTTTTTTTAGAGAGAGAGAAAGAGGGAGCGAGATACAAACACTGATGTGCGAACCGGGACCTCTCAGTCCGTGGGACATCACTCAGTCCACGGAGCCACACCTGCCAGGCCTAAGGAGTATTTCAACCAAAGATGAGCAAATGCTCTACACTGTAGAGTCTACTGTGAAATCCAGAGACAGAGAGACCAAGGAGCCCTCCCGAGAGCCCAGGGATCCGAGACTCAATGCCGTTAGAATGCCAACACTCCCTAAATCGATCCACAGATTGGACTCAATGCCAATCAAAATTCTACCACACTTTTTGTGAGGGGAGTAGAACTAAACAATTTGATTCTACAATGTCAACGCAGGTCCAAAGAACTGAGAGTAGTCAGGAAAATCCTGAGCAAAAAGCACAAAGTTGGCGGACTCACGTTGCCTGATTTCTTTTTTATCCTCACCGGAGGACATTTTTCCATTTTTTGTTCAGATAGAGTGGGAGGGAGAGAGAGGAAGAGAGAGAGAGAGAGAAACATCGACGTGAAAGGGACACATGGAGTGGCTGTCTCCCGCACGACCAACCAGGGCCGGGGACAAACTGTAACTGAGGTATGTGCCCCTAGCGGGAACCGAACCTGGGCCTCTCTGGACCGCGGGCCGATGCTCTAACCGCTGAGCCAAACCGGCCAGGGCTTGATTTCAAGAGGGATACGAGTGAAAAGGTCACGGCGAGTCCAGGAATAGGCCCGTCCACATCCAATGCGTCCGTTTTGGACAAAAGGCACCCAAGCAATCCAATGGGGCAGAGAACGTCTCTTTAACATAACTGCACAGTCCTATGGGGAAGAAATGAGCCCGGAGCCCCATAACCCAACATTAGCCTTGAGCTCGCACCGTGCTCAAAGTGAATTCAAAACGGCTCACAGCCCTCCACGGAAAAGCCTCGGGTGTAAAGCATCTAGAAAACAGAGGAGGAAGTCTTCAGAGCCTCGGGCCAGGCAATGACAACAAAAAGGACCCAACTATAAACGGAAAACACGGATATGATTGGATGACATCAAAATGAGACGTTTCTGCTCCTCCAAGGACAGTTACGCACAGGACTCAACGGGCCACACGGGGAGAAGGCATCCCTAGTCTGCCCGCTCGGTGTGCGGACAGGACCCTGCGCCACAGGGGCCTGGGCCAGTGGACAGGAGTGGGCCACCCCAAGGCTCCCTGCAGCTTCGTGCCAAAGGAGTCTGCCCTTCCCCCGCCTTCCTGTTTCCTTCCAATACGTTCACGAAGCAGGACGACGGTAGTTACAAGCTGTATGGTTTCATTTAGGGGGGTTCTCAGACCAACTGGCATGCCAGGGGACAGTGCAGTGCTGCCCGAGGGGGCGGGGGAAGGCTGTGACCCCACGGGGTCAGCAGGAGGCTGTTTGGGGGCACGGAGCCCTTCCGGGACCCGGACAGCTCCGTCCTTGGTGACACAAGTCTACACTAGAACCGACCACCCCACACCCTCATTGTCAAGTTTCTGATGCTGGTTTAGAAAAACGTAAAAACAAAACCAAAAAGTCAAAACCCACCTGGCTGCAGCGGCCCCTCGTTGCCAGGGTGGACCTGACCTAGCCCCCACCTCTCACCCTCTCTTGGTGCCTCAGTTTCCTCGTCTGGGAGGAGCAGGCAAACCCTGCCACACCCCAGCCTTGCTGGCTGCAGGGAGGCGCCCCTGGGCTGGGGTCCTTCCACAGCTGGGACCGAAGTCCAGGAGACGGGCTGGGAGGCCCTGATGGCATAGGTGGTTCCTCACCAGGGAGGACAAAGTCCCCCTCGCCCCAGAGGTGGCAGAGCTGCTGAGAGGGGCAAAGCCGACCCATCCACCCTCTGTGCTCTGACCTTGGACACTGAGCCAGCAGCGGTCACCAGCCCGATAGCACAGAACGGCCCCAGGGCTGGTCACTGAGCCCGAGTTCAAGAGCCCGAGGAACTCCCAGTGTCTCTGTGGACCCATTGTATAGAGGAGGAAACTGAGGCTCAGAAAGCAGTGACTCATCTGACCTCTGTGGGCAGGGAGGGCAATATGGGGAGGGAAGTACTTGCCTTCCTGGTCCAGGGCCCCCACCTTCCTGGTCCAGGGCCCCTCTTCCCTTCCTGATCAGGGTCCCCCCATCTTCCTGATCAGGGTCCCCCCAACTTTCTCTCTCCTCAGCCACTCCTAGCCCTGTTGTCCTGCAGGCTTGGAGAATGAGGCCAGCTGCCAGGAGAAAGGTCATTTAAGAAACACGTTTCCTGAGCGCTAAGTGTGAATTAAAGCTGACTTAGGGGGAAAACCCTCCCGTGCTGGCAGCTGGTCTGGAGAGCAGTTAACCAAGCTTGACTAGTCCCCAAACAACTGGTCAGAGTCAGGCCTCCCGCAGGAGCTCAGCACCAGGCGCCTGCTCCACCTTCTCCCTCAAGTGCAGTTCCTTGTTCGGAGAGCATTCCTTTCCCACAGGGTCTTCCCATCTGAGGGCTGCCAGGCACCAGGCGTGGCCTCACCTGCGTCCCCCAGGCCGTGAGCTCCCCACAACTGGAGGGAGGCCCCCATTGTGACTGAGCCAGGACAGGTGTGGGGCCGTCCCTGGCTCTGGTCACCTGCTTGCGGTGTCAGAACCTGGGCCGACCACTTCCCCCTGGGCCTCGTTTCCCCCTGCCGGGGACCCTGGAGCAGTGGGGATGGGGTGCTGTGAGGGAGGGGGTGCTCCCTGGGGGCCGCCTCACCTGGACGTGGTACTGCGAGGTCTCGTGCATGATGACGTTGGAATTGGAGTACTTCTTCCTCTGCTCTGAACGGGGAGACGCCAGTCACTCACCCCAGAGGTCAGGCCCCGGGGCCCCCGTCCAAGTGGGCTGGACCCCCGGGCTGGGCCACAGGGAAGGTGGAGAGGAAGGGAGGGGTACCGCTCTGTGGGCCCCTCATGGCACCAGGAAGGACTCAAGGTCCTGGCAGAAGGTGAACCTCCCTCCATGCCCAGGATGACCTGCTCAGACAGGTGATGGCACACCTGTGACTGGGGTCTGTCATGGTGGGGGTGCAGGAGGCTGCCCCCCTTCCTGGGGGAGGGGGAGGGCCAGGCTTCCCCCACCCTGGCTGCCAGCTAACATCTGCCCTCCCTGGAGCTCCTGGTTTCCAGACTGGGCACCCTGTTCACAGGCATAAATGAGATGGAGGGGCAGGGCTGGGGTGCCTGGGGAAGGGGTAGGGCTGGGGGTGCCTGGGGGAGGGGCAGGGCTGGGGGGGAGGGGGACTGGCCAGGCTGGCCCTCCTGGAGCAGACACCTGGCACTCAGTCCCCCTCCGATAAGGTTTCAGTGAGGAGCTCAGCCCAATCAATATTGATGGCCCTGAATTATTAGTAAAGCCTCTCCCCTTACCGCTCAGTGGGGAGGGCTACTGGGGCTCGGAGCTTTGCGGAAGGACCCGAGTGGCTGGTTGATCAGGGTCCAGGAGCCTCCTTGGGTGCCCAGCGCTGACCTGCGTCTCCCCTGGAGGGGCCCAGCACAGCCTTATGGGGGGGGAGCGAGACCCTCCCACCCTCAAACCTCACTCACCAAACAGGTCCTTGGCACTCATCTTGGCCACACTGTCAGACCGGCCCAGGCTGCCACTGCAGGGGAGGGGCTGGTGAGGGTGGGGCCCCGCGGCACCCCTTCCTGGGGTTGCTTGCGGTTGGTGGGTGGGGGTGAGCTGGGTGGGTGGGGACTCACTTGGCAGCACCTGGGCAGCAGCTCATAGACCCCGACTGGCTCATGGCGTCCTCAGTGGTGGCCAGTGGTGGAGGGCAGATCTCGGAGTGGCCTGTCCAGGGCCTAGTGCCTGGCTCACACCTGAGTGGATGGAGAGCAGTGTGGCCTCATCGGGTCTCCAGCCCCCACCCCAGAGCCAGGTGCTGGAGCCCTGACCACCTGTCCAGATTCCCAGGACCACCTACCTCCGCCCATGTCCCAGGGGGCCATCACGGCCCCATCTCACCCCAGACCCTTGGCCCTCCACGGGGACCCCCAGACGGACAAGCAGAGGAGTCCCACAGCCAGAGGCTGTCTGGGGTGGGGCTTCGAGAAGTGTGTCCTGGGGGCTCTGAAGGGGGGTCAGGGGAGGAGCACCTTCAGGCAGAGGGAATGGTGGGGTTCAAGGCTGTGAGACGGGAGGAGGGCACATCAGGATGAGGCTGGAGCTGGGAGGCCCTGGGGACCCTGAGCCTGGGTAAAGTCCTGAGCAGAGGGCCTGAGCAGAGCCTGGCACCCGTGGGTCTGTGCCCCATGGGGATCTCTGGGCCCACATTCACCTCCTGTCTAATGCCACTGGCCAGCGGTTTAAGTGTTGGGGTCTGCCACAATCGGTGGCCACCAACCAGGGGTGCTGGTATCCAGGGCAGGGAGCAGCCCAGGGCTTTCTGGTTTGACCGGGTCCTACCCGCAGGGAGGACTCCCAGGAAGTGTGCGGCCTGGGGGCCTCCAGCCACGGCCTCCCACCTGCCACGGAGAGTCCTGGCTCTCTGGGGAGGGAGAGGGGTGGGGCTTGGCCAGATTCCTCCATCCATCAGTGCCTCCAGAATGTCCGGAATGCTCATGACCTCAGTGGGTGAGCCCGAGTGTTTGTTTAATGGGATTCCTGGCGGGCTGAGCCAAGGGCACTGGGCACATATGTCCAGGTACACACAGCTGGGTGAAACCCAGGCCTGCGGGCACACAGACACGCACAGGCTGACACGTGGCCCCTCCCCTTGGGGAGCCTAGGCTGGGAACCCGTGGCCTTCAGCTCCCTGGGGCGGGGTGGAGAGCATCAGGACCGGCAGGCAGGTGGGTCCAGGAACTGACGTCTGGGTCAGGGAGCACGTGGGGTCCAGCGGGGGAAGAGGACCTTTTTCAGCTGACTGGGGCAGGGGCGCCAAGCAGCCCCAGGGGCCAGGGCCCAGGCTGCACTTCAGTTTTACTGCGGTCATTTTCCGGGTGCAAAGGGAGAGCTGAACATGGTGCCTGGTCACACAGGGAGGGGGAGGAGGCTCCAGCAGGGCAGGGAGGGAGGAGGGACCGGCTCCAGGTTCAAATTCCAGCCCTGTCGCCCAGTGACCTTGGGGAGAAGCCAGCTTAAGGCCCAGGGGGAGCCAGGTGGGGCTGTGAAATGGAGGAACCCCCTCAGGCTCTGGCTGTGTCCAGGTCTGGAAGCTTGGGGTAAGGAAAGGGCCGGTCCTGGTGGGAGGGAGGAACAAACCTGGGAAGATAGGCAGATGCTGAGTGCACCTGGGAGACAGTGGCAAGCAGGCTGAATAGGCAGGGCCCGGAGCTCTGAGCCACCGGGGCGGGGCACTAGGCAGGGACCAGCAGAGGCCTGGGCAGGGCCCTGGGTATGGGTGTGTGTGTGTGTGTGTGTGTGTGTGTTTGTGTGTGTGTAGAGTCGGGGGAGGGGAGGCACCACCAGCCGGGCCCTGCCTGGGGCACACTGTAGCTGGGGTGGGGGCAGAGATGGTCTGTGAGGAACCCTGCCTACATCCCTCCCTTGCCACCAGGCACACCCTCCTGCACAGGGGCTGCCCGGGACCAGCCTGGCCCAGGGAGGAAGAATGTAGGAGAGCCAGAGGTTGGATGCCCACAGCCCCTACCAGTCCACCCCCCTGGATCTGCCCCGCCCCCGGCCTCCTCCTCCCTGAAACTCCCACACCCCGAATGTGACCGAGAGCCTGACCCCAGTCCCATGTTCCCTGGCCCTGGTTTCCTTCTCGCTGACACCCAGGAAGTGCCTCCTGACGTCTGACCCACAGGCAGCCCCGGCTCACCTCGATGGTCTGGTACCAACGGAGGCCCAGCTGGCCTAGGACTGGGGTGTGGGGTCTTTGAGGACTGGGAGAACCCCCTCACCACCCCTTCAGCGGAGGACGGGGTTCCCCACACGAGCCCCAGGGCTGGGACGGGGCCGGCTGACTCATGTGCCCTAGCTTAAAAATATCCCCACGCACCGGCGCCGCCCGGGACCGGACGGGACGGGACAGGCCAGGCCGCAGCGGGACAGGCCCCTGGCCACCAGCCCGGCAAAGCCCCTTGCGCCCCGGTCGAGGCCTCCCGCCCCCGGCCCGGCCCCGCCCGCAGACCCGCGTCGTACCGCCACCTGGGGAAACTGAGGCCCGGGCCCGCCCGTCGGTGAGCGCGGCTCCCGCGTTGCTCCTGCCAAGCGGGCGGGCGCGGCGGGGTGGGCGCACTGGGTCCGTGACCCCGCGGGGCGCTCACCTGCTGCTCGCGGCCCCGCCGCCGCCCGCTGGTCCCCTCGTCCGCGCGTGTCCGTCCGCCGTCTGTCGGCGCTGGGCTCCGCGGGCGGGAGGACGCGGCGGGGCTGGGCCGCCGGACAGGGGCGGAGCCGCCAGGAGGAACCTGAGCGGCAGGTTAGAACCTGGACACCACGGGCGCGGGGGGTGGGGACGCAGCGTGGGCGTCGCCGCCCCGCCCCCCTACCTTGACCCCGCCCACGGGGCTCCCCGCGGGGGGTCCCTAACACCCACTCTGCGGCCCCCAGCTCAGACCCCAACCCTGGAGCTGGGTGCCCACGGACGGGTGGGCGGGAGCCCCTCCTCCTCGAGGACCCACAGGGGTAGGCTCTGAGACCTTCCTGGGACCCCTGAACTGCTCCCCATAAGGGGTGTCTGGTGCCCTAGGGAGGTCAGACTCTAGCCCGGCAGGTGACTTCAGCCTCAGGTGCGAGGCAGGGGCCCATTTTGGGGGCAGTCCCCTCTTCTTCACTACCCCCCTGGTCTGCGGTAGCACTAGGGCCAGGCTGCAGTCTGTGAGTGGGTGGCTACCGGTGGGGGCTCCCTTCTCCACAACCCCGAGACTCCTGCAGTCTCTATCCTATGACACCCACCCAGCCTAGGCACCCAAGGGGTCTGATGGAAGGCTGGGAAGGTTAGGGCAGGGAACTGGCGCGGGTGCTCTGGGCAGCACCTCCCTCCTTGGGCCCAGGCCCCAACCTCTGCCCCAGCGTGGGGCAGGCATCCTTCCTCCTGAACTGACTCCCAGGAGCCCCTGCCTACCCAGTGAGCAAGGAGGAAGTGGAGGAGGGGCAGAGGGCCGGCCCAGGTGGAGGTGGGCACCACAAGCCATGTGCAGGGACCCCAAGGCTCCAGCTATTTTTCCTGGGGTGGGGGAGTGGAAAAGGGTCCAAGGGTCTCAGAGCCTGATCCCAGAAGGGCAGGGCAGTTGGCATGCATTTACTTCTGGCTGGCACAGAGCACTTCCTGGGGGGAGCCCTGGGGGCAGGGAGGCACACCCACCCTGGAGGGTCAGCCACACTACAACTTCCTGGTGCCTGGACCCCAGGGCCAGGTCTTGAAGGCATCACAGGTGCGCTTATGAGGGGGTGCAGGAAGTGGCCTTCGTCCGTGGGCCCAGCCCCGCCAGAGTCCTGGCTTCCTGGTTGTCTCCCTATTGCTAGGCACCCAGAAGGAAAGGCACTCGCCTGCCCTCACCCTTCCTGGAGGCTGAGCCTGTGTGGTGAAGAGGGAAAGCGAGCTCTGAAGGGAGCGGCTTCTGAAACCCATGGCATTGTCACCAGATTACGAACAATGACCCACAAGGAGGTATTGGGGGCCTGGAGTCCAAGCCTGGTTGTTGGCCACCTGGAGCCACAGTGTCCCCTCTCTGTGGCCAAAGTGATGGGTATCTTGAGGGCCCAGCTGGGGTCTGCAGGGGAGGGGCTCCCCCAGCCCAGGGGCCGGTGCCCTGGTCCCAAACCAGAGGTCCTACTCGCCCACCAAGCCTCTGGTAAGGGTGCTGCCCCTGCCCCTTGCTAAGGCCAGCCCCCTGGAGGCCGAGGTGGGAAGGCCTGGCCCCTCAGCCTCTGGTGACCTGCCGCCTGGACCAGCGCGGTGCGCTCTTGTACAGAAAGGAAGCCCTGGAGGAGGCAGGTGCCTTAATTAGGAAAAGCTCAGGGAGGTATAAACTTCTTTATTGTAAAAATACGGTGGAGAGAAAGTACACAGCCATCTGAACGTGTTATTTTGAACAGAAGATGTGCAGCAGGAACAAACGAGGAAAGGCACTGGGAAGATCAGCTTACAGCAGACCTGGGTTCGTCTGGCGCGGAGAGCAAACGTGACTGGCGTTCTAACGACCGAGGCTGGACACCTGAGCCCTGAAGTGGCCGTCACCAAGCCCAGGGCAGGGAGAGCGGTGCCACTGCCCCCCATGGGTGCCAGTTGGGTCAGAAACCCCAAGAGGAGCTGTGGCTGTTGCGGACACACCCCACACTAGAGCTGACGGGCTCCCCTGCATCTTTTCTTTTGGAAGCTGTCCATCCAGGACTTGGCCTGAGCAGTTGAAGATCCCTGGCTCCCTGTCCTACCCATACAGCTATTTCCCATCGTGAGGACGTGTGGACGCTATGGAATGCAAAGACCTGCGTGAGAAATGCTGTGTCACAGCGAGAAAATGTGTGCCATGCTGGCCTGGCTGGCTGGCCTCTGGGCACACCCTGAGGAAGACAGCCAGGCACACTACCAGGAAGCTGCTTCTCCTGGGAGGTGACAGGGTGAAGCCCACTGGCCCCTGCGGGCTTGGGGCCATCCCAAGGTTTGTCCCAGGGCAGGCCCTGGCTTACCCTAGAGCTGTCCCCAACACCTGGCCCCACACTTTGTCATGTCCTGGTCCTGCCCCCAAGAAACTCATAAACCACCCAAACCACCTGACCCTGTCACACGGGACTGATTGGTAGGAAAATGCCCTTCCCTCTGAGCACCAAGGCAGGGACTGCTGGGCTCCCAGGAGGGCTGCTGTCCAGCACTGTCCCCGGGGCCGAGCACTGCCTGTCTAGCTGATGAAGGCAGCGATGGCCACCACCTGCAGGACGGCCTCCAGGCCGTGGAACGTCAGCAGCGTGGCACTGAGGATCGAGTCTGCCCACAGCACCAGGGTCTGCCAGAGCAGGAAGTAGACGGACAGCAGGGAACCCGCCACGGTGAGCATCAGGCTGGTGGCCAGTGGCGCCTCTGCTTCCGTCAGGTTGCCCTTGGTGCCTGGAGAGCAGAGCAAACGTGGTGAGTGCCAGGCTGTGGGACGCCCGTTCAGGACCCACCACTGGCGTGCACCCAGGAGGGAGGCTGCAGGACAAATGCCAGCACGTGGCCAGCATGCCCCTAGCATGCCCCTCTAGGGCTGAGGACATCCACTGGAAGACCACCCTCCACACACACTCAAGTGTCGGGAAGCAAAACGCACAGAGGGGGGTCAGTCCCTCAGGAAGGTGAAGACCAACCACAGCTCTGACTCGCCCTGGCCTCTGGGTCGGCTCTGTGGGTGGCACAGACAGTCTGGCTCCCAAAACCCATCTCTAGTGCATTCTGACACCTTTTCATAATTCCAAATGGACCAAGGGGATTTTGTTTAAAATTTCCAAGAATACTTTACTCTGGGCTAAGGCCAGTCTAAAAAATTCAATGCGTGGTTAGAAAAAGCACACTGCATATTTCACAAATGGGACAGTCATGGAAAATGCTGATCCCCAGATGCCACCAGCTGAAAGCATGTGCCCAGGGCACCCAGGAGCCCACAGTGGGGGGTGCTTGGGTGGGGCAGAGGTCCAGCAGTGCTATAACTGCTCACCCCGCGCCCATGGCACGGCTCCGGTCTGTGACGGTGGACACTAAGGCCCAGCACTCCCAGCAGGATGGCTGACATGCCTCTGTCTACCCGCAGGCCCCCTCGGCCAGTCGGGTGTGTGTGGCTGGGCGGGACATGCCAAGGCCCCGAAGTGTGGGCCGAACACGCAGTGATCACAGTGCTAGCAAACGTGGGCCTGCCCGTGAATGAGCGAGGCAGACAGGTGGAAGCCCGGTCCCTTGAGGTGAGCTGGGGAGGGGTAGAGGGCAAAGGGCACGCAGTGCTCCTATACAAGCTGCACGGGGCCTGGGGACCGGACAGACGCTGAGGCTTCGGGAACGGGTGCAGGGGTGGGGTGAGTGCTTTGGCACTGACTGGAATGCTGTCACCCAGCGGCTTGTGCTTCCAACAGGAAGCCTCTCTCCCAGGATGCCGCCGTGTTACTGGTCTCCTGCACAAAGCTTCTCAATGAATGAATGAATGAATACTTAATGACGCTGTAAGGTGAGGCCTACAGACAACTGGTGAAACACTTACATCAAGTGTCTCCAAGAGCCACGATACACATGAGGCTCGTTTAGAGTCACAACGGTCAGCCAGCAGTCTGTCATCCTAAGTACCTTATGGTTTCCACAGTCGCGTCAACTCACCAAAGTACAGCTGGGCTGCTTCCAGGATCCCCATGAGAAACAGCAGAGTCAGGTCGAGGACCAGGTGATTCTGAGGGTAACTGAAAACCTGACCTGGAGCGGACGAGCAACAGAACAGAGCTCAGGTTACAGCGGCAGCAACGAGAGCCCCACCTGCCCTCCCGTTCACGACTTACTTTTGTACACGATCATCAGGAGCGTGGCCAGGAAATAAAGGGCGAAATATGTCCCACTGAGACACAGCAGCATCTGCAGGGGGACTGACGAGAGCTGGGAAACGGTTAAGGACTCAGCCCAGCAGCCTCGCTGCCCCGGGAGCCCACCCAGGGCCGGGCAAGAGGAGCCAATTGGCCTCTGCAAACATGGTGGTCCAGCTTAGGCACCTGTGGGTGGCCACGGAGTCCTGCCTGCCAGGCACCCATTGATACTGGCCCTGGTGTCACGGGAGCAGCACGGCCCCGGGACTGGAGGGCAGGGCTGGGACCTCCCCTCACAGGGACATCCTGGCCTAGAGCTAGGGAACTGGGCACACCAGGCCCTTAGTGACTGTAGGCAGTACAGCCTCAGTACACTGGGCTCCTTCGGGTGGCATCACCCTGACCATGGCCCCAGTTACAAGACAGAGAGAAAAAGCGAGTTTGTTTTCTTCAAATAAAATTTCTCTCATTTTGGGAGCAGTTAAACCCCCACCACCAGCTTCCTTGAGCTCTGCACACTTCGTACTTGTTGATGCTAAAACGCCTCTACGTGCATTCCAAGTGAAGGGTTTGCCTCTCCCTGCGGGGGTGGCGGCGGCCCCCACTCCGCGGGCGCGGGGCCGAGTCCCGGTGCCCGAGCCAGCATGCTCGCTGGAAGGTACATCGACTCCAGGTGTGCCAGTGATCAAGCCTCCCGCCTAACGGTGGGCTGGACTCAGAACTCATAGACAGGGGTGGGGCTCAAAGGAGCACCGAGCCGGAGGCCGGGACGCAGCAGCAGGATACGGCCGTGGAGGACGCGCTCCCTGGAAGAGAAAGGGCGGCCGGTGAGGCCGGAGAGGCCGGCGGCCGTCCCGGGCCTGGGGACGGGACACCGGCGACCCCGGCCTCACTCCCAGATCGCTGCCAGGACAGGAGGCAGCAGCGGCGCCCGGGGCCCTGCACCCACCGGCCGTCTCGCCCCTGCAGGAAGCCCGGCCGAGCGCACAGGCCGACAGACCCCGCCACTCGGTCCGCCAGACCCCCAGGCCCTATGGCCCCAGCAGGGGGAGCGGCGCCAAGCGTGGCCGTCCACGCAGCCGGCGCGGAGGACGGGGTTGCGGGCTCGTGCAACCCGGGCGGCGCGGCAGACCCGGCACCCGGGGCTCTCCGCTGCGCCGCAAAGGCGAACGCTGGGCTGGTGGCCCGTCCGGCTCCAGCGAGCACCAAACCACAGCGACCCACCCCCGGGCGGCCTCCGCGCCCGCCCGGGACCCCGAGGTTCCCCGCGCGCAGCCCGCCGCGCCCCTCACCTCGCCGCGCGGCCGCCATCTTGCCCCGGCCCCGCCCACCGAGTCCGCCGCGATCCCGGAAGCCTCTCGGCTCCGCGCTGCTCGCGTCCCTTCGGCCATTTTCGCCTCTGCTCCCGAAGGGGCCCCACCGAGCCGCGTTTCCAGAGTTGACTCCGAGGCGCGGCCGAGGGCCGATTAGTCGGTCGGGCAGCGCTCGGGCACTTTCGGACAGGCGGAGGCGAGGAGCCGAGGCTGAGAGGACCTGGGCTCGGGAACATTCGGCTCCGTTCGGCTCCGTTCGGCCCTGCTCGGCCGGACTCGGCTCTCGCTCGCGGCGGGGCGGGCGGAGCCTGTGGCGTGAGGTTCCCCAGGCCTGGCCGCGCTGCGTCGGAGGCTGGCGAGTGTCGACCCCACGGTCGGCGACCCTGTGGGCCGGGGGCGACGGCCGGCGCGGCCTCCGAGGCGCTGAGGAGGGCCAGCGCAGAGCGCTCGGAGACCCTCGTGCGGCCTCGTACCCGTTCGGACCGCCTCGGCTCCGCACTTCGGGCCTCTTCGGCCCTCCTCGGTTCCGGACTCCAGGCCGTCGGCTCGGCTCGACTGGGCCGCTTCGTGCCGGTTCGGCTTCTGCTCGGGCGGCCTCGGCTCAGCTCGTTGCGCGGCTTCGGGCGGCTTCGGCTCGGCTGGGCTCGGGCAGCCTGAGCTAGGCTAGGCTCGGCTCGGCTGGGCTCGGCTCGGTTCGGGCGGCCTTCCTCGGGCAGCGCGCTTCGGGCTCCGTCCCGGCCTTCGGGCGGCCCCGGCCGGCGCCTTCGGGCGGGCTCGGCGGAGTCCGGATGGAGGACTCGGACTCGGCCGCCAAGCAGCTGGGCCTGGCCGAGGCGGCGGCGGTGGCGGCCGCGGCCGCTGTGGCGGCGGCGGCCGCGGCCGCGGCGGGAAGTGAGGCCGAGGAGCCGGGGCTCAACAGGGACGAGGACTCGGAGGAGGACGGGGAATCCGAGGCGGAGCGCGAGACGCGGCGGGTGACGGCCGTGGCGGTGATGGCCGCTGAGCCCAGGCACATGGACATGGGCACCGAGGCTCTTCCCGGCCCCGACGAGGCTGCTGCGGCCGCCGCCTTTGCAGGCAAGTGCCGCCGGCCCGCGCCCGCCCGCCCGCACCTGCCCCGCGCGCACCTGCTCTGCACACACCCCGCACGACCAGTCCGCACCTGCGCCGCGCGTACCAGCCCCGCACACAACCCGCACGACCAGCCCCTCATCTGTGCAGCACATACTCCGCACGACCAGCCCACACCTGCGCCGCGCGTACCTGCTCCGCACACCACTCGCGCGACCAGCCCACACTCGCCCCGCACATACCCGGAACGACCAGCCCGCACCTGCGCTGCATGCACCTGCCCCACACACACTGCACTCGACCTGCCCGCATCTGCGCCGGGTGCACCTGTTCTGCACATAACTCGCACGGCACCTGACTCAAGCACCTGGCCACGCCTGCCCCGCACACACCCCCGCACACACCTCCGCACAACCAGCTCACGCCTGCCTTCCACCTGCTCTTCGAGACCAGTCCACACCTGCTCGCACACAGCCCCTGTGCCTGCCCTGCACACACCTGGAAGGACCAGCCTACACCTGCCCTAAGCACCAGTGCCCCCCATGCACCTACCCTGCACAAGCCGCATGACCAGCCCACCCACCTTCCCAGAGCACCTGCCTCACACCTACATTGTATGCCCTGTCATTCCTGCACACCTGCCCTCCCTGCACGTCTGCTTCCTGGACCCCTTTTCTGTGCTCTTTCTGGAAACTTCTCAGCACCTGCCCCTTGCCCTGCCTGTCTTGTCTGCCTGTCCTGGGTGCATGTGACATGAGGGGGTGGGGGGGGCAGACATGGATCCTGTCCTATAGGAGGAGCCTGAGGGTGGGCATGTCTGGTTATGCTGAATTCTAAGGGCCAGTTCAGGTGTGACCTGAGAGCTGGAGAGCAAGACGGTAGTTACCCAGCCTGGGAAGGCTGGTGGCTTTCTGGGGCAGTGACGCCAGAGGTCAACTGCCTTTCTGTCCTGCACTGGTCCCCTTTTCCCTTCTGCCTTCTCTTTGCATGGATTTTCCCTTCCCTCGATGGCATTCCATCAAGCTCCCTTCCCAGGGGAAGGCTGGCACAGACTGCTGGCCCACATTTTGGTTTTTGACACAGGACATTCTTATTCTCAAGTTTCGTGGCCTATGGAGCTTCAGGCAACGGCCCACAGTGTCTGTTAGAGGTAGTCCCAGGCCATGTCCCAAAGAGGTTAGAGAGGGTGTCCTCCTTCCCAGCCGGAGGCTCCTCAAGGACTTGGTGCTGAGTGCCTGAACCCTTGGAGAGCATCTTATTGTTGTCACATCTGAGGCACATGTGTGGTTCCTGTGTGTTTGACCCTGGTGTGTACGGTCCCTGTGTGTTGTGTCCCAGAGTGTGTGGTCCTGGTGTTTGTATTCTTGGTGTGTCTGGTCCCCTGTGTGTGGTCTCAGCGTGTGTGGTCTTGGTGTGTGTGTGTGAGGGTAAATGGGCTGTGCATTCCCTTAGGTGGTCAGTGAGCCCCTTAGGGGGCTGAGTGGGGGCCCAGCGCCTGTGGTCTTCGTGTGGTCTGGAGTCCTCAGAAAAGCAAGGGAAGAGTCTTTGTGGCTCTTAAAGGGTTGTTTCCATTGCTGAACTCCGGATTAACGTTGGGATTTTGCACCATGAAGTTTTCCTTCTTGCACACGTTTTTCCTGAGCTCAGAAACGTGACGTCGTCATCCATCATGACATCAGCAAGATGTATCGACGTTATGTTTTTTCCGCAAAACTTTACAGTCGTGCTTTGTGTGTGTTGAAACAGTGAAACTTCCTGTTAGGAGTTGCCAAGGTTCGGCAGCTTCCAGGTGGCCTCTGAGGCCGTCTCCTTGGGCAGAGGGCTGCTTGCATGGTCTTCAGACTTGAATGTGTGTTCAGACAGGGGTCACCCCTGCACGCGGGCTCTGTGGGACAGTGGCAAGTGGTCTGGTAGTGGACATGGATGGGGACAGGTGTTTGCAGATCATTTTGGCGGGTGTGGGTTGATGGAATGTGCAGAGGTCTTTCAGGCAGTATTGTTAGAGCACCTACCACGTGCCAGAGACAGCCCTGGGCACAGGACGCTCTAGAATGCTGTGTGACCTCGGGGGCCACTGCCTGGCCAAGGCGCTGCTCTCCTCTTTGGAAGGGCTCTCTAGAGGTGGTGCCTGAGCCGAGTGGCATGGGCACTGGGAGTGGGCAGTGCACGGGTGAGGGTAGGCTTGGGGGTGACAGGTGGCTCAGAGGTGGGAGGGGAAGCATGGGAGAGGTGGGGTGCAGCTCACCAGTGTGGGCTCGGGGACACAGGTGAGTCACCTGATGGTGTGTGTGGGGTGAAGCGGGGAGGCAGGGCCCCAGAGAGAGGAGGTCAGGAGGTGTCCCACCTGGAAGGGAGGGCGGAGCGATGGAGAGCGGATGCAGGTGGCTCCGCTGTGCCTGGGGGTGTCTGCTGCAGGATGCGCGCGGTTCTCTCCTAAAGGGGGCAGAGGCTGGGGCTTTGGCGGAGCCTGGGGACCCCGGGCAGGCCCCGTGGGTGCAGGGAGCAGGGCTCTTGGTGACTTTTCACTGCAGCAGGAGGCTTCCTGGAGACAGAAACCGCCTCTGTCCTGGAAGAACTAGACCGTTCAGACTGGTCCCGAAAGGTGGATGAGGCCTTCGTGGGCAAGTGTGGGCGGTGCCGACGCCTGCGCCCCGAGCGCTGCGGAGGGCGCGGAGGCCTCCGGCTCTGACACTGAGTCGGGCCCCTGTGTTGCAGAGGTGACCACTGTGACGGTGGCCAACGTGGGCGCCTCGGCCGACAACGTCTTCACCACATCAGTGGCCAACGCCGCCTCCCTCTCGGGACACGTCCTGGTGAGCTGCTCCGCCCGCAGCCCAGAGCCGGGCTTCCTGCTCAGGCCTGGTCTCCGCTCTCAGTGCACCCCTGGCCAGGGGTCAGAACTGAGGTGGGACCAGCCTGTTGCGTGTGGGCAGAGGGGCCCACCTGCCGCATCAGAAAGGCGCCTTGTGATTCAGACTCGAGCCCTGTAGACGCCCTGCCTGTGCCCTGACCCAGGTCTCTGAGCGCAGGCCCGCGCACCCACATGCGTGGGGGGTCGGGGCCCCTCTACCCCATGTTGAACCTCCGTCACGCCCCCTGATTTGAGGGTGGCATTTGCAGACGTAAGGAGAGGCCTCCCTGGCCTTGGTTGGTTTTACCCTCTGAACCTGAGAGCATTTGACCGTCTTAGAATGCTGGCTTTGGGCAGGCGGTTTGGAGGGCTGCAGTCACCCAGGGGTGTCTGAGGCTGTCTGAGCGAGGCAGTGGGCAGCGGGGTGGGCAGCAGGTGGGCAGTGGGTGGGCCGCAGCTCCAGCAGGGACGGGAGGGCGAGCGGGGCCGGCCCAGGAGAAGTAGGCAAGTCATGGAGATGCAGTGTGGTCGAGAGGCCCTGGTCTCTGGTGGCCATGGGTGAACGCCCCTGGGTGGGACCTGGCATAGGAAGGGGGTCCAGTGCCAGGCCTGGCTGTGATCAGTCTTGGCCTCTGGGAAACCCTCCCTGGAGACCTGTGCTGGTAGACATGGGGCGTTTCCTATTTCCAGGGCTTCTGTGGGACACGCTGGTTCAGTAACCTTGACAATGACCTCGAGTGTTTGCTCAGGCCCGCACACCTGGCATTGTCTCTCCTCTGCTTAAGGCTCAGTGGCATCTTTGCAGGAGGCCGTGGGGTGGGGCAGGCGTCCCCTTGTTAGCACAGTTAGCGAGAACCCCGCTGTAGGAGCGCTTCCCGCCGCGCCAGGCGACAGGACTTAGGGGCACTCTCTCTAGTCCGGCAGGACCGCCCTGCAGATCGGGGACAGCCTGAACACCGAAAAGGCCACACTGATAGTTGTGCACACGGACGGGAGCATCGTGGAGACCGCGGGGCTGAAGGGGCCCACCGCTCCTCTCACCCCAGGTACGGCCCGCCTGCCCGCCTGCTCCCCGAGCCTGCGGGGTGCGTCCTGGGCATGGACTTGCTTGTGTTTGTGCTGGATTTGGGATAGCAAAGTATTGTTACATGCAAGTATTGGAATAGCAAAGTATTGTTACGTGCAAGTATTGGAATAGCAAAGTACTGTTACGTGCAAGTATTGGAATAGCAAAGTACTGTTACATGCAAGCAGCAAAGGGGGGATTTGTCCGGGCTGAGGAGTTCCCGGGTGGAAGGGCAGTGCCGCGGGGGGCAGTCTGAGAACCCCCGTTGATCTCGGGGGGTCGCCCTGGCCTCTCCTGGTTTCTTCCCGTGTGTCGGGGTCTGTCACTGTCAAATGCATTCTTTGCCCAGGTCCTCAGTCTCCTCCAACGCCTCTGGCTCCTGGGCAAGAGAAAGGGGGGAGCAAGTACAACTGGGACCCGTCGGTGTACGACAGCGAGCTGCCCGTGCGCTGCCGGAACATCAGCGGCACCCTGTACAAGAGCAGGCTGGGCTCAGGTAGGCCAGGCCGGGCACCCTGTGCAAGAACAGGCCGGGCTCAGGTAGGCCGGCCCAGGCACCCTGTACAAGAGCAGGCCGGGCTCAGGTAGGCCAGGCCAGGCACCGGCCTCGGTCAGAGACCCCGCCGTGGGCAGCCCCCATGGCAAGCTGGGGCCACGTAAGTCAGTTAAGAACACAGGCGATGCCAGGGGCTCCCTGGAGGTCAGGGCGATGCCGGGGCGCACAGCAAGTGCAGTGACCCCTCTGTGGGAGAGGCAGGGCCCGACGCTCGGCCTGCGTTCCTGGCTGAGCATGGCGTCCCCTGGGCAGCGGGCTCTGGGGGTGGGGCAGCTGTCTGGGCTTGGTGTGGTGACCCTGGGCAGCGGGCTCTGGGGCTGGGGCAGCTGTCCGGGCTTGGTGTGGTGACCCTGGGCAGCGGGCTCTGGGGCTGGGGCAGCTGTCCGGGCTTGGTGTGGTGACCCTGGGCAGCGGGCTCTGGGCTGGCTGTCTGGGCTTGGTGTGGTGACCCTGGGCAGTGGCTGCAGGCCCAGCAGGCAGGCTGGTTTGTCCCGCAGCCTGTGGGTCAGCGGTGGGAGTGGGCGAGGTCCCACAGGCCCAGAGCGGAGGGGGCAGGAGGCGGGAGCTGAGGGCCGTGCTGTTGTTCCAGGAGGCCGGGGTCGATGCATCAAGCAGGGAGAGAACTGGTACAGCCCCACGGAGTTCGAAGCCATGGCCGGGAGAGCCAGCAGTAAGGACTGGAAGCGGAGCATCCGCTACGCGGGCCGGCCACTGCAGTGCCTCATCCAGGTGCCCAGGCCATCGCCCCGTCCCGGCGTGCAGGGCGGTGGGGCGGCTTCCGGGCCGGGCTGGACTCACACTGGATGCCAGTCCCTGGGCAGGTCACTTCTCCTCTGTGTGGCAGTGTCCCGCTGTTTCAAGTGGGACGATGGTGACGTTTGCCGAGTGGTGGGGGCACACTGGGTGAGGAGGCAGCTGTGAGGGGCACAGGGCTCCCCCTGCAGTCTCCTCCTGAGAGAGGCTCGGTCTCCAGCCCGGCTTTTGGCTGTTGGGGAAGCCATAGGGAAGGCGCCTTGGAATGGGCACTTCCTACAAGGAGAGGGGCCAATCCCCCCTCAGCAAGGGCATGGGGGGAAGGGCCGGAAGGAGAGAAGCCTCTGGAAACAGCAGGACTTGGCCTTCATGGGCGGCTCACGTTCCCGCCCACTGACTGACATGCTGAGGTTCCTTCTCGTTCCAGGACGGGATCCTGAACCCTCACGCCGCCTCCTGCACCTGTGCCGCCTGCTGTGATGACATGACCTTGGTGCGTGGCCCTGACCCGCTGCCCCCCGCTGTGCCCGCCCCGCTGCCCTCCCACTGTGCCCGCCCCGCTGCCCTCCCGCTGTGCCCTGCACCCTGCTACCCTCCCGCTGTGCCCGCCCCGCTGCCCTCCCACTGTGCCCGCCCCGCTGCCCTCCCGCTGTGCCCTGTACCCTGCTACCCTCCCGCTGTGCCCGCCCCGCTGCCCTCCCGCTGTGCCCGCCCCGCTGCCCTCCCGCTGTGCCCTGCACCCTGCTACCCTCCCGCTGTGCCCGCCCCGCTGCCCTCCCACTGTGCCCGCCCCGCTGCCCTCCCGCTGTGCCCTGCACCCTGCTACCCTCCCGCTGTGCCCGCCCCGCTGCCCCCCCGCTGTGCCCTGCACCCTGCTACCCTCCCGCTGTGCCCTGCTCCCCACTGCCCTCCCACTGTGCCCTGCACCCCGCTGCCCCTTCCCCCCACTGTGCCTGCTCCCCACTGCCCTCCCGCTGTGCCCTGCACCCCGCTGCCCTCCTGCTGTGCCCTCCCCGCTGCCCTCCCCCTGTGCCCTGCACCCCCGCTGCCCTCCCCCTGTGCCCTGCACCCTGCTGCCCTCCCGCTGTGCCCTGCACCCCGCTGCCCTCCCCCTGTGCCCTGCACCCTGCTACCCTCCCCCTGTGCCCTGCACCCCGCTGCCCTCCCCCGTGCCCTGCACCCCGCTGCCCTCCCGCTGTGCCCGCCCCGCTGCCCTCGCGCTGTGCCCGCCCCGCTGCCCTCCCGCTGTGCCCTGCACCCCGCTGCCCTCCCGCTGTGCCCGCCCCGCTGCCCTCCCGCTGTGCCCGCCCCGCTGCCCTCCCGCTGTGCCCTGCACCCTGCTACCCTCCCGCTGTGCCTGCCCCCGCTGCCCTCCCGCTGTGCCCTGAACCCCGCTGCCCTCCCTCTGTGCCCTGCTCCCCACTGCCCTCCCCTGTGCTCTGCACCCCGCTGCCCCTCTTCCCCCCGCTGTGCCCTGCACAGGCACCGCCCTGGCTCCTCTCGGGCTCACTGTGCCGTGTCCCTGGCACCCTCGGACATCAAGGGCTGTTTGCAGTTCTCAGACGTTACTGTGCTGACGGACGCCTTGGCGGGCGTGTGGCCGGCCCTGGGTGGTTGTCCCTGGGAAAGGACAGCTGTCGTGTCACCATCTTAACTCCAAAACCAAACATTCTTTTTTTTTTTTTTAATCCTCACCTGAGGACATTTTTTTGCATTTTTCTTCAGATAGGAAGGAGAGAGGAAGGAAGAGAGAGAAACATCAGTGTGAGAGAGAAACATCGATCAGCTGCCTCCTGCACGCCTCCCACTGGGGATTGAGCCCACAACCTGGGCATGTGCCCTGACCGGGAATCAAACCCGGACCTCTCAGTCCAGGGGACGATGCTCAGTCCACTGAGCCACACTGGCTGGGCCAGACACACTTTTTTTTTTGTTCAGATAGTGTGGGAGGGAGAGAGAGGGAGATAGAGGGAGAGAGAGAGAGAGAAACATCGACGTGAAAGGGACACATCGAGTGGCTGCCACCCACACGACCAACCAGGGCCGGGGACAAACCGCAACCGAAACACATGCCCTTAGCGGAAACCGAACCCGGGTCTCTCTGGACTGCAGGCCGACGCTCTAACCGCTGAGCCAAACCGGCCAGGGCCAGACACACTTTTTAATGACATGTCTCATCAGATTCGGACTCTCCATAAAGATGTGGAGATTGCAAAGGGGGACCAGGTAGAAATTCTGGAATTGGAGGCAGACGTCCTGAGTGGCGCTCCCCCCAGCTGGTGGCCCAGAAGGGCCAGTGCTCTTGCTGGTGACCTGTTCACACCCCGGCATATACCCAGCAGGGTGTGGTCCTTTCTGGAGCTTGTTCTGTCCTCTGGCAATTCCTAGACGCTGGCTACGTTGACAGCCCTCTGCCTTGTTTCCAAGCGCTGTTCCTCGCGTGTTCTTCTTGAGAGGGTCTTCTTTGTCTTTCTGAGGAATCTGGGGCCCAGAGAGGGGGCGGTTCTGAGGGCAGCTTGCCTCCTGCCGGCTCCTTGGATCAGCAGGAAGGGGCCCCGCGGAATCGATGGGCAGTGCGAGGGTGCTTCCACACAGTGTCCGTCTCCGTGTTTTCCCCAGAGCGGGCCCGTGCGGCTCTTTGTCCCCTATAAACGGCGCAAGAAGGAGAACGAGCTGCCCACAGCCCCGGGGAAGAAGGAGGCCGCCAAGAACATCACGCTGCTCCCGGCCACCGCCGCCACCACCTGTGAGCTCCGCCACGGGGCCCTCTCCCCACGCGCACACTTCGGTCGCCGCCCACTCAGTCCCCACGGCCGGTTAAAGCACGTGCCGCAGGGCCTGGGCCGTCAGCATCCTACCGCTCCCCTTCCGCCCTGCCTCCACCTGTGGACGGGGCTGGTCGTCTCCCCCAGGCGCCCAGGGTCCCTGGGTTCCCAGGTGTCCTCGCAGAGGGGACTGCAGCGTGCGCGGGAGGAGTGCAGCGCCCACACTCGGCCCGGGCTCCTGGGGTCTTCCCGAGGCCCCGCCGTGCGGTAAGAAGCATGTGTGCTCTTCCAGTTACTGTGACCCCCTCAGGACAGATCACTACCTCTGGTGCGTTGACCTTTGACCGGGCGTCCACTGTGGAAGCCACTGCCGTCATCTCGGAGAGCCCGGCCCAGGGAGACGTCTTCGCAGGGGCCACAGGCAAGTTGCCGGCACCTCCGACCCGCCTGGGTCCTGCGCGTGGGCTCCGGGCACCTCCGACCTGCCTGGGTCCTGCGCGTGGGCACCTCCGACCCACCTGGGTCCTGTGTGGGCTCCGGGCACCTCCGACCTGCCTGGGTCCTGCGTGTGGGCTCCGGGCACCGGCTCGCAGAGGGACCTCGAGCGGGGTGCTCCGCCGTCAGGAGCCCTGTGGGCACCAGGCAGCCCTGAGCTGGGGCGAGTGGGGGGCTCGGGGGCAGGTTGGGTGGGGGTTGATGAGCTGGGGCGAGACCAGCCACTGGAAAGCTCACAGCTGAGGACCGGCTCTAGACCAGCACTGCCCCACAGAGACACGTGTGACCACGTGGTAGTGTGAGTGCTGCAGCGGCCTCACTGGGAAAGGACACGGAGTGGGCGCTGGTGTCTCTGCTGTTCCACGTCACCCAGCGTGTCCCAGGTTCTGCTGTTGACACAGCTCAGACCCACCCATCACCGGGCAGCCACCCTCCGTGGCAGGAGCTGCCTGGGGGACGTGGCAGCTGGGGACCCCCAGGGACCCCACGTCTGTGCCACCAGCAGCCGGTCACAAGGTCACCCCGTCCCTTTCTCACCCACAGTTCAAGAAGCGGGCGTGCAGCCCCCCTGCAGGGTCGGCCACGCGGAGCCCCACTACCCCGGCTACCAGGACAGCTGTCAGGTCGCGCCCTTCCCGGAAGCTGCGTTGCCAACAGCTCATCCGAAAATAGGTCAGTCGGGAGAGCCCCCCAACGCACAGGCGCGGCCCTGGGAACGGCGCCCTCGCGGGGTTTCTGACGGAGGGTGTGCTTGGTCTTCTCCGTGGTGCCGGGCCGCCTGTCTGTCCGCACAGCTTTACGAGGACGTGGCCACGCCCGGGGCTCGTGTGCGTAGACGGTGTGACCCGAGACACGTCGGTCTGTCCCCCACACGGTCCCGGCGCGTGCAGCACACGCTTCTGTGCTCTGAGGGCCCTCGCGGGCTCATCGCGGTTTCAGGGCTCACCGCTCCCGACCAGGCTGCGGTTTTATAAACTGACCTCGGTCTCGCCTGCTTGTTCCCGTCTCTCTGCCCCTTTAAATTCTCTGCACCCTTAAATCACGCTGCTTCTGCCCCTTGCCCAGCTACGGCTCTCACACCTGGGCCAGGTGAGTGCCTGGGCGGGGCCTGGGGTCAGCTGGGCCCTCCCTTGTGGTCAGCGCATCCCCAGAAGCGGGAGCCTGGAGGCCTTGTCTCTGCTTCTGTCCAGACTACAGACACCACGGGCTCCCGTGGCCCCTTCCTTTCCACCCTGTGACTCTCTTCTCCGACCGAGAGACCTCGGTTCTCTTATCCTCGATCAGGGCGAGCACAGCCACCCAGCAGACTTCCTGCGTGCACCGGAGCGCAGCCAGGGCACTCCACGTCTTCTAGTCACTTAACTTCTGTTTTGTTTAATCTTTTTTCCTTTATTGATTTTAAAGAGAGCGGAAGTGAGAGGGAGAAAGAGATAGAAACATCGACGAGAGAGAACATTGATTGGCTGCCTCCTGCATGACCCCCACTGGGGATCGGGCCCACAACCCGGGCATGTGCCCTGACCAGGAATCGAACTAGCGACCTCTTGGTGCATGGGTCCACGCTCAACCACTGAGCCACGCCAGCCAGGCTCGTCACTTAACTTTTATTTATTGACTTCTCATACACATTTTTATTGAATTTTAGAGAGAGAGAGGCATCCGTGTGAAAGTGAGACATCCGCTGTCTGCCTCCCGCACGCCCCACCCAGGATCTAGCCCACAGCCGGGCCTGTGCCCTGAGTGCACACCGAGCCCGGGACCTCCCGGTGCAGGACGGTGCCCAGCCGAGCCACAGCGGCCGGGCTAACGCCTCAGCTTTTACACGGAGGTGACGCTGGTCGCTCGCTGCAGGTCCCGGGCTGCGACATGCTTACTCTGTCACGTGCTCACCTGCAGAAGTCTAGCTTCCCTCAGTCACCGTGTGTGTGACCCTAGCCCACTTCGCTGTCCCCAAACCCCCTCCTGCTCTGTGAGTTCCCTGTTTGTGGGGTTCATCCTGGAGCCGCTCTCTCGCCTGTCGCCGTCCTCGCGGCGGGTGCTGGGGAGGCCGTGGCCGCGGCTCGCGGTGTGTGTCTGTCATCCGGAAACCCGACCTCCCCCGTGCACACGCAGCTGGCAGCCACGTGTCCTGACGCTGGCGCATTTCAGGAGAGGCCACCCCCAGCCCGCTTCCCAGCGCTGGACGACTCTCCAACGGCCAGCAGGGGCCGCATTAACGCTGGTTTGTCTTGCTTCCCAAACCTTCTAGTGTTGACCTCCCTGCCGGCCCTGGCGGTCCCGCCCTCCCACCCCACCAAAGCCGTGTCTCCCACGGTGGTCAACGGGCTGGAGCTGTCCGAGCAGCGGAGCTGGCTGTACCTGGAAGAGATGGTCAACTCCTTGCTCAGCACAGCCCAGCAGCTGAAGACGCTGTTTGAACAAGCCAAGCAGACCAGCTCCTACCGGGAGGCCGCCGCAGCCCAGGCCAGGGTGCAGGCAGACGCCGAGCGGAAGGAGGTACCGTGAGCGGGAGCGGAACCCGGGTCCCCGTGACTGGGCGCAGGTGTGGCCAACATCACCCTGCCAGAGACAAGTCAGAGTCAGAATAGCGTGGAGAGCAGTGTTGTTCGGCCACTTCTTACGTCTAGCTTGGAAGACGCTGTGAGTTAGGGCTTGGGACAGAAGAGGCTGGGGGCTCCTGCCGCCAGGTCAGGGGGGACAGGCGAGGCTGGGGCTCCTGCCGCCGGCTCGGGGGACAGGCGAGGCTGGGGCTCCTGCCGCCGGCTCAGGGGGGACAGGCGAGGCTGGGGCTCCTGCCGCCGGCTCAGGGGGGACAGGCGAGGCTGGGGCTCCTGCCGCCGGGTCAGGGAGGGCGCAGCAGGGAATGGCGACTGGCCTTCACCAAGCCTCCTCACGGCCAGTGTGCATTTGGGTTGTAAGCGAAAGTCAAGTTGATCTTTTCCTACGAAGTCTAAAAAAGGAAACTCTTTTAATGTATTCCTACTTTTTATAGATCAGAGGAAAGAACAGCTTTTAAGGTTCTTAATTTTCTAAATGATTTTTTTTATTTAATTTTTTTTAAATGCATTTTTATTGATTTTTTTTAGACAGAGAGGAAGGGAGAGGGAGACAGAGATAGAAACATCGATCAGCTGCCTCTTGCATGCCCCCTACTGGGGATCGAGCCCACAACCCCGGGCATGTGCCCCGAATAGAATCGAACCGGGACCTCTCAGTCCATGGGACGACGCTCAGTCCACTGAGCCACACCAGCTGGGCTCTAAATGATTTCTTTTCTTTTTTGTTTTTTGTTAATCCTCACCAGGGATTATTTGTCCACTGATTTTCAGATAGAGTGGAAGGAAGGGAGGGAGGGAGGGAGAGAGAAACATCAATGTGAGAGAGACACTTCGATTGGTTGCCTCCCGCACCACCCCAACCAGGGCTGGGGTTCGAACCTGCAACCCAGGTAAGTGCCCTTGACCAGAATTGAACCCGCAACCCTTTGGTCCACAGGCCGACACTCTAGTCTCTGAGCCACACCGGCCAGGGCTAATGATTTCTAAATATGTGATTAACTGTTTTTCTTTAAACTTTTTTTACTTGCCAATCACAGTGGACGTACAACCTTGCATTAGTGTCAGGTGAAGAACACAGTTAGATGGGTCCCCGATAAGTCTGGTGCCCCCGACACCTTTGTAACTTGTTTTCAAGGAAGAAAAATATTGTCTCTACCCCTAAAGAAAGAGATAATGTAAAAATCCGTGAAAAGTAGAATTCCGAACTAATACCTATGAGATGCTGAATTTTACGGAAAAGAGAAATGCTTAAGGACCAAACATATTTATAATTATTTACCCAAAGAACGTGGGTTCAACTCTGCACCCTCAGGGGGCCCGCGGGCTCTCCTGCTCCCTGGGCGGTGGGTTTCAAAACAAGAAACCGAGTCCCGGCCCAGCTCACCGTCCTGTGGACAAATGCTTGCTGCCGGAAGACCACCGCCAGCATGTGTGCCTGTCAGCGTCAGCCGCCACGAGGCCGCGGTTCATAAATAACGTGGAGACAGGAGCAGCTGCCAGAGCCCTGCCGATGGGGAAACGAAACCAAACGGACCGCCAGCATCAATGCGTGCAGTTGGCCAGAGGCACCTGACTCACGGATGGAGAAACGAAACCAGCCAGCCAGACAGAAAAAAAACGAACTGTGAGCCAGTTATTTTACTTATTTCTACAGCAAAATTGCCGTTTGGCCAGTTAGTTATATGGTGAAAGTTTCCGTGGCAAAGTGTGCGTGGGACCCGGGCCGGGGCCGGGCACTGAGGAGACTCCTCTGCGTCACCCTGGCCTGTGAGAAGGCGTCCCTGCCGCCCACCTTGGGGGTCCGTCTTCAGCGTGGCGTCTGTCGTTGCAGATGTGCGGCCGTCCTGCGTAGTTCCGTCACTCTGCCTGTGTCCCTCGCTGCCGCTCAGTGACCCTCTTGCCCTTCAGTTCACTGAGCGTTTTCATGAAGCCTCTTCAGCCAATCCGATGCCTGGGTCATCTCAGGGTCTGTTTCTGTTACCTGCTTTCCCCCTTGACCGGGGATGCCTTTTCTTTTCTTCAGGTGTCTAGTGATTTCCGATGGTCTATTGGACATTTTGGTGTGTTCGCGGCAGAAACCGTTGGGTTCTGTGATCTTCCCCCCGCCCCCACCTGGAGAGCGTTGGGTCGGTTCTGAGAAGCAGTCGGATTCCTGGCCAGTCCACTGTCCACATTGTCAGGGTGGTCTGTGCTCGTTCCTCCGTCTGACGTCTGGGACGTGAGGCTTTCCTGGGTTTTAGGGAAACCCCAGGTGTTCACGGCCCCTGTAGCTCTTGCTGGGCTGCGGCCCCCTGCCTCGTGTACTTCCTCTCTGTCGGGTGCACCCTCTGATGCTGTCCAGCTCCACACCCTGTTTTCTGTGTCACGTCCATGGCTGTCTGGGAGGTCCCCCCCTACACAGGCGGCTGAGCACAACCAGGCCCACAGGCCCGCACTTACTTTCTCCTTCTTTTAACATTCTTATTGATTTTAGAGAGAGGAAGGGAGAGGGAGAAACATCGATCGGTTGCCTCTTGTATGCACCCAACTAGGACCGAACCCGCAACCTGGGCATGTGCCCTGACACGGAATTGAACCCACAACCTCTCGGTGCACAGGACGACGCTCAACCCACTGAGCCACACTGCCCAGGGCTACGTTTGCTTTCTGTTTTGAATGATACGTGGCCCATGGAGCAGAGGTGACCAGTTGCTGGTTGCTTTCCTGCTACATACCTGGTTCGTAAACATCGTGCCAGTCCTGATGTTTAAGTTCTTAACTGTATCTGGTTTTCGCAGTTACAAACAGCGTCTTGTTATTGTCGTTCACACTTTCCCATCTTTCTGATCCTATACTTCCGATAAACCCCTCATGTGCGTAATGAGAGTGTGTGGACGATTTTTCTCCGTTGAAATATAATTTACGTGTCCTGAGACTCACCCTGTTCGAGCGCACAGCCCAGTGGTTTTTAGTGTACCCACAATCTTTGCAACCATCACCACTATCTGACTCCAGAATATCTGATCACCCCAAAGAGACCCCGGGCCATGAGCAGTGCCCCCACCCCAGACCCGGCCTTCGCTGACTCGCTCAGTGTGTGGCTCTGAGGATCCGCACAGTCACGGGAATGGAGTGGCGCCTCGTGGCCCTTGTGTCTGGCTTCTCTCAGCAGCTGTCGGAGCCTCCACCTCCTCGTGGCCGCGTGGCCGTCCGTTGTGAACGCACCGCATTCGGCCCTTGGCGGCCGTGTGGGTTCCTGCCTTTGGCCGCCATGAACACGCTGTCACGTCTCTTGGGCCTGTTGGGTTTCTGGGTTCCGTGGTGACTGTTTCCCACGCGGCTGCCCCGTGCAGGGCCCAGCAGCACTGTGTGCGGGTTCCGGGCCCGTCCTCCCAGCACCCGCCGCCGGTGCTTTGCTTCCCGTCATTCCAGGGGGTGGGCAGTGGTTCTCGTGCTTTGACTTGCGTTGCGACGAGGATGATGGCGCCAAGCTCCTTGTCATGTGTTCGCGGCCATTCGTGGGTCTTCTCCGGGGTGGGGTCTCTCAGACCCTGTGCCCGTTTTAAATTGGGTCCAAAAACCAATGTACTGTAACTGGGTTATTCACCGACCTCATAGACGTTACCGATCGCCTGTTAGGGGCAGGTGCTGTTCTGCGCACAGGCGTTGACGGTGGCAGCGATTCAACCCCAGCAGCAGAAGAGGTTGGGGGTCCTTTTAAAGGGCAGCGGGAGCCTGAGGTGGAGGGCGCCTGCTCCCCCACGCCTGCCGCCCGGGCTTGCCGGGGAGCTGCCAGCTCCAGGGCTCGTCCTCCGCCAGTTCCTGCAGGCGAGGGGTGCCGGTCTGCACTCGGCTGTCCGGGCGTCCGGGGCACGGGAGGGCAGGCATGTCAGCTGCGTCCCCGGGTCAGGTCGCGCGCGGGAGCACAGCTTGGAAAAGGGGCGCTTCGGCTCTTAGAACAAACGCCCCTGGGTCGTCGTGTCCAGCCCCCCCCACCCGGGCTGCTGAGGCGGCGAATGTGGGGACACGGCCGGGCGGGTGGATGGGCAGGTGGGAGGGGGGCGCCCACTGCACCCAGATCCGAACTTCAGTTGGGACACGGAAGGGACATGTTCTCAGCCTCTAGTTCCACATTTCCCTCCACTGCCGTCGACCTCTCCGAGGGGTCACGAGGACTCAGACGCTTCCTCCCCTCCCTGAACGCTCTCCGGCGTCTCCCCGGCGTGGCGGGCCGTGGGCCAGCTGCTGTGTGTTGTTCCCACGCGAGAGTTCCCACCGCCTGGCTGCCGTTGTTCTCAGGGGTCGGGAGCGGGGTTCCTGGTACAGGCGGCGGGTGGTAGCCCATCCGGGAGGAGGGTGCCGACGCCATGCCCCTCGGGTCAGCCAGCAGTGCGGACCTGGCCGCCATGGCGAGGCCCCTGCCCCTGGCAGGCCGGGCCTTGCATCTTCCCGTCATTCGAGGCCACGCTCGGAAATGTGACAGAAAACCCCTTCGTCCTGAAATCCTCTGCTGGAGTGTGCTCAGCGTCAGGACGGGTCGCTGAGCCTTCGAAACGGCGGGGCTGTCTCGAGCTCGCCGGTCCTTTCTCTCCAGCTGGAGACAGCATGTCGTCCTTAAAGGCAGTGGTGTGTGATGGCCAGAGGGGGGGGGGTGCAGGAGGGCGAGGGGGTACGTGGTGGCGGACGGAGACGGGGTGGTGAGCACCGCGCACAGGTGACGTGTCACAGCACTGCCCCCCTGGAACCTGTGTGCTTTCTAACCAGTGTCACCCCAACAAATGCAACGAGAAAGGAAAAGAAGGCATTGAGAGCTGAGCACGTCACCCAGAGGAGGCCGGCGAGACGTGTCCTCCTCCGTGTCACAGGCCGAGCGACACCATGCGCCCCAGACGCGTGCACTCGTCACCTGCCAGCCAGGGGCCCCAGCCTGCTCGGGAACCCCTGGGCAGTCTGCGCGGGCAGGTGAGGACGGCCACACCCTGTCCCCCAGGACGCCAGCCTGTGGCCCGGGATGACCACAGCCCCGGACGCTCAGTTCTCGTGAAATGAAGGGCTCTGGAGAGAATCGGCAGCTCGGAGGGCCCCTTCTCGGACACCCCGCGGGAGCTGGGCTCAGGAGACCCCACGTGTGCCTGGAAGACGGCGACAGCAGTACCTGGGTGCCGGCGAGGCCGGGCGGGCAGGACGCGGCTGGTCTGGGCGGCTCCTGCGACGGCCATCCGAGTGGGCTGTCGGGGCCTTGCAGCTGGAAGGACATCCCAGTGTGACAGTGGATTTCCCGTCCCCAAGCCCGTGCCATCAAGAACCCGAGGACGCTTTTGTGATGTTGAAATGTCATCGCAGGCACTTCTATTTGCTTACGGTGTTGGAAAGGTTCAGGGTTGAGAAGGCAAACCCTGGGAACCAAGTGGGGAGACCCCGTTCGAACCCCTCCCACACGGTCTCCCTGAGTCTGGGTGTGTGGGGACGAAGTGGGACAGTGGTGGCTGCGGGTCAGGAGGGGCGAGCCCTCCCTCCCCAGACCCGTGACTGAGCTCAGGGGCGTGGGCCCTGCTTCACACGGACTGTATTTGGAATGTTAAAAACCAGGTTTAGTGCGGCCGAGACTGTCCAGGGGTTGTTCCAGCTCTGACCACGGGCGCTGCAGTTGTGTGTATAATCCGCTCGGCCGATTAAACCGGCAGAGGAGCGGATGACCTTGGCCGGCAGGGGCACAGCGTCCCGCAGAAGCCCGCGTGTGGCCGCCGGTCTGGGCCGCCCGCACCGCAGCCTCCGTGAGGGGGTCCCGAGCCGGCCGCCACGCCTGCCCCCCTCGTGCGATGCAGGCCTGCTCTCCCTGCGGGGCCTCTGCTCACAGACTGTCTCCTTTTCTCCTGGAGTGCTTTGTCATGTAAAGTCGAGGCAGAGGGCAAACTCAGTTCCCTGGTCCCACGGTTCCTGAGGCGCCCGCAGCGGGGTGTGCTGAGTGGAGGATGTTTGTCATGGTGAACACAGTGTCCTGCAGAGAAGGAAGTGGAATCCAGAACAGAAACCTAGACGCACCAGCTGTGCGTGCAGGGCTGGGGCCGCAGGGTCCAGCAGGTGTGCCGGTGGCCGTGTGGTGCCACTCCTGGTGCCGGCTCCATCTCGGGAGTTGACCGCGGGTCTCACATCTGCACACGTCACCGTGGGGCCGCCAGGGACAGACGGGCTGCTTCCCTGTGCCCAGTCCCCGCTGGGCCAGGGGAGATGCTCCGATCCCGTAAGTGAGGGGAGCACACAGACGGCCCTGGCTGGTCAGGGGGAGCACACAGCCGGCCCTGGGTGGTCGGGGGGAGCACACAGACGGCCCTGGGTGGTCGGGGGGGCACACAGCCGGCCCTGGCTGGTCGGGGGGGCACACAGCCGGCCCTGGCTGGTCGGGGGGGGCACACAGCCAGCCCTGGGTGGTCGGGGGAGCACACAGCCGGCCCTGGGTGGTCGGGGGGCACACAGCCGGCCCTGGGTGGTCGGGGGAGCACACAGAGGGCCCTGGCTGGTTGGGGGAGCACACAGACGGCCCTGGCTGGTCGGGGGAGCACACAGCCGGCCCTGGCTGGTCGGGGGGCACACAGCCGGCCCTGGGTGGTGTGGCTCAGGGTGCAGTGTCCTGGTCCCCAGCTCTGGGTGGGTGTGCGGGAGGCAGCCAGTCCGTGTGTCTCTTACATCGATGTTGCTCCCTCCCTCCCTCCTTTCCATGTTCTCTAAAACCCAATGGGAACAACACCCTCGGGTGAGAATTCACACAAACACAAAACGTACGTGTCAGTGAACCACATGGAGGGAGGGCTCGGAATGGGGGTTGGGACAGGGTGTGGGCTGCTTGGCATCTGCTGGCCAGAGTCCAGAGCATCCTGCCTGCTGCTGACCGAGAGGGGTGGGGATGGATTCTGCCCCCGGCTGGCTGTCTGTCCGGGGCGGAAAGATCAGCCATTGTGGAGAAGATGGCAGGTGTGTCCCTGTGGGCAGTGCTGGGGATGGCACTGGTCGGGGTCCTGGGGGTGGGGGGTGGCCCCTGCCTGTGTCCGCATCGCCCGCAGCCCTGACGTTCTGTGTCCTTGCAGCAGTCCTGTGTCAACTGCGGCCGGGAGGCCCTGAGCGAGTGCACCGGCTGCCATAAGGTGCACTACTGCTCCACCTTCTGCCAGCGCAAGGTGGGTCCTGTCCCCACGGGGGCCCTGTCCCCTGGGTGGGTCCTGTCCCTGTGGGTGGGGCCCTGTCCCCTGGGTGGGCCCTGTCCCCTGGGTGGGCCCTGTCCCCGTGGGTGGACCCTGTCCCCGTGGGTGGGCCCTGTCCCTGTGGGTGGGTCCCGCTCCCCGTGGGTGGGTCCTGTCCCCGTGGGTGGGTCCCGCTCCCCGTGGGTAGGCCCCGTTCCCCGTGGGTGGGCCCTGTCCCGGTGGGTGGGCCCTGTCCCCGTGGGTGGGCCCTGTCCCCGTGGGTGGGTCCCGCTCCCGGTGGGTGGGCCCTGCTCCCCATGGCCTTTGGCCTGTGGTCAGCACCCAGCCCTGGACAGCTCATCATGGGTCATGAAAGTCGGTGACTGGAGACCTGTCTGTTCCCATCACTCGGCATGTTTTCTCAGTCGCAAGGGCCTCAGGAGGGAGGGCCGGCGGAGGCTCAAGGCCCCACCTGGTTTCCTCCTCTCTGTGCCCATTTGGAACTTCCCGCAGGGGAGGAAGGTCACTGGGGAGGACGGGCCAAGCTGCCGCCCGGAGCTGTGCGTGCTACACGGCCTGGCCCCTCCAGGGACTCGCCAGTGGGTGGCCCCAGCACTGTCCGTTCTCAACAGAAATCCTGGGGGGCGGGTGACCGAGCAGGGCGGTGTGGGGTGTGGCACATGGCACGTCTGGGGGCCTCCTGGGCGCTGTGGGGAGAGGACCCCGCCTGTGGAGAGTGGCGAGCAGCACTGCACAGGGGTAGCCAGCTGGCTCCTCCGGCCGGGTTGCACGCGCCTGTTTGTATTCTCCCAGGTGTGCGCTCACGGTAGTGCAGGTCACGTCACTGTCCCTCTCCCTCACCTCGCCCCGTGCCCAGGTCACATCTGTGTTGAGTGACGGCATGGCTGTCTGCTTCCCTGGCCGTCCAGCCTCCTGAGAGCCCTGGTCCGGGCTCCACGTCCCACCTGGAAACAGGTGGAGGCCGCACCTGCCCTACCTGGGGGGGGGGCCTCCCTGAGCTCCCACACTGCCCTGTGAGCCGCAGCCTCCAACCGGGCCCTGGCTGCAGCTGTTCTCATTTTTGCGACAAGAAATAACACTGTGAGCAGCAACACTGGGTACAGATGTCTCTCTGCAGGGACGGGTTTGTTTGGATCCCTGGCAGGGATCAGCGCGCAGATGCCTTTCAGGGTCTCCGTGTTCCAAGGCTCCTCTGGTGGTTTGCCTGCGGGGGGCGGGGCGGGGCCGAGTGGGGAGCCCAGGGCGCACAGGCGGCGGCCTCGGGGTGCAGGCTCCCTGCTGCTCCCGGGCGGCTCCTGGTCACACGGCGTCCTTCCCTGCAGGACTGGAAGGACCACCAGCACATCTGTGGTCAGGCGGCCGCTGTCACCGTGCAGGGGGAGGAAGTCCACGTGGCCGACAGCGTGATGGAGAAGGTCACCGTGTGAGGGCTCGAGGGCCCCCTCTCCGCCGTGACGGGGACCTGTCGCGGGCCCAGGACCCCTTGAGGACGGTGCGGGGGACGTGGAGAAGGTGAAGAGACTTGCTGGCCAAGTTATGAACAGACTCTCAGTGACCTGTGCCCTTGGAAAGGAACCCCGCCAGCCGGGAGCCCCAAGGAAGATTGGGGCAGCGAAGGGCGGGCCTCCGCGGCGGCCGGTGGACGGGCCCCTCACGGTGCTTCTTATTCTTGGATCACGAGGGTCCGGTCTTACCCAAGGGTGTGTTGTGTGTGTAACACGCATGTACATACATGTGTCTCAATAAACTTGTTCCTTGCCCCACCCACACCCAGTTCCAGCTCTAACTTCCCAGATGCCGGGAGGCCAGTGTGCCTGCCTCAGTTTCTCTACCCTGATCTTGCAGTGAGGAAGCCTGGACTGAGAAAGTGCATCGCGGGGGTGGGGGTGGGGCGCCTGTTGCGTTCTTCCTGCCTGTCTGTCCCCTGAGGGGCAGGAGCTGAGGTGGGAGCGTGGGAGTAGTGCTGCCCCAGGTACAGGGGGTCCCAAGGCCTCAGAGCCGCCGTCCGGTCTCGAAGTGACTTGCTCCTCGGTGGCCAGCATGTGGGGACAGCCTGGGTGTAGCCTCGTCCCTTTAGCTCAGGTTGCATCAGAGCTGAGCGCTGGGACACTCGGAGGTGAGCCCAACCTTGCTGCCCCCCCACACTGCCCACAGGCCGCGTGGTGCTGCCCGGCTGTCTCACTGCTCGGCACCTGCCCACTGCTGTTCCGGCCGAGCAAGGCAGAGCCTGGAGCTCAGGTGGCTGGGAGACCTCCCAGAGGGTCCATGTGGCCTGTGCCTGGGACACTGTCTCTGCCCCTGCTCCCCCCGTGAGCCCCGCCTGTGCTGTGCCTGCCTCTGCAGACTGCAGCTTGTGGGGGTTCTTTTACCTGTTTACCAAGTCAGTGCATCCTGGCGTTCCGTCTTCCTGCCTCCACCACCACTTCGGGAGTAAAGGCGGGAGATGCCGGGCAGAGGCGCTGGGCGCCTGGCTGGTCTGGACCTGGCCCACCGTGCAGCCTGCACTGCCCTTGCTGGCCCCTGGGAGGGCGCGGTTGGCGGGCTCAGTCTGCAGGCTGCAGAGGGCCCGTGAGGCCTGCGACCTCGCTGAGCGTGGACGGCGGGCGCTGGCCCTCCCCCCAGACCAGGCTCTGAGCAGCAAGTGGCTGCCCCTGACATGGGTGGGCCCAGCCAGCGAGCTAGGATGGGGACCTCCTGCCCCCAGTCGGCTGGGCTCTCAGCGGATCCCCACCTGGTCCCTGTGCTCACTCTGTCCCCCCTGTGGGCTGAGGTGTCTGCCTGAAGGACCAGCAGGCATGGCGTGGGGACGCTGGCAGTCCCAGACCATCCAGAGCTCACTGGGGAGGTGCAGCTCTGGCTGGAATCTGGGGAGCACAGTCAGCCCTGTCCCCACGTACAGGCATGAGAGGGAGCAGGTTTGATGGGGACAAACGGAACCTGGCGGGGTGGGCAGAGCAGTAGGGGCCCCAGCTGCTGGCGGATGTGGTGCCCGTTGAAGTCCCCTGGGCCACCTGCAGTGGGCATGTGGGGCCCCGGCGGCCGCGTGGAGCTGAGTGAGTGCCGGGGCGGGGTGGCAGCTGTAGTCCAGGAGGGCCCCTCACTCCAACCCCCCCGGCAGCCCCCCCACAGCCCCCCACATCTTCCAGTCTGAGATTCCAGAAGGGACCATTGCCAGGCTCAGGCAGGTGTCTGTGCCCAGGAGAGCCCACCGGGGCTCAGCGTGCCAGCTGGGCCCCCTCTCAGTGCCGGCCGCTCCTGGGGCTGAGCCGAACACTCCCTGAGGTCAAACCTGCAACCCCCCACCCACCCCGGGAACAGTGCGGTGGCCCTCCCACCTCACCCTGAGCCAGGAGCCAGTTTGTGGGGTCTGTTCTCTGGGCTTCCTCGGAAGGAAGGAAGGAAGGAAGGTGTTAACTGGCCTGATGGGGGTCAGTGGAGGCCTGGGCTCCACCTGGGACCGTCTCCTCCTCCTTGGCCCCCCTCCCTGTCCCCACCCCCTAGGAAACTTCTGGGCGAGCGTTGAGGAAGGAATCCATTTAATGTGTCGTACAAAATCGCCCCCTCCCCTGGCGGGGATCTCGCCCCCGGAGGCAAGGTGGGGAACGGCGCAGGGAGCGGTGTGGGCGGGGCTGCTCAGCAGCAGAGGCGCGGGACCTTGCGGAAGACGTTGCGGAACTCGGCGCTGAAGACCGTGTAGATGACGGGGTTCAGGGCGCTGTTGAGATAGCCCAGCCAGGTGACGGCGCTGACGAGCCGCGGGGGCACAGCGCAGGCGGGACACAGCGCCCGCGTGATGTGCACGACGAAGAAGGGGGTCCAGCAGACCAGGAAGGCCCCTGGGGCGGAGGAGGGCGGGCGAGTGAGGCGGGGCCGGTGCCGAGCCCAGGGCTCCGGGCGCTGCCACCCTCCTCTCCGCGCCGGCCAGGGGCGGGCACCCACCGACCACCACGGGCAGGACCCTCATGGCCTTGCGCTCCCGGCCGGTGATCTTGGCACGTCTCCTGCGGGCCTGCGGCGGGGGCTCGGCCGGGACGGCCTCGGGGAGCGCGACGGCGTCGGGGGGCGGCGGGCCGGGGCCGCTGGGCCGGCGGGGCCCGCGGCGGTGTAGTTTGGCGCGGCGCGCGGCCTCCCAGCGGCGCAGGCCCCGGAACGTGGCCCAGTAAAGCAGCAGCATGAGCGGGCAGGGCAGGAAGAAGGAGCACACGGACGAGTAGACCACGTAGTCGCGATTCTCCAGGCGGCACACAGCGGGGTCGCGGCCGCGCGTGTCGTTGAGGCCGCACAGCACGGGAGCCGCCACCGCCGCCGACAGCAGCCACGTGGCGCCGATGAGCAGCAGCTGACGCCGGCTCTGGTGGTTATAGCGCAGGGGCACGGCCACCGCCACGAACCTGCGGGGAGCGGGGTGAGGGCGGCGGGGCTTGGCGGGAGCCGGGGCTGGACTGGGGTGGGGCAGGGGAGGGAGGCGGGGCCGAGCGGGGAAGGAGAGCGGCGGGGAGGGAGCGCGGCGGGGAGGGGATGCGGCGAGGCCCGGTGGTGGGCCGCCCACCTGTCCACGCTGATGGCGCACAGGTTGAAGATGGAGGCGGTGCACAGCATGACGTCCATGGCCATGAGCGCGTCGCAGAGGCCGCGGCTCAGCAGCCACACGCCGCCCTGGACCTGGGCCGCGAGGAGGGGGCGGGGCAGCAACAACAGACACCGGAGCCAATGACTGCCCCAGCCAGGCCCGGGCCTCCTTTTACAACTGGGAAAGGCCTGGGGAGGGGGGGCTATAATGGCCTGAGACCCTGAACTCTGACGACCTCGAGCTCAGGGTACCAGGGGCTGCCCACCCCGAGCAGAACCCTGCTGCCCTGAATGACGCCCACGACTCCTGTTTCCTCCCCAGAGCACAGCTAAGAGTCGGGTCTGTCGCTGCTCTGGGACAGGACAAGTGGCTTCACTTCTGTGCCCTCGCCTGTAAAATGGCACCCACACAATTGTCTGGAGAATAAATGAATTAAAAAGTAGGAAGGCCTAGGCACTGTGTTCAGCACCCCACCAAGGGCAAAGGAGCAGACAGCTGCCCCCCCTTCTAAATCCCCTCCCGCTGCTGTGGGACGATTAGGAGCTTAAGACCTTCACTGTGACGTCTGTCTGCGGCTCTCGGCAGGTCATGCATGTCCTTGTCCTGCCAGCCTCTGCCCCAGCCCTACCTGATTGATTCACCGTGTCCACTTTAGAAAAGCTGAGCCTCCCTTCCGCCACAGCCCAGGACACGAGTCCCCAACCCAGCTCCAAGCAGCTGCTCTCTGCCCAAACCTCAGAGCAGACAGGGTTGGCACCAAGGGGAACCCACCCAAGTGCCTGGCCCGGTTCTCCGCAGGGACTCTACACCCCACAGCTGCCCCTCCCCTCAGCTCTGCTGTCCCCCTCCCCCAGACTCCCCCCCCCCCCCCCGCTGTTCACTGCCCCCCTCACTGCGGGCTGCCTCTGTGCGTGGATGAGGGTCTCCTTCCATGGGTTGCACTAGTGTGTGTTCCCGGTCACGCGTGGCTGTGGGCTGTGCAGTGATGTGTGTCTCTGTGGCCCAGGGGGAGCCAGCGGGGGTAAGCCTGGATCTGCCTGCCTGTCCAGCTGGCTCCCCTGAGTGGAACCCAGCCGAGGGCGGTGGGTGTGTGGCTGGACTGCCAAAGTCGCCTCTTTATGGGGTCCTTGGCTTGAAGGACAGAGGCATCTCTTGGGTAAGACACGCTAAGGCAGGAAGGGGGCGGACAGAAGAGGGAGGGCGGACAGACAGCAAAGCAGGCAGATGGACAACAAGATGAGAGAAGGGTGGGCTCGGAGAGGGACCAGGAGCAGCGCCCAGCCCAGGGTTGCTGGGAAGGCAAGAGGTCAGGTCGCGCTGAGTCCTCGCGTGGACCGAGACAGGGGACGGGGGGGGGGGGGGCGCCATGTGGTCGTCGACGCGCTCACCTCGGAGTAGACGAAGAGCGGCAGCACGAGCAGAGCCAGCAGCAGATCCGCGGCTGCCAGGCTCACGATGAAGTAGTTGGTGGGCGTCTGCAGAGCGCGCTCGGCCGCCACGCTCACGCACACGAGCGAGTTCCCCGCGAGCACCGCGCCGATGAGCAGCACGCCCCCCACCAGCGCCGCCGCAGCCCCGGGCGCCGCCAGCCCCGTGGGCGCCCCCGCACCGCCGAGCCCGCGCTCGGCCAGCAGCTCGTCCGGGTCCGGGGCGCTGCAGTTCCCCATGGCGAACCGTCCCCATGCGCCCCAGCGGGCTCTCAGCACCGCGGACAGTGCCCAGGTCGCGAACCCGGGAGCCCCGCCCCTCGGGCACGCCCCAGCCCGGCCTTGGTCCGGCCGATACACCCCGGCTCCGCGGGCCCTCTGGCGCTCCAGGGTGCATCCTGTATTTGCCCATCTTGGACTTCTGCACTTCGGGGAACGGGTAGGTGGACCAATGCAATGGCCAAATGAGATGCGAGTTGAGCGAGGTGATTGGCACAGGCGGGCCCAGCTCTGGGTTGGGGTGGGGTGCGCGGGTCTGCTCCCGGGGAAATGGACAGAGGTGGAAGGTTGCATACCCTGAGGCGCGCGAGCACCCACGCCTGCACCGTCCCACCCAGCCGCGGAGATCCCCGCGTCCCTACATGCCCCCAAGCTGAGGCCCCCCTCTGCCAGGGACGCTCCTGGAGGCGCCCCCAGGCGTTGGTGGGGCTGGCGCTCACTCCACGCTGTTCATATGGTGTGGGAGGATGTACTTCTCAGGCTGGTTCCGCCAAGGGCGGACGTGAGCCCTGGTTCCACCGGCAGGCCTGGGGCGCTCAGGCACCACCCCCTTAGGGCCCTGAGGATCTGCTGTGCGTTAGGCACGAGGTCCACCCCCAACTTCCCTCCTACACCCCTCCAACCCCACCCCCGCGTGCCCTGGCACGTCCCCCCCACGATAATTGCGACTCCAGCCCAGGGCCCTGCACCTGATTCCTGGAAGCAGCCTTTCCTCCGGTACCCGGGACCACCCGTGGCCACTGCCTGACCCTCCATCCTCCAGGCGGGCAGCTGGGTGCTCAACCCCAAACCTGCTCCATCACCTCCGAGCATGTGACCCTGAGCAAGTATGTGCCGCGCTCAGCCTGAGACTTCGGACCTGGGAACGGTGCTGGGTGAGATCAGTAAAGGGGGAGGGCAGGGAATAAGCACTCAGGGAGCTTAGGATGCCTGGTCACAGAGAAAAGCACCCTCTCACCTTGCACCCACACACCTCCAGCTCACTGGCCCATCACCTGACCTGCCAACACAGGACTGGGAGCCGGAAAGGTGGGGGTCATCCCTGATGCATGCAAGGAAGACTGCCTTGTGGAGCAAGTGCATGGCTGGGGGGAGGGGGCAGGGCAGCTAGACTGTCCTCTGTCCGATGACAGCCGTGCACAGAGAGACCATGCAGGGAAAACGTGCCACAGTGAGAATTTTCACTATGGGCTTCCTTTTACCACAGTGACACCCGGAGCCCATTGTTGAAGGGGCTGGGAAGGGGGCGGTCCGAGTGCATTGCTCATTGGGACCCTCTGGTTGGGGTTCCAGAGAAATGCTGGCTTCGCCCTGGCCGGTTTGGCTCAGCGGTTAGAGCGTCGGCCTGTGGTACAGAAAGACCTGGGTTCGGTTTCCGCTAAGGGCATGTACCTCGGTTGCGGTTTGTCCCCGGCCCTGGTTGGTCGTGCGGGTGACAGTCACTCGATGTGTCCTTTTCACATCGATGTTTCTCTCTCTCTCTCTTCCTCTCTCTCCCTCCCACTATATCTGAACAAAAAATGGAAAAATGTCCTCAGGTGAGGATAAAAAAAAAAAAAGAAATGCTGGCTTCATAAAAGGAGATGGGAAGGGCTTCCTTCCCTCTACTTTCTGATAGATTGCACAAAATTGATATTAACTCTTCCTTTTTATTTTATTTTATTTATTTATTTTTTAATCCTCACCTGAGGACATTTTTACATTTATCTTCAGATAGAGCAGGAGGGAGAGAGGGAGGAAGAGAGAGAGAGAGAAACATCGATGTGAGAGACACATCGACCGGTTGCCACCCCCACAACCCCAACCGGGGCTGGGGACAAACTGCAACCAAGGCACGTGCCCTTAGCGGGAACCGAACCCGGGACTCTCTGGTCCGCGGGCCAACACTCTAACCGCTGAGCCAAACCGGCCAGGGCTTAACTCTTCCTTTTTAAAAATAAGTTGAATTTCTCTTAGACTCGAAGCTTATTTATTTATTTATTTATTTATTTGTTTGTTTTTGTTAAGCCTCGCCGAGTATATTTTTTCCATTGACTTTTTTTTTAGAGAGAGTAGAAGGGAGGGAGGGAGAGAAACAGAGAAACATCGATGTGAGAGAGACACATCAATTGGTTGCCTCCTGCACGACCTCACAGGGGCCAGGTTGGGTACCCAGGTATGTGCCCTTGGCCAGGAACTGAACTCACAAAACTTCCGTCTGAAGTCCGACACTAACGGCTGAGCCCAGCTGGCCAGAGCAGCATGAACTTCTAAGTGCTGGGATAATTTGCCAGTGCAGACATCTGGGCCTGGAATTTTCTTTGTTGGACAGTTTTGTTTTTTAAAAGAATTTTTGTGATTTTATCTCAGCCAAAACCGTCCACGTTTGCCAGGAAGCAAACTCTCAACGGCCTGAGACGACGCTCCGGAGGAGGGCAGTTTGCATCTTCCTTTTTACGTTCCAATCAGAAGAGCAGACGGAAGTGGGTTACATGAAATCCAATGGTGCCTGTGCCTCGAGGGGTCCGGAAAGAGGAAAAGTACTTTGATGTTCCAAAGACATGTTATCATAGATGCAAAGAGACAACAGACAGGCTCAGTCTGGGTAAAGATGGACCCGTGTCAGGGAAGACGCCAGCCTAGGACATGACCACCCACTATAAACTGCTTTCAGTTAAAGTTTTTAATTTCAGACCATCCTTTGTGGTTACTCTAGGTCTCTGAGTTTGCAAGGCCGCCACGCAGGCCTCCCCTGAGCTTGTCGGGTGAGCACGTGGCCCCTTTTCCTCCACACATCCCCCTTTTGGTCATAAATCACTCCATAGGATGCACTGAAGACCAACCTTTTGGTTGGATAGTGGGGCCCACGGTGCTAGGAAGGCTCATTCCTAGGACAGCTCAGTGTTAGCCTTTGCTTTGCTCAACAGGGTGGACCTGGGGATGGGGCAAGATCATAACCTTAGACGGCATTCGAGGTCAAATTATTATTATTATTATTATTCAAAATAAAAAGACAGATGAGCCTGACCAGTGTGGCTCAGGGGACTGAGTGTCAGACCCAGGAACAGAGGTCCTGGTTGGATTCCCGGTCAGGGCACATGCCCAGGTTGTGGGCTCGATCCCCAGTAGGGGGCGTGCAGGAGGTGGCCGATCTATGTCTCTCTCACATCGATGTTTCTATCTCTCTCTCCCTTCCTCTCTCTCTAAAAAAATAAAAAATCAATAAAAACATATTTAAATTTTTTAAAAAAGCAGATGAATGGGAGGCAGTCAGATCTTAGATGTCTTTGTTAGAAAATATTCTGGGTTGGCCTGGTAGGTGTGGCTCAGTGGTTTGGTTGAGGGTCGACCCATGCACCAAGAGGTCACTGGTTCAATTCCCGGTCATGGCACATGCCCAGGTTGTGGGCCCAATTCCCAGTGGGGGGCATGCAGGAGGCGGCCAGTTGATGTTCTCTCTCATCGATGTTTCTCTCTCTCCCTCTCCCTTCCTCTCTTTCTCTCCAACATCAATAAAAAATATATATATATATATTAAAAATATATATTCTGGGTCATTTCTAATGTTTGAGTTACCATGATCTGAGTCTTTTTGCTGCTTGTCTTAAGTTTTGTTTTTTGTGGTTTTTTTTCCCCAAGTTTATAATATTTTATTTTATTTTTATTATTTTTTTAATCCTCACCTGAGGATAATTTTCTATTTATCTTCAGATAGAGTGGGAGAGAGAGAAACATCGACATGTGAGAGACACATCGACTGGTTGCCTCCCACATGACACCAACCAGGGCCGGGGACAAACCACAACTGAGGTACGTGCCCTTGACCAGAATCGAACCCGTGACTCATTGGTCTGTGGGCCAACACTCTAACCGCTGAGCCAAACCGGCCAGGGCTTATTTTATTTTTTTTAACTTATTTTTATTGTTGAATGTATTAGATGCCCCCTTTTTCTCCATTGACCCCCTCCCTGCTGCTGACCCCCTCCTGCCTTCCCCACACTATTGTCTGTGTCCATTGGTTATGCAGATATGCATAGAAGTTCTTTGGTTTATCTCTTCCTGCTCCCCCCGTCCCCCCCCCCCCCGTCCTTTGAGGTGTCAGTCTAACAACCACTTTGTACTGTTTAATTCCTTCACGTTTTCTGCCCAGCCCCCTAGCCCCCTCCCATCCAGCAACCAACAAAAGTTCTCTGTATCTATGAGTGTGTTTCTGTTTCGCTTGTTCATTTTGTTTGCAGATTCAATTGTTGATAACTATGTATTAATTGCCATTTTATTGTTCATATTTTTGTTTTTCTTCTTCATGAAGACCCTTCAACATTTCATATAACACTGGTTTGTGAAAGGCCGGCCAAAGGAGGGACACACCTGGGTTCAGGCAAGAGAACTTTACTGGGGAGTACCTGCCGGCTGACCCCTAAGGCGGGTCCGCGCCAGTATCTCTAACAGGCAGGGCTATATAGGGGAGGTACGGGTGGGGGCTGGCAGCCCTTAGAGGGAGAGGACAATGTGGTTTGGCTACCTGCATAGGTATAACCGCAAGGAGACCAAGGGGGGCTCCACTCCCAGGGAGATTCAACCTGGACACCTGGGGTAGTGATCTGGAACATCTGTTTATCAGAATTCTTTTCATATATCAAGGGAGGAGGGAGTTGGAGACTTTGGCTGCAACCCAATCAGTCCCTTTTTCTAGTTTCTCAAAAGGCCACTTATTTAAGATAGTTCTTCTCTTCTAACATAAGTTTTTAATGCTACAGATTTCCCACATGTTTTTCTGTTTTCAGTTATGTTCAAAGTACTTCCCACTTTCCCTGAAACTGTGACCCACGGATTACTTAGAACTTGGTTGTTGAATTTCCAATTGCAAAAATTTCAAAAAAACACCAAAACCCTTGATCTAACCCTCACGCCTTATTTAAAAACCAACTCAAGATGAATCACAGATTTAAATATAAACCTAAAACTATAAAAATGTTGGAAGAAAAGCCAGGAGAAAATCTCTGTGATCCGGGCTCAGGCAAAGAGATTTCAGATGTGACCCTAAACGTATGATCTATGGCCGGTGTGGCTCAGTGGACTGAGCATCGTCCCATGGACTGAGAGGTCTTGGTTCAATTCCCAGTCAGGGCACATACCCGGGTTGTGGGCTCGATCCCCAGTGGGGAGTGTGCGGGAGGCAGCTGATCAATGTTTCTCACATGGATGTTTCTGTCTCTCTCTCCCTTTCTCTCTCTCTAAAAAAAAATCAATAAAAACATGTTTAAAAATTTTTTTTTAGCCCTGGCCGGTTTGGCTCAGCGGTTGGAACGTTGGCCTGCGGTCCAGAGAGACCTGGGTTCGGTTCCCGCTAAGGGCATGTACTTCGGTTGCAGTTTGTCCCCGGCCCTGGTTGGTCATGCGGGTGGCAGCCGCTCGATGTGTCCCTTTCACATCGATGTTTCTCTCTCTCTCTCTTCCTCTCTCTCCCTCCCACTCTATCTGAACAAAAAATGAAAGAATGTCCTCGGGTGAGGATAAAAAAATTTTTAAATCCTTACCTGAGGACATTTTTGCATTTATCTTCAGATAGAGCGGGAGAGAGAGAGGGAGGAAGAGAGAGAGAGAGAAACATCGATGTGAGAGAGACACATCGACTGTTTGCCACCCACACAACCCCAACCGGGGCCAGGGACAAACTGCAGCCGAGGTATGTGCCCTTAGCAGGAACCGAACCCGGGCCTCTCTGGTCCTCGGGCCGACGCTCTAACTGCTGAGCCAAACTGGCCAGAGCAGTGTTAAAAATTTTTAAAACGTCCAGCCACAGAATAGAAGAAAATATTAGCAAATGACTTATATACAAAACTCAAGAGTAATGACATCTCAAGAAAGAGAACTCCATTTCAATAATGCTTATGAATCCAGACATAAAACTCATAACAAAAATGAGCAAACTATGTGGCAGCCCTTTTTAAGGATTATACACCATGACCAAATGCAGATTTATCTCCGGAACCCAAGGCTGATTCAGCAAACAACCCTCAGTCAATGCCCTAGAGCACATTAGTGGAATGTAGAGAAAAGTCCATTTAATCATCTCAATGGGTACAGAAAAGCATTTGACAAATCCAAAACACTCATAATAAAAAGACTCAATGAGCTGGGAACAGAAAGCAACTTCCTCTCCGTGATAAAGGCCGAACACTCAGTGCGAGACTGACGCTTTCCCTCCGATCAGGAACAAGACGAGGAGGTCCACTCTGCCCACTTCTATTCAACACAGTCCTGCAAGTTCTAGTCACAGCAACGAGGCGAGAAGGAGAAGTAAAAGGCATCCAACGTTGGAAAGAAAAAAAGTGAAACTATTTCTACTTGCAAGGGATCTTAATGTATAGAAAATGTTAAAAACCACAAAACCTGTCCGAGCTAATAAACAAATTCAGCGAAGTTACAGAATAGAAGTGAACACATGAAAAAGTTAGTTACAGCCCTGGCTGGTTTGGCTCAGCGGTTAGAGCGTCAGCCTGCGGACCAGAGAGTCCCGGGTTCGGTTCCCGCTAAGGGCATGTACCTCGGTTGCAGTTTGTTCCCGGCCCCGGTTGGGGTCATGTGGGTGGCAACCAGCCAAAGTGTCTCTCTCACGTCAATGTTTCTCTCTCTCTCTTCCTCCCTCTCTCCCTCCCACTCTATCTGAAGATAAATGCAAAAATGTCCTCAGGTGAGGATTTAAAAAAAAAAAGTTAGTTACATTTTTATACACTAGCAATCCAAAAATGAAGTTAAGAAAATCTTTCATTTGCAACAGCATCAAAAAGAATAAAATATTTCGGAATAAATTTAACCAAGAAGGTGAAAGCCTTGTACCCTTAAAACTAGAACACCTGTTGGCAGAGGTTGAAGGAGACACAAATAAGTGAATCCAGTGTTCACGGATCGAGAGACTTAGTACGCTTAAGATGGCCTTTCTCACCAAACCAATATACAGATTTTATACGCTCACTATCAAAACCCCAATGGCTTTTATTTTTTCAAAAGATGGAAAAGCCAGTCCTAAAAGTCATATGAAATTGTAATGAACCCAAATATCCAAAACAATCTTGAAAAAGAAAAACAAAGTCGTAGGACTCATGCCTTCCAATTTCAAAACTTACTACAAAGCTGCCGTTATCAGTGTGGTCCTGGAATAAACGTAGAGACACGCAGATCAGTGGAATAGAATTGAGAGTTCAGAAATAAACCCATGCATCTATGATCAACTGATGTGCAACTCAGGTGTCAAGATTATTCACTGGAGCCCGGCCAGTGTGGCTCAGTGGTTGAGCGTCGACCCATGGACCAAGAGGTCGCCGGTTTGATTCCCAGTCAGGGCACATGCCCAGGTTGTGGGCTCAGTCCCCAGTGGGGGGCGTGCAGGAGGCAGCCAATCGATGTTCTCTCTCATCAATGTTTCTATCTCTCTCTCCCTTTCTCTCTAAAATCAATTTTAAAAGGAGAAAAAAATTAAAAAAAAAAAAAAAAGGATTATTCAATGGAGAAGGAAGAGTTTCCTCAGCACAAGTGTAGGGGCAACTGGGTACCCACATGCAAAACAGTGAAGCTGGACACTTACCTCACGCCATACACAAAAATGAACTCAAAATGGGTCAAAGATCTACATAGATGATCTAAAACTATAAAACTCCTGGAAGAAAATATAGGGGCAAATCTTCATGACTTTGGGTTTGGCAATGGTTTCTCACATATAACACCAAAGGCACAAACAAAAGCAGCCAATAGATCATTGAATTTCATAAAAAGTAAAAATTTTTGTTCATCAGATTGTGACAGTGGGGAATTGTAACCCACCCCACTACTCTTTTGACATTATTTCTATAAATGCCGACTCTGACTAATATGTAGCTTGTAGATAAACAGCATGTTTGTAGAAGAATCCTAGGCCTGGCCGGTGTGGATCAGTGGTTGAGCATCAACCCATGGACCAAGAGGTTGTCAGTTCAATTCCCGGTCAAGACACATGCCCAGGTCGTGGGCCCAATCCCCAGTGGGGGGCATGTAGGAGGTGGCCAATTGATGTTTCTATCTCTCTCTCCCTCTCCCTTCCTCTCTCTCTAAAACCAATAAAGAAAAAAAAATTTTTTTTATCCTCACCCGAGGACATTTTTGCATTTATCTTCAGATAGAGCAGGAGGGAGAGAGGGAGGAAGAGAGAGAGAGAAACATCGATGTGAGAGAGACACATCAAGTGGTTGCCACCCACATGACCCCAACCAGGGCCGGGGACAAACTGCAACTGAGGTATGTGCCCTTAGCGGGAACCAAACCCAGGACTCTCTGGTCCGCAGGCCGACACTCTAACCGCTGAGCCAAACTGACCAGGGCAAGAAAAAATATTTTTTTAAAAATCCTAGGAACTGCCCTAGCTGGTTTGGCTCAGTGGTTGGAGCATCGGCTTGCGGACCAACGAGTCCCGGGTTTGGTTCCAGCTAGGGGCACGTACCAAAAAAAAAAAAAAATCCTAGGAACTAACTTCCAAAGGTACAGACTTCTTCCTGGCCGGTTTGGTGCAGCGGTTAGAGCATTGGCCCGCGAACCAAGTAGTCGCGGGTTCCATTCTGGTCAAGGGCACATACCTTGGCTGTGGTTTGTCCCTGGCCCTGGTCAGGGTCGTGCGGGAGGCAACCAGTCGATGTGTCCCTCTCACATTGATGTTTCTCTCTTTCTCCCTCTCTCTCCTTCTCTCTCCCTCCCTCTCACTCTATCTGAAGATAAATAGAAAAATATCCTCAGGTGAGGATTAAAAAAATAATAAAAAGGTACAGACTCCACCCAGCTGGTGTGGCTCAGTGGATTGAGCATCATCCCCTGGACTGAGAGGTCCTGGTTTGATTCCCGGTCAGGGCACATGCCTGGGTTGCAGGCTTGATCCCAGTGAAGGGTGTGCAGGAGGCAGCCGATTGATGGTTTCTCTCTTTACATTGATGTTTCTATCTTTCTCTCCCTTCCTCTCTCTCTAGAAAATCAATAAAAACATATTTGGGGAGGGGGAGATACAGACTCTGACCTTCAGGTATCCTAGCTCCAGGAGATTAGCTGACCTTCAACCATAGAACCAGGATGATGCACACCAAGCTGTCATTGGACCAGTTTCAAGATCCTTATCAGAATGGGCTGTGCTATTCTGCACAGAGAGACATTTTCAACCCCTTCCCCTTGATCTCTTTGTTCTGCTTTCCCTTCCCCTCCTTATAAAAACCTGTCTGCAGTGAGATGTTAAGATGGTCTTTGGAAATGAGAGACACATTTCCTCAGGTTGCCAGCATTTGAATAAGCCACTTTCCTTTTTACCAGCACCTGTCTCATGAGTTTGGCTTTTGTTGTAGCAGTTGAACCTGGGTTTTGGTTACAAAAGGACACCATCAAGAGAATGAAAAGTGCCCTGGCCAGTTTGGCTCAGCGGTTAGAGCATCAGCCAGCGGACCAAAGAGTCACAGGTTCAATTCCAGTCAAGGGCACGTACCTCAGTTGTGGTTCAGTCCCTGGCCCTGGTCAGGTCATGCAGGAGGTAACCAGTTGAGGTGTCTCTCTCACATCGATGTTTCTCTCTCTCTCTCTCTCTCTCTCTCTCTCTCTCTCTCTCTCTCTCCCACTCTATCTGAAGATAAATGGAAAAATATCTTTGAGTGAGGATTTTTTTTAAAAAGAGAGAATGAAAAGAAAAAAAACAAAGACTGATAAGAGTCTAATATCCAAATTATATAAAGAACTCTTATAATTCAACTCAACAACAAAAAGACAACCACATTTAAAAATGGGCAAAGGACTTGAACAGACATTTCTCTGAAAAAGGTACACAAATGGCCACAAAGCACGTGAAAAGGTGCCCCGCGTTGTTGAGAAGTGGGGGGATGCTATTTAAAACCACCATGGGACACACTTGTAAATGGACTTCACCATGCTATGCAGTTTCTGTCAGTCTCCCAACAAGAACTTTCTGTGGAAGTTCACAAGTTGGTCCAAAAATTTACACGAAAATACAAGGGGTCAAAAATAGCTAAAAACACTCTTGAAGAAAAATAAGGTGAAAGGATTTGAATTTTTAGATATTAAGACATAAAATTGTTGTCCTTAACATAGTGGAGTACTTCCATCATCCTAGCTAAGACAGTACAAGGAGTGACTGTGGGCATGGGAGTTTGGTGGATGAACAAAATGTAACCTTGTGCTATGCAGTCTCGTGACCTGGCCAGCCAAGTATCAAAGTATGTGTGTGGATAGATAAGGTTTGCCTGATGGGCAGGAAGACAGCCCTGTCTGAACTGCTTGGATTGTTTACATGTGAATAGATTAGGTTTGCATGTCAAAGGGCAGGAAAACCGCCCCAGGAGGACAATGGGAGAGAAAGCCCAGGTGTGAGTGGGTTTGTTATTTTTTATCTCCTTTGATGTTTCTTTGCTGAAAAAAGCGAGAGACAGGGCTTGGCTGTGTGGTCAGCAGAGATGCCATCTCAAGGAAATAATTGCCTAAATCAACATGTGACCTGGGGAACCACTTTGCAAATAAATTGGGCTGCACCCAGAGATCTGGAGCATTTGCTCCCTTTCAATGCTCCCTCTCACTCCAAGCAGCATGTGCTTGTAGTTCATTGTGTTGCGCTAACCCCTGGCAGGCTGAGAGAGACAGCAAGTGACCACTGGGCCAGTGGCACAAACAGAGAGACAGGAGCCCGCTGGTGTGGCTCAGTGGATTGAGTGTCGTCCCACAGACTGAGAGGTCCTGGTTTGATTCCCAGTCGGGGCACATGCCTGGGTTGCAGGCTTGATCCCCAGTGGGGGTCGTGCAGGAGGTGGCTGATCAATGTTTCTATCTCTCTCTCCCTTCCTCTCTCTCTAAGAAAAAAACCAAAACAAACAAACAAAAAACGCAGAGACAGGAAACAGACCTTCATATGCACAGATGGCTGACTGACTGTGAGAATGGCACTGAGGGGCAGGGGAGAAAGGATGGTCTTCTCAACAGCTGGTGCTGAACAACTGGACAGCATAGAGAAGAGAAGACATAGTCACCACCTAACCTCGTAAGCAACGCGAAGTCCGGATCTTTCTCTGGAACGTGAAATAATGACGCTTTGGGATACAATGCATGCTACATATGTTATATTAGCATCTTCAGCAAGAGACAAAAAACTTTTAAAATACTGATGGATCGCCATATTCATAGTGTCTCCCTGTGTTCGCCAGCCGTAAACTAGAAACAACGTTTTTTCAGGGCTCACCAGTTCCCGGCTTTGAAAGGCCCATCTAAAGCAGTTGAGCCTCATCCCTAATCCCCCAAATGCCTTCGACACTCCTGCACGTTCCCACAGCGTCAGCTGGGCTCCCTTGTTGGGGGTCTGATAACTCAGCGTTGCTTGATCAACAGGCTTCCTTGGTGATCTCTGTGCAGGATTCAACGACTGACGGTCCTTATCTTTTTTACATATACAGTGAATCATTACGGATGAAATAATACAATTTCTGCATCTGCTCCAAAATTAATTTTTTTAAAAATAGAAGAAGGCCCTGGCCGGTTTGGCTCAGCGGTTAGAGCGTCGGCCTACGGACCAAAGAGTCCCGGGTTCGACTCCGGCCAAGGGCACTTACCTCAGTTGCAGTTCAGCCCCAGCCCCGGTTGGGGTTGTGCAGGTGGCAACCAATCAATGTGTCTCTCTAACATTGATGTTTTTTTCTCTCTCTCCCTCCCACTCTATCTGAAGATAAATGTAAAAATATCCTCGGGTGAGGATTAAAAAAAAAATAGAGGAAGGAGATGGGGTAGATAAGATTGGTCATAAATTGTTGAAGGCAAGTTCATTATATTATTCGGTCTACTTTTTTATGGTTTAAATTCTCTGTAATAACAGACAAGTTATTTTTCTCTTTCTAGTCCTTAAGAGGGGAATGGTCACCAAGGTCTCAGCGAGGTCACTGTGTTACCGTGCGGCCCAGGCTCATATCCTGAAAGCATCCCCAGTCATAACCGAGGTCGTGCTGGGCTTTGCCCGTCTGTGGCTGCTGGACGGCGGGGAGAGCAGGGTGGTTACAAGTTTGAGAGAAATTATTCTTTTCAGTGTCCTACCACCACATTCTAATCTACTAAGAGTAGATACGAGTAACTTAAATTTGACATTTAAATCTTGGTTAAAACAAAAAAGGGCCCCAGTCGGTGTGGCTCAGTTGGTTGAGCGTCGTCCTGTGCACCAAAAGGTTGCTGGTTCAATTCTTAGTCAGGGCGTATATCCAGGTTGCAGAGTCCGTGTTTCTCTCTCTCTCCCTCTCCCTTCCTCTCTCTAAAAAAATCAATAAAACATATATTTTTTAAAAAGGCATGGAGAATATTTTCTGTGCTTTGCTTATTCTGAGAATGAAAATGTCACAAAGGACTAAAGTCTTAGCAGTGCTGAGAATCTCCTTCCTTCATTCTATGCTGGAAAAATGAAGCCTCTTATTCTTTATCTTAGAGTCCAGGACCCTGAAGTTGGCATTACTAGGATCCCCTGGCAGAGTGAAGCCCAGTTGGAGCCTTTGGATAACTATTCACAGAAGCTGACTTTTCTGTGTGTTGGTATCGAGGACCCAGCTCAGGTTGCTGTCCTGGGAACGGTGGGCCCCTCACTTCCATCTGTCGGCTGAATGTCGAATTCTGTCATTGTAACTTGTATCATCTGCTGTTTCTAAATAGTGTCCACACTGGGAAAGCAGGGTCTGGGCTGCGCGGTACCCCTTAAATCATCTCATTCTAGTTCCAGTTGCCCAGCTGGGCAACCCCACTCTGTCCACACTTTAGCACGGTCCCTGAGTTCATGAGGCAGCCACAGCATGGCTTTGGAGGACACAGGAGAATCTAAGCAGCAGGGACAGTGAGTGACAGCCCTTTCGGATGAGGTGAAGGCAGTTACAGAATCCTCTGTGACAGGAACATACACTGCCACCACCCACTGCTGGGAGGACAGGAGCCGCGGCACCGCCCCCTGCTGGTGGGGATGCAGAGGTGCGGACAGAAGCTCTGCAAGGCAGTTTGGCAGGTTCTTCCAAAACCAAACACACTCTCGCCATAGGATCCAGCAACTGCCGGGGGACGTCACAACGCAATGAACCACAAGCAGACAGGGCTTGGAATGAGGGGGAGCATTGCAAGCGAGCAAATTCTCCCCATCTCTGGAGGCAGCCCGGTTTACTCTTTTAGCAGTTCCCCAGGTTACACGGGGTTTTAGGTAATTAAGTCCTGGAGGTCGCGTCTCTGCCGACCTCTCAGCCCAGCCCAGCATGCCTCCTGTTCCAGCTGCTGTTCTCAGCGGAGACACATCACACACATTCCCGCTTGCGCCATCAACCCATCGACGCTTCCAGCCCGTCATGCAGACCTTGTCTGTTCTCACCCACACTGTGCTCCTAGGCTGGCCAGGCCCCGGGAATGCACACCTCCAGGTTACAGTGTTCATCCACCAAACCCCCGACCCTACACTTGGTATTTACCCAAAGGAGCTAAAAATGTATGTCCACAAAAAACCTGCGCATGGGTGTTTATAGCAACTTAATTCAAAATTGCCAAGACTTGGAAATAACGAAGACGTCTTCAATGAGGTGGATGGGTAAATAAACTGTGGTCCATGTGGATAATGGAATAGTATTCAGAACATTATAAAAAGAAATGAGCTATCAAGCCATAAAAGACACGGAGGAACTAGCATATTTGTTAGTAAACGGAGCCGATCTGAAAAGGCTACATACTGTGTGATTCCAACTCTGATACTCTGGAACACGCAGAACTATGGAGACAGTGAAACTCAGTGGCTGTCGGGAAGAGGGGAGATGAGCAGGTGCCACACAGAGGGGTTCCAGCGCCGCGAAACTGCTCCGATGAGACAGTAATGGAGGACTCGTGTCGCTTCACATTTGTCCAAACCCACAGAATGGACAGCACCAAGAGTGAACGCTTATGTCAACTGTGGACTTAGCTAATAATAATGTATCAGTATAAGTCCATCAGTTGTAACAAATGTAGCAGCAGGAGGTGCTAGGAATAGGAGAGGCTGCCTGCGGCCCAGGGAACTGCATTTCAGCTCGAATTTCCCGTAAGCCTAAAACTGCTCTGAAAAAGGTCTACGACTGTAATTATATTTAAAATGCATGCAAAGTTTAACACAGGCATTACCAGTTTATGGCTTCATTTACTAGATTCGTAATCTATGTTTAAGGATTTCATGCGTGCAGGCTTTTAAAGAGCCCAACTTAATCCCGTATTGATTAAACCTCAGGACCCAGCTGCCCGCCTTTTCCTCCCGCTCTTTCCGCGTCTCCATCTCTGACCGCCCCTGACACAGGCTCAGGTCTCTGCGGCCTAGAAAAATACAAATGCCGAGGCACCCCCAGGCTCTGATCTGCGTCCTGCCCGCGCGCTCCTCCCTGCCGCCCCCCACCCACCCCTAGTCCCACCCCTAGTCCCACCCCTTCTCTGCGGTGAATCGCAGTGAGGTCACCGGTGGGTGCTCCTCTAGCTCCCGCGCTGCCCCTCGCCCAGCCGCGCGCACCACCTGCCAGGGCCTCTCCAGGGGTGCCCCGGTCACCTTGCCTTTCATCCCAGCCCGGAACCTCCCTAGCCCACCTCCAAGGCCCTGGGCGCCGAGGTTCCGAGACGTTGCACAGGCCAGTCTGTCCTTCCCCCGCGGCTCCCGCGGGTCCGCCCGTCAGCTCCCGGCTGAGCTCCTACCCCAAGCCGGCACTGGGGCGCCGACGCGGCGGGACTTGGGGGAGGGCGGCCAGCCGGGGCGACAGATGCGGGGGCGGCCCTGACCTTCCCGCGGATCGATGGGGTGTGGTCGGGGCTGTGCGGAGCCAGGGCGGTGCTGACGCCCCCGGCCCGCCCCACGCGGGAGGCCACTATAAGGGCCGCGCGGGGCTCGGGCTGGGGCAGCAGCGCTCAGCACCCCCGGCGCGCCCACCATGGTCTCTCGGACCCTGCTGCTGCTGCTGCTGCTGCCGCTGCTCGGGGGCTCCGCCGCGCGCCCCGCGCCCCCCAGGTGAGCCCCGCCGCTCCTCGGGTCCACCCTCCCTGCCCCGTGCTGTGCGCCCCTCCCCGGCCCCGCGTCCGCGCCACGACCCCAGCCTGGCCCACATCTGCCCTGGCCCTGCCACCTCCTCCCCAGGGCCCCAAGACACTCGGACGGGACGTTCACCAGCGAGCTCAGTCGCTTGCGGGAGAGCGCACGGCTGCAGCGGCTGCTCCAGGGCCTGGTGGGGAAGCGCAGGTGAGGGCAGCGGGCTGCACCTAGGAGCGGGGGACACCTGCGGTGGGGGCCCACTGAGGGGGGCCAGGCCCCGCATGGGGATGCCCCTCACCTCGCAGTCACCACCCTTAACTGCAGGACTAATTCTGATTTGGGGTGGGGGGCAGCGAGCAGCACACAGAGAACAGCACATCCTGGACCAGGCCTGCTGAGGGCCCCCTCTGCCTGCTGTGGTCCGAGCCTGCCCTGCAGACTTGGTGAGCACCACTGGCCACGCCCCCCACCTGAGAGCTCCTCCCCCAGACCCTTCCCTTGGTCCTCTGGGCACCCTGGGTCCGGGGCTGGAACAGGACAGCAGTGGGCCCGGGATCTGGGGAGTGAAACCTGCAGTTCCCCCGGTGGGCGGGACCTCCAGCTCCAAGCCCCAGCCGCTAACCTGGCTGTCTCTGCAGGGTGCCTCCAAGGGCCATCCTGGACTGGGCCTGGGCTCTGAGGCTGCCTCCTGGGCTAAGGCCTACAGTCACTGTGTCAGACCCGGCCACCCCTGCGGAGACCCCGATGAGACCTGGATGAGGCCATGAGGACTGAGAATGGAGGAACCTCCTCTCCACAGACCAGGGGAGCCTGGACCGGGAGGGGTGGGGGCAGGGGGTTGCACTTGGCACCAATAAAGGAAGAATTCAGATCCTGGTCTGGTGAGCCCCTCTGTGGCATCTTGGTACCCTCAAGGCAGCCCCGCAGGGCCACTGTCAGAGAGAAAGGGGCACCACTCTCGGACTCCAGCCCTGTGGCCACGCCCAGCTGCCCTTTAAACCTGGGAAGCCCAAAGACACCTCACCCTGTTTCCTTATCTCTGGCACCACTGACTGAGCTCCGGGGACCCACCCGCACCCCTTGTCATCCATTCAGCAAACATTCGGGGGCACCCAGGGGAGGCTGTTTGAAGAAGCTCAGGATGGGCTGGAAGAGGTGACAGGTGGGGAGGGGCCATCACAAGAGGCCTGGAGTCTTGGCTCCCTGCCCAGGCCGTGTGGTCTCGGCTGTGGAGCAGGAGCAGTGATGACACCCTGGGGGTGCTGGGCTGCAGGAGGCCACACAGGCACACGGCAGAACTGCTGTCACAGCAGGAGCTTGGGGACACAGCTCAGGAAGGGCCCCTCCCTCCCTCCCGACCCTGCCCGGTGGTCTCTCCCTGGATGCTGGGCTGGGTCCAAGGAAAGACAAGGGCAGGGCAGTTGGGGGTCTGGGCCAAGAAGCCTCTCCAGAGTCACCCCTCTGGCGAGCACCAGAGCCCGTGGGGACCCAGGGTCCCTGAAGCACTGTCATCTCCATGCATGTGGCCACGCCCAGCTCCACGGGGAGGAGCCGGCTCCATTCTGGGCGGGCAGGTGTGCCCCGAGACACAAGCAGCCCTTTCTTTCCAGACTGAAATGGCTGGTGTGGGCAGAGGAGGTGGCCCGAGGGGACCAGGGGCCGAACCTCACAGGGCTGCCTTGGGAACTTTGCCCCGGGATGATTCCGGCAGAGGAGCCCCTACAGCAGAGGGGTTGCCAGGGTGCGGCGGATACAACAAAACACAAAAGCCAAAAGCCAGCGCCTTCCCAGGCCTCTCCACCCCAGCCCCTACCTTCGACCCCTGTGACCCCGGCGACACCCCCCACCCCAGGCTCATAGTGCCCTGAGCATTCTCTGAGCTGCTTTCTGCCTTATGTCTCGGTGACTGTGAGTTGAGCCCCCGCTGGCCCCTACATGTGACCTGGTTCCTGCCTGGTAACCACTAGGCCTGGCGCTCGGCCGGCAGGAGCCCCCTTGGGGAGGCCGGTCAGTCGTAAAGGGTCATAAAGTGGGGCGGTGCCCGCGGGGCCGAAGGTCGCCCAGCAGAGCCAGCGGCAGCGGCAGCGGCAGGCCGGCAGGCCGCTCAGAGGGTCCTGGGCGCCAGTCGGGCTCCGAGCCTCCGGCAGCAGCCCCGAGATGGAGGCGTGGACCCTGCTGCTGCCTCTGCTCCTGGCGGGGGCCCAGGCTCAGGGTACACTGGCCTCCGCGGGGGGCTGGGCGGCGGGAGGGGCCGGGAACGCCCTGACTCTTCCTCCCCCACTTTCCAGTCTGCTCTGTGAACAAGAACGTCTTCGAAGTTGAGGAGAACACGATTCCCAGTGGGCCCCTGGTGGACATCTACGTCCCCGAGGGCCATCAGGTGACCCTCGCACCGTCGTCCACCCCCTTCGCGTTCCGGATCCAGGGGACGCAGCTGTTTCTCAACGTGACTCCTGACTACGAGGTACACACGGCAGGCCCCAGGTGGGGGTGGGGTGGCAGGGGCGGCCAACCCAAGGGACCCTGTGAAGAAGGGGCTTTTGGAGACCCTGAGGGCTCTGTGCCCACAGGCAGCAACTGAACCCTCGGGCCCTTGGGGACAAAGCTGCCTGGGCCCCGATGCCTTCTGGGCTTAGGGCGGGTGATGGGACCTCGGGTGAGCACCTGCCCCTCAGCCTGGGTCTCCTCCTCACCTGTGCAATGGCGACAGCGCTGTGCCAGCTGGGCAGGTGCTTCCTGACACAGATCCGCCCCACAGGAGAACACGATGCTGCTGGCAGATCTGGAGTGCAAAAGGGGAAACACGGTGGTGAGTCTGGCCTGTGCCCTCCTGGGCCGGGCAGCCCATGTCCCGGCCCTCACCCTGTGACATCAGAGTGTCCCAGGCTTGGGTCCCTCTCCAGGGACCTCACCCAGCGCTATGTGTTCAAGTGTCACCCTGTGCTGGCAACGCCCACACTTTCTCCAACCAGATTGTCCCTGAGCCGAAGACTCACAAACCCTACACCCCGATCAAGCATCACCCCCCCATGAGATGCCCCATCTCCAGAGGCGCCTTCCCTCTGCCCCCTCGCCCCACACACCTTAGCTACTGACCCTGCTTCCTCCTCCATGGAGGGAAACCGCAGACACTCAGACACGCAGACACAGGGAGGAGCGCGGTGAGCCCCACGCACCGCTCCGCTGCGAGTCACGGCCCTGCCTGGTCTCCCTTGAGCCCCGCGGGCACCCCACCCGGACATCACTGCACCCCCTGCAGTATCTCAGGATGTCTCCAAAAGATAAGGACACTTCTTACACATAACACGTTACTGCTGTCACCCCTGCCAAAGGTAGGCGCTCCACCTCACAGGGCACCTGGGAGATGACCGCTGCCCGCGGTCACAGACGGCGGTTACAGACACCCAAGCCAGGGCGACCAAATGCGCTGGCCGATGATACCCTTACGTCTCTCTGAAGCTCCGGGGTCCCTTTTCTCTCCTCTCTCTCCTTTGAGGTGCACGCCTGAAGAAGTGTGTTCTGTTGTCCTCGTGTGGGGTCCGGCTGCACCCAGCACTGGGGTCATTTCTCTCTAGGGCACTTGCCGCCTTCAGTGCTTTACAAACGACCTTTGTTCCTGTCTGTGACCCCTGCTGGAGCAGAGCTGTGTCTGTACCGCAGCACCTAGGATGAGCAGGGCCACCACCAGCCTGCCTCTGGGGGGGGACCCGTGGGGACAAGGCTGACCTCCACCCCATCTGCCCAGGTGACCCAGCTGAGGGTGTTTGTGACCGTGTTAGATGTCAACGACAACCCGCCTGTGTTCCCCTTTGAGGTCAAGGTCAAGAGGGTGCCCGAGGTGAGTGTGAGGGCAGCCAGGGCCAGTGCCGGGGCATCAGGAGCCCGGGGTGAGGAGCCGGAGCGAAGAGGGCTAGTGGGGGGCTTTGACCATGGGGATGGGTCCCTGGGAGTCAGAGGTATGGCCAGACCAACCCCTTTCCGTCCCCCAGGACACTAAAGTGAACACCATTGTCATTCCTGAGATGGAGCTGAGGGCCCAGGACCTTGACAAAAATGACATCTTGTTCTATACCCTCCGAGAAGTGACCCCGGTCAGCAACCCGTTCCCCTGCCCCACTCCGACCCCTCCCTTCGGGCACCCCTGCCTCTCCACGTCCTCCCAGGGTCTCAGCTCGGCCCCCATCTCTCCAGGATGCCAGCAGCTTCTTCTCCTTGGTGGGTGTGAACCGCCCTGCCCTGAGGCTGGACCGGACACTGGACTTTGACAGGTGTCAGAACATGACCTTCCGGCTGCTGGTGCGGGTGAGCAGGCCACTGCCCCGAGTCTGGGCCCCGAGGCCCCAGGGAGCTGCCCAGCCCGGCTCGCAGGCTGACTGTCAGGGCTCGGGCTGCAGGATACCCGGAGGGAGGACGACAAGCCCAGCCACACCGCCACGGCCACCTTGGTCCTGGAAGTTCAGCCCGCCGACCTTCGGCCGCCCTGGTTCCTACCTTGCGTCTACTCGGACTCTCATGTCTGCATCCAAGCCCAGTACCTGGGGGCTGTCCCCACAGGCCACACACTGGTACGGGGCAGGAATGGGCAGGGCCAGGGGAGCTCAGGGTTGGTGCTGGGGCTGTGGCCTGGGTGGCCCGGGACAAATGCGGTTGTGACTTTTAAGCAAGTGTGAGCATTGCTTTGTGAACAGTGGTGAGGGTGCACACGCTCCTGGGCTCAGCTGTCCTGGGGGCAGAGCCAGGCAGGGCCCCAGTGAAGCCAGCTGGGATGCTGGGAGACTGGCAGGGCCCCGTAGGGCTGCTGTCCCTGCTCCTGCCACCAGGGGTGCACAGAGGCCCCAGAGGGCAGGGGTCCAGACCTCTCCCCACGAGCTGCCCAGTCCCCAGCGGGTGCCACCTTCTGAGACACTCATGGTCCAGACCAATCCAATGTCTTTGGGCAAAAGGACTCATTAAGAACGGGTCCGAAGGGGCACTGAGACGGGTAATCCTGCAGGACGACAAACCCAAGGGGAGCGGGGAAAGGGGGGGGTTTCAGGCCACCTTTAGAGGAGCAGGGGGTGCCGAGCTGGAGCCCTCACACCAGCCCATGGATTCCCTTCCCCTCCGGGTCCCCACAGCCGGCCCCCCTCATCCTGAGACCCGGGCCCATCTATGCTGTGGACGGGGATCGGGGCATCGACCAGCGTATCATCTACAGCATCATGAGGGGTGAGTGAGGGCCAGCCCCACCCCACCTTGGGCTAAGGAATCCCAACAGACCTGTCACAGGGGCAGAGCCAGCTGGGACCTGGACCTCAGGCCTCTGGAGGCGATGGAGCCAAATCCTCTTGCCACCCTCCCAGGAAACGAAGATGGTACCTTTGTCATCCACGCTGACTCGGGCAACCTCACCATGGCCAGGAGCGTCCCCCAGCCCAAGACCTTCCTTTTGGTGGTCAAGGTGGGTCCCCTGGCCAGGTCTCCCAGGCCCTCACTGGGCCCCAGACTGCAGGGCCAGCACTTCAAGGACCCTCTGGTCACAGCTGCCTCCCCCACGCCAGGGCGAGCAGGAGGACCATGCCCGCTACTCGGTGACCCAGGTCACGGTGCAGGCCCTGAATGCCTTGGGGAGCCCGCCCCGCTTCCCCGAGAGCCTGTACCGCGGCACCGTGGCGCTGGGCTCTGCTGTGGGCGCGGCGGTCAAGGATGCAGCCGTCCCCTCCCAGCGTCTGAGGATCCAGGCTCAGGACCCCGAGTTCCCAGTAGGCACTGCCCGGCCCCTGGGTCTGCCTGGCCTCTCTTCTGAGGGTGGGCTGGGTGATGGGCACAGCCTGGGCCTAGGGCTCACTGGGGCTGTGTCCAGGACCTCAACTCGGCCATCACGTACCAAATCACCAACAACTCCGACTTCCGGATGGACGGGGAGGCGGTGCTGACGGCTGCCCCACTGACGCAGGCGGGGGTCTTCTACGCAGAGGTAGGGGGCAGGCGGCACCTCTGAGGGGCGGGGTCAAGGGGGCCCAAGAGGGACCAGCCTCCTTCCTGCCCCAGGTGGAGGCCACCAACACGGTGACATCAGGCACAGCGACCACCGTTGTGGAGATTCAAGTCTCAGAGCAGGAGCCCACCCCCACAGGTGAGCCTTCAGGCCTGGGTGCCCCTCGGGGAGGGCTCTTGCCTCAGGCATGTTGGGTACAGAGACAAGCCGGAGCTGTGTCCTTGGCCCCCAGGCCCCCCAGGTTCCCCAACACCCCCAGAGACTGGAAGAACAACCCAGCCCTCAAGCAGCTCCACTCCGGAACCCCCCAAACCCCCTGAGCCTTCTCAGGGACCCTCCACGACCAGCTCAGGAGGGGGCATTGGCCCGCACCCCCCCTCAGGCAGCTCCACCACGGAAGCCCCCAGGCCCCCCAAGCCTTCTCAGGGACCCTCCACGACCAGCTCGGGGGGGGGCATTGGCCCGCACCCCCCCTCAGGCAGCTCCACCACAGAAGCCCCCAGGCCCCCCAAACCTTCTCAGGGACCCTCCACGACCAGCTCAGGGGGAGGCATTGGCCCTCACCCCCCCTCAGGCAGCTCCACCACAGAAGCCCCCAGGCCCCCCAAGCCTTCTCAGGGACCCTCCACGACCAGCTCAGGAGGGGGCATTGGCCCGCACCCCCCCTCAGGCAGCTCCACCACGGAAGCCCCCAGGCCCCCCAAGCCTTCTCAGGGACCCTCCACGACCAGCTCGGGGGGAGGCATTGGCCCGCACCCCCCCTCAGGCACAACTGTGAAGCCACCTGCTTCGCCCACGCCTGGGGGGCCCTCCAGTGTGGGAACCAGCACCTCTCCTTCATCAGCCTCGTCCAGCATGAGCTCAGCTCAGACCTCGAAGCCAGGTACCTCCCCGACGATGCCCCATGGGCCCAGCAGAACGCCCTCACACTGGCCCTGGAGTCACCCTCATGCTCCCTGACTCACGACACGCGGTGGTCCTGGGAATCACTGTAGGGCAGGGTCCACCCAGGTCGGACCAGCGTGACCATGCTGACTGAAATCAAAGGGGCGGCGTGCCCCGGTCTGGGTGGAGACAGCAGGTCCTGGGCCCTCAGGAGGTACAGTGGCAGTGTGTGACGGGCAGCCCGGAAGCCAGGTTCGGGACACAGTGCAGACCACTGGCCCCGCACGGTCGTCTCCCTTCCTGTATTGGACACCTGCTTCCTGCCTGGACCCCGTCCCCTTCCTCCCTTCAGCAGCCTGGCCGCCTCGGGTCCCTGGGAACACACAGCTACTGGTGGGGGGCCTGGCCTGGCTTGTTCCCAGGGTGTCCCGAGCCTGGCACAGGTTGGCAAGGGAAGTGCTGGGTGCTGAGCTGAGGGTGGTGGTGTGGTCTGCAGACTGGCCCGGGGCTGGAGGCAGCCACACAGAGGACCAGCGGTTCTCAGCGGTGGAGATGGCGGCCCTGGGCGGGGTGCTGGGTGCGCTGCTGCTCCTGGCTCTCATCGCCCTGGTGATCCTCATCCACAAGCACTACGGCCCCCGGCTCAAGTGCTGCTCTGGCAAAGCTCTGGTGAGGCCTGCGGGTGCAGACGGGGCGGGAGAGGGACAGATGGACACTGAAGAGGACAGGTGACGTGAGGGCAAGGACAGAGCCAGGGACAGCAGGGAGGGCAGAGGCAGCCGGCTGCAGACCCTGTCAGAAGGGAGCTGGTGCCCTGGCCGATCTGGCTCAGCGGTTAAAGCGCTGGCCTGCGGACCAATGAGTCGCGGGTTTGAGTCCTGTCAAGGGCATGTACTTTGGTTGCGGTTCGTCCCCGGCCCTGGTCGGGTCCTGTGGGAGGCAGCCAGTCGACCGGGCTCTATCACATCGATGTCTCCCTCTCCCTCCCTCCCTCCCACTCTGTCTGATGATAAATAGAAAAGTATCCTCAGGTGAGGAATAAAAAAAATAAATAAAAAGGGGAGTTAGCAGCATGAGGAGAGGTGGGTGTAGACACCTTAGTTCAAAAAGTGGGGAGGGGGCAGGGAGAGGAGGAGAACACAGGAGGGACTAGCGGGGATCCCTGTGTCTGGGGACGGCTGGGGGCGGGGGTCTGAGCCCAGGCCCCGGGTCCTGTTGATGCCTTGGCTCCCTGCCTTCTCCCCAGGAGCCTCAGCCCTATGGCTTCGACAACAAGGCCTTCCTGCCGGACGAGCACGAGGCCACCTGGGCTCCGGCCCCCAGCCCCTCCCCCAGTCCCACCCCAGAGGAAGTCCCGCCCGTGCCCTCGTTGCCTGCGCCCCCCGCGCCCCCCGCACCCCCCGCGCCCACCGCCCCTGCGTCCCCCAGCCCCGTCCCAGGGGCCCCCGCAGCGATCCGGGACGAGGGAGGACCCGTGGGCGTGAGGTCCATCCTGACCAAGGAGCGGCGGCCAGAGGGCGGCTACAAGGCCGTGTGGTTCGGCGAGAACATCGGGGCGGAGGCCGACGTGGTGATCCTGAACGCGCCCACCACGGACGCGGACGGCCCCAGCGACTCGGGCAGCGACGGCAGCGGCGACGAGGGTTCGGACGCGGACCCTGGCTGGGGTCCCCACGAAGACACGCCCCGCACCGACTCCACCTACATCTAGCGCCCCGCAATGTGTCGGGACCCAGGCGGCCGGCCCGTGCTCCCTCCCACCCCTGCCCTGCGCTTAATAAAGTGACACTTCTGAATCTCTGCGAGGCTTCGGTGGCTGCGCGCCGGTCGCGAACACGCGAGGGCGTTGGGCGCAGAGGGGTGGCCAGGGCGATTTCCCCCTGGAGCTCGCGGGCACCGCTTCCCGTAAACCACGTGCTCCGCGCGGCTGTGGGGCTTCCCACGCCCAGGCAGCTGGCAGCTGGAGGTTCCTCCCGGGGTAACCGCAGCCCGAGCAGGGCACCTGCACTGGGGAGCCCCTCCCCACCCAGTGCGGAGATTCTTGGCCTGGGGGAGACTCAGGAGCCCCTCGCCAAGAGCACCCTCGAGAGCACTCGGAGAGCAAGGTCCCCGGGACCTTTCTGGGGGGCACAGCCTGTGTCCATGTGGGATCCAGTGGGGGCAGTAAACACGCCAGGCTCCATGACAGCGGCCTATGGTAGGGTTGGGGCTCCGCCCAGTGTGACAGGACTCGGGAGCAGTGGCCAGGTCTTGGGCCAGGGATGGCGAGTGGGACCGGCCACTCCTGCCACTTTCCACAAACGCCTCCGCACTGTCCCCAACCAGAGTCTGCCCCTCACCCCAGAGCCTGAACGGGGCTCGAGGCACAGTGCGCGGACCCCTCACCCGTGCGGCACAGCCCGCCACACAGCACGTGACGCTTGCGGCTGCACCTGAGCTCCGGATGCCCGCCGGCCCGCCCCCGGCCCGCCCCCGGCCCCGCCCCCGGGCTCCCCGGCATAAATACGCTGGTTCCCAGCTTTCCGGCGAGACCAAACTTCCCGTCCCGGCGGCTCCGGTTCCAGGTACGCAGGCACCCTACCCACGCCGAGCCAGAGGGGCAACTCCTGGTTCGAAGTGGAGTCGGGTCGCCGAGCACGGGCGCGCGGGGGCGGTAGGGACGGGGGAGCCCCGCGGTGGCGGAGGGTCAGGTTTCCTGGTGGCGGAGGGTCAGGTTTCCTGGTGGCCGAGGGTTAGGTTTCGTTTTCCGGCGGCGAGCGGCTTCGCGGTTTCGCTTTCCCCGCGCCCGGCCTCCAGCGGCGGTTTTCGTCCTGTCTTGCAGCGTCCAGCCTGCACACCCCCAGGCCCGGACCCTGGCTCAACACCTGTGACTTCACGTGTGTGCGCTGCCACATCTGTACTCACACCCATCGCCACCTTTGCCAAGAATCCCACACCTGGCAACACTGTGGCTGTAAGCCCTCTACCCACATCTGTGACCCTAACACCTGAAACAACTGGGCCACACTTGTGACACCTCCCCACATTTCCGTGGCGACACCTGAGCAACCCTTCCCTCACCTGTGGGAACACCCGATTGTCACCGTGACCAGACCCTCGCAGCGGAGCCATGGCCGCGGACCCCGAGAGGTGAGAGCCTGGCCCGCCTCCCCTACGCCCAGCCTCGCACTCGGTGCCCGCACCCTGACCCAGGCTGCTCCGCCCGCAGGGGGGGCCTGCGCGTGCTGTTCGCAGACTGGCTGCTGGGCGAGGTCAGCAGTGGTCGCTATGAGGGGCTGCAGTGGCTGGACGCGGCCCGCACACGCTTCCGCGTGCCCTGGAAGCACTTCTCGCGGAAGGACCTGGGCGAAGCCGATTCCCGCATCTTCAAGGTGGGACCCCAGTCAGCCCAGGGTGGGAGGGCCGGCTGGCCCCCCGCCCACGCCAGGCCCACACCCTCTGTCTCCCTCCCCAGGCCTGGGCCGTGGCCCGCGGCAGGTGGCCGCCCAGCGGAGGAGTGCTGACCCCCGAGGGCCCGCTCCGGGCCGGCTGGAAAACCAACTTCCGCTGCGCCCTGAGCAGCACGAAGCGCTTCGTGATGCTGTACGACCACTCAGGAGACCCCAACGACCCGCACAAAGTGTATGAGCTCTGCTCCAGTGTGGGGTGCAGAGGTGAGAAATGGGGAGGCTGCGGGTCAGGGCGGGGCAATGGTGCCACTCAGGGTGCTGGGACCTTGTTCTGTCCAGGGGTAGCCTCGGGACAGATCTGTGGTGTTAGAAACTGGTCTGGGAGAGGATGGTGCCAGGTTGGAGATCCCACGGAGGAAACTAATGGGGCCTATTGGGACTAGGGGAGGGGTCATGGGCCAGCTCAGTGTCTCAGGTCCCAATGCTGCCCCCATTCCAATTCTCCCTCAGAAGATCCAGGCATTAACCAGGGAGACAGCAAGACCCTTGAAGATGCCCCACCCACGAGGGTAAGGCTGCCGCCCCGCCCTCCTCATCCTGGGTAGGGTCTGCCACCCCTCACTGGGCCAGGGCTACTCATGCCAGCCCTGTCTTCTGCAGGATGGGCTCTCTGGGCCACGTCTGGCAGGAGATGCTGGTGGGAGTCCGGGGCCTGGACCAGCCAGGCCGAGCCCCATGCCCTGCGCCCCAAGCCCTCTGCGGGGCCCAGCTGGCTCCTCGGAGGACCTCCTGCTCCTGGCTCTGCAGCAGAGCCTCCTGCAGGCTGCACCAGGGGTGGATCCAGTCCCCCCAGAGGCCACTGGTGAGGAGCGGTGTTGAATGGGGTGCTCTGCCCTGGAAGGTGCCCTGCCCTGGAGGATGCCATGCCCAGTGGAGGGGCAGGCAGGACAGCAGAGCCCCTCGGGAGGGGGTGCGTGTCCAGGATGACACTGGCCAGGCTGAGCCAGCATAGCTACTCCACTGTGCTCCTCAGGTCCAGAGCTCCCTTCCGGGCAGCGGTACCTTCCGTGGGCTGTGGAGATGGCCCCCAGGTCTGGGTCCCAGCCCCAGGCCCAGACGACAGGTGAGAAGAGCCAGGGGATGTGTGGAAGTGGGAGGGGCTGGGGCACCAGCTGCCAGCTCAGGCCTTCCTCCTCAGACGCAGGTCCAGCCCCAGAGACCTGGCAGCCCCCAGCAGAGATGCAGCCCTGCACCTGGCAGCCCCCAGCAGAGGTGGAGCCCTGCACCTGGCAGCCCCCAGCAGAGGTGGAGCCCTGCACCTGGCAGCCCCTAGCAGAGGTGCAGCCCTATACCTGGCAGCCCCCAGCAGAGGTGCAGCCCTGCACCTGGCAGCCCCCAGCAGAGGTGCAGCCCTGCATCAAACCTGCCCCCAATGCCTGCACCCAGATGGCGGGGCCCAACTGCCTACAGCTCGGTCTGCAGGCAGAGCCCAGCCTGAGGGCCTTGCAGGTGACCATCATGTACAAGGGCCGCACGGTGCTGCAGGAGACGGTCGGGCGCCCAAGCCTTGTGCTCCTGTATGGCCCCCCCGGCCTCCCCGTTCAGGCCACAGAGCACCAGCTTGTGGCCTTCCCCAGCCCCGCTGAGCTCCCCGACCAGAAGCAGCTTCGCTACACAGAAACGCTGCTGCAGCATGTGGCCCCTGGCCTGCAGCTCGAGCTCCGGGGGTCTGGGCTGTGGGCCCGGCGCCAGGGCAAGTGTAAAGTCTACTGGGAGGTGGGCAGCCCCCTGGGCTCCGACAGCCCCTCCGCCCCCGCCCGCCTGCTGCCGAGGAACTGCGACACCCCTATCTTCGACTTCCGCACCTTCTTGAGAGGTCAGTGCTGCGCTGCCCTGGGACTGAGGCCCGCCCGCCCCTACCCGTCCCCGCCCCTCCACTCACCAGAGCCCCATCCTGCAGAGCTGATGGAATTCCGGGCTCGCCAGCGCCAGGGCTCCCCCCACTACACCATCTACCTGGGCTTCGGCCAGGACCTGTCAGCCGGGAGGCCCAAGGAGAGAAGCCTGGTCCTGGTGAAGGTGAGGTGCAGGGCCCCGTCGGGGAGGCTCCCTGCTGCAGCCCATGACTGACGGTGCCCTCCCTGCAGCTGGAGCCCTGGCTGTGCTGGGTGCAGGGCCCCGTCGGGGAGGCTCCCTGCTGCAGCCCATGGCTGACGGTGCCCTCCCTGCAGCTGGAGCCCTGGCTGTGCCGGCTGTACCTGGAGAACGTGCAGCGGGAAGGCGTGTCCTCCCTGGACAGTGGCAGCCTCGGCCTCTGCCTGTCCAGCTCCAACAGCCTATACGAGGAGCTGGAGCACTTCCTGGAGCACTTCGTCATGGAGGTGGAGACGCGAGCCTAGGCTGTCCCGGGCCCTCCCCGATCCAATAAAGAGGACTAAGAACCAGTGCTGGCGTCCTGACTGGGGCGGGCTCAAGGCTGGGCCAGGGAGGGAGGCGATCCCCACACCCACCCACACACAGGCCTCCCATGCACACACCCAACTTCCTCCGTATGCACAGTGAAGAAACTCACGCCACACGCTTCAGAGCCAATCCACTCTACTCGAAGGACAAAGCTCCAGGGGCTGCCTCTGTGCTGTGCCCAAGGCCCATGCCTGGCCTTCAAAACCCGCCCACACTGCCCTCTGCCCTGGGGGAGGCGGCGGAGTTGGACTAACACGTGAGCCCTTATTGACAGAACATCACCAACAAAGTGGGGGTTCCCTAAACAAGAAACAGGCAGCCTCTCTGTCCTCCAAGGTCCCCCGCTTCAGTAAAGGGTTCACCTTCCAAGTACTGAGTCAACTGAGAAGTTTCTAAAGATAATCCATTTTTGATAAATTAGAACACAATGAAACAGTGTATCTATAATGTACATATAAAAAAGTCCAGTTTAAACTGAGCAGGGCAGGTGCACAGACCATGTGTGATCACAGGAACCCGGAAAACAGTGCTGGGGGTCCCCAGAGCTTTCTGCTTCTGCCACTTCTGATAGCACTGCTGGGGACCAGGGCAGCAGCCTCAGCCCTCGGCGCCCTGGGTGGCCGGCTCCTCGCCCGCTCCCGGCCTCCGGTGCTTGCGCATGTGCCGGTACTTGTCCACGTACGCCTTCACCAGGTTGCCCACCTTCACGGGGTTGATCTCCCCGCTCTTGCTGTGGCAGATCTGGGGCCAGGGGGTGGCACAATTACCCAGAGATCCTTTCACACCCACACGTTTAGTGGTCAGTGACTGTGCCCTCTGCCCACCTCCCAGGGCCACTGAGGGTCCCACCAAGATGGCCAGACGCCTCAGGGTGTCACTCTGCTGTTTAGCCTACTTAACAAGCAACGAGGACGCTGTCCCAACCCCCGACACCACTCACCCTTCCCAAGCACCCACGAGGTGCCACGCTGCCACAGTTGCATGACCCAGGGCCAGAGCCCTTCCTCTGCTCGCACACCCTGCAAGCCGCCCGCAAGAGGGCATGGCTCCACCCGCCACGCACCTTCTGCACCGCCTTCCGGAGAATGTCCTTGTACTCGTCCTTGGTCACCTCCCTCTTCTGGTAGAAGGGCTTGATGGCCAGCTTCACCTCCTCCACCGCCCGCTCCTGCACATGCAGCTTCTTCATGTACTGGGGACGGGGACACGCGTGAGCGCCCGCACGCAGGCTGACGGCCAGAGCAGAGGCCTCGGGGGCCCCGGGGGAGGCACAGTGCTTCCTGCCACCCTGCCCGAGCAGCCCTGGAGGAAGGAGGGGTGGGGCTCACCTCCTCATTCTTGGCCTTCTCTGTGGCTGGCCGGGGAGCGGCTGTCCTCTCCTCGGAGTTGGTGGTAGCGGCAGCGTGGCCAGCCGGCTCTGAGGCTGTGGTCAGGACGGTGGGCACTGGGGCCAGGCTTGGTGCCACCCCGCAGCCCACCAGGGGAAGGCTCCCCTGTAGGATGAACTGGACCGTGGGCTGGCTGACCGGTGCATAGGGCGGGACGCTCGAGGGCACAGCCAGGGCGGGAGGCAGGTGGGGGCTATAAACCTGGGCAAGAGCACAGCCCGCTGAGCGCAGCTCCGATGCTGGCGGCACCCTCGACCCCTCACCTGAAGCGCTAAGAGCACCGGCCAGAAGTGGCGCTGCTGTGAGGCTGTCTGCCCCAGCTGGGCTGCCTGCCTGGCCCACGTGCAAGCTCACCTTCCTCTCTCCAGCCCAGGCACCCACCTGAGTGGGGTCCGAGTTGGGGAAGCCAGGATCCGGAAGCATGTAACCAGGAGGGGGCTCGGGGAAGGGTGCCTGCTGGGAGTCCAGCACAGGGGCCCCGTCTTCAGGTTCCCAGGCCTCTTCCCGGGGCTGCTGGGGCCTGTGAAGCGGTGTCCCTGAGGGCCAACACAGGGAAGGAGGGTGCTTAGCGGCCACAGGACGGAAGGCTGCTCCCCCCCCCCGAGAAGCAGCCCAGCGACAAGGACCACAGGTGGGGCTACAGCCTCCTCCTGGGCAGAGCCTGCATCACCCACGTGGCTACAGAGGCCCATGAGCTGCTGGGGGCAGGGATCCCCAGGGTGGCCGCTCCATGCCATCCTACACGCTGCCCCAGCCCACCCATAAGTGCCACAGGAGCACCCTACTCACGCAGGCCTCTGTCCTCAGCCAGAGTGCTGCCTGCCGCCTCCTGCAGGTTCCAGGTGACTCTCTTCACTGGGGCTTTAGCCCGAAGTACAGGGGTCTCACAGGGGCCTTCCTCCTTCCCCACCAGTGCCCCGCCCACGGCCTGGCCTCCCAGGGAGCCAGGCACCACGGCCATGGCCTGATCCTGCTGGAGGGAGACCTTCTCCTGGAGACCCTCCGCCCAGGGCGGGGGCTGCACAGCATCTTCACTATGGATCAGCGACACCTCCCTTCTGATGACAGCCACAGCCAGGCTGCTGTCCTGATGCTGGCTGGCGGGGGGCACCGCTAGGTTGGGTGGAAAACCTCGCTCTGGGGAGGAGTCTGTGCTCTCCGGGGAGGGTGGGGAGCTCATGTCATCAAGCTGCATGAAGATGCCTTCGTTTGAAAAATCTTCAAAGACATGACCCGCCTCGACAGAGTCACCGTAATCTAGGTCCTCAGGGGGACATTCGTCCGGCACCTCTGGCACAGGGGGAGCCTTCAGAGGGGCCTTGTCAGACTCAGCTCCTTCTGGCCAGGCATCAGCTCCTGCTGAGGCTGGCAGCCTGGCTGGGTGCTCCCTGCCAGGCCTCGGCTCCTCCTGGGGAACGGGTGCTGGGGAACCCTCCTTCACAGGCAACTTCCTCTCTGGGGAGCGGGAACGGGAACGGGTGCGGGAACGGGAGCGGGAGCGGGGCCGAGGCCGCTTTTCACGGGAACGAGGCCGCCGATGCTCCCGGGACCTGTGCTCCGTGCTGGGGGACCTGGATCTGTGCTTCCTCCTGTCATGGGAGCCCCGCCTGTCTCGGGGCCGCTCGCGGCTCCTCTCCCTGGGACGGCGTGGCCTCCAGGCCCTCTCCAGGCTGCTGGGGGGAGAGCACCCCCTCCCCTGAGACCTGGACCCTGACCGCCTTCTCTTCTTCCTCCTGCTCTCGCGGTGCTCCTGCGAGGAGCTGCCGGGGCTGCCGGAGTGCGACCGGGACCGGGACCTCCGCCGGCCTTGGCCCCGGGAGTCCCTCTTCCTCTCCCTGCTCTTGTCCTTGGCCTTCTTCCTCTTGGCTCGCTCATGGCTGCTGGAGCGGTCGCTGGAAGACCTCCGAACCCTGGCCTTGGCCCCGTGCCTCCTGGCGTGGTCCTCACCCGCCCGTGGTGACACAGACCTGGAGCTCCTGTCCCCAGAGTGGGAGCCTGAGCGGGGGCGTGAGCGGGCCCTCCGATGCTCCTGGGCGGTGGCCTGCCTCCTCCTGCCCTGATCTCTGCCGCGGGAGCTGGAAGTGGAGCGGGAGCGAGACGGGGACCGCAGCTCCACGATCCTGTGGGTGGTCAGCGGGGCGTCCGGCTCTGCCACAGCCACACAGGCCACCAGACGCTCTTCAGAGCCAAAGAAGGTGCTGTGGGGCGGCTGGTCCTCGTCTTCCCAGGGCTCCAGGGGGGACGGCCTTCGCGCCCGGGGGGCCGAGTCTGGGCCCCCGGCAGGCTCCTCCTCGCCCAGCCCGTCGGCAGGCCCCTCGCCCCGCAGCTTCAGCACGCTGGAGGAAGGCCCCCGAGAGGGCTCGGGCTCCGTCCCAAAGACAGCCTCCACCGTGTAGGAGGTGACACAGCGCACGGTCTGCAGGGGCGGGGCCTTGGGGCTGTGGACGGAGATGGTGCGGGTGATCTCCGAGGGCAGCAGGCCGGCGCCCAGGTGCTCGGGGCTGCTGCCTGCAGAGCTGGAGTCGGAGCCCGTGGGGTCAGACGGGTCGTAGATCTCGCTCTTGAGCTGCTTCGTCTTCCTGAGAGAGAAGAGGGGTGAGGGGTTCTCCTTCCTCTGCACCTTATTGTCCACAGGCCTGAACGTGTGGCAGAAGCCAGGGCTGGAGAGTCTGCTGGAATGCGCCGTGTTTCCAGGAATATTGATGCGGAAACTCTCAAAGGTTGAGCTGCCACCCTTCCCCCTGGAGGGTCCCAGCGGGGCCGGGGACTGAGCACCGCCTCCCGAGTGCATGCTGGGCTCCTGGGGGGCCCTGCCGCGGGGCTCGCCCTCTGCCTGGGGGCCAAGGCCAGGCTGCCCAGGGCCCTCCCTGCCCGTCAGCCGGCTGATGCAGGAGCTGGGGAGATCGACATGCTGCCCGCCCGCAGGGACGGGGGCTGTGTCCGCCCGCCCGCTGCCGTCCCTTCTCATCTTTGGTATCCTGGGGAGCTGGGAGATGTCCATTCTTCTGGGAGCTGGCTTTGGGGTCTGTCCTGGCACTGCACTCTTGGCTGGCAAGCCAGAGCCACTGTTTGAGACCTTAGGTGTGAATCTAAGAGGCACAGAGTGCTTTCTGTTGCCAACTTGGGGGTCGTCATGTCGTTTTAAGCCAGGACTGCTCACGTTCAACAAGTTCTGAGCCTGGCCTGAAGAAGGGGTCACTGAGGAGTCCGGTCTCACTGCAGCCCCCAGTGTGAGCGCAGGGACACAGGAAGGGCTGGACCTGCCTTGACAGCGAGGCCCAAGGCTTCCCAGGCGCCCCGAGCACGGTGCTGTGGGCTGCAGGCTGTCCCCGGGCCCAGGGTCTTCCCCTCGGGACATACCAGCTGAGTTTCGCTGAAAAGAAACAGGTGCTGAAAGACAAAAAGGCAGACAGGGCAGGCCTTCAGCCCTCGTCAGAAGGCTTTCTCTGAGGCACTCTGAGCTCCTCCTCTCTGTCCCCTGGGCAGGCAGTCCTGCAGGGGGAAGGGGGGCGCGCGGTGCCCCGGGGCGACACGGCTTGCCTTCTGCTCACCGTGTGCTGTGTGATCAGGACGTGCCCGAACCCATCACAGACCCTTTGGCAAGGGGGTGGGACAGAGGCCGGCTGCCTAGTCCCCACACTGGACTACCCCACCGCACCCCCAAACACCTGCCAGAACTCAGATCAGTGGGGGCTCCCTGCGGCTGGCTCTGGGGCGGTGAGCACACATGCCAGCCATGAGACGGCCGAGGGGGCCCGCGGGCTCCATCACCTGAAGTATCTGCTTGTAAACGCTGTTTAGAACTCGATGGGAAATTAATGGAGAAAGGTAACGGAGGAGACTGCCCTTCCCCTGCACGCTCTGTGAATGGAAGAGGCACTCAGTCCCTCTACTCGCCGTGTCCCTGGGGAAAGCGGTCTCAGTCTCCGAGGGTGCGGACGGAGGCTGCCCACCTGCCCGCTTGGCGCTGAGGGAGCCGTCTCGGTGGATGGTGATGTCAGCGCTGTCCATCATCAGGAGGCTCTGGCCTGACAGGATGCTGCCCAGCAGGTCAGGGACAGGGGCCTGGTCCACGTCTGTCTCGGGTACTGCGGCAGGAATGCTCCTCCTGCAAGCGCAGACCAGCCGTGCCACCGCTGGCGCCCCTGCCCCAGCCCCTGGGCCCCCCACAAAGGAGTGAGACCCACCCAGCAGCTCCAACTAAAGGAAAACAGCGTTTGGGTGAATCAGCTGACAACACTGACAAGCAAGAGCTGGCAGGTGAGAAGCTCCAGTTTTGCTGGTTCAGTTAATTCTTTCTTCTTCCCCAAAGGCTCCAGTATTAAACAAAACCCAGCCCAAAGCGCACGCAGCAGCCCGGCTCCTCTCTGGGCCCTCCCCGTGGGTGGCCTTCCCCGTCAGGGAGCCGAGGGGAGGGGCCGCGGAGGTGGCAGTCTGGGTGCAGAGCACCAGGCCAGCACGGAGTGCCACGTTGGGACCACTGTCCCTTGGCGCCCTGCCCCCTCCCCAGACCCACCTGGAGAGCCCCATGGAGATGGGCCTGGCCACAGGCTGGTGAGACTGCAGGGCTGAACGGGACAGAACCCTCCTCTTGGCACTCAGAGGGGAAGCAGGACTGGCAGACGGCTCTTCGCTGCTGGAGGGAGGACACAGGCCAAGGGAACGGTGACCCATGCCCGAGGCCCAGGGGACACCCACCAGCCCGCTCCACAGTGCCCAGCAGGACGGGCTGAGCACCGCCCCACACAGCAGACGATTCTCTAGGTTGGGGTCGAGCATGAACGCCGCTCTTTCCACACTGCCCACCTGAGAATGCCTGTGAGGCAGGAATCATCGCCCTCACCTTACAAACGGCAGCTCTGAGGCTTCCCTTCACCCACCACAGGGTGACGTGCCCCCTGTCCACACTAAGGAAGGAGGCAGGTGGTAGCCCGCTTCCCGACTCTGCAGTGGTGCCTGCACAGCACGGTCCCCCCAGTCACCTGTCGAAAGGGTCCAACTCATAGGGATCTCCAAACAGAGAGAGAGAGGCGGCCCCGATGTCTGCTCGCATCAGCCCCAGGGAGGGTTCCACAGGCTTGTACACTGACGGGATGCAGGCCCCGTGGGTCGGTCTCCGGAGGCCCAGCGTCCGCGCGATGCGACAACGAGCTGTGACTTCACTCTGAACGGCAGCAGCGAAGGAAAAGAACCACCCGCCAGTGAGACTGAAACCTGCTTGGGTATAAACCAGCAACACCCACAGCAGCCGAGTCCGTGCCAGCCCAGGGCCAACGGCTCCACGCACCGGAGCAGGCAACACACCAGGCACCTGCGGCCCGGCCCGTGGCGCGGACCTGAGGACTTTGGCCAGGAGAGACCTACTCCAGCAGCCCCAACACCAGGAAACAGACAGCAAGCCTCCCCGACAAGCCGGTGGCCTCTGCCTGTGCCCTGCGCCCCGGAAACCTCTTGTGGCCATCCGCAGCCTGTGCTGCAGAAACGCCCACCTCCCTGCACGTTGCTAGCAAACAGGAAGGGGCCGTGCCCAGGACCCCACGCCCTCTCCGGAGGAACTAAATCTGGCGTCACCTTTATCTTTTTCCCTTTTCTCTTCTTCACACGGCCCTGGCGTCTCTTGGACCTTGTCCCGGAGCTCCTGCTTCTCATGGTTGGTCTGGACTGGGTTTTCTTCCTCCCCAGCACTTTCTTCCGTCTTCCTACAGAGAGGACACTGAGGGTCCGTGCTTCACTGTGTGCACCCTTGGCGTCCCCTCCGGGGCGCGCCCGCACACCACCAGGACTCAGCATGGGGGCAACCACGTACACGCTCGGGCTCTTCAATGGATAAACAAACCGCAATTTAAAAACCCTGCTGGCCGAGGAGGGAGGGGTGGCCACGCACAGCGCAGCAAGGATGCTTGGCTTTGTGGACCCGACTTTAAGAACCACATAGGACTTCAGAGTCACGAAACAGAATTAAATTGGAAGAGACAAACCCTGACAACTGAGAGTGCAGTGACACTGGCCCTGGCTCTGTACCCCTGGGGGCTCCTCGGAGACATAAGGACGCGTGGTCCCACCTAACTCTACTGACAGGTCCTCACCCTGCCCAGCACGCGCACTGGCCCCTCGGGGCTGCCATGGGCTGGCTCAGGAGGACCAGCGGCAGCACGGGTGCCCAAACTCTCGACGCCCCTGCACCCAAGAGGCACAGGAACCCCGGCATGGAGGTAGGAACTCCAGGGAAGACAGGGGGACCGGTCCCCCCAGCACACACTATTGAAACACACACACCCCGTCTGCACCTGTGAGCTCACAATGGTGCTGGACCCTAAGTGACCTCACGGAAGCTGCCGAGCGATGCAATGGTGCTGAGGCCTGTGAGCTGAGGACAGACCAGGCTGTGGAAAGCCTGGCCCGAGAGCCGTGCGACGGGGCACCGGCTGGTGCAGGTCAGCCCGCCCTCACGTCCCAGCGCGGCCATGACCCCGTGCTCTGATGGAAACATGCCCACCCCCAGGCAACTGGCAAACAGAACCCACCCAGCCAGACTTCCACCAGAACCTGTGCGAGGCTCCAAACACCAGGCTGCAGCCAGGCAGGGAGCGTGGAGAGCGAGGCGGGCAAAGCTGACGGGGGACACTAGGACAGAAGGCCTCCACGACCAGAGGACACAGGGCGCTTACTGGGCACAGCCAGCAGCCAACACGAACCTTACTTGTCTGGATTCGATGACCTGTAACTTAAAATTCTATGACATTCATGACACAATTAGAACTTTCAACACTAACTGGCTGTTAGGCAATTTCTGCTCGTTTTCTCAGCCACAACGATGGAGCTGTGGTTAAACGTAAAGAAGAAAGACTCCGTCTCCTAGGAATAGACAGCAGAGCGTTTAGGGAAGAGGAGGGTGATGAGGAGGATGGCGGGGGCGGTGCGCAGCCCACTGGCCTCTGCTGCCCGTGCACGGGGTGGGCCGGCCTGTGTGTGAGAACTTCACCAGCAAGCAAACAAACAGAACCTCACGCAAAATAAAGCAAATGAGGCGTAACCACACACAGAACCACCTGTCACCTCGCCCAGGGGACGCCACATCCTTAGCTGGACACTCCCTAGGGACAAAGGGCAGCACCTGTGACTCTCACTCAGTTCTCTGTGCAACAGGAAGCGAGTGAGACACACATCACGATTGGGAAGTGGGGTTTCTGACATCAGAAAAAGGACACACACGTGTAAGACACCAGAAGTAAAGGCCACGACGCTGAATTTTAACTTGACCCGAGGATGGTCTCCTAGCTCTGTCCACTCGAAGGGCTACACACACTGACCGACACAGGCTCCATGGAGAGGCCGCACAAGGACGCACAGGCCTGCACGCACTAGGCACATCCCAGAGCAGTGGGCCCCCATGGCGCCCAAAGTGGGGAACGGCACGGAGACCCACCGGGACGAGGCCGAGTGCTGGGAGAGTGTGGGCAGCGCAGCTGGTGGAGCTGCCAGGAGCGTGTGCACACGCCCGCAACACGACTCCGGCAGTGCACACAGCACCCTCCTTCCTCAGCCCAGAGGCCACCCACGGGCCACACTCACGAGGACCTGCAGCAACACACAAACATTTCCCGGACACAACCACGGGGCTCAGCCACTGCAGAGCGGCTGCCCAGAGCACACTCAGGATGTCATCATGCCTGTCGAGGACGGACAGACTGACCCACAGCAACAAAAAGGCCAGCAGGGCCCTGGCTGGTTTGGCTCAGCGGTTAGAGCGTCGGCCCAAGGACCAATGAGCTGCGGGTTCAATTCTAGTCAAGGGCACATGCCTTGGTTGCGGCTCGTCCCTGGACCAGGTCGGGGTGGTGCAGGAGGCATCCAGTAGATGTGTCCCTCTCACATCAATGTTTCTCTCTCCCTCCCTCCCTCCCACTCTATCTGAACAAAAATGGAAAAATGTCCTCGGGTGAGAATTAAAAAAAAAAAAAAAAAAAAAGGCTGGCAGGGCCACCAGAGGGGCCAGGAGCGCAGGGCGGGTGGGGTGGGAGACTCGCTGCTGCTCCTGGGGGGGGGGGGGGGGGGGGCGGCACACTCCTCCTGCATGGGTATCTTGGTCAAGGTGATCTTTTATTTTTTTATTTTTATTATTATTTTTTTTTATCCTCACCTGAGGACATTTTTTTTTTTTCATTTTTTGTTCAGATAGAGTGGGAGGGAGAGAGAGGAAGAGAGAGAGAGAGAGATAGAAACATCGACGTGAAAGGGACACATCGAGTGGCTGCCACCCACACGACCAACCAGGGCCGGGGACAAACTGCAACCGAGGTACATGCCCCTAGCGGGAACCGAACCCGGGCCTCTCTGGACCGCAGGCCGACGCTCTAACCGCTGAGCCAAACCGGCCAGGGCAAGGTGATCTTTTAAAGCCCACAGATGACCCACTGAATAAAAGAGAAACCCACGCACCCACAGTGACACCCATGAACACTCGCAGGGAGGGAGCGGCTGCCCAGAGCAGCGTGCCAGAGGCCCACGGTGCTCGCTGAGGTGACTGCACCCGCACCACCTGCAGCAGCGCTCCCACGGGGACTGCGACCTGAGGGAACTGGGTGCAGAGACGAGCCAAGTCCTGTGCTATCAGAGACATGTGCCCAGCACCGCGCCCAGCTTACTTGCTCTCCTCCTCCGCTTGACGGGGGCCCGTAGCGTCGTGGGGCGCTGATACACCGCAGTGCTTAGACCAGAGGCAACGGCGTTGATGGTCTCGTCAAGCAGAGAAGACACCAGGTACCTCGGGACATGCTGCACAGCAGGGGGTGTGGGTGGGCAGGGCGCCGCCAGGCTCACTCACACACCACCTTCCCAGAGAGCACCCTGGGCAATGCCACCATGGGGACACACACACACAGCCCTGGGCCCACCTCCACCGCTGGCATCAGCCTCTTGCTTCAACAGACCAACTGTGGGGTGCTTCCCAAGGGCAGGGAACAGGTGGGGACAGGCCCAGTGGGAAAGGAAACCTCCCAAGAAGCAGGTCCAGGGCCAGGGCGGAGGAGGAGGAGGGCCAGGCAGGCTCAAGGAGCAAACGGTGCTCCAGCAGGGACACAGGCAGAGGCTCAGGACGTCGGGACGCCAGGCGTCTGCTCTGGGAGCTGGGGGTGGCAGCACCTCCGTCTTCTCCCCCACTCTCACCCAGGGATGCCCCCACAGGTGGACACCTGACGCAGGCGACGGCACGCCCTGCAGCCCCGGGCAGCGCCCCACAATTGGAGGGGGCACCCACCTGGAAGGTCCGGGCAGTGGACATGCGGTTCCGGTTCACGGTGGCTCGGACACGCTCACTCTGCCGAGTCCTGGCAATGGCCCGGATCCGCCCTGCGCGAGGCCGCAGCCGGCTGGCGGTGGGCACCACATCGACCAAGAGCAGGGAGACCTCCTCCTCGGTCACGGGGTCTGCATCTTGGAGGAAAGGAGATCCTGGGCCACTGTCAGCCAGGGCCTCCAGGCAGGCAGGGCCCAAGCCTGGCCCCCAGCTCCCACCCCACTCGACAGCAGCCCTGACTGCCCCCTGCCCTGGGTGCAGCGGTCAACGAGGAGGCAGCACTACCTGCAGGAGGGGCAGTGGCTCCGGGGCCGGCACATTCCGGACAGAACCACTCGTCCACCGGCACCTCCTGGAGAGGGGGGTCCAAACACTCCATGTGGTACCTGCAGGAGCAAAGGACCAGTCAGACAAGGGCCCAGCCTCACTGTTACAACTCGGTGCCAGAAAGCAGGCGTCCAGATGCGCCCAAGCCCACAGTGCAGCCTGCTCCGAGCCGAGCTGCGTCCCGAATGCACACGTTGCTGGCATTTGGGGATGGGGCCTTAGGGGGGGGATTAGGGTTCAATGAGGTCGTGAGAGTACGACTCTGATCCTCATAAGAGTGAGGGACACAGGGCTCCCTCCCCCCGCAGAGCAAAGCCCTGTTAGGACATAGAAGAGAAGTGTCCAGAGCCAGAAACCACCTGCCAGAAGTCTAGACCCCACGGTCCCACCAGAGGACACGCAGAGGCTGCCCTGCTCCGGAGGCTGGCATGTCACGCTGAGACCCTAGTCTTCTAAGTTCCTGCAGTCCTTCCTTCCAGTGTTCTGGGGGACAGACCTCTACACAGGCTTCTGGGCATCTCCTCCCTCCAAAGGGGCCCCCAACAGTGTCCAAAGTCCCCACAGGAGACCACTGCATGGAGGGACCGGGCTAGGAGTGCGGCAGCATGACCGTGTGGGCTACGCAGCGGACTGGCAGGTGCCACAGAGCCACCCTCACCTGGGAGGCTGGTCTGGGCCGGCCGAGTCGCCCACTTGCCCGCTCCTGCCCTCACTGCAGGCGGCTCCGAGAGCCCCCCGTGCGGAACCTGACGCTGCTCAACCCAGCCTGAGCTGATGCAGAGAGTGCTGTTTGCGGGAAGTCATCAGAAGCGCTGCCTGATCCTGATCTATGTCAGCTGCTTCTGTCCAGTTTCCAAGAAAAGCAGTTTGGGGACAGCCACTGCCATGGGCCGACTGTGCCAGAATTCTCCAAATTTATTCCAAGACCCCAGACAGCCCTGAGCAGGCAAATCCCCCGGAACAGCACATGAACCCCACGAGGCCGAGCCCAGCTCCAGTTCAGGTTAATGACCACACACCACTCACAGAGCTGAAACAGCTGAGGGTTCAGTGAGACCCAGGATGGACAGGAGGACACTGCCCTCCGTGAACCCTCCTGGGACTTCACACAAGAAGCACGGGGAGCACCCCAGAGCTCCAAGTTGACTCCAGCCTGAGACGATCCCCACCCCCGCCAGTCTCAGGAGCAAAACCAGGAACCAAGTGGTCACTTCTCCTGCCTTCCAAGGATCCAACATAGTCCAGCTGCTGCTCTCCTCCCCACGCTCCAGGGGTAGAGCAGAGGCCATGGGTTCCTGGCAGGTGCCCAGGCTGGCAGCCAGTGCCCACTGCCCACCAGGACAGCGCCCGCAGCCCCACCTCTCAGAGACCTCTGGCTCCCGTTCAGCCAAACTGCCCTCCTACCCCACTGGGACAGCCCGCTGCATGGTCCAGAGGCCCTAAGCTCCTCCCTATGAATACATGCCTTTAAATTAAAAAATCAGAAGCTTGCCCTGGTGGTTTGGCTCAGTGGTTGGAGTGTCAGCCTGTGGACCGAAGGGTCGTGGGCTTATTCCTGGTTGAGGGCACGTACCTCCGTTGCAGGTTCATTCCCTGGCCTGTCAGGGTCGTGCAGGAGGCGGCCAATCGATGTCTCTCTCTCACATCGGTGTTTGTCTCTCTCTCTGTCTCTCTCCCTTGCTCCCTCCCACTCTACTGGAAATGCAATGGAAAAATATCTTTAGGTGAGGATTAAGGACACACACACACACACACACATCTCAGAAGTAACCCATGCCTACTTTATGCAACACTGAAAGAACCTAGCATTTTCACGGACATAAAGATGGCCTGTGATCCTGTTTTTAAATGAGTAGTGAAACAATTTTAGAGTTGTGATTTTGTTATTGTTAATCCTCACCCAAGGATATTTTTCCATTGACTTTTTTTTAGAGAGAATGGAAGGGAGAGAGAGAGAAAGACATTGATGTGAGAGAGACACATTGATCAGTTGCCTTCTGAAGACTCTGACAGAATCTGCGGATTGAACCTGCAACCCACTCCTGGTCTGGGAATCGAACCCGAGATCCCTTGGTCCGAGGGCTGATGCTCTAACCACTGAACCAAACCAGCAAGGGCTAGACTTGTGATTTAAAAAAATTTTTTTTTCTTTATTGATGTTAGAGAGGAAGGGAGAGGGAGAGAGAGAAACATCGATCAGAGACAGAAACATCGATCAGCCACCTCCTGCATGCTCCCTACTGGGGATCAGGCCCACAACCTGGCCATGTGTCCTGACCGAGAATCAAACCGGTGACCTCTTGGTGCAGGGTCGACGCTCAACCACTGAGCCATACCAGCCGGGCAAGACTTGTGATTTTTAACTTGAAAGAATTTACTGTAAAATTTTTTCGCAGACCAGACTAGAAGTCTAGGGATCGTGGTATTTGTTAGGATTTTTACGTACTTGGGTTGTTTTATCTGTTAAGTAATTCACGCACGTGAAGATAAAGTCAATACGTTGAACTTATATTTCTACTTTATAACACTGAAAAAAAAATTAACGAAGTTGTAAAACTCTCAGAGTCACTATTAAAGTTACTCAAAAACAGCCCTTGATGTAAAGAACGAGGCCACCATCCAGCAGGGGTTGGGGTGGGGGCTGCAAAGACAGGGCCAGTGACCAGGGCCACAGGGGCCAGGCTCTCCTCCCCTGGCGCCGTGCCCAGTTGTCCCAGGCCCTTCCTGCACTGCCCAGGACCTGTGTGTGCACAGTTCTCGCGCTGGCCGCCCGCTGGGCCGTGTCCCCGTGCACCGCACTGCTCAGCTGCTCACTCAGTCCACAGCACACCGTCCCTGCGCGTAGCGGTGGCCAGGGCAGCACTGGGTGCTCGGGCCTGCGGGACACCAGGCCCATGCCTGTCCTCCAGGCCAGAGACCCGGTACTGAGGGGCCATCGCCACGGACACAGCAACTTTGAGGAATCCCGAAAAGCAAAGACCACCAGATCAGTGAGCTGTGAAAACACGCTGTGAGCTGTGACTTGTGGAAAGGAGGGAACACAACACGCCCGGAGGATGTGGGAGACCAGAGGGCGGGCACAGAGCCCAAGCCTGGGACGGTCTGCACTGGAACCCACAGAAGCACCTGCAGGCCCCATCCCCCCTGGGCTCCAGCCTTCCTGCCTCCTGTTTCACAGCCCAGCCCTCAAAACTGCTACTCGTGCCCTGGCCGGTTTGGCTCAGCAGTTAGAGTGTTGGCCTGCAGTCCAGAGAGACCCGGGTTCGGTTCCCGCTAGGGGCACGTACCTCGGTTGCAGTTTGTCCCCAGCCCTGGTTGGTCATGCGGGAGGCAGCCACTCGTGTCCCTTTCACGTCGATGTTTCTCCCTCTCTCTCTTCCTCTCTCTCCCTCCCACTCTATCTGAACAAAAAAACCTGGAAAAACGTCCTTGGGTGAGGATAAAAAACAAAAACAAAACTGCTACTCGTTGCCCAACAGAAAGTTCCAGATCCACCAGCCTCCTTGGATTCTTTCACTACCTCTTGGGGTATGTGCCCCAAAAGCAATGGTTTCCAGAGTCCCCTCAAAACAATTTCATGGCAGACAAATTTTTCAGACATACAAGGAAACACCCACGGAAGCTGCAGGACAGGCATGACCCAACAGTGACAGAAGGAGGCCCTGGGAGCCAGGGCGGGCCACAGGCCGAGCAGCTGCGGGAGGTGGGAAGTCACGAGGGCCCCTGCTTTGCAGCCTGGCCAGGCAGAGGGAGGGCTGGCCCCACGTCCCCATTTCTCGGTTTCCCTGGCCCTTCCTCTTTGTCTAGATGTACTGTGTGCCTCTCTCCGAGCAGCCTCAGAATATTTTGGGAACACGTGGAGGGTATAAATGACAATGATCAAAGGGCCTATAGGGCCTGCTGGCTCCCGGCCAATGTCATGAAACCCACAGGGCTGACGGCCGGCAGTACTGCCAGGTGCTGGGACACAGACGTCCGAGTTCAGGGTCCTGGCGTCCCCGAGGACCACTGTGCAGGTCTGTGGGATGTCTGGCCAGCAGCACTGCAGGCTTTCCCTCTAATGGGCCACGCTCTATGGCGCACAGACCTTCTGTGTGCCAGGGACTCAAGGGCCTCATTCTGTTTCTCCAACTCCAGGGAGAAATGCCAGCTATGGACGGGCCAGCAGGCGGGCCCCACACTTACCCAGCATCACAGCCATCGCAGAGGAGCAGACGGTCCTCCCGGTCACTGCGGCCACACACCTCACAGAAGGTCGGGTCCTCCTCTTCCTCCTCTTTGGCCCTGGCGCTCTCCACTGGGACCTGGAGGCAGAAGGCACTGCTGTTCACGTGGCAGATGAAGCCCAGCCAGTCTACACAGCAGGACGGTCCTGCCGTTCACCCAGAGCTGCGCAGTCAGTGTGAGATTTCGATGTGCTCCGTAGACCATCCCAGAAGCCCGGAATTAACACACACACACACACACCGATTTTTATGTTTTGTGACAACTTCAAGGTAGTTAACCAAGAAAACACTGATCCAACAGATCGAGCGGTGCCCACAGGACAGCCCACAGGAGAGCCCACGGGATAGCCATGGGCCGAAGGAAGCAGGGGAGGCAGCAGGGCCCCGATGCTGAGGGAGGTGACTGCGAGAACAGGGAAGCAGCTTCAGGGACCAGGCACTGACCTCTCGAGAACAGTCACATCATTAAGGACACAAAACAGACTCCACCCTCAGTCACAGCTGTGCTGAGACGCTCCCACATGACAGGCGTTCTCAGGGGCACCATCAATGAGTTGCAATCACTCAGACTGTCAGGTGCAAGGTCTGTGGACATGCCCCCTGCTCACTGCCTGCCAGCCCCACCCCAGGATACTTCTGGCAGCTGTCAGCAGCCCCCAGGTGACAAGCCAGACATGCCCTCTGCTATATCCTAGTGCAGGCAGGGAGCCAGGCTGCCCCGAGGCCCTGTACCTGTGCGGCCTGTGGCGTCACCGTCAGACCGCTCTCTCATGGACTCTCCCCCCTGCATCTCCCGTCACTACAGGGGAAAAGCTCGGGGTCCACATACTTAATCGGCAGATTCTCCGAGCAACTAAAGGGTGCCTACGAGGAGACGGTCAACACCCCCGAGGCCTCAGGCTGCCCAAGGCCCAGGCTCTGGGCAGGCGGGCAAAGGGCCCGGGCAGCAGAACCAAAGCTGCCCCTGCAGCACAGACCCACGAGCGTGTGGTCTCAGCAGAGACGTGCCAGCGGTCTGTGCGCTTGGTGAACCAGAAGCAGGTCTGCAGCGACGAGGCCCTTGGGGTTTTCTGGGGCTCAGATCTGACGTGCATCTCTAGGAGTCTCTCTAATGCTCGACCTTGACATCAGAAGATGTGTGGAGGCCCTTCAAGTCTCTAAAAAGCAGAAAAGCCATCCGAAACCTGGTCCCAAGAGAACCGGCCTCCTCCCTTTGCCCAGGCTGCGCCTGAGCTCCCCTCTCCATGTGGCCGCCGCTGAGACCAGCTCTGAGGCACAGGAGAGGGGTGCGGGTGTGAGGAGGAGGAGCCTGAGGACTGCTGCCTCTGCGTCACCTGCCACGGCCCGCCTCCCCCCAGAGCACACACGGAGGCAGACAGGCTACCCGTTCACGGCTGTGAATGGCATTTTGGTGGATTTCTAAGCAGCATGGAACCAATCCTCACCTGTCTTGGGAAAGCAACTTTGAAAGCGTGTTTTCCCATGAGACAGGGACCATGTCGTGGACTCGAGTAGGATTCTCCCCACAGTGCTGACACTCACCTTCTTCAGGACTTTTCCACCAAACTGGGCTCGAATACAAATGCATTTAAAGATGGTCCGATCAACTGGACAAGAATTGGCGTTCTGTAAAAGACAGAAACTGGTCAGGGCCTGTGCGATCCCTCTCACCACCAACATCACACTGAAAACAGACCCCCCAGACTCTGTCCAAAGTGCCTGCACACGAAAATCAAAGGTTTACCGACGTCTCCGCGTGCCGGTCCCAGTGGAAGAGGGAAAGCTGCAGAGGCTCGTTCACAGGCAGGAAGGGAATGGGGTGGACAAGAAGGAGCGTGGGGCCGGGGCCAGCTACAGGCCTTTACCAATGTTCCTGTGAGACTGCTTGACATTTCTCAGTAAACCTGGAGGGTTTCACTCATCAGATACACTTCGAATACCTTCTCCTTGCCTTACTACCAGTGTTTATGCATACGAGTTCCTTGTTGTACACAACGAGGTGCACTTATTTAACTATGATTCGACATGGCCCATGCAGCCACCACCCAAGCCCCCGGCCCGTCTGCTCCTGGGGTCTGGGCACCTCTGGCCCCCCCAGGCAGCCCCGCTGTGCACACCCTCAGACACGTCTGCCAGATGCACTGGGTCCTTTCTCCGCTGGCTCTCAGGGTCCTGTGCACTCCTGTGGGTGGACACGTCCCCACGTGTGGTGGCTCTGCCTTCCAGAAGCCTCTGGCGGCTCTGCAGCTCTGTCGCCTTATGGTGCAAACACGGCGGTGTCCTGTGAACCCCAATGACTCCTGCGCTCATGTCCGTGTGTAAATCTCTCCCTTGACCGTCCGTGAGCCCTGTCCGCAGGCCACACGGCTCTGCACGATGTGAGCTGCCCGACCGTCACACACGCTTACAGGAGAGCCCTCTCCGCGACGTGAGACACACCACCACCCGCTGAGTACACCATCTCACATGCTCCGCGGTCTGGCTTCCATTTCTAGACCCATTCCACCATCCACACAGGTGACAAATTGTAACACCAGGAGGTGCCTTCTCCCTTCGGCAGGTCTCGGCACGCTCTCCTGCAGGAGCCGCACGCCCCACCAAGCGCTGGGCTCTGGGAACCTGCCTCGCCACTGCCCCTCGGCAGGGAGACTTCCCTTCCAGATAGCGGTCCTTCTTGACTTGCTCTCAATTGTCTTAGAAAAGCCCTTTAAAAGTCTTTGTATGACTTACTCCTCAGTCCACTTAATTCTCAACCTTTGTTCACCTCGTATCCAAAAATCTTGCTGAATTCCAACAGTTCCCTGACAAAGTGTCTGCACTGGAGACAGACGGCACACACGCTGTCGTGTTCCTCAATTTGAGGGAGGGCTTTGCTTGCCCAAAAATCTTAGCCTCAATCTGACCTGGGCTGCAGACCTGCCACAGACAGGCACTGAGCACCAGAGGCAGCGGGACGCCTCCGAGGATGCACGGCGCCAGCAGCCGCGTGGCCAGCAGGAGCGCTGTCGCGGTCCTAGGTCACACAACCTCGCCGGACAGTGATGTTTCTGAGCTACCCGGGGAATGGGGAGATGGGGCTGGGTGTCCAGGCTACACCATCGCTGCCAACCCCGCTGGGTCACACCACACTGCGGGGGGGGTGACCTTCGCTGTCCACGCTGGTGGAGTTATGGGCGGGTGCGAGGAGACAGAAATGCGGCACAGGTAAGTTCCCCAGGACAGTATCAGCACGGGGTGCACAGCACTCATCCTTGAACCAGTCTACATCTTTGGGATTTTCACAGAAAGTTTAAGAAGTAGGAGTACCACTTCTCAAGCTCATCAGGAGGTAAGTTTCTGCTAAATATCCTTCACCTGCTCTTGGACAGCCCTTGACTTGCAGGTCACCATGACTCAGCACCGTCAACCCTCACGCCCCCTTCTGCATCTGTGAGATGACACACCCCACCGCGCAGCGCCATGCACCTGAGCACCGCTGAGTCCTGGGCTGCAGGTTGCCCCGCGGGTCACTGACCCATCAACAATGCTCCCCTCGTGCCTCCCTACAGTGCACATCCCCACAACCTGAGAGTCAGCGGCACAGGAGGAAGCCAAGACCATGCAACAACTCAACCCTGTGGCCCCAACTTCTGCTGCAGAGCGAGTCGGACCCAGCAAGGGGCCAGGCACAGGCTGGGTCACGTAAACAGACAGGGGTCACCCGTTCCTTTGGAGGAAGAGCCCCAAAGAGAAGCCGCCTCACCTTGGACCATTCCACGATACAGTCCAGGCAGAAGTAATGGGCACAGTTCTCTGGTGTCCCCACAGCCTGGTCTCTGAAAGCATTGAGACAAATCGGGCAGCTCTCGGCATCGTCATCAGAATTAAACGCACCGCTGGCCTCCAGCTTCCCCTGAGTATCTGCTGCCGCCGCTACTTCCATGTCCTCATCGTCTTCGGAATCCTCAGACCCTTGAGAAAGAGGAAACGTAACGTGTGGGCTGGAGCAGTGGAAGTGAGCGGAGCTGCCATACCCAGGAATCAGGGTCCAGAGTCCCATACTTGAGGGACAGACTTGGTCTGTCCAGCAGCCCCGCCAGGTATGACTGTCACCGGGCACCTCACCTAACGCTGCTTCAAGCCAAGGAGACACGGCACTGGCTGAGCAGCCACAGCAGCTCAAACCCCCGCCCTGGAGCAGAATCAGACCCCACGGGGCAGGGCACCACTGGGTTAACTGCCCAGGCCAGCAGCCTCCGAGGGCGGCATGCACTCCCAACGCCTCCTCAAAACACGGTGTGAAAGAACCATCCAACTTCAGAGAACACTGCCCTTAGTGGTCCCCTACTTTCCTTTCTTTTGGGGTATAAAAAGCACAGGTTCTGCCCAGCCGGTGTGGCTCAGTGGTTGAGCATCAACCCATGCACCAAGAGGTCGCCGGTTCAATTCCCAGTCAGGGCACATGCCCAGCCCAGGGTGTGGGCCAAATCCCCAGTGGGGGACATGCAGGAGGCAGCTAATCGATGTTCTCATCAATGTTTCTCTCTCTTTCTCCTTCTCACTTCCTCTGTCTTTAAAATCAATGAAGAAAAAGAAAAAAAAGCACAGGTTCCTAACCAGTCAAGTTGGCCACAAGAGTGCTGGCCACTGTCTGAGAGGTTTTGAGGCTGGGGCTTCACCAGCAGAAACTTAAGGGAGATACTTTTGGTTGAACACAGCACATTCAATGTGGTTAGTTTTCTGTCCTTCCCAAGCTCTTCTAAAATAAAGACCCAAGTGCACATGGACAGAGAACAGATGACAGGTGTGGCAGCCTCACCTGCCCCAAGACTCTGCCCGTCCAATCCCTCCGAGTGTGGCACCGACCAGTGCCCACCTCGGCTATCGCCCCATGACCCTGCTGTTATGTGGCAGAGAAGTTACCAGGTCGGCTCAGCCTATCAGGAGAGCTCTCCAACAGCAGTGTCCTCCAGCTGGCTGCAGAGAAGTCGGAGAGGCACTCCTGCGGGGTGGCCAAACGCAGCCTCCAGGAACTGTGAACAGTGTCCCCCCGACTCTGGAGGAGGATGCTTGGGCCTCAGATGAGAACTGCAGCCCCACTAACTTGATGTCAGCCCGGTGAGACTGAGCAGACGACCAGCCGCCCGCACCCGCACAGCTGACCCAAGGAGCAGAGAGGCTGAGTGTGCTGCACTGAGCTGCTATGTCTGAGGTCATCTGTTACATGGCAAGAAAAAACTAATAAAATGGGGTCCCCAAAACTTTGGGAGAGAGCAAGTGGAAAGCAAAGCGACAGCTCATTTCCCATTCTGCTGAGGACGAGGGGCAGACGCAGGCGGAGGCCGGAGGAGCTGACGCTTCTGATGGACCTCTGAAGGCTCAACAACTGAATGGAAGGCAGAGGGTCGGCCAGCTGAGGGCCCTAGAACCTCTGCAGCACCTCGGACCACAGAGCCATGCCTTCAACATCTCTGGCAGCGACCACCAAGAGTGAGAGTGGACAAAGACGCACACAGGGGTGCAAGGCTGAGCCGTCTGCCTCCTCGCCCTGTCAGGGAGCTGGACTCGTGTGGCAGCGAGTGGCAGGCCGGGAACCCCAGTGCGGATGAGGGCAGGGTCTCCAAGAAGGGCGGAGCTTCCATGATGACCACGATGGAAGGAGACAGAGCGACTGGGGCCTGGCATCAAGAAGAAGAGGCTGACAAGGAAGGGCGGCACCCTGAGCAGACCGGGTGTGTGTGCAGCTCCCTGCGGGGCATTCATGTACACAGTGCAGAGCGAGGAAGGAACGGGGAAGAGTCCTAACATCTCACCTTTCACGGTGAGACCTGAAGAGACAACATCCAAGTTGAAAACTCAGCAAATAGCAACACAAGTGATTTTCAGGAACAAACATAAGGGCAGGAAAAGTAACAGGGCGAGCACAAAGAGCTCCCACAGGAGCAGACCTGGAAAGCATGGGCCTGTGCGGAGGCAGTAACGATGCCCCTGGAAGAAACCCTTCCCAGCCAGAGACATGGCTACTCTCCACGCGCCTCAGAGATGGTGCTGGAGGAAGAGGGGTGTTAGATTGCGTTTCAGCTGCCCTCAGCTAGGACTACACGCGGCGCCTCCTCATCCTCCACAGGCCACATGCCTGAGTCACCATCCCTTCTGGGCACTGTGCCAACTGTCCCTTCACAGCACCCTACCCTCAGCCCCAAGTCCACCACCTGGCTAACACCTCCTGCCCTTCAGATCACTGCCGAGATGCGTCTTTCTCTGGAAGCTTCCCCTCCCCACCCTAGGTCCACCGAGTTCTTCCCCTTCCCGTGACACCCCTGGTTCACCCCATTTTGGCATCTATTACCCAATACCACAACTGCTTCTTTATGCCAGTCTTTGCTGCTGGGTGGTGGGCTCATGGACAGCAAGGACCCCAGACGAGCTGGCTCCTGCCTTCCCTCAAGCCCCTGGCCCCCATCCTCTATCCAACAGGTCCTCAAACCTCCGCTGGAGAGATGAACTGACAGCACCTCCCATCCTCTGCCTTCAGCCCTGTCCACGCCCAGGGCCTGTGCTGGGACCTGCGCAAGGAAGCCTAGCCCCAGCCCGATCTCGGGAAACAAGCAGGAGAGCCACGCACTCTCAGGACAGAACCCGTGTCCCTGCTCAGAACTCACAACCTCACTCTGAAAGAGCATGTCACCAACACACACCGCCACCCCCGTTCCCTCATGAGCACTGTCCCAAACGGGAGGGGCTCCCTTTCTGGAACATGCTCACACTCACAACCACAGGAGCTCGAAAGGCTGTGATGACAGATCACGGTAGATGTGTTGGGACCACACGTCTCCTGAACACTGCCCATGTCAGAAGGAAAGAGGTGGTGAGCAGACTCCCAGGGCCCAACACCCTTGGTAGAGGGCCAAATGGGCCCCTCCTGCAGGGAGGCGACCAGAACTGGGTTGGGACAGGGCAGTCCACCCTGGGGACCTTGCAGGCCACGCAGCAGCCAGGGTGGGTGGAAGGGACGGGGAAGAAGGCACCACGAACGCACTCAAAGCTCAGCAGCATGGCCCTCAGGCAGCACAATCACCCATCACAGCAAAGGTCCGGGCACAGAAGTTTAAGGGCACAAACGTCAACCTGCACGTGCCAGCGCCCTCAGGGGTCCTGGGCAATAGAACAAGAGCGAGCACAGGCCGGAGGTGTGGAGCCGCCGAGTCCGGCTCGGGGCCTGGGCCAGGGCATCGAGCCCTCTGCTCATTCTGCCAGGAAGTATAGAAGGCTGTCTGTCTCTCCCTGGAACAGCCCATTGCTGCTGTTTTGCACTCTTGCACATTTTAATCTCCTGCCCTCACTCGAGAAGAGACCTAGCAGATCATGTCATCAAGCGGAAAGGAAGTGTTACAACAAAGTAAGCCATCACCTCAGAGACACGGAGGACTCATGGCGGGAGACTGTCCCACAAGGCCTGATCTTCCAAGGATTTTCTGCCCAACTCCTCATGCCTCAGTGGCCAGCGTGATCAAGGCAACAGTGTCACCAGGACGTTTTATAACCAGCTGTCCCATCACAGCGAGGAGACACAGGAAGCCACTTCAAGGGCAGTGTTCTCACCAGACCCCTCCTCCAGGTCCCCCTCCTCGTCTTCTCCTTCGGTGCCGTCGCTGAGCTCACTGCCCACGTCATCCTCGGAGCCCCCGCTGTCGTCATCGCCGCTTTCTTCTAGACCAAGACAGGCAAAAACACAGGCCGGGGCAGAGTCACAACTGAGGCAGAGCGGGGCCTGGTGCACAGGTGCAGAGGCCTGCAGAAGGCACCTGCCACGGGCAAGCCCTGGCTGCCGTCGGGACAGCGAGGTGGGGCTGGGTGAGGACAGATGTAGGAAAAGTAGAAACCTTTTGCTCTATTTACATCTGCATTGCTTGCAATAAAAATAAGAAAAAAAGAGTCCAGGTCAGTTTGGCTCAGAAGTTAGAGCATCAGCCTGCGGACAGAAGGGTGGCATGTTCGATTCTGGTCAAGGGCACATACCTGGGTTGCAGGGTTTTGTTTTTTTTTTAAATTTATCTTTTTTGTTGAAAGTATCACAGCCCTGGCCGGTTTGGCTCAGTGGTTAGAGCGACGGCCTGCAGATCAAAGAGTCCCGGGTTCGAATCCGGCCAAGGGCATGTACCTCAGTTGCGGTTCATTCCCAGCCCCAGTTGGGGTCGTGCGGGAGGCAACCAATCAATGTCTCTCTCTTTCTTCCTCTCTCCCTCCCGCTCTATCTGAAGATAAATGGAAAAATATCCTCGAGTGAGAATTTTTAAAAAAGAACGTATTACAGATGTCCCTCCTTTCCTCCCCCATTGACACCTTCTTCCCCACTCCTGCCCTGGATTGCAGGTTTGATCCCCAGTCGGGGTCCTGTGGGAGGTAACCAATCAATGTGTCTCTCTCACATTGATGCTTCTTGCTCTCTATCCCTCCTCCTCTTAAAAAAAAAAAAAAAAAATCGATGGAAAAATATCCTCGGGTGAGGATTAACCAAGGGAAAAAAATGACTGAAGAGCCCAGCCAGTGTGGCTCAGTGGACTGCGCATCATCCCAGGCACCAAGAGGTCATAGGCTGACTCTCATTCAGAGCACGTGACCAGGTTGTGGGCTCAATCCCCAGTAGGGGGCGGGCAAGAGGCAGCTGATCTATGCTTCTCTCTCATTGATCTATCTCCCTTTCCCTTCCTCTCTCTAAAAAAAAAAAAATCAATAAAAACATTTTTTTTTTTAATCCTCACTCACACAAGGACATTTTTACATTTATCTTCAGATAGAGCGTGAGGGAGAGAGGGAGGAAGAGAAAAAGAAACATCGATGTGAGAGAGACACATCAACTGGTCCCACCCACATGACCCCAACAGGGGCCAGGGACAAACCGCAACCGAGGTACGTGCCCTTAGTGGAAATCGAACCCGGGTCTCTCTGGTCCGCGGGCTGACGCTCTAACCGCTGAGCCAAACCAGCCAGGGCTAAAAACATATTAAAAAATATGTTGACGCTCAGTGGTTGAGCATCGACCCATGCACCAAGAGGTCACCGGTTCGATTCCTGGCCAGGGCACATGTCCAGGTTCTGGGCCCGATCCCCAGTGGGGGGCATGCAGGAGGCAGCCAATCGATGTTCTCTCTCATCAATGTTTCTATCTCTCCCTCTCACTTCCTCCCTCTCTAAAATCAATGAAGAAAAACATATTTTAAATAAATAAATAAATAAGACAGCCCTGGCCAGTCAGGCTCAGAGGTTAGAGCGTCAGCCCACGGACCAAAGGGTTGTGGGTTCGATTCCCCATCAAAGGCACATACCTGGGTTGCAGGTTTGATCCCCTGCCCTGGTCGGGGTCATGTGGGAGGCAACCAATTGATGTGTCTGTCTCACATCGATGTCTCTCTCCCCCTCCCTTCTACTCTATCTAAAAACCCATGGGAAAATATCCTTGGGTGAAGATTAACAACAACAAGACATAAGAATGTACTACTTCTGCAATTTAAAAACAAAGAATAAGCCCTGGCCGGTTTGGCTCAGCCAGTTAGAGCGTCGGCCTGCGGACCAATTAGTCGCAGGTTCGATTTCAGTCAAGGGGACATACCTCAGTTGCGGTTTGTCCCCGGCCTTGGTCAGGTCATGCAGGAGGCAACCAGTTGATGTGGCTCTATCACATCAATGTTTCTCTCTGTCTCTCCCTCCCTCCCTCCCTCCCACTCTATCTGATAATAAGTAGAAAAATATCCTCAGGTGAAGAATAAAAACATAAGTAAAAAATAAAAATAAAAACAAAGAATAAGATTGGAAAACATGTAGACATCACCTAGACACCTACCAAAAGGGAACTCAGCTTATATTTCAACCCGAGGACATGTTTATTTTAGGGAGAGAGAGAGAGAGAGCAACATCATCGGCTGACTCCCATGCGGGATGGAACCCACAACCTTTTGGTGTACGGGACAACACTCTAACCAACTGAGCCACCCGGCCAGGTGGGAGCTCAGCTTTTCCAAGAGCCAACAATGAGGTGAGAACATGGTGACCCTGCTCCTCTTGAGAGGTGCCAGCCACAAGCCCTCACGCTCAGTTGTGGCAGGAGAGGGGCGGTGGCTCACCAGTGTCACTGGCCAGGCTGGCAGCACCAAGTCGCGGGTGCACATCCGGCCCCGGGCTTTGGTCCACAAGCTCATCCAGGCTGTCGTCATCCATTGCTGGACATTGGAGTTCAGTCTGAAAGAAACCAGAGTCAAGTCATTCCCGACTGTGCCAGGCTACAAAGTAGCTCCCCTTTGGGAAAAATGACTCTACCCATGGCATCCCTGGTGACATGCAGCCATCTGCAGGACAGGGAGGCTGAGCTCAGAGAGAAAGTATACACAAAGAGATGCTGATCACAAAGCTGTACATGCCCAGGAAGACAGCTTCTTATCTACAGAGCCTATTCAGTCAGACCGCAACTCATAGCAAACCTACCCTAGCCTCAGCTGGTGGCTTTTGTTTGGATGAAATGGCTTATCAGGGGCTGAGGCAAAGCAGGGCTTTCAACAGGGGTGGTCACCAGAAAGGCCCAGGTGACAAGCAGGGCACTCTCCTAGCACTCCTGACAGATCCCTGTCAGCCAAGGCTGATCAGCCTGGCCTCCACTCACCTCACCCCCACTGGGAGCATTAGCTCACCCTGAAAACATCCCCGGGGCAGGACAGGACCATGGGGAGCAAAGGTTGGGCTCTGCCATGTCCACCCCCTCCTGAGCTCCTGACATCCAAGTGGGGACACCTGTCCTACCTACTCTGCAAGGTCACTCCCCGGGTAACAGAAGATCTAGAAAAATGACCTCCTAAGTGTAGCAAGACACACTGTTCCTACACCAGGGCCTCCACTCTGATCCCCAAATAAGGGTTCCTTTCTCACCAATGCTACTTACCCACTTCCCAGGTGACCCTTAGAGGAAACCCCCTCAGAGGGAGTCATTCAGTAAATTGACAGTGAAGAAAGCCCTCCCTGTAGCACAGCATGAGGAAAGGGTCCCAAGACACACCAGAAGGCAGAGGCACAAACCAGAACCAGGGAATGGGCTCAGTCGGCAGAGTGCCCAGGGGCCAGGCCAGGCTCTTGTTCTCAGATCCCGCACACAGGCGACCAGGGCAGGGGCACCAGCAGCACAGATGCTCCCAGGCCCCCAGAGGACGAGCCCATGTGGGGCCAGGGCCAACTCAGACCTAGCAGCCCCACTTCCCACACAGAGCCCCAGAAGCTAGGACCATAGCGAGGCAGGTGCATTTAATGAAACTGTCAACTGCCATATGTTGCTTATACCCGGAAACAGTGAACTTAGAGAGGGTCTCATGGACCTGTTAACCCCGTAAACTAGTGCCCTGAAGTTCAAAAAACTAGCCCCAGTCCCACTCAAAAAAGGGTGTGCACCCCCAGTGCTTGGGGCCTCAGCAACACTGCAGGACCCTGCCTGTCCTGCACCCACATCCCGGCCACAACTCCTGCCGGATACACACAAACCAAAAGACGTGACAGGGCCACAGCCCCTCCAGGAGCACAGGATCTGTCCCGTGGGTGCAATGGCTGCAATGCTCAGGTAAGAAGACCTGTAACTCTCTGGTCACGGCTGTGATTCTTCCCAGTGGACGCCATAGCACCATCCTGGGACAACTGCCCCCACACCTATCCTGCCCCTACCCTGCTCTATAGAAACACAGCCTATAAAGAAGGTGACTGCTCACACACAAACCTACCAGAGAACACTTCAGACATCTGGAAAGGCAGACCCCTCAAGGCCGCCTAGGAGCCCAGAGTGAGGGTGCAGCGCTAGGAGCAGCTCCTCACCTTGAGGCCATGCTTCACATGCACAAAGGCAAAGGCAGAACAACCCGTCTTCTCTCCTGGTGTGTGGACCCAGGCCCACCTGTAAGGGGCAGTGGCAGGGCCTGCCTCAGAGGCCCATGAGGCCACAGTGGGGTTTGGCACAGGGGGTTTACCAGAAATGCCAGATGGGGAATGCAGCTGAACTCCAGGAGGGCCTGCACCTGTGGGCAGTCCCTCGGGCCTAGCAGTCCTTCACTACAGCTAAGAACCTCCAAAGGCCTCCTGTACCCCTGTACCAGGGTGGGTGGGGGAGCCCGTGTTCTGGGGTTGCACACCCTTCCTGCATCAGCACACAACTGGCAGTACACGCTGGCAGCACCCCAAGTAAGGACCTGGGTGGCCTCTGAAGGTCCTTTCCAGAGCCAGCATCTACACCAATACCAAGGGAGAGACCAGCCAGGGACCCCACCAGTGGCCCAGCACCAACACCCCTGCGTGGACTCCCATCGATACCTCTGCCCATAGGTTCCAGACCGAGGAAGGCCGTTTATGCGGGGAAGCCCACAGCCCCTCCCGGCCGCTGGCTGCCTTTGGGGTGTTGGTGGCACTCTATGGCTTGCTCAGCCTGCAGATCCGGGTGGGATTAAAGATGAGTATTTCCCTCTCTCCCTCCGTATTCTGGGACCCAAAGCAACTGCAATTTCAACCACTGCTAAGGAACCGAAAGAGTGTCTAGTGTAATAACTGCCACTGTGCCAGGCCCTGGGTCAGCCCACCCGGTTCACGGGTCGTTCTTTATTCACCATCCGCCTCAGCAGCTGCCAGACTTTTGAGACAAAACTGCCGTGGACGTCAGAAAGCTGAGACGGCCACGGAGGGGCCACAGGGAGAGGCGCGGAGAGAACGAAAGCCAGGCTCCCCCAGGTACCAACAAGGCGCCAGAAGGTGCCCGCGACTGTGACTCGGACTCAACCTTCTTCCTGTAGGGCCAGGAGAGGGCAGATGTGCTAAATCCCACGTCCAACCTGACCTGGGCCTCAGGCTCTGTCGGGCGACCCCGGCCGGACTGTGGCTCCCGGCAGGGTCCCGTGCGGCCGCTGCACAAACAAGCCGAACAGATGAGCTCCCGAGTCGCTGGGGGACACGGGCAAGCTCCGCGGCCTCTCTGGGCTCAAAGCTCGTCACGGCAGCGCCCGCAGCGCAGTCGTGGCGGCTGCGTGACTTCAGGACGCGGAAGCCTTCGCTTCCACCGCACGGGCCTGCCCAAACGTGGACGGGGCCACGGGGCCACGTGGACCAGGCGCTGCAAACGAGCTGGCGGAGGGCCGCGGCTCGCTCAGACCGGCCGCGCGGCGCGCGGGGGGCGGGTGGGCTCCCCGCGGCCGGGACAGGAGGGCGGCCACCCCGGAAACCCGCCCGCAGGCCGAGCGCCCTCCCAGCCTCGGCGCGAGGCCTCCCGCCCGCTCGGGGCCCTGCCACCGCCGCCGCCGCCCGCCCGGGGCCAGCGCGGAGCAGGCCTCGCCCCGCCGGGCAGGCCGCAGACAAAGCGCGCGGCACCCAGGGGCGGCCCGCGCGGTCGGGACGCGGCAGGGACCCCGGGGCCGGCGCCGCCCCGCACGTACTCGGGTACCTCGCACCCCTCCGGCCGCTCCCGGGCGCTCGCCGCCCCCCGAGCGAGAGCCTCGACTAGGCCCGGCCGCCGCCGCCGCCGCCGCGCGCCCCTCGACCCGGAAGTGGACGGAGCCGGCTTCCGGAACCCTCCCGCCCCGCCCGTGGGCGGGAACCACTGGGACGAGGGAGAGCAGGGGAGGCCCGAAGCGGAGGAAGGCGCGCTCCTCGCGGCCACGGGCCTCGGGGCGTTGGGAACACCGTGCGGTTGTGGGCACACGCCCAGGAGACCAGCGTCCGGGGAGACTGCGCGGCGTCTGAGCCCCGCCGGGGGCTGTCCCGGCCGCCGCCCCGCGCGGGAGCTGGTGAGGCCCGAGCGTGCGCCCGCCGCCCAGGGCCAATGGGAGCGGCCTTCCGGCACCCTGGCCCCGCCCCGAGCGCGAGGCCCCGCCCCGAACACGAGGCCCCGCCCCCAGGGTGGCAGGCGAGCCCGGCGAGGACGGCCTGAGGGCGGGCCCGGGACCAGCAGCTTTGCGCGGTCCCTTCACTCGTGGACCGAGCGCTGCTGAGCCCTCTGTGCGCGGCTCCTGCGAGAGCCGAGCGCCGCGAGGACGACACCCCCAGCCGCGAGTCCCGCCCCGGTGCACACCCGGAGCTCAGTGAACCCTGTGAATCGCGCCCGGCGTGTGTATGACCAGTTGCTTCGTGCTGTGATAGGAAGATAAGCAGGGTGGGACCAGGGGCGAAGTTAGGTGATGAGAATGGACTTGACAAAGATGGAGGACTGAGAGCGCGAACAGGACAAGCCGGCAGACGACTCTCCGGAGCCTTCGTGGCTGGGCCAGTACGGGGAGCGGCCAGCGGGGCCGCCAGGCAGGGCCGGGGGGCTCCCGGGGGCTGGAGGATCTGAGCAGGATGACATGCACTGGCTTATAGGATCCCCTGGGAACAGGCTGGAGCAGCCAGGGCGGACCCCAAGGGACCAGTCAGGAGGCCCTTCTATGAGCCCCTTCAGGGACCATCGTGGCCCAGGTCAAGATGGGACCCATGCTCAGGGGATGCCCTGGTGGAACCAGAGGCACACATTTGGGACATCCCAGAAGAGACTTTGAAGACTGAAGTTGGGCAAACACTGCACTGGAGATAAAAATGTGGCAATCGTGTTGTCAGGGGCAGGAACAGCAGAGGACCAAGACCTGAACCCCAGGCCTCCAACGTTGAGAGGTCCAGAATCTACAAAGGCGACCAAGAAGGAGCACCAGGGGTCGGGGCTTCTGGAAGCCAGCCAAAGAAACACATCAAAGAGAGGGCCTGGGTGGAGCCAGGTGGGGACCCCTGGTGACCCTCAGGACAGCAGCACTGGGGAACAGGGGTCTGCAGGGAGTTTAAAGAGAATGGCAAGCACCAATAAGTCGTTGCAGTGGTTCTGCACAGGAAGGGACAAGTGGGGGTAGCTGAGGAACGAGTGGCCCACCAGAGGGCTGATTTATGTTTTTTCTGTTTAAGATGAGAGAGAAGAGTATACTTACAGGGTCTGGAAAGGACTTTGCAGAAAGGAAGAGTGGAAGATGCCAGCCAGGTGGGGACTCCACAGTGACCCCTCTCTATGGACCAGAGGGGTAGGGTCTGGAGGTGGTGGCTGGCACAGCACAGTGCCTCTTGGGTGTCACCCAGGCCAGGTACCTAAACCCAGGTACTTGGGCTCCAAGTGTATCAATCACATGACCTCAGGAGAGCTCCTCAACCTCTTTGCCTTAATGTCCTTGGCCATAAAACAGGGATGTTGAGGGCTGGATGGGTGAGTACAGAAACAACACTTCTGGTGGGGCCAGTGTGGTAAATACCCTGCACCAGGCACCTCCCTCCTCAGCGTGGAGTTTGACATGTGCTGACCCTTCTACACACACACCTCCCTGCCGAAGACCATGAGATATAAGGACACTGCCCAGGAGTATGTTCCAAATGGAGAATTGGGGCACCTTGCTGAAGCTCCTGGGAAGGAATTGGACAAGCAGCTTATGATCAACTTGCAGTCCCCTTGGAGGGGGCCAGCCCCTCCCATTTCATCTGCAGCTGCTCCTGGGGGCCGCTGGGAAATTGTCATAATAAATACCTGCATCCACAATGAGATGCAAAGAACACTGCCTTAGCAGGCATCCTTGAGCAGTGCACAACCTACCCAGCCATGTCAACCTGTGCTCAGGTGTGAGACGTGTCCCCAGGAAACTGCCCAGAGCCACTGGTCTGGGCCCAAACTGAGCATAGGTGGTACCCTTGAGAACATAGGCATATATCTGTACCTCCCACCTACTGGTGCCCCCTACATGCTGACACAAATACCTCACCTCACATACACACATTAGATATATATATACCCTCATCAGTATTGTCACCTCTGGTGCACCTGACCAGCTATCCATCTGCCACCTATCACATGCTAATGCCAAGTAAGGACAACATGTGTACCCTGCCCATTTGTCCCTCACAGACCTGCACCCTGAAGTTCTTGCTGTGTTCCTGGTGTGCACTGGCACTCCCTGCTGCTCCTGTTCCTCACAGGCACAAACATCATGTGTACAGGAGGGCAGAGCTGAGCTGGGAGCTCCCCAGGTTCTCTCCAGCCCAGGACAGCCCTTTTCCCTGTCATCAGGCCTGCACACACCCACAGGGCCAGAGCTGGAGGAGGACACAGGCAGGGCTGTGCTCCCTGACTCAGGAAGGCAGTGTATTAGTGTGCTGGGGTGGGGCCACTGTAACAGATGACCACAGACTGAGTGGCTTAAAACAACAGAAATTTATTCTCTCATAGTCCTGGAGGCCAGAAGTCCAAAATGAAGGTTGGCATGGCCAGGCTCCCTCTAAAATCTGTAAAGAGAATCCTGTCTTGTCTTTTCTGGTGTTTGGGGCTCTAGGCTTCCTTGGCTTGTGGCAGAATCACCCCAGTCTCTGCTTCTGTCTTTACAGGACCTTCTTCCTGGGTGTCTGTATCTCTCATCTGTCTCTTATAAGCACATTGGATTTAGGGCCTACCCAGGTAATCCAGGATGATCGCATCTCAAGATTCTTAACTTAGTTACATCTGCAAAGACCCTTTTTCCAAGTAAGGTTACATTCACAGTGTCTAAGCATTAGGATATGAACATATCTTTTTTATACAGAGGGTGGTAAGGGGTGCATTTGGAACTGTGAAGCCTGGAGGCACAGATGGGGGTTGTACCAACAGGGCAAGACAGAAACTGGGAGTCACCCTGACTTCTGGCCTCTCCATGTCCCCACATTGCAGACTTCCCTCCAAACCTCTGCTCTGTCTGCCCACCCCCAACCATGCCCTGTTGTGAAGGTGTGGGCCTCCTCAGGGACCCACACGATCCAGGCTTTGATGATTCCTCAAATTCTGACCCAGTAGAGCTGAGCCACTCATGGCTCTGTGATCCTTCCCTATCCAAGGGTGCCACACCCCTCAACATCTTGCACCAGACTTCACATTCCTGAAGTCCCAGGCAGGGGCAGATGCCTCCCTGGAGCCCCAGCACTGAACTACCCAGGCAACAGTTTTGAAGGAAGAAATGAAGTGACTGTGATGGTGGGAAGGGTGTGGGAGTGGCCTGTGCTGGGTTCGTGGCAGCTGGCAGGCTGAGACCAGGCTTAGGTGGGATGCAGGTAAGTCACTAGGGACAGGGAGGACCAGGAGTGGAGTGCTGAGCTGGAGGGCAGGAGGGCTGAAGGAGGGCAGCCAGGGGTCAGGGTGGCTGGGGCTCTCACCCTGGACCAAATACCATGGTGACAGTGGGGAGCCAAGGGGCCCTTTGGAGCTGCTTGGAGCCAGGAGAGTGGGGTTTCCAGGGAGGGCCAAGCTCTGAGGCAGGAGCCAGAGACTGGTTGATTTGAGGGGGGTGGGAGAAAAGGGGGAGCTCTTGCTGACCTTGGAGGGCATACTAAAAGTTTATGAGATTCTGGCGAGTTCGGCTCAGCTACTAGAGTGTTGGCCCTCAGACCAAAGCGTCGGAGGTTTGATCCTGGTCGAGGGCACATACCTGGGTTGCAGATTGGATCCCTGCCCTAGTAGGGGTCCTGGGGGAGGCAACCAATCGATGTGTCTCTCTCACACCGATGTTTCTTTCTCCCTCCCTCCCTTCCACTCTCTCTAAAAATCAATGGAAAAATATTCTTGGGTGAGGAGTAACAACAACAACAAAAAGAACCCCACAAAACAAAAAGGCTTTATGAGGACTCCTGTGTCAGGAACAAAAGGAGAGCAGGCACCTCTCTGCCCAATGAGGGGTCTGGAGGACCAGATTCTGCCTCAGGGATCTCCTGGGCTATGGAGGCGGGAGGGGAGTGTGAAGAGAAGGGGGCCAGGGCCAAATGTCCCTTGGCTGCCACCTTGGGGGCTCCACCCAAGAGTCAATAACTCCAGGTGTGAAAGTCCCTTCCCTTGCCTCACACCTCTTCAAGGCTCCGACAGGACAGGGCAACGCGAGGGGGCAGCGCCCAGGACCCTGCGGCCTTCGTGGTGACAGATGCCACAGGAGGGATCCAGAGCGCCCAGGGCCGGCCCGCGGGGGTTGCGAGGGCAAAGCAGGCGGGGCTGGAGCCCACGCCCCGCTCTGCCCCGCCAGCCAGACCGCCCGGGGGTGGGCGCGGGCGGCGCGGGCTGTACGTGTGTCCCGAAGTCGAGGCCCCTCCTCGGTCCCGGCCCCCGCTACGTGCGCGGAGTCCCGCGGATTCCCTGGCAAGCACCGGCCCCCGCGCGGCGGGCGGGGGACAGCGCCTCGGGCCGTACCACCCGGCCGGGCCGGCGGGGGAGCCGCCCGCGAGGCTGCAGCTAGACGCCCCAAGCCCCGCCCGGCAGGTGGCGGCCCCGCCCCGAGGCCGACGTGCGGAAAGGAACGCACCGGCCGCGCCCGCGAGGGGCCGCGCGGCGGTGGGCGTGGCATCCACCACCCCCTCGCTCCCACTGGCTGCGGCGCGGCAGGGCGGGCCCGGCCTGGCCGGCAATTGGCTGTGGGGCTCTTATATTTGCATACGGGCCGTGCGCCGGGCGCGGGCGCGGGGCCGTGGGGGCGCGAGGGGGCTGCGGCCGCTGCCGAAGTTGGGCCGAGAGCCGGCGACGGTCCCGCACTGGGGTCGCAGGTGACGCGCTAGGGGTCCCAGGCCGGCGGGCGGGGGCGCACCCCACAGGCCGCCCGCCCTCGCGGGCTGCAGGGGCTCGGACGCCCAAGTTGGAGGGGAAGGAGGGGTCGGGGTGCGGGACGACCCCTCCGCCTGCCCGGCGGTCCCTCCAGGCGCAGGGCAGCCACTGCCCACTGCACACTGCGCTGCTCCGGACCCACTGTGCGTGTGACAGCGGCTGATCTGTTCCTGGGCAGCGCGACCGCCCCGGCCCCTCTGTGACCCTGCTCTGTCGAGCAAGGGGAGGCCACACTGGGCAGGGAGAGGCCACACCGGGTCGGAGGGCGCGCGCCAAGGTGGGGAGGGCAGGGCGCCCCTATGGAAGTGTCTGCCTGCTTTCGCCCAGTAGACACCCAGGGGTGGGAGAGAAAGAAAGGACATGGAGGGCTTCGCTGCCCTCCTCGCGAGAGGGCTCAGGTTGGACCAGATGCCCTCTTGGAGGGAACTTTCTTTTCCTTGTGTGTGTCAGGGTGCCAGGTTGTGCAGTGTTCCTGGGACGGTCTTCTGGATGTCGCGGAGCTGAGGGCACCCTGGGCAGGCGCAGACTGGAGCCTCCAGGACCAACCTCCTGAGGGCCACCTCTGGGAACTTTCTTAAGGAAGACAGTGACAGGCTTGGCTTTTCTGTGCATTTCTGCCACGTCAGCAAGGCCACTGAGGGAGGAGAACAGGACGGCAAGGCCCCCTTTGTGGTGCCCAGCAACACGCCCCTTCAAGAGGTGGGAGCACCTGGCACAGTTCCTGGCCTGACCACTGGGCCTGTCTTCTCCGCTGGGTGTTTTCAATCCACCAAGAAAATCTGCTGAGCGTGGAGTGTGCCCAGAGCAGCCTCAGGTCCGCAGGTGCCAGGATGCCTGCAGCAGGCCCTGTCCCCTCTCTAGGCAGTGCGGGTTGATGGTTGGAGCTGGGTCTGCTGTTGTCTGAGAGGCCTGAGGGACTTGCATGGACTTGGACTTCCCTTTGGAAGGACCCTGCCCTGATGGTCAGTGTGGTGTCACACCCAGCAGGCTTGGTAGGACAGGTTCTACAGGTGACAGGGAGGTTGTGGTGGCCTTGGGGTTGAGACCCAGTGGAGCTGATTTACCACCACTGGGCAGTAACTTACTGTAGGTGACCCTTAGTGAACCCAGGCATATTCAGGCAGCCCTAGACGACAGTTATGTGCTGGGTGTGAAAAGGAACTCTGAGGTTAGTAGGGGCTCCAGTGCTGTCCCCCAGTACTGCCTGACCCTGAAGGGCAACAGTGACCAGTGATGGTGGCTGCCCCATCCTCACACCAGGCAGGGTCCTGCCTCAACTACGTGGGGAGCTGGCCTGGCCTGGCTTGGTCCTGCCCTGCCATGAACTGGATGTTTGGGGGGAGCTTGGGTTTTCCTTACTTCAGCACAGCTCACGTCATTGTTTTCCACGTACAATTTAAAACTCAAAAGTAAACTTTTCAGCCACTCAAAGGCTTGTTGAGTGATCTGAAGCACTTTTGGCAACTTTTTGGTGGGGTGGGAGCCTGTGCCTCTGGAACGGCCACACCCCAGTCCTCTGTTCCACCTCACCTGTGGGCTTGTTAGCTTGCCCAGAGCCCATAGCAGACCAGGGACAAGCCCCTCATGGTGGCTTCAGAAGGAACAGGTGTCCTTTGGAAACAGGCACAGGAGACCAGGGGTGTGTGAGCTCTGTCAGCTCTGTGCCTGCTTCCCTTTGGGAGCTGGGAAAGTTGGTTAGGAAGCTCATGACCCTGGGGAGGGCATGGGCTAGTTCTGCCTGACCCTGTGTGTGTAGGATGGTCCCTGGATGGCACCTGGCTTTGCCCCTGCTGGCCTGTGTGCTCAGCTTGGGAGATGATCTCATGCAGCGGCTCAGGGCTGGTGCCCACATCCATCCAACCTTCCTGAGTGTGGGTGGGGACTTCGGGTGAAGGGAGCAGGCCTCTCAAACCTGGTGGTGACTGCCCAGAGCTCCCAGCCCTTCTACCCAGGATGTGGCCCCATCAGCCTTTCCAGTCCTGGCTACATCCCATGTGACCCTGTGCTTGGACCTGTCTGGGGCCACAGGTCAGGCCAGTCCAGGTCCCCAGCAACAGGCTACAGTGAGCTGGGCAGCAGGCTCACATGGCATTGTAGACAGGAGTGTGGTCAGGCTGGGAGCTTTGCAGAGAGGAAGCCTGAGCTGGGTTCCTCTGACACCAAGGTCGGAAGCCTCCTTCTGCCACTTGGACTGTCTGGCCACTTCCCATCTGTACTCTGCCTCAGCAGGAAGTCCCCAGTCCTGGTTATCCCCCACAAGTTGGGCTCTTGGCTTCCTTGCTCCTGATGCTTCGGACTTTGTGGTCCCTATGGTCTGCTCCAAAGGAAGTGGGGAGCACCAAGCCTGACTCAAGGCCACCCCAGGAGAAGGCTGACTGCATCCCAAAGTTGCCCACCCCAAAACTCGGCACAAAGACCCGCATGATCCGGGATGTCCACATCCTGTTCCCCAGTACCACCATGGCTGCACCTGAGGCCTAGAGCTCCTCAAGCTTTGGCCATCACAGAGGTCTCCAATCTTCACCACAGCCCTCGGAGCTGGGAGCCTGAGGCCCAGCCCAGGACAGGACTGTGATTTGGATACCTGCCCTGACTTCAAGGATGCAGGCACATAGTAAAGGCTTCATGCCCACCTGGGGAGCTGAGACACGGTGTTGGAAGGCAGGGCGACCAAACCCTCACAGGGCCTAAAAAGCTCCTCTGGGCAAAGCTCCCTAGGCCTGGCCAACCCAGGAGTCCTGGGACCCGCCCCCACGAGCTCTCAGACTCATTCAACCTGACAGGCAGGTCTGGTACCTCCTTGAGTCCTCATATCCAGGAGCCACCCCAGAGTGGGCGGCAGCTCCTGCCTGTGAGGAGCAGGCCAGAGGAGGGGAGCCAGGCGGGAGAGGGTCAGATAAAACCTATGCCAGGGCTTCAGACTCCAACTCCAACACCAGGCTCAGGCTGCAGAGAGTCCTTGAAGGTGGGTGGGCACAGCAGCCTGAAATGTGAGGCCCTGGGAGCCCTAGCCTTGGACCCAAGTAACCACTGACCCTGGGAGACCCCCTTCTCAGAAGCCCTGGCTGTGGCCAGCCCCTGAGAACTCGGGGTACTCCCCAGGGACCCTGGGTGTAGTCTCAAGTGTTAGACCCCATAGATCCTACCCAGTGCCGCCTCAGGACACAGTGAAGCCACTTCAGACAGTTTATTGAGGTTTTCAGCATCACAGTAGGGGAGGCAGCACACACACACGCAGGTACACACGCACTCACACACACACACACACACACATACTGAAGGATACCTCCCACACGTAAGCACATACCCACAGACTGAAAACAGCATCCGGGCATCTTCTGTCCTGAACAAGGAGCTGTGGCCTTTGGGGCCTAGCAAGTTCTGAGCTGGCCATGTTCCAAGCTTCTCCAGGGGGCTTGGCAGACTTGGCAAGCACCAGGGTGAGAGTCCTCAGCCTCCCCCTGCCCCCCGCAGCAGAAACCCCAGGGTTCTGAGGTGTTCTGTCTTGGGCCCAGGGCCCGAGGGCTTCCAATTACATGGGGGTATAGTCCTCTATGACCCGATTCCTCTTCTGTTATCGAGGCTGGGCTGACTCTGCCTGCCCTCGCTCGTGTCATCAGAGACCAGGGCTGGGCTGGCAGTGGACATTCACTCCAGGGCAGATGCTGCTACCTCCAGGTCTGCCTCATGGGGGCAACTGTGAAGAGGACAAAGGCTGAGGGGGCTGAGGGGCCACAGGAGGACCTCATCCCACCCAGAGTAGGGGAGACATACGTACCCTCGGGGCTCAGACTGGACACTAGGGCAGGACTCCGGGGGGCTCCTGGGAGGGGCTTTCCTCTGGCTGGAGGCATGAGATCCTGTGGGGAAAGCAAGTCAGCTTGGAGCTGGGCTGGGCCCCCCACCGACCCGGCCCCTCCACAACCACTCCGACCTGTGTGCCAGGGGTGGCCCCCGCCTGCTGGATGAACTGCTGCAGGTTACACTGACGCAGCTCCCGGTTCAGCTCCTCCAGCTCCTGGGCCTGGGCCTGGGGCACACGGGACCCTCAGGGGACAGCCACAGGGCTGCAGGGCCTGGTGCTCTCCCTAGTCTGCCCCTGAAACCAACCCCCAAATCCATCCGTGTCAGGGGGGCCGGTCCTGTGAGCTCACCTGCAGGGCATGCTCTGCAGCCTCTAGAGCCCTGCTCACCAGGGCCAGGCTGCCCTGCACCTCCACACTCTGCCGCTCCTGAGCAGCCAGGTCCTGGCGCAGGCGTTCTGTGGCAGATGCTGTGGGCGAAGGGGGCCCAGGGGCCTCTGCCGCCAGATGTAGCTTGGCCTCCAGAGCACGAGCCTGGGCATCCAGGGTCTGCAGCCGGGCAGCATGCTCAGCAGTGGCCGCACTCAGTGCCTGAAGCCGTGCCTGCCCCTCGCGCTCCCGCGCCTGCTCACGCCGCAGCTCCTGCTCCCAAAAAGCCTCCTGGCCCAGCTCTGCCGCGTTCCTCTGCACCCTTCGCTCCAGGTCCTGTAGGTCTTCGCAGCAGCCTGGCATTGGTGCTACAGAGGCCACAGGCTCGGGCAGCGCCGGGCTAGAGGCCAGCCTGGGGCACCCCAGGCTGAAGGTCAGTGCTTTGTGGGGCTCACCGCCCAATACTGGTCTTGGCTTTGGGGGAAGGCTGGCACGGATTGGGCAGCGCTCAGGGGGTGGGCAGCTGTCTGAGGAGGGCCTCCCAGTGAGGCTGGGTCCTGTCCGCCGCAGGACAAACTGGACATCACTGGCAAACTGTCCACAGGTAGCCTGGGCACCCACTGGACACTCCTGGGGCAGCAGCTGCCGTTCCTTCTCCCTGAGACGCTGCACGAGCACAAAACGGCCAGTCTGGCCTGGGGTGGGGGAGAGGGGTCAGCCTACGTCCCCCACCCCTTGTCCCCTAGATTGAGAAACTAGGGGAGGGCAAGAGGGATCAACAGCCAGCCCACCCTCCTTGGGGGAAGACGGGGCCAGAGGGCCAGGCCCCATCCCAGGTCCACCTGTTGGGCCTGTCTGTCCCTGAGGGGGACTCACCTATAGCTTGGGCTAGTGCGACGACCACTTCCTGACAGGTGGTCTGCTCTGAGACCCCACAGACCACTCGCTGGATGCCATCCACCCACACCTTCAGCTCCATGGCCACAGGCCCAGAGAGCATATCCCTGTCCTGCAGGTGAAGGCCACAGTGTCACGCTCTGCCTGGCCCTCCTTTCTTGCTCCTCCTGGCCTGCCCCTCACCCCCAGAACTGGTTCAGGGTTGCCGCCCAGCTCTCCTGTGCCCAGCCCTACCCTTAGGCCACACATTCCTGGGGTGGGGGTAGTAAAGACCAGCCCCCCTAAGGGGGAATCAGTCTGCCCTCCTGGAGCACTTGGAGGCTTCCCCACTTCCCAGCCTCCTCTCGCCCCGCCCCACTCCCGGAACAAGAAGAATCATTAACCAGATGCAGGACTTCCTGCCCCCCCAGTCACCTGGCGCGGAGGGCACTGCCCTTCCCGCGGGGCGCCATCCCCAGTCACCCAAGGGCGCCCGCAGTAAACTCGGCACCCCGCTGCCATGGGAACGCACCCTCCCCTGCGACTCAGACGTGGGCTCTCCGGACCCACCGAGCCTGGCGCAGGCAGCCCTCTCCCACTCCCGCCGATCGCAGCGCTCGCCCCAGAGGCCGCCGTCCCCGCCGCGGGGCGGGCACAGGTGCGGCCCCCACGCGCGGCCCGGCTCCTGCGCTTCTCTCTGAGTTCCCGCCGGCACTCAGGAGGCTCCCGGGCTCCGCGCGGCTCACCTGGGCGCCCGCCGGCCTCCGAGACCCGGACTCGAGCCGATTCCTTCCCAGCGCCCGGCGCCGCGGCAACCTGCCGCCTCCAGCGCCGCGGGAGCGTCCCTGTCCGCCACCCATTGGCCTGCGGCCCGTGCCCTAGCCCCGCCCCACACGCCCGCATTGGCTCCTCGGCGAGCCCCGCCCACCCCACGCCCACGCCCATTGGCCTCCTTCTCTGCGCCCCGCCTCTCTCCATTGGCTCCCCGCCCGTCCCGCCCCGGCAGCGCCCAGGTGTGGGCGGGGATTGGCGGGGCGGCGGGGCGGGTGGAGCCCGGGTCCACTCACGGCCGAAGCCCGCGAACTACGCGGAAGCGCGTCCGATTCGGCGACCCGAGGGCGGCGCGTGGGACAGGTGTCTGGCCCCATTCCCGGGCCCACTTCCTCAGAAGCCGTCCAGTGGACGAGGCTCCCGTCTAGGGAGGGGGCACCGGCCTGGGACCCCGCAGCCCGCCAGCTCCCAGAGGAAACCCTGCCCGATGCGCCCCGGGCCTGGGTCCCTCCGATCCTGCGCCCCCAGGGCCCGCGGCGGCAGTCGTCGGGGCACAGGGGTCGGAGGCTGTGAGCCCCCGCGCGGGGGAGGTGGGGCCCGGCTGCAGCCAGGCTGACAATCCTGGCGGGGAAAGGGGCCCTGGGCTCTTTGTCTGAGGCTTACCCCTTCCACCCCTTCCTGTCCCCCGTGGTGCCCAGTGCCCTCCTGAGCTGCGCACACACTCTGCCTGGCCAGCCCTGCTGTCCTCCAGGAGAACCCAAGCCAGCTCATCAGCGGTGGCCCCTCAGCCGTTAAGAACCGGTGCTGGCCCTGGCCGTGCGGTCGAGCGCCCCCCCAGGCGTCCAGACGTGGCTGGTTTGATTCTGGCCGGGGCTCCCCGGGTTGCGTGCTCGGTCCCCGGTAGGGGGCGTGCAGGAGGCAACAGATGGATGGTTCTCATCGATGTTTCTCTCTCTCTCAAGTCAATAAAAACGTTTAAAAAAGAAGCAGCAGCAGTTCTGCCCTAATTAGACTGGACTGTGGGCGGTCTTCTCACGTGCCCCTGTCCTGCCCCTCCTCATGAGGAGGCCCACATGAACAAAAGTCGAAAATCTGAATAAATGAATGATGAATGAAGTGGGGGGGGGGGTGGTAAAGGCTGAGGGCACTTGTCTTTTGGGTCAGCTCGGGCCTCACTTTTGTTCCAGGGCAGAGGGAACAGTTGTCATGGTAATGGGAATGTCCCCAGGGGTCCCTGTGGTGGCCCAGGTGGTGGAGATGGGGAGGGGAAGGTGAGGTTTCTGGCTTGGGGGTTAGGTCGGTGGGAGTTGGGCACTGGGGGCAGAGGCTGTGGAAGGCACTTAGAGGGGGATAGAGTGTAGCAAGCCCCTCCCCCAGCTTCTCAGGGTTATCCATTGCTCCCTCTACCCCCTCCTGTCCGCCAGGCCCAGTGAGGTCCGAATTCTCAGGAGTGTGGTCCTGCTGACTTGTGGACACACTAGACAGCAATGCCCCCAATACCCACTGATTGATCTCCATGGCCAGGCTGGGGAGGGACTGTGGAGCCTCCCCCAGGGTTGGTTTAGGGGTACTGGGCTGAGTGATGACCCTGGCAGGCCCTGCTGGTCACTTAGCGGTACTCTGGGCCTTCAGAGGTTAGTTGGGCAGCAGCTCAGCTTCTCACAGCTTCTTCTTCAGGCTGGACCAGCCCCTGGGGGGCGGGGCTTGGGCTCACTCATGGCCCTGGTCTGGGGTCTCCCTGGAGGTTCCTGGTAACAAACAGCCCCTCCCTTTCTGGGTGCTGGTATCCATGGCAATGCTATAGAGCCTTTCTCTCCCCAGGCCTGCTTGGATTTCAGGCCTCAGGTGAGTGTTGGAGGTAGGGCCCTGGGTCTGGGGGACATGGGCATTGTGGGTAAAGGACCAGCACCTCTGGGAACTCTGGCTGGGAGTGGGTACCTCAGATCCTAGAGGGCAAGGGTGATAGTGAGGGGACCACAGGGAATGTACAAAACCCAGGTGACATGTTGCCTAGAGGTGTGACCTGCTGCCCTGGCCTGGTTAGAAACACACAGGTGTGGATGCCCACAGGACCCACAGTCTGGTGTCCCATGGAGTAGACACACGCACACATACACACGAGCCTCCTTGGAGAGCCACCTCCGTGGTGCTGTCTGGGGCTGTTAGACACACACACACGCATGTGGCCGTGTAAGGAGAGCCCTGCAGGAGTGCCCACACATGGGATACAGGGCAGATGGCCCAACACCCTTTTCAGCTCCTCCAAGAACATCAAAAATGGCTCCCAAGTCTTGCCGGGAGGCTGGAGAAGCCAAGGAAGAGGCTTCCCCGTCTCTGGTGGATGAAGAGCTGCTCACTAGCCACCTGGGGCCTCCAGAGGATACACCTGCAGACCTGGTGGGTCCTGAAAGCCTGAAGGACACCAAGCCCCGCTCCACACAAGTGGTCTCCCTCAAGCTGCAGTAAGGAGGGGAGGGAGGGTGGTCAACCACTGAAGCCAGGCCAGCCAGAGGGCAGGGCCTGATCACGCAGCTGGGACGCTGGCTTTGCAGAGTGGCCCCCGAGTCCCTGGATCCCCGCACATTGCGTCTGCTGTGCAGGCAGCGAGAACTGGAGATCCAGGCCCTGCGGTATGCCATCCAGAACCACCAGGATGCCCGGCAATGCCACATTCTGCAGGAGGTGGCTGGGCTTCCACCTGAGAGGTCAGCAGCAAAAATCTCGTCCCCCAGCCCAACCTAGCCCTGACCTGGCCCTATCTGTTGGTTTCTCTCTGACCCCAACCCCAACCACTGAGCCTGACCACGAACCTGATCTCAGCCCTGACCCCTACCCTGCCTCTAGCCCTAGTCCTTACCTGACCCTCATCCCCATCCTAACCCTGAAAGACTTGATATACTGTAGACCTGACTAGACCCTAAGCTTGAACATGTCAGTGGGTACTGACCTCAACCAGGACCCTGCCTCTGACCCAGACCTCTCAGACTTCACTGGCCTGGCCCAGCAGCACTCTGTGCCCTTGGGCCCCTCCTTGGCTGCTGGCTCAGAAGTGGGGGCCACTGAGATTGCCCTTCTCCCAGGAGCTCTCGCAGTCAGGAAAAACTCCTGCAGACCCAGGTCCAGAAGCTGACTCTAGAGTTGAAAGAGCAAAAGGAACAGGCCCAGGAGGTGAGGGGACCTGGGAGTCAGGCAGGGGTTGGCCTTGGGGGTGGTCAGAGAAGCCCCCACACACACCTGTGTGTTTTCCTGGAGCAGGAGAAGGCAAACCTGGAGGAGCAGCTGCTGCGGACCAGGACCTTGATGGAGCAGCTGGAGGCCGAGGTGCAGGCCTTGGAGAAGTCCTGCCTCCTGCAGCTGGCCAGCTCATCCTGGGTGGGTCGCATGCTAAAGTCGTCCACTGGCAGTGTGGAGGTAAGCTTGTGCCCCTGGGCCCAGCCTCCTCCCCAGTCCTCCTTGGACTTCCTGACAGCCAGTGTGCCCAATCCAGATTTGTGCTTCTGCTGGGGGTGCTCTGGCTTGCCTGGGAAGCCTGCCCACCTTAGGCTGCCTCTGGACAGTGGCCCGAGACAGGGAGGAACCAACCACAAGCCCTGGGGTGCAGCCCACCTTACACTCAGCAAGTGTATGCCTCAAGTGCTGGTGAGGTCGAAGGGGAGAGATGTCCTGGGAGGACGGGTGCCTTCCCCCCGGCCTCTCCCTCTGGTGCCTCTTGCAGGTAGTGACTGCGGAGACCCTGATGGACCCCAGTGACCACTCTGAGAACGATGAAGACACCGCTGCTCAGAAGGTGAGCAAGGTCCCCCACACGCATTCATGGCTCTGTGGGAGGGGAGGGCCACATTCCTGTTGCTTCCTGGCCAGGTTATCCAGCTGGAGGAAGTGGACTGGAACAGCATCGCCCGTCGGTACCCCAACCTCTTCACCAACATCAAGTGAATGCGCTGGGCAGGGAGGGACTCCCCCAGGGGCCGGGGGAGGGAGGGCTTGCCTTGGCAGGTGGGGACTGGAGTCCAAGTCCCACCCTTCATATCCCTGGACAAGTCACTTGAATCTTTCAAGTGTCAGTTGTCTGATTTCTACAACAGGGCAGAGATGAAGGGAAGGGCTCCCAGGCCATCTCTGTCCTGCCATGAGCCCTTTTCCCAGGCTGGGTCCCAGGACCTGGACCACAACGTGGGGTGCCCTGCCCACCTTGGGGAGGCTGGCTGGGGGCAGGGCTGGGTCCAGGAGCAGCAGCCAATGAGCATACTTCGGCCTGCAGGCACCCCTCACCCCGGCAGCCCCCACCGCGCCCACCAGCTTCACCAACTAATGAACATGTCCCCGAGTTGTGCAAACAGTGCATGGAGCATCGTATCAAGAGTGTGGAGTGGCGCTCCCTGCCTGTTGAGGGCGCCAGCAGCTCAGGGGGCGCTGATTCTGACTCTAGCAGCTGCCGAGTGGATGAACGGTTTGGCATGCAGAAGGTGACAGGGCACCCGCCTCAGGGGCCAGGCCACATTTCTTTCCAGCAGATAGACTGGGGGGCCAGGAGCTTCAGCAGGGACTGGAAGGCAGAGACTGAAGGTGGAGTGGGCAGGTCTCCCTGGTTCCTCCCTTCTGCCCTGCAGGGCTGTGATCTCTGCCCAATGCCCTAAAGGAGGTCCCCCAACTGCCTGGTTTTCACTGTAGCCCCTCGGGCGCCTGCTGGGGCTTCTCTAGCCTCATCTGTAGAGATTGGGGTGGTTTTGGAGGCCTCTGTGCTCTGGATCAAACCCTTCCAAGAACTATTGCTCCCCCTTTGCTCCCTTTAGCCCCCAGGGTCCAGCCACCCCTCCTGCCCTAGATCTGACTCCTGGGGCTGTTCCTCTCCCACGTGGACCCCCAGGGCGCTGCGGGCAGGCCAGTTGGTCTCACAGGAGATGTCCCCAGTGGACGCTCCCTATGGGGGTCCCTCTCCGGAACAGGCCTCCTCTCTCTGAATATCCGGGAAACCCACTCAGACCGGCGGGATAAGATTGTTCAGCTGCGCAAGTCCCGTGCAGATTCCAAACTTTGGGATCCGGCGCACCCTTGGAGGTGAGAGAGAGACGAAGCTCTGCGCAGGGGAGCGGGTCTTCCAGCAGGAGGGCCCTGACCAGCCACTCCCGCCCCAGCAGGACGGGCTCCTGCCTGAAGATCGTGGCCGTGAGCCTTCGGGACAGGTTCGTCTGCATCCTCAACGAGTCAATGGAAGAGACAATGGACCTGGGTGGCTTCACACTGCAGCAGTTCGAGCGCGACTGCCCGGTGTGCTTGTACCGCTTCCCGCCCCACACGCTGCTGGCGCCGCAGCGCCACCTCACGGTATGGCCTGCTCCTCCCGAGCCCGCGCGCCCCCGCCCCTCGCCCGCGCCGCTCACCCGCGCCTGGCGCTGTCCCCAGGTGTGGGGCAAGGGGCCTGGCAGCACCAAGAAGCAGCCGCCCTCGTCCGTGGGCAGGAAGCCTCTCCACTTCCACCCTAGCCGGAGCTTGGTGACTCTTCTCCTGAGCCCCAAGGGCGAGGTCAGTGCGGGTCCCAACCGGCAGGTTGGGTGAAGGCCTCGCGGGGTGGGGCTTGACCGCGCGCCCCTCCCGCCCGCAGGTTTTCAGCAAGCACCAGGCCCCGCACTACGTGACCCCCGTTTCGAGGATCTTCGACGATAACACCAACTTGTCCATCGACAGCTTCCCGCTCTCAGAGGCCCAGACTGGGGCCGACACTCGAGAGCAGCGGCGCCCGCCCCGACCGCCGCGCAACGGTCGGGTGCGGGAGGTCCGGGCCCGGCGCCGGAGGACGGGGTGGGGACCGCGGGTCCCTCGGTCTCCGCCTCCTCCCCAGGTCCCGCCCCCCCCACACGTCCCCCAGACCCCTGATAGGACCACCCTCCACTTCCGCAGGCTGCGACCTCGCCAGGCTGGTCCCCGGGTTATTCAGGTCTCCCCTCAGAGCCCCACTTCCCTAGGCTCGTCCCCGCCAGGACCGCCCCTTTCTCACGGGCGGGCTCAGGCCCTCACGACCCCCTCGCCCCACCAGGACGCGGGCCCTGTTGCCGCGCCTGACCACCAGCAAGCTCTTCCGCACGCGGGAGGTGCCAGCACCACCCAAGAGCGCCGAGCCCGACACACCGCAGCTCCTGCCCGCCATCCCCCGTGAGAGCGTGCATGGGGACGCAGGGGGAGGGGTGGACCGGCAGGGACAGGCCGGTCCGACGCCCCCCATCATTGTCCCACGCAGAGGACCGGCTGGGCCTCGCGGACTGCCAGGCCAGGAAGGAGCACAGGGTCCGGGTGAGTGCGCGCACACGGGGTGTCGGGGTAGACCGCTCCCGCCCCTCCTCGCGCGGCCCCGCCACTCCCACTCCCCGCCCCTCCGCGCCCCTCCCCGCCCCTCCGCGCCGTGAGCCTCTCAGGCCCCGCGTCCCCCAGGTGTGCCGGAAGACCGTGGACCGGGGCTGCCCGATGGTGGCGCTGTCGGTGCACAGCAGGGCCGAGAAAAGATTCGGTTTCCGCTTCCTCAGCTGCCCGCCCATCACCGCGGACGCGGGCCGGCGGGTGTAGGGCGGCGGTTGTAGCGCCGGGCTAGGCCGGCATCTCCGTGACTGCGGTGGCGGCGGGGGCAGTGCGGGGTGGGGCGCCCGGGGACCGCGGAGATGCAGGGAGACAGTCGTGGGAGGCAGGCAGTGCCAGCTGCATACTTTATTGAACCAACGTCACCTACGAAGTAAACTGCATTTCTGTACACCTGAGAGTCGAAAATGATTCTCTTGGTTTCCGGGTATTCTGCCCCAAGAAGAGGGAACTGGCCAAATCCACCGGGATTGGGAGGCCTAGCGGCACTCTTTTCCGCTGAGGGCAAGCACCTGACCTGGGACCACAGCGCCCCAGGGGTGGCTGCAAGGCCTGCCCGGAAGTGGACTGGGCCAGCTCAGCCACCTGGCCTGGGCCCCACTGTTTTCTTCCAGGCCTGCCCCTCCGACCACCTCCCCTGGGAAGATTAGGCCCCATGAAGAAGTGGCAGTTGGGCCAGTGGTGGGGAGCTGGGCAGTCCTGGGCTCTGGTCTGTGCGTCCTCCTGGTGGTCCCAACTCCCCACTTCTCTCCAGCAAGAGGGGCCTCTCCTGTGCCAGGACTACCTTTTACCCCCAACAACTCCCCCCAGATGCTCTGGGTTCCATGAGGCTCCACAACCAAGCTGGGGCCCCTTGGCCATAGTTCGGTCCAGCTTGGCAGTGGGTGGGGGTTTACACTAGGGGTGGGATTGGGCTGGGGTGATAGGATTCAGGCGTGGCAGGCACCTCAGGGCTGGGGGTATGGCTGCTGGGTCTGGTGCTGGCTTTGGGCCTGGACATCCGTGGGCTTGAGGGCTTGGGCCTGAGGCCACCTCCAGTGCTGATCTCAGAGCAGCCACTGCAGCCAGCCCCTGATCCAGGCCAGGCCCCAAGCTGCCCAGGGCTCGGAGCCGTCGCCCCCGGAACTGCAGGTCTTTGGACCCCCAGGAGCTACTGTTCGAATCAGGTGGCATGGGGACCTTGGGGGGAGAAGGGAGCAAATTATAGCCCAATGTCCTGGAAGGCCCTGGAAAACAAGGAAAGAGCATATCAGACAAGGCCCCCCTCAAGGAATCATCGGGTTGGGGGTCACCACAGGCAAAGCTGCGGTGGTTACTGTGGCTCCCCCCGCAGCCCTTCGCTCCCCCAAGGCAGTAGTACCTCTCTGCCCCACTCCCTGTGATTCCCAGGGGAGCTGTGGCCCCTCATTATCGTCACCTCTGACCCTTGCTTGAGCTGGACTTGCCTCCGGGGAGGCAGAAGCCACAAGGCCAGGGCTCTGGCTTTGGGTCACTAGGTCCTGTCCCCAAGGGCCTGCTCACGGGCTGGTGGCCCTGGGCCAGTTCCTAAACCTCCACTATAGACCAAGGCCCACACCCACCCCAGGGCAGACTGGGCAGGTATGGCCAGGGTCAGCCAGTGCCCACCTGGGCCCAGCCTGGAATGGGGGGCCCTCGTACCCCTTTTTCCCTGAGTCCCCACTCTGCCACCACTCCAGCAACTCCTTCTGGCCCTCCTGCCTGCTGCTCTCCCTCCACTAGGTGGCCGGCCTTTGACCCCTCTTGACTAGCTCATCTCAGGGTTCACCTCTATGGCCCCTCCCCCCAGGCCAGCACAAGGAGAAGCAGAGGTTAGGCCCTGTCCCCTTGATTGGGGGGGGGGGCGCACAGGAGGGTCCTTCAGCCAACCTTTAGCCTGTGCCCCTGCTGTTCCTGCTTACTATGCCCCGTCCCCAGGCTTGCTACCCGACTCGTCCACCAGCGGGTTTAGACCCTTCCTCCAGGAAGCCTCCCTGGGCTGTGCTAGGGGAGGCCGCTCTGCTTTGCAGCCCCTGGGTTTCCTCCACTGGGCCGCTGTCACCCTGAGGCCAGTGTCTCTTGGGAAGGACCTCATTTGACCTGATTCTGTGGCCTGAGCCCAGCTCTGGCCCTGTCTGCAGGATGAAGGGTGGCAGTCCTCCCTGCCTCAGTCTCCTGCCCACCAGGTGGGCCCTATCCCTCTGCCAGCACCTTGCCTTGCTCCCTGAGAGCTGCCCCTGGGCCTGTCCTGTTCACTGGTCATGGTCCTCACTGCCCCTGCTCCTTTGCTGGGGTGCCCTTTGTCTCTCGTCCAGCTCTGGTGGCCTCCTGGTCCCAGGGGCTCAAGGGAGGGGCACTTGGGAGTGTCCCCTCAGTTGTGAGCCCCCCACCCCTGGAGAGAACCTCCAGGTCACAGCCCTGCTCAGTCTGGTGAGGGGAGGTCCTGTCCTGACATGGTGTGTGGGGTCTCTCCGTACCTGGGGCCAGGCTCGGGGAGACGGGGGAGGTCTTGGGCCAGGTCTTGTCCTCTTGTTCTTCAGGGCCCCTCTGTGGGCCCCAGGGGGCTGCCGCCCCTTCCTGCCTGGGATCCAGGCACCTGTGGGGGAGGGAGCTGAGGGGGGGGAGTAGGTGAAGCTGCAGCCCTGCCCTTGGAGCCAGTCCCAAAAGAGTGTGACTCTGGGATGGCACCCTGGCCTCAGGCTCCCGTGACCAGCTCCCCCGGCCATCCTGGGGGCCAGCGACTGCTCAGCCAAGGCAGCCCCAGCCAGGACCCCCACCAGACAGGACACGGCCGAGCTCAGTGCTGGGTCAGGCACCCACCGCAGATGAAGCTCCCTCCACGCCCGAAGTCCAGCCAATGCCAAGAGGTCACGGCTGTCCGCAGGGTCAGGCCCTGGGGTGGAGGCCCTGGTGGCCAGGTCTTCCAGCCTGCGTGGGGGCAGCTGCTCTGGGGGCACCCAGGCCTGAGGAGGGAAAGGGCTGGTTGGGGGGCACGGCCTTGGAGGGGGCTGTGTGGGCAGCAGGCTGTGGGGAGAAAGACTCATTCAGCTGTGGAGGGCGTGGGAGAAGGGGGGACCTGGCCCTGCAGGGGCACCGTCAGGCCGGGATGCTGTCCACTGGGGAGGAGAGCCCAGGTCGCTGGTGCAGTGTGCACTCTGGGGTCCCGGCCCCCCGGGGGGCAGGGCATACCTGGCACTGGTGCTGACGTTCCCGAAGGCCTTTGGTGGGGTTCCCACAGAGCACCTGGCCTGCACCTGCAGGAGAAGGTGTGGATGGGCCCGGTGTGGGCTGAGGGGCTGCAGGGTCAGCTTCCTGCCGAGGTGGGTCAGTTACCGTGGGTGAGGTTGCTGGCGTCGTCCTCTGGGGCTGGGTCCTTGGGAAGCAGACCTTTAGGCACGGGTCCCCCAGGGACCAGTAGGGAGATTGGCCAAGGCCTGGGGGCCCGGGGCTGGGGCTCAGGCAGGGACAGCTCAGGTCCGAATCTCCGAATGGGCTCTCCGTGGGGATGATCTGCCGAAGGTCAAAATCAGAGGTCACCAAGGACCACACCAGCTGGCTAGCCCAAGAGCCCCCCACCCAAGGCTCTGTCTACAGACCAGGGACCCCTGCCACCCAACATCTGTGCGTCCCGAGGCCCAGATTTTGGACCTCCTCTTCCTCTTCGGATGGGTGAGGGGCTCCAACCAGGTGCTGCTCACAGGGGGGTGTCCTGGCCAGGGGGCAGGTGTGCAGGGCTCTGGGGATGAGTGGTTAAAGCTGAGAAGGATATTATATGAGGTTGGCCATCTCTGAGAGGCTTGGGGGCACTGGTGTTAGAGAGCTTTTGTCTTGTGCTGGGCATGGGGTGGAGACCTCTCTTGGGGCTCAAAGATTGCCTGGCCGGGTGGGGCAGCTCTTGCCAGAGGCCAGGTGGGCAGCTGCCGTACCCAGCCTGGGGAGCAGGCCGTCTAGGGCACTGCCCTCTTTGATGGCCTCCTTCACCATGAGCCAGTCCTGGTCTAGCTTCCGGGAGGCCAGGAGGCCTGTGTGCGTGGCTGGCATCTCGTCCAGGACCTGCAGCTGGGGAATGAGCTTCTTCACCTCTGCCCTGTAGTTGTAGCCCTGGGGCACCTGCAGAGCAGAGAGGGGTGGCAGGCCTGGGGCCATGGGCCCTTCAGGCCAGCCGTGTCCTGGGGCCACTTGCCCCAGACCCTCCTGTGGGGTTGGTGAGGCTGCCCCACCCTGCCAGGCTGCCTGTGTCAGTCTTGGGCACCCTGGGCTATCACCCATGTGAGCTCACTGTCCAGGTTCATGGTCAGGGTCCAGTGCTGCCCTCCGGCCTGTGGAGCTGCCCTGAGCTCAGAGCTCTGGCTGGGTTGGCCGGAGTAGCAGCCGGCAGGGCAGGTGGTGTGAGCCCCAGTGTGCCCGGACAGTGCCGGGGCATGCGCAGCTGTGGGTGTGCACAGGCCTGCAGGCTCTGGATGGGGCCTGCGTGTGTGTGTGTGTGTGTGTGTGTGTGTGCACGGTTCTATGTTGAGACAGTACAGGGCACGTGTGGTTCCACGTGGCCTGAGCACGTGGCGCTGTGGGGTTTGGTCCTGGCCCAGGAGGATACACTGGCAGCTGCCAGGCCTCCAGCTCAGTGAACAAGCCACAGGGTGCAGTGGCCCCCAGGCCACGGGGGGGGGGGGGCCACGGGCCGGAGCCACAGAGCTCCTCCCACTCCCTTGCACACCTTGGTGGAGGGGCTGGGCTGCAGGCACACCAGGTTGCCCTCCAGGGTGAGCGTGGCCAGCCTCGGGCACAGCTGCAGGTAGCGCAGCTGCCCCAGGTCCTCCACGTTGTTGCCCTCCAGGTCGAGCACCTCCAGCTGATCCAGCAGGCAGAGCGGGCTGAGGTCCGCGATGTTGTTGTAGGAGACGTACAGCTCCTGGGGCAGCACGGGAACCTCAGCCGGGGCCTCGCGTGGCGCCCTCCCCAGCCCAGGGCACCGCAGACCCACCTTCAGGGCCAGGAAGGAGCCAATGCCATCCAGGTCCGTCAGGCCACAGCGAGCCAGCCACAGCACCTGCAGGCGGCCCAGGGAGGTGCCCAGGTCTCTGCAGAGGGCAGGGTTGGGTGGTCAGTGCTGTCCTGGGGTGGAGGCCCTGTCTGTGGCCATGAAGGCCCTGCGCCTTGCCTCGTGCTGAGCCACCGGGCAGCCGCCTCTGGCCGTCTCCAGGCACGTGGGCAGGGGTGAGTGGGGCTCGTGGCAGCCTCCGGGCGGAAGAAGGGGCTCCCTGCTACCCTCCATGCTGCAGCCCCTGGTCTCGGGCAGGCAAAGTGGCCTACACCTTCTCCAGCCCCTGGAGGGCCTGGCCTGGCCTAGGGGGCCACCCTTGTGCTGGACAGCTCAGCCCAGCCTTACCTGCTGCTGCCACAGTGGGGCTGGGCGAGACGGCCCCTTCCCAGTGGGCTCAGCCTAGGGTGCTCTCCCTCCCTCTCTGTCCCCCAGCCTAGCTGTGCTTGCAGGACCTGCCCGCCCTGGCCCTGGAGCCGTCCCTGCCACCCTCCCTCTGCCAGCAGCTCCCCTGCAGATGGGCCGGCCAGGCCTCTCCCAAGTTAGGACATCTATACAGGGCAGACCTCTGTCCCCCGACCTCTGTGGGTCCCTCTGCCTGCGGAGTCCTCGGGGCCTGGGTGTGCCATGTCTGCGGCCAGGGCAAGGGCCCATGCCGCGTGTCCTGTGTTCAGCTTCTGGGATGTTCCGGGTGTTACTTCTTTGGCATTTTCTCTCCTCACATCTGAATCTCCACGCCCATGCTGAGTTCTCCCCTTCTCTCCCTCTGCTGCCTGCTTGCCTTTGTTTGTTTGTTTTAATCCTCACCCGAAGACATTTTTCCATTTATCTTCAGATAGAGTGGGAGGGAGAGAGAGAGGAAAACATCGATGTGAGAGAGACACATCGACTGGTTGCCTCCTGCATGACCCAGACCAGGGCCAGGGATGAGCCCCAACCGAGGTACGTGCCCTTGGCGGGCATCGAACCCATGGCTCTTTGGTCCACGGGCCGACGCTCTAACTGCTGAGCCCAAGCGGCCAGGGTGCTCCGGTTTGCCGTTTGTCGGCTTTCTGGGCCAAGTCCTGTCTTCCGACGTTGCTACCAGCACTCTCTTGTGGGCGCGGGGTTTGCTCCGCGAGGGCTCTGCTGTGCCCTGCCCTTCCCCACAGACTCTCGGAAGGCTCTCTGCCTTCCTGCACCCTCTGTTTCCTCCGGGAGCCCTTGGTCCGTTTTGCCTTTTCCCTTTCATGCCGCATGTTCCGTAATGTTGAAATTGTATTATTGATCGTTTTGGGGCTTTCAGATGGAGGGCAAGGGTCTGAAGTGCAGCTTGGAAATGCTGAGCCACTCGGGACGCTGATGTGGGGGCTCCCTGTCGGCTTGTTGGGGGGACTCCCCTGACGGCATGTTTCCTGCGGGGCTGGCCGCCCATCTCCCACGCCCCTGTGCGGGAAGGGAAGCGCCCCTCACCCTCAGGCCTCGGCACGTGGTGCTGGCTCCTCCCCTGTGAGAAGGCGGTTTCCTCCCCTGGGCCAGGTGACAGGGCACCGAGCCTCCCGGGCTGGCTCCAGGACCAGCCTCCCGGCTGCCTCCTTCCAGCTCAGGAGGGCCCTTCAGTCCCAGCTCTCATCCTAATATCCACACTTGCTCAGTCTTTGTCCTCTGCTGCTGGGGGCTCTGCGTGTATCCATCTGTCGCCTTAGATGACTTTTCCAGTCATCTCTCTCTCTCTTTTTTTTTTATCCTCACCTGAGGACACTCTTGCATTCATCTTCAGATAGAACGGGAGGGAGAGGTGGGAAGAGAGAGACAGAAACATCGATGTGAAAGAGACACATCGAGTGGTTGCCACCCACACGACCCCTACGGGGCCGGGGACAAACCGCAACTGAGGTACGTGCCCTTCGCGGGAACCGAACCCGGGACTCTCTGGTCCGCGGGCCGACGCGCTAACTGCTGAGCCACACCGGCCAGGGCTGCAGTCATCTCTTAATCGGCTGAAATTCCTGTCCAGATCTTGACGTCCTTGATCTGGAATTCATTCAGAAATGCCTGCTGCTGCCTCTGCACCCAGGCTGGGCAGGAGGCTCGTGCCTTCTTCCCTCCGGGCTGCGTCCGCCCTAGCCACCGGCTCCCGGCTCGGGCGTTTCCATGGGAAGGCTCAGGAAAACGTCATTTTTCCCTCCCTAAGAGAAGACTCGTTCTCTCTTGGCTGTCCCCACATTTTCTCTCTCTCTCTCTGTTTTAATCCTCACCTGAGGACATTTAAAACAAAGTTGATTCTAGAGACAGAGAGAGAGAGAAACATCCATCGGTCGCCTCCTGCATGCCCCCTCACTGGGGATCGAGCCTGCGACCTGGACGTGTGCCCTGACCTGGATGGAACCGCCGACCCCTTGGTGCACAGGACAACACTCAGCCACTGAGCCACACCGGCCAGGGCAACTTTTTTGAGAAACAATTTTAGATCTTTAAGAATATTAAAAAACTGGAAGGAGTCAAACCACTAAGCATTCAGCTCAAAGAGCTAGAAAAGAACAAGATGTGGTCAATATGCAACAACCAGAAACACTGTGGAGAAGACGGAGCCCAGAGACAGTGCCTTAAAAAGTGAACAGACGGTCCTCTGGTAAGACCGAGCTAGGGTTAAAAGAGAGACCACGCAAACAAGTCTGTAGACTTCAGAAGGGGGAACAATCACCACCGCCATGCCAACAATTTCAAATAATAACAGACCAATGTGAACCGAGTATATACCAACATTTTGAAAACCTAGACGGAGCTGGCACCAAAGGAAACAGAGAATTTGATTACACTAATAGCCACAAAAGAAATTAAGTGGTGCCCTGGCCAGTGTGGCTCAGTTGGCTGAGCGTCATCCGTACACCACAAGGTCGCAGGTTCAATCCCCGGTCAGGGCGTACGAGGGTCAACGCATGAGTGCATAAGTGAGACAAGTCGATCAATCTCTCCCTCTCTCTATCTCTCTCTCAAATCAATCAATAAATAAAAATTGAAAGAAAATAAAGGAGAGCCCTGGCCGGTTTGTCTCAGTGGTTAGCGCGTCGGCACCAGGACCAAAGAGTCGTGGGTTCAATTCCGGTGAAGGGCACATACCTCAGTTGTGGTTCGTCCCCGGCCCTGGCTGGGGTCCTGTGGGAGGCAACCAGTCGATGTGTCCCTCTCACATGGATGTGAGATAAATGGAAAGATATTCTCGGGTGAGGATTAAAAAATAAATTTAAAAAAAAGGAAAATAAAGGAGAAATATTATCTTAGGATCATGTCAGCAGATGTAGAGGAACTTAGACACATTAAGATCAGGACAAACCGTCCGGCCGGTGTGGCTCAGTGGCTGAGCGTCGACCCATGCACCAAGAGGTCGCCGGTTCGATTCCTGGTCAGGGCACATGCCCAGGTTGTGGGCCTGATCCCCAGTGGGGGGCACGCAGGAGGCGGCCAATCGATGTTCTCTCTCATCAATGTTTCTATAGAAAGGAAAAAAAATTTTAAAAAAGATCAGGATAGCCCTGGCCGGTTGGAGCGTCGGCCTGCGGACCAGAGAATCCTGGGTTCGGTTCCCGCTAGGGGCACGTACCAAAAAAAAGATCAGGATAAACCAAGAATGCCTGTTGCTGTCACTGCTACTGATTTTATAACCCTCACCCAAGGATATATTCATTGATTTTAGAGAGAGGAAGGGAGAGGGAGAGAGAGCGAGCAGAAACATCGATGGGAGAGAGATACATCAGATGCATCGATCGGTTGCCTCCCATACGCGCCCTGACCGGGGATCAAACCCATGACCTCCTGGCGCTCAGGACGACGCTCCCAGGTCGCTGCTACTTTTTAACGTTGTTCCGCAAGATAAGAAAAAGAAACAGGAGGATGGGAAATGAAAGACAGCACCCCTAACTGGCTGATGACATGATCGTCAATACAGAAACCCCAACTGAATGAACCGATTACTTGAATTACGAAGAGAGTCGGCAATACCACACACAAAGCAATGGTACAGCATTACCAGGTATGCGGTCCATTTACAAAGACCAAGCGTTTTACTGATTTTAAAACCCAGCCCTGGTTGGTTTGGCTCAGCGGCTGGAGCGGTGACCTGCCGGACCCGAGAGTCTTGGGTTCGATTCCTGGTCGTGCGGGAGGCAACCAATCGCTGTGTCTCTCTCACATCAGTGTTTCTCTCTGTCTCTCTCTCTCCCTCCCTCCCTTATGCTCCACACACAGAAAAAAATTTCGATGGAAAAATATCCTCGGGGGAGGATTAAAATTAAAAAAAAAAATCTATTCTCAATCAACACAGTTTCCCCACATTGGCAATAACCAACCAGAAAACACAATAGAAACAGGACCTCGTTCATGCGTTACGAGCACTCCGTGTGGGAACTAATTGGGTTCTGGATTCCGGGAGCCCCGGCTCCGCGAGGGGCTGGTGTCCTGCTGTCCCCATGGCAGCAGGTGGTCAGCCTTCCCGTGGCTGGTGTGCCCGAGGGCAGACAGGCCCTGGAGGAGCGCTGGGGACACTGCTTGTTCCTGGAATGGACACAGGAGGGCACATCCCTGTGAGGGGCTGAACTGTGCACCCCCAATTCCTGTGTTGGAGTCCTCACCCCCAGCACCCCACAGTGTGACCTGACTTGGAAATAGGGTCTTTGCTGATGCAGTTAGTTAAGATTCGGTCACACTGGACAGGGTGGGCCCTGACCGACGGGACCGTGTCCTTATAAGAAGGGGTACTTGGACAGACACACACACAGGGAGAACGCTACATGAACACAAAGGCAGAGATGGGGGTGATGAGTCCACGAGACAAGGAACCCCCAGGGAGGAGAAGAGAATGGCAGGGTCTCTCCCTCGTGGCCTCAGCAGGGAACAATGCTCCCACCCGCACCTTGGTCTTGACCTCTGGCCCCAGAACCGGAGAGAATCAGGTTGGGCTATTCTAGCCACCAGGTTTGTGGTGCGCTGTGAGCACACCCCCTCGGCCCACCATGCTGGGGGAGACCTGGAAGAGCCAGCCCGGGGTGTCTTGTCTGCTCCCTGGAGGCAGGGGCTCTGGTCCACCCTGCTCACGGATGCCCACAGTATGCACCAAGGGAATCCATGATTTCCCGTGGTTCAGGCCGCTTGGATACAGGTTCTGTAACTAGCAGGTGAAAACATTCTGATAAACGGTACAGGGGACGTTTAAACACTCTTAAAATAGAAACGCCCTGGCCGTTTTGCTCAGTGGTTAGAGTGTCGGCCCACAGACTGAAGAGTCTCAGATTCGATTCTGGTCAAGGGCACGTACCTCGTTTGTGGTTCGTCCCCAGCCCTGGTTAGGGTCGTGCAGGAGGCAACCAACTGATGAGTCTCTGTCACGTCAATGTTTCTATCTCTCTCCCTCTCTCTCCCAACTCTGAAAATAGATGGGAAAATGTCCTCAGGTGAGGATTAAAAAAAAAAACCAATGAACACAGGAATGGAGAGCTATACCATATTCATGGATGCATGTAACTTAACAGATACACCCAAATTAGCATGTGAATCTTTTTTTTTTTAATCTTCACCTGAGGATATTTTTGCATTTATCTTCAGTTAGAGCAGGAGGGAGAGAGGGAGAAAGAGAGAGAGAGAAACATCGATGTGAGAGAGACACATTGACTGGCTGCCACCCACACGACCCCAACCGGGGCCGGGGACAAACTGCAACCGAGGTACGTTCCCTTAGCAGGAACCAAACCCGGGCCTCTCTGGTCCGCGGGCCAACACTCAGGTACGTGCCCTTCACCGGGAATTGAACCTGTGACCCTTTGGTCCGAGAGCCGACGCTCAATCCACTGAGCCACACTGACCGGGCTCTCTTACAGTTTTTATCGTTCATTTTATAGGCTTTTTATATATTTTTACCGGTCTTTCAGCTGACGTACAAGCCTCAACAATGAAGGGAGAAATGATGTGGCCTCTGCTGACAGAGTACCGGAGGCTCCATCAGAACGCTGCTTTGGCAGGTATTGAAGGGACGTTTCTGAAGCCGTTTTCCAGAAGCTTCCTTGGGGTGCGGTGTCATGTGGGCCCCTGGCCCCAGCTCCCGTCCTGCAGCGCTGCGGCTGCGGAGGTCCACAGTCTTCCATCCCCAGAGCTGCAGGTGTTTCGTTAAATTCTTTTTCATGTGAATTTGATGGATATCAGTATAAATAAGGAGAATCAGCGAACATTTAAAGTGAAGTTGCTTAATAAACTTTGTGGGTGGGCGTGGCGGGAGCCGGAAAGGGGCAGCGGGCCGGTCTGGCACTTCCACGGGCGCCTGCCTCACGCCATGGCACGGAACCAGCAGCGCCCTCGCGAAACCCGCTTTGCCCAGGCGCCGAGTGTGAAGTCTGACGTTCCCTCAGCTCTTTCTCCGCAGCCCACAAGGCGAACAGGAACCTCTCACCGGCTTCGTCTTGAAGCTGATCCTTTAAGTCGATTATGGAAGCGCTGGCCTCACATCCTGTCCCATGACGCTGTGCCACCTGCTGGGCTCGTGGCACACACGGCCACCGGCATGGCCCCAGCTCCGCCCTCCCAGTGAGGGACACCCCAAACCCCGAGGCCTTGCTTGGTGTTGGGGCATCCTCCAGACTCCCCGAGGGTTGGGGGTCCTCTGCCGATGGTCCGTGGGTGCCTTCCAGCACAGCAGGTCCTTGGAGACCTTGGCAGCCACACGCCCTGGCGTGACTGGCCTGACCCTGAACACAGGCCCTGGTGTCACCCTCAGTAGGTGCCTCCAACCACTCAGGGCTGGGTGACGTGAGCTACATTGTCAGAGTCGGGCAGAAGGGCGCATCAGGGCCGGCAGCCGGACGGCAGGACAGACAGGAGCCTCTCAGTGGGTACCCACCCAGGAGAGACCGCGCCCTGACTGAGCTCTCCCTTCAACCCCTGCAGGACCCCAACCCCAGGTGTGGCAGGACACCCCTGTGCCCACCCCTGTGGTCCCCAGGAGGGGCACTCACCTCACAGAGCCCAGGCGGCTGTCATTCAGCTTCAGTTGGCTGAGGTTGGGCAGGTGCACCCCTGTGGGGCCACAAGGAGGAGGTCGGAGGCAGGCCCCCCGCACCTGCCCACCTCTCTGCACTCTCGCTGCCCCTCAGCCCTGCTGCCTGACGGCTTCTCTGAGGCACAGCTCAGTGTTCCCTCTGGCAGCCAGGCTCAAATGGAGCATGCAGGGCAGGTGCACAAGGCGCTCCGGAACCCACAGGGCACATGGAGACCCCCAGGCTGCTGGTCTCCAGGAGGTGGCTTGGAGGAGGGGAGCCAGCTGGAAGGGGCAGGGCTATCAAAGCTTGGGCCTCGCCCCCAGCCACCTCCCAAGGCCTGCCCATGGGCTCCCCAGGTACCCCCAGACCATAACCTCCATCAGCTCATAGCGCTGGGTGCCAGAGCACGGGAACTCCCAGACAGTGTCCCTACACATCCAACGTCCCCAGGAAAGGGTTCTGAGCTACTGACCCCTACAAACCACAGGGCACTGTCCCTGTGAGACCCAGTCCCCAGTCCCTGGAAAGAGGAGTGCAAGGTGGGCCTATGGGGTACATGGCAGGCCTGTGGGGTGGAGGGTGAGCCTGTGGGGTGGAGGGCAAGCCTGTGGGGTGCAGGGCGAGCCTGTGGGGTGCAGGGCGAGCCTGTGGGGTGCAGGGCGAGCCTGTGGGGTGCAGGGCGAGCCTGTGGGGTGCAGGGCGAGCCTGTAGGGTGCAGGGTGAGCCTGTGGGGTGCAGGGCAGGACTGTGGGGTTCAGGGTGAGCCTGTAGGGTGCGCAGTAGGCTCATGGGGAGCAGGGGTCCAATGAGCAGAGCCTTGCAGGTGGGAGGACGCAGACCCTCAGAGCGGTCTGGCCTGGGCAGTGGTGGTGTAGACAGCGAGGGCTCTCACCAAAGCTCCCCAGGCTGTGCTCACGGGTGTCCACACACATCTCCAGCATGCTCACCAGCCGAAGGTCATCCACCTGGGCCAGGGCCTGCTGTGGAAACCAGTGGGGAGTCAGCCCTGGGGACTGGACGGTGGTCACTCCCTCCCAGGGGCCCTCCCTGGTGGCCCTCCTTGGTCTGTCCCAGCCGGCCTAGGTGAGAGGCTCCTGGTGTGTGGTGCTGGGCAGGTGACAAGGCCACGTCCACCTCCTGGCACTCCCTGGGCACAGCCAGGCTGGACCCCGTCCCACCCTTTTCTGCTCTCCAGGATGGGGGGCTGAGAAGGACAAGAGCTGGTGAGTGAACCCTTTCCGATGTGACAGCTCACGGTGATGGCAACGTTCTGGACAGAGGCACTGGGAGATGTGGGCACCAAGGCGTGGCTGGAGGGCCACACGAGCGTCACTGAGGGGCCAGCAGGAGGCATGGGAAGGGGACCTGGTGGGAGTGTCCCATCCACCTGCAGTGACCAGACAGCTCGGACCCTTCTCCGAGTTGGTCAGGAAGGTAGGCGGGGACCTCAGGCAGCCAGGCTGCATGTTGGGTGGGTGCATCACGCAGGTGTCTCCCGGGTGTGGCAGTGGAGGTCCTGGCAGAGGCCGTGTCCACCCCTCACCACAGCCCATGGCAGACAAGAAGCGCGACCAGGAAGGGAGGTGGGGGATGCTAGGAGGTTCAAGGTTTCCCAGGGGGGTCTCCTGCTGTCAGGGGGCTCTGTAGAACCTGGTGGCCTGACGGGGGAGGCGACAGCAACCCCCCCAGACTTGGGGCAAAGCCTTTAGCAGCTGCCCTAGAGATGATCAGTGGGACCCTAGAAGCTCGTAGTTTCATTTATTTCTCGTACTTTGTGCCTGGAGGGTTTGTCTCCCTGTCTCCCACCAGAACATCCGTTACTTCATGAGGGGCCCCCTCTTGGGTTCAGGGAGGGGTCCTGAGAGCCCAGGGCACAGAGGGTGCTCAGCAAACACTCGTGGAATTCCTACCTAGCTTAGCCCCTCCCCTGGCGTGAATGCCTGTGGGACATCTGTGTTACCAAGCACCTGGGTTGGCCCCAAGGCTGACGCAGGCACAGGGGACACATCCATCAAACAGGCAAGGCCAGCAGGGCCAGGGACAGAGGGCAGGCTGGACACCAGCCCCGGATATCACCCCTGCAGGCCCCCGCAGCCTGAGCCTCTGGCCCCCAGCACTCACCAGTCGGGCAGGTGACAGGTACTCCTCTACCAGCTGCTTGACGTGGCTCTCCCCATGGCTGCCCGTGTCCTTGCTCTGGGGGCAGGGGTTGTGCAGGCCCTGCCAGCTCAGCTCCCGCACTTGGACACTGGCCATGCTCGGCTGAGGCCCATGGGCCCTGTCCCAGGCCTGGTCCATTCACATGCAACCTGCCAGGACAGGCAGAGGGCTGATGCGCAGAGCCCTCAACACATCCCACACACAGCCCTGGGCCCAGAGAAGCCTCCGTGGTGCCTGGGGACCTCGCTGTCCCCTCCCTCAGCCCTGGCTCACACCGCCTGCCTGGACAGGTCACCTTCCCTGTGCTCCTTCGGGGTCCATGTGAGGGGAGCTGGCTCCAGGCTACGTTTGCTTAGCTGCCTGCTGTGGCCAGCAAGCTGCTGCCTCAGGCCCTGAGCTATTGTTTCTCCACCTGACGGTCTGAGCCTGGGGGGGCCCAGGGCCAAGGTCTCAGGCATATCCCCCACCCCAGCCCTGTGCCCTCTGAGCCCCCTCACCTGGAGGCAGAAGCCTTCTCCCACTGTGGGTCAAACATCCGGGCAAGGGGGTGGCATGTGGCCCCAGGCGGCACCTGCAAGAGAGCGTAGGGCTGGCCAGGTCCTGGCCCAGGGGACCTGGACAGGCCAGGCCAAGGCCACAGGGCCCAGGAGCAAGCAGGAGCAGAGGTGGTAGGGGCTGTCAGCCTGGGTCCTTTCCACCATCCTGCTGGGAGACTTGGCCTGGCTGATGAGGAAGACAGCCAGGTGGGTGAGAGATGCTGGGGCCCTTCCAAGGCTAATGCCTGGTCCTCTCTCATCTACCTTGACTCCACCCTCTCTCCAAAAGGGATCCTGGGTCTTCTGCCTTGGACTGTCTCCCATGGCATAGCCTCCGCAGCACCCTATCACTGCTGCATGCCCCCCACCCCAAGCCCCAGGGGCGGGTGTCCAGTTTGTTCCTGGACCACCTGCACCAGGCTCACCTGGCTTTGCTCTTTAAAGGCGCAGAAGCCTGTGTCTGGCAACAGACCCTGGAATCATCTCTTGGGCCAGCACCACAGGTCTGCCTGGAATGTCCTGGCCATCCCCCTCCATCTTGGGTGGAGCCTCCTTGACCCCCCACTTCCCCACTCCTGTGCTCCCTCCCACCCTTCCTGCATTGACCTTCCTAACGATACTGACCAGTCTACAACCCTCTGTTTTAGGCCTTATTGGGTTGAGCGAGGACCTTGCCCCAAGGCAGGCTCTGTGTGGGCAGGACGCTGGCCTGCCCAGCCCACAGTGCACACAGAGGGGCTCTCAGATACTGGCCCTAGGAACTCACGATGCCACCATACATGCCTGTCAGCCCCTTATGGACATTCAAGATTCATTTCCCTTTTTTTTTTTTTTTTTTTTTTCATTTTTTGTTCAGATAGAGAGAGGAAGAGAGAGAGAGAGAGAAACATCGATGTGAAAGGGACACATCGAGTGGCTGCCACCCACACGACCAACCAGGGCCGGGGACAAACTGCAACCGAGGTACATGCCCTTAGCGGAACCGAACCCGGGTCTCTCTGTACCGCAGGCTGACGCTCTAACCGCTGAGCCAAACCGGCCAGGGCTCCCTTTTTTTTTTTTTAATGTTTTTTTCTTTATTGATTTTAGAGAGAGAGGAAGGGAGAGGGAGAGACAGAAACATCGATGAGAGAGAACATCGATTGGCCGCCTCCTGCACGCCCCCCACTGGGGATTCGGCCCACAATCTGGGCATGTGCCCTGACGGGGAATTGAACCGGAGACCTCTTGGTGCATGGGTCCACGCTCAACCACTGAGCCACACTGGCCGGGCAAGATTCATTTTCTTCATCATGTCCACAGACCCCCACCCTGGCCCGGGGAGAGGTCCGCTGGGTTTTGACAGGCAGTGGGAGTGCTGGGCCCTGGGACAAGCTGTGCCTCAGGGACCTCATTTGGAAAGTGACCCACACATGGAGGACCCATGGAGGTTAAGGCCATGCAGGTGAGCCCCCCTGACAGTCTCATGGAGCTTCTGGCCAGGATTTCTTTCCAAAAGTTCCCTGGGTTTCCCGCCTTTCTCCAGCTTGGGAAAGGCCCAAGCCTTGCAGGAGGACACACTACCACCCTGCCCCCTGGGAAGATGTTGCCCACCCTTGCCAGCCTCAGGCTATGGGGAAGCCATGGGCTGGCCAGACTCTGTTACCGGGGTGCCCGCAGACAGCACTGAGGGATGAGCCTACCACCCTCTTCCCTCTGTGCCTCAAGCACCTGGCTGCAGGTCCTGCCCTGGATCAGGCCCAGAGGATCTGTCCAGTCTGGCCCAAAGGTCTTGGGGTCCAAGGAGCCGGGCCTGGGTTGAAGGCTTTTGTACCCACCTAGACACTGTTCCCACACATTCATGTCCTGGCCCAAACCTGTCCACACTGTTCATGGCCCTGTTTCCACCCTGCCCTGGCACTCTGTGAGCCCCCCAAGCTGGAAACCTGGAGGCCTCTCTGTCTCCACAGCCCAGGCTAGTGCCAGCCCCTGGCCTGGCTCATCAGCTCTCTGGGTCCCCTCGACCTCTCCATCCTTCACCACAAGGGGAGAGGCTCTGAAACCAGGGTCTACTCCCCGCTAAGTCCCCACCATAGAGAACCCCACAGTCTGCTCCCTGCATCCAGGGTCTCTCCCCCCAGAGGCAGGGCTTGGGGCCCCTCCTATCTCAGTGACTGGGAGCCTCTCAAAGCGCGGGGTTGCAGGCAGGGCCCCCAGGGGACCAGATTTGACACCTGGGGGCATCACTGAGTTCCCCACTGGTTTTGCTGCTTAATCCTCACGCCCGCCTCTCGGCCTCAGTTTCCCCTCTGGCATCAGGGAGATCGCAAAGCCTGAGGCCCGGGACCCAAAGGCGCGCTCTCACCTGAGGGCTCCGCCCCAGTGCCAGGGCCCTGCGGGCTCGGCCCTGGGCACCCTCCGCCGCCAGACGCTCTCTCCGATTCCGAGTTGTTCTTCCGGGCCGCAGGGGTTGTAGAACCTGGGCACCATGGCAACAGGGGCAGTACCTCATTTGAATAATCAAATATTCATGAGCCGTGGAATCACCCTGGCTCTGTGGGGGCAGCCACACCCCTTAGCAATGGTTGCTATGGCAGGCCAGCTGGGCGAGGGCAAGGGCAGGGGCGCGGCCCCTGGTGGGTACAGCGTGCGTGAGCGCCCCTTGGCTGAGGTGGAGGCGAGGGGTGGGGCGCAGACCCGCCAAGTGTCAGCCCCCAGCAAAGGTGAGCTGTGGTGGAAACTCAAGCCCTCATTTCCAAGGTGCGAGGCGCCCCTGAGAGTGGTCCCGAGGGCGGGATTTACCTCCAGGACAAAAGGAAGCGCTGTGGGGCTGTGGGAAGGGACCCCCTGGGGACAAGGGACCAGAAGACCTGGATTGCCTGGAGGGACGGCCAGATCCGCGCCCACAAGGGACACGCCACCCGCTTTCACTTATCCGCCCTTACTTAAGACGCGGTCAGGCGCCATCCGGGACCTGTTCTAGCCGGCACTGCGCGGGAGCGCCAGCCTGACCCCGCAGCACCTGGGGTCCCCGCCGTGGTGGGAGCGGGGCGGCCCCCCAGGGGCCCGCCAAGGTCAAGGCCTGCAGTGGGGTGAGCTCAGGGGAAGAGCGTCGAACCTTCGCGGGAGGGGGTGCGGTTGAGCCTGAAAAGTGTACTGCACAATTCTTTCTTGTGAATATGGTGAATAGAGAGGGTGTTTAGGCGTTACTTGGAAATAAAAATAAAATGTTAGCAACATGTCTTTTTGAGAGTCCTGGAAGGAACCAGTTTGTACACGTTTGCGCTTTGGCTGGGGGGAGACTTCAGTTCACACCCCTATGGCAACTTTTGGGTTGGATTTGTGGGGCACCGTTTGTTAACTGGGGCACACCACACGGTGAGCTTCTGCAGTGCTGGACTTCTGGGTTTGGGGGGGCTGGGCAGGCCAGCAGTCTGTAGGGCCTGCCCAAGTTGGGGGAGGTTGGTGGTGAGGGGGTGCGGAACTGCGCGGTATGTGAGAAGCAAGATCCCCGTGAGTACGGGGCCCGACTCGCTCCTCGGCGGGCTCAGACCCGGCGCTCCTGCACTGCCTGCGCCTGGGTGCACGGCCGGGTCCCATCTAAGGTCCCCGCCGAAGCTGCGAAGCGTCCTGGGAGGGGATAGGCGGCCGTCCCGGAGCCACCTGCGGGAAAGGGGGTGCAGGACAGCCGGGCCCCCGGCCACTGAGGGTCTCAGGCTCCTGGCGCGGCCCGGGTCCGCTTCCGGCACCCGACCCTCGCTCTGGCGGCCCCTCCACCTTCTCCAGCCAGAATCCTGGGGGGCGCCCACGGTGCTGACCCTGCGGGCTCCGCCCTCCCTGAGCACTGTTTTCCACTGCGGGCCCCTCGGTGGGGTGCATGGCGCGGGGAAGACCTCGGAGGGCGCGGGCGCGGCGCGGGGCTCCCGTCGCAGCTCAGGGGCCTCGAGCGGGACCCCGGCGACCCCGCCCCAGACCACACCCGGCCGCCGTCTCGCTTCCCCGCACAGTCTCTAACTCTCCGGGAGTCAGCCCTGTTTCCGGGGGTCCCGGTCTTCCCTGGAGAAGCTGTCGCCCCGGAACCCTCGGCCCAGCCCGACGCCCTCCTCCCGCGCCAGCGGCAACAGCCCCCCTTCCAGACCGCGGCCCACGAGGGCCAACCAACCCGGCACCGCCCTCCGCGCCTTCCGCTCCCGGAAGCCCCGCCCGCCACGGCCCCTGAGGGGCGGGCCGCTCGGCCAACCGGAGCGGGGCTGGGCGGGGCTGGAGGCGGGATCCTGGGATCACGACCAATGTCACGCCGCGCCCGGCTAATGGACGGGCGCGGGGCGGCGCGTGCGCGGGCCCGGGCGAGTGTCCGCCGCCCGCGCTCGCGTCCGCCGTCCGCAGCTGGAGCCGCACCCGCCGCGGACGGAGCCCATGCGCCGGAGGAGTCGCGCTTCCCGGTCCCCGCCCCCGCCCGCTCCGGCCCCGGGGGCAGTCGCGCCAGTGAGCGGTGAGTGCGGCGGGGGCGCCGCGGCGGGCGGGGGCGCTGGAGTCGGGCGGTGGGGCCGAGCGGCCCGGGGCGGGGAGCCGCCGTCCTCGCAGGGCGCGCGGGGGCGCAGGTGAGCCGCGGGCGGGGCGCTGCGGCTGGGGCCGGGGGCTGCGGGCGGCGGGGCGCTGGGTGTGCCGCGCCCTGGCCAGCTCCGGGCTCCGTGTCCCGGGCTCTGTCCCCCTGGGGGCCCCCGGGTGCCGTCAGTGGTGTGGTGCCCCCTGCGCCGAGGCCCGCCTGTGGCCGCGCTCTAGGCGGGGTCTCCCACCCTCCACAGTCCAAGGATCCTGCCGAAGAGCTCGGGCTCAGCGGGTCAGTCCGAGGGTTAGCAAGTCCACTGTCCCCACAAGGGCACCACCTCATTCAGCATCGGAAATTGGAGACACTCTAGCTGGGGCCTTGTCCTCAGGCCCTTTTTCGTTCCCACCTGTCTCTCTGCTCCCACATCTCCTGTTGGTTAACCTGTGCTTCCCCGGAACCCTTGCCCCACCTGGCTTCCTTACTTGTCTTGTTTTCTCCAAAGTTCCCGTGGCGGAGGACACCGCCGGTTTCCCCGTATTCTAACTGTGTGGGTCTCCTCTGAGCTAACTGAGCCCACCAGGGCGGGGGGTTGGGTCCTTTCTCTGCCTGTCACCCTGGCCTGGAACAGCTCCTGGCATGTAGTAGGCGCTCAGTAGTACTTGTCGAATGCACCCACATGCCCGGTGGGGCCCAGAACCGGTTGGGGGTTGGCACTGGCCTGCCTGGGCACGTTGCTGTGCGCTCCACCGTGGCAGGACCTGTTCTTGTAGGGAGGGGGCACTGTAACCTCAGCCCGAGGCACCTCCAGTTGAGGCTTTCTGCCTACCCAGCAAATTCTAATTTGGGTGCGTGGTAGGGAGATGCTCTCAGCTGTCAGCTCTGGCTTTGGGGGACCAGTTTCCTGCCTCTTTCACACACAGTTACTAAGTGCAGCTGGAGGCGGGACCCCTCTCCCACCCCTGAGCTGGAGGTGCCACAGGTAGGGGTGGTGGGCCAGCATTCTAGGTGCCACCCCTGTTACCTAGATGTTGAGGCCCAGAGCTCAGCAGGTCTGCCCTGTGGGGCCTGGGCGTGGCTGATGGCGCTTCCTCGACAGGTGGGACAGGAGACCACCACTGTGCCTCGTGCTGCAGCCCCCTGAGGAGCGATGACGGAATATAAGCTCGTGGTGGTGGGTGCTGGAGGTGTGGGGAAGAGTGCCCTGACTATCCAGCTCATCCAGAACCACTTCGTGGACGAGTATGACCCCACCATCGAGGTGAGCAGGCTGGCCCCTCCTCCCAACCCCACAGCCTCACGTGGGCTTGTCCTCTGCTTGCTCTACAGGAGGGGTCCCCTTGACGTAGGACCTGGGGAGCACAGGAGGTGCGGGGAGGGGTTGGTGGTGCCGATGCCCCATCCCCAGAGGTTGGGGGTCTCTGAGCAGTGTCCTCCCACAGGATTCCTACCGCAAGCAAGTGGTCATTGATGGGGAGACATGTCTGCTGGACATCCTGGACACAGCAGGCCAGGAGGAATACAGCGCCATGCGGGACCAGTACATGCGTACTGGGGAGGGCTTTCTCTGTGTGTTCGCCATCAACAACACCAAGTCTTTTGAGGACATTCACCAGTACCGGTGAGCTGCCCACCACCCTTGGAGGCCTCCCTGTCCTCACTTGGGGTGCCTGGATGCAGCCATGCCTGCAGCCTGCCAGCCAGCTCACACCTTCCTCCTTGCAGGGAGCAGATCAAGCGGGTGAAGGACTCGGATGACGTACCCATGGTGCTGGTAGGGAACAAGTGTGACCTGGCTGCACGCACTGTGGAGTCTCGGCAGGCGCAGGACCTTGCCCGCAGCTATGGCATCCCCTACATTGAGACTTCAGCCAAGACGCGTCAGGTGAGCCAGCTCCCTCCCCCCGCTCCACAGCTAGCCAGGGCCCCGCCCCGCCAGGGATCCTTGCTCATTGCCCCTCTCCCTCGACACAGGGCAGCCGCTCTGGCTCTGGCTCCAGCTCCGGGACCCTCTGGGACCCTCCGGGAACCCCGTGACCCAGCGGCCCCTCGCGCTGTAAGTCTCCCGGGACGGCAGGGCAGCGAGGGAGGCCAGGGCCGGGGTCAGGACTGGAACAGCTCTTGGGGAAGGTGGAGTTGGAGGTCCCTGGAGAGAGCTGTCTTGAGCCAGGCCGGAGCGGTGACCCTAGGGCCCCAACCCCTCTGCCCCCAGCGTGCCCTGATCCCTTGGCGGGCTGTTGGGGACAAGGGCAGTAGCTCAGAGCTGGGCACAGGGTGGTCAAGCTTGGAGCCAGACCTGGGGCCGCTCTGCCCTGTGGGGAGCTGGTGTCTGATGGGCGGTGCCCCTGGGGCAGCGAGAGGAACAGGGCATGGCTCCTTGTTTGTGGGTGCAGGTGGAGAAGGGGCTGGGATTCTGCTGGAGCTCGTGTCAGGGGTCCCTAGGTCTCCAGGTCTCCTCTCCGGCTGGGCCTCAGGCCGAGGCCCCCTCTGAGCAGCCCCTTCTCCCCAGGGCGTGGAGGATGCGTTTTACACACTGGTGCGCGAAATCCGGCAGCACAAGGTGCGCAAGCTGAGCCCGCCGGACGAGGGCGGCCCGGGCTGCATGAGCTGCAAGTGCCTGCTGTCCTGACGTCCCTGCGGGTCCTGTGTGCCCGCCCTGCACAGGCGCAGGCCCTGGAGGTGCCGGATGCTGGGAGGAGGGGAAGGAAGGAAGGAAGTGCCGCCAGAGCCCGGCCAGCCCAGGGTCGGTGGACAGAGTGATCGTGGACCTCCCAGGACGCTTTGCACAGACTGTCGTGAACCGAGGCCACTGGCCCACCGGCCGAGCCTCTCTTCGCAGCCCCGTCCCGGCCCACTGGGTGCAGGTTCAATTGCAGTAAATTATTTGATGGTCTTGATCCTGGCGTGTGGCCGAGGCTGGCAGCTGTGGTGTGTGTGGCCTCTCCTGAGGTGTGGTGGGACCTCGGCTTCTTCCCGCCAGCGCTCCCTCTGCCGCTTCGGGCACCTCGTGCTGCAAGCGCAGGCTGGTCACACAGTTAAATGTTTTAACAAAAAACACTTCGTGGAACTTGAACTAGCATTGCCGGGGGAGCTGAGAGCAAGGGCCCTGGAAGCGGGGGCCTTGTTAGGGAATGCTGAAACCAGAGGGGGAGGCTAGTGTCTGGCACCTCGGAGCCCCCCCCCCCCCCCGACTGCAGGTGGGGTCCCAGGTACCGAGCTTTAGGGCCCTGAAAGACAGTTGCCCTGCCCCATTCATGCCAGGTGGCCAATTGGCCTGAGTCTAGTCAACCCTCCTGCCCTCTCTGTGAAGGTGGGCCTGGATGTCTGTCCCCCCAGTACCCTCCCACACACAGTGGGGTGGCCTTTTGCTCCCAGGACCACGGGGCTCATTCTTATTCAGGCTGGGGTCGTGCTCAGGGCGCCCCTGCCTTCCAAGGGCCTGTGCTCAGGGCGCCCCTGCCCTCCAAGGCATGCTGCTGGCAGGCCAGGGTCTCAGGGCCACCAGGCTTTCTGTCACCCTCATCTCTGGAGAGCCCCAAGTTTGAGGCCTCAGGGCAGGAGGAGTGTCTTGCGTCCCAAGGCTTGGTCTTCACGGGGCTGGGCGGGACTGTCGCTGGGCCCAGGGGTGGCCCAGGTGAGTGTTGCAGGGACCCAGTATGGTGGCTTGTCACGGGGCCACCTGCCCACAGTCTCTGGGTTCACTGGGAGGGAATGCCATCACTGGCTGCAGCCAGTCCCCAGAGCTGTTCTGTTGGGAACAGGCAGGCCAGACACAGAGCCTCTGGTGCCCCCGCGACGGCCACCTCATGCTGCCACTTCTCAGCCTTGGGGACAGCTGGGCACTCACGCTGGGTGGGAGGGCCAGCCCGTCCTCTGGGGGCGTCTCGGTGCTGGCAGAGGTGAGTCCTGGGTGCTGGAGCCACTCGCTCCAGGGGGAACTCTAGGTCCTGCTGGAAACAAGCAGACTGGGTGAGCTGCTTCTCCAGGCCACGTGGTCCGTGCTGGGTGTGCCCTGTGGGGTCCTCGTGGCTCCCTGTGTGGCTGCCCTGGCCTGACACGGAATAACCCTCCAGGCTGCTGACCCCATGGTCTGCGGCATCCACCTGGATGCCCAGCCCCAGCCGGTCTTCCAAATCTTAGAGCAGGAGAAGAGATGGGCGGGGACCTGGGGGCTCTCCCCACTTTATTCCCCGAAGAGGGTGAATCAGGAGGGGACCCCGTGCTTGAGCCCACCTGGGAGAGGGAAGGTCACCAGCCTTCGGAGCTCTGCTGTCAAGGCCTGCAGGGGCCTGAGCACAGCGTTGCCCTCCGGATCCAGGGCTGGGACAGGAACTCCTGCCGCCTTCCAGGGCAGCATCCGGAGGCCTGGGCGTGCGTGTCAGGCTAAGAGCCCCCCTCCCCCCCCCCGGCACCCAAGGCGGCTTGAGTGGGTGGCTGTGTCCCACACCTGGGGGTCTGCCTGTGCCCTGAAGTGCCATGGACAGTGCCACAGCAGGGGGAGTCTGGCTAGCAAAGGGCTCAGCCTCATTCCTGCCACCTCAGTGGAGGGTACCTTGCCCAGCTCAGGCCGGCTGGCCTCCCTCCTCTGTGGCCTGGGCACTCAGCCCTGCACACGGGGGTCACTTCTGTGCACCTGGAGGACGGTGTGTGCCATGGCCACAAGCACATGCTTGCCCTCCAGGTGTAGGCGTCCCACAGCTTCAGCGTGAGCAAGAAGGGGGTCTGGGGACAGCAGGTGTGGGAGGGGCAGTCTGAGCTGGGTCCCCTGTGCCTCTGGTCCAGGTAGTCCCCCAGGGGGACTCTGAGCTCATCTGGTAGACCCTGTGGGTGGGGCCTTGGCTTGTGGACAAAGCCCCCCTCCCCCCAATGCCATCGGTTCTAAGGGGTAGGTCAGCCCGACTGATAACCTGGGGGCAACGGAACCTGCCCTGCTCAGTGGGAATGCACCCAAGAGGAACCAAACGCTGCAAAGTGGGCCAAGGGCTTGTCCACACCCTTGGCTGACCAGCCGAGAGGGACATGTCCCCAGGGCTCCTTTTTGGGGAGGGCCCTGGATGTTCAGGATGACTCCTGGCCCTGAACCTCAGCCTCAGACACCCCTAGGGTAGGGCTGGCTTTGTGAGGGGTGGAGTGAGGTGGGGTGGGGCTGGGCTGGGCCCTCCTAGGGCCCAGGGAGAGGGAGCGTCCTGGGGATGGGTCTCCCTGGGCAGTCTTCCGCCATCAGGGATGTCTGTTCCTGGTCCTGATGAGAGCAGAGGGTGCTCAGGGCCTGCCCCGCCGGGGAAAGCCTTCAAATGCGAGCCTTGTGCTCAGCCCCAGGTGCCGCCCTGGGTCAGGCTGGTGGGCACTGTGCTCACCCAGTGCGTCCCCTTTGAGAGAGCTTTCCCTACAATGAGGTCACGATGGGCCTGGAACCTCCACAGTTTCGGGAACCCCAGAATGAAGAAGCCTGAAGAGCCCCCACCCCACCAGATCAGAGCCTGCTCCCAGTGAGATGCATCAGGCGCCGGCAGGTGGCCCTTGCCGAACCCAAGGCCTTTGCCACCCGTGCACCCATGACCTCTCCTGGGGGACATGCTCTCCCACAAAGGACTGGGGGGCCAGGGGCAGAGGGCCCCTGCACCGAGACCCAGCATGGAGGGCATCCTGTGCTGAGGGTCAGGCAGATGTTCCAGCTCCAGCAACCCCCTTCCCCACAGGGGCCACAGTGAGGGCAAGGGGGTTCCCAGCTCCAGGGGACAGAGTGCAGGCGTGTCCTGGGCTCAGGAGTCAGGCTGGGGCGCACACGCGCTGCCATCTGGTCTTTGTCCAGCCATGGGCCTGAGGGTGGCTGGGCGGTGGCCAGGGGTGAGGCAGAGGGTCAGTGGGATGTAGGAGCGTCTGCATGAGGAGGGTGGAGGGCTGTGGCTACAGGAGCCAGAGGCGGTTGGGAGGCAGCATCCTTCGCTGCCGGGAGATGGGCCGGGTGGGGCTCCTGGGGCCTGTGCGGAGGCTCTCGTGCGGGAGGCTCTCCTGCGGTGGGGTGTGTTCTCTGACGGCAGCCGTGCTCACTATGTGGCTTGCCTCCTACCGGTCATCGCCTGACCCAGGGCCCAGAAGGCGTCCTCCCCGCCTGGGAGCAGCAGCAGGACGCCCACCACCTGGCTCAGGCCTGGCAGTAGCCCACCTGTAAGAACAGGCACTGTTCGAGGGCACCCCCTTCCCTGGCACCACGGCTCAGCTTTCCACGAGCTCCTGGACAGACCCCTGGGTGACCCACGCGGCCTGGCCCAGGAGGGTGGAGGTGAGCACGGCCTGCAGAGCTCATGGCAGCTCAGTCCCCGCAGCCCCACAGGTGCCGTCCTGGGGAGCTTTGCTGCAGGCGCGGGCGCCCCGAGGTCCGGAGACCTCCCCGAGTGCCACCCACAGGATGCTGAGCCCTTTCAGCTGCTGCTCCTTGAGGAGTGTTCAGGAAAGAGCACCACGGGGCGCTGTCCTCTGGGAGCCGCATGCCCGCCTGCCACACTCCTAGGGGGTTCAGTTTGGTGGGACTGTCATCGCCGCCTGGTTCCTGACTAGCGGTGGGGTCTGTCCTCCAACAGCAGCGCGCTCACCAGGCCCTGCGCGCTTCTGCAGAGGGAGGCGGGCCCCAGGGCAAGGCGTGGAGCGAGGCCCTAGCCCTGCCACAGTGTGTGCTTGAGTCCTAACTGGTTTGTCCTGTGTGGTCACAGACCCTCCAGTTTAAGAGGCAAGGGCCCCCCGGGACAGCGGGCTGTGGCGGGATACACATGGCGCTGTGGATGGAACAGGCCAACAGCGCGTGGATCGGGCTTGCCGCCTGGGAGGGGACCACACTGTGGGTGTCATCTGTCTGACAGACCCTGATGACGAGACAGGATAGGTGTGGCTCGATGACGCCTAGTTCATGTGCATCCTTAACTCTGAGCAGGAGACAGCCAGGACCCAGCAGTCCTGTAGCCCAGCGATCCCTGAGCCAGCCCCTGAGAGCCCACTTGCCCTGTCCTGACTTACCTGCAGCCACTGGGGCACCTCGCACCTCTGCTCAGACTGCAGGTGGACGTGTCTCAGGAGAGAAAGCGGGGTGCTCTAACTCACCAGCACCCAAGTAACTGCAGTCTTCGCAGTCACTGTATTCAAAAAAAGCTTTTCACTCACTTGTTTCTGAACTATAAATAAACTTCTATATAAAAAAAAGATAAACATCAACAAAGTCTTCAGGGCCCCCAGTGTTTAAAACTTTTGAGAGTAGCCCGGCCGGTGTGGCTCAGTGGATGGAGTGTCGTCCCAGGGACTGAGAGGTCCTGGTTCAATTCCTGGTTAAGGGCTGGATCCCCAGTAGGGGACGTGCAGGAGGCAGCCGATGGATGTTTCTCACATCTAAGTTCCTCTCTCTCTAAAAAATCAATAAAGCATTTTAAAACAACTTTTGAGAGTAAAGTCTATATACAATGAAATGCAAATATCTCATGTGCAGTTGATGGGTTTTATTTGCATTGTTTTTGTTAGTTTACATACATCGAAGTCTTTGGTTTTCTACCCACCTTACAGCCACCACTGCCCCTTCACCTGAAGTGCCCCTCGGCGGGACCACTGCTTTGCTCCCCCACCCTCGTCCCGCCCCACCCTGGCCTGCCTGTTCCAGACTGTCCTGAGTCACACACAGGTCTGCTTCCTCCACCGAGCAGAGTGCAGCTCAGCGCTGCCCGAGTGGGTCAGCAGCGCATTCCTCTTCATCGCCAGCTGGGCTCCGCTCCACCCATCCCACAGCCTATCCATTCCGTGGAGTTCACCTTCAAGACCCTCCGGGCGTTCCCCTTTGAGCGGTCAGGAAGAGCCAGCGTTACGTCCAGATTTTATGTGCAGGTTTTCAAATCAGCCGAGTAACTCTCCGTGAGCACTTTGGGTTGCATGGTGAGCAGCCCCCAAACTGTCCTCCTCTGTGGCTGCAGCCCTGCCGCCCCCACAGTGGGGACAGTCCCTGCGGCCCCGTCACTGCCAGCACCCGGGCTGCCCGGGCTCTGGGCTGTGGCCGTCCTGATGGATGTGTCGTGGTGTCTTGTCTCAATGCTGAGCACTTCTCCCGGGTCAGTTGGCTACATGGAGTCACACTATACACACACACACACAGACGTGAGTGTATGTACATCTTTGTCGACCTGTCTGTGCAGAACGTGGGCCCATTTTTGATCTGGTGATTTATTTTATTTTATTTATTTATTGAGGTCTTTTTCTTTTTTTAGAGAGGGAGGAAGAGAAACATCGATGTCAGAGAGACACATCGATTGGTTGCCACTCGCATGACCCAAATCGGGGCCGGGGACAGACTGCAACCAAGGTACATGCCCTTAGCGGTAACCGAACCTGGGACACTCTGGTCTGCAGGCCGACGCTCTAACCTCTGAGCCAAACCGGCCAGGGCTAGAAACCAATGTATTTTAAAATTGATTTTAGAGAGAGAGGAAGGGAAAGGGAGAGGGAGAGAGAAACATCGATTTGTTGTTACATTTATGCACTCGCTGGTTGAATCTCATGTGTGCCTGACCAGGGATCGAACCTGCAGCCTAGTGTATTGACGACTCTAACCACCTAGCCACCGCAGGGCCTCCTTGGCATTCCCAGAGTGTGGTGCTGCGTGAAGCACTTCACTCAGGCACAGTCCCGTCCAGGGTCCCCCAGGCACAGTCCCGTCCAGGGTCCCCCAGGCACAGTCCCGTCCAGGGCTCCCCCAGGCACAGTCCCGTCCAGGGCTCCCCCAGGCACAGTCCCGTCCAGGCTCCCCCAGGCACAGTCCCGTCCAGGGCTCCCCCAGGCACAGTCCCGTCCAGGCTCCCCCAGGCACAGTCCCATCCAGGCTCCCCCAGGCACAGTCCCGTCCAGGCTTCCCCAGGCACAGTCCCGTCCAGGGCTCCCCCAGGCACAGTCCCGTCCAGGCTCCCTCAGGCACGTCTTCTCTCGCTGGAACCACCTCTTCCTCAGCTCCCATGGCCTTCCCCTCTGGGCCAGCCACAAACTGAGTTCCCCACCCTATAAAGAAGCTGGTCGTTTGACCCGGGGTCACAGATCACAGCACGAACCCCTGCATGCCTTCACTTGTCCAACAGGCAGCTTTCCTGGACAGAAGCGGTTTGGCCCCAAGTTGAAAGGCTTTGCCATCTGGCCCTTGTGCCCAGGTTTGCAAACAGGCATGGTCTGGGGGACGGTGGGCGCACCAGGCTCGTCCTCACACCCGGGGTTCCTGTGTGCACTAGGCCACAGATGGTGGCTGTAGGGTGATGGACGTCTGGGGGTGGTAGCCAAGGCTCCGAGGGCTGGTTGACATGCACAAACATGGCCATCTGGGATGGATGTTACTTGGGGAGGCTGGCTGGAAGGTACAGGGACCTCTCTGTATTATTTCTTACAGCTTCATGTGAACCCACACATGATAAATAAAAACTGGGCTCCGGGTTTCTGTCTGTGTTGTCCCCCGACGCCCGGAGATGCATCCTTCGCAGCCAGAGGAGCCTGGGTGGGCTGGCGCTCACAGTGCAGCTGGTCTGCATACTGCATGCTCCATGGCGGGGGGGGGGGGCCCACGGGAGCCGAAGTGCTCCTACTGGGGGGGCACTCCGTGATTTCAGCCTCACCTCAGGGACCTGACAGAGCCCCCCCTCCCTCCCATCCTGCCCACTGCTGTAACACCGAGTTCCCTTCCTGTCAGACACTCAGAGGCAGGTTCCCTCAAACTCGCTCCTTTGCCTGGTACCGCCACCAGGAGGCTCTGGGTTACTGTGGACGCTTCCTCCCCCCTCAGCCCTCACCCCCCCACAGCACACTGTCAGTGCGAGCTGCCTCTGCCACCTGGGCCTTCCCGTCCCCGTGCCGAGCTGGGGAGCTGTCACGGCCCTCACACGCCCTGAGAGGCCCCCTCACCGACCTTCATCGGAGCCACACTGTACCTGCCACCGGAGGGGTGGGGCTGTGTGCATGACATCGGCAAGAGGCGGCTCAGGGCAGACCTGATTTTAGCTGGACAAGCAGATCAGTGTAAAGTTTCTTACACGGTGTCATTAACAGCTCCAGCAAGTCCTGTTCCTGGACAGAAACGTGATTCCCCTTTCTGGTCTCTTCCCCAAGAGGGTGGGACATGGGCAGACTTCAGCCTGGGCCCTGGTCCACTCTGAGTTGCTAACTCCATGCAGACACTGTGAGTCATACCTATTTCTTAGCAATATCTATTGCTGAGCTTCCAAAGGGCTTGGAGATAAACCCAACTACAGGTTGTACTTCACAGTCTTGAGAAGAGGGAGGTGCTCCCATTTCCTAAGAATAGAAGAGCCGGGCACAGTAACAAGACAAAAGCCCACAGACCCATTAGACTGCTGCTGAGACCGAGGAATGCTGGGGCTGAGACCCGAAGAGGGCTGAGCCAGGGAGAGCCACCTGAAGCCCTGCTGATTCAGGGGACAGCAGCCGGGGGCTGAGCAGCGGGTCGGAGCTCTCCACAGAGGCCCAGGGAGTCATGAAAAGAGTGCATTTCAGGGCCTGTGTGAGGAGGAGGCCCCGTACCTTCTCCAGGTTGGGTCCTGGAAGAGCTACACCCAGAGAGAAGACAGCAGGAAAGAGAGCAGCTCAACAGGAAATGAAGCTGGACTTGCGCGATCCCAATGGCTTGTCAGGGTTAAGATGATCTGACGACTGCTGCTGTGCCCAGCCTGGTGGTCTGCTCTGGGAGGACAGCAGCCTCCAGTGCACCATCCACGCGCCCAGGTCCCCATGACTTCTTAGACACAAACGTGCAACACTCAAGCGAAAGGAACCAGGCATGCCAGCAAATACGATGTGATGGAGACCCAAAAGAGATGCAGACACTGGAGTTATCAGACAAAGACTTTAAAATAGCAACACTTAAAATACCAAGGAGCCAAAAGACAAGATTAACAAATCTGGGCAGAGGGAGACCAGGTTGCAAAACAAATAAATGAAAATGCTAAAAGACAAAAATAGAATAAGTAAACGTAAGGACTCAGTGGACGGGTCTGACAGCAGACCACGCAGAGATGAAGAGGAATCCATGAAGGAGGCGGCAGGTTAAGATGTTATGTAGAACAGAACAGAACCCAGGGACATGAAACCTAGTAGCGAACACGAGAGACACGGTCACAGTGAAGGTGGGGCCCACTTCTGGCTGGAGTTCTAGACAGAGAGCAGAGTGAGAATGAGCAGCCAAGCTATCAGGAAAGAAGAGCTCAGAGCCCCACACGGATCAAGACAGCTACACGTTCCAGAAGCACCATGAGCATCAGGAAGGGCAAACAAGGGGACACATCCAGGCACAGCACAGTCCATCAACAGACAGACTGACAGACTTCGCGGGGGACACACTGCAGTCCTCCGGTGGATGCCTGAAGTCACAGATGGCACTGAACCCTACGCAGACCACGCTTTCCCTATACGTGCAGACCTGGGATAAAGTCGAATGTATAAACTAGACATAGTAAGAGACTAATAATAGTAACTAATAGAACAACTATGACGACACACTGTACTACAAGTTTACAAGTTCTCGCTCTAAGCATCTTGTACTGCACTCACTTTTTCACTTAAAGCAAGCACTTTACGGCTTCCCTTCCGCACAGAATGACTTCCAGCATTGCTGGTCTTGCACTTTGGACCACTGAGGTCCAATACGGGCTATGTGAACGCAGGCGATCCTGGGACGCCCATCTGGTAACCGAGACAGCTACTAAGGGGCTAGGGCGGGGACCACTTACAGATGGAGCAGGGCAGCAAGAGGCTTCACCCCACTATTTACAACAGCATGCAATTTAAAACTCATCAAGTGTTTATTTCTGGAACTGTCCATTTCATAGTTTTGGATTATGACTGACAGCAGCTAACTGAAAGCATGAAGTGACACGGTGTGTGTGGGGGGACTACTGCGCAGTAAGTATAGTGAAACTGCTGACGAAAACACAGGGTGGGCAAAGGCAGGGGTGCAGTTATGAGTACACGGGGCACAAGAGTTTATTCTTTAAAAAAAATTTTTTTTTTTCTTTAATGATTTTTAGAGAGAGAGGAAGGGAGAGATAGAAACATCGATGAGCCCGAGGACCAGAGTCCCAGGTTCGGTTCCTGCTAAGGGCATGTACCTCGGTTGCAGTTTGTCCCTGGCCCCGGTTGGGGTCGTGTGGGTGGCAATCACTCGATGTGTCTCTCTCACATGGATGTTTCTCTCTCTCTCTCCCTCCCGCTCTATCTGAAAATAAATGCAAAAATGTCCTCGGGTGAGGATAAAAAAAAAATAAGTAAAAGAAACATCGATGAAAGGGAACATCGATTGGCAGCCTCCTGCATGCCCCCAACTGGGGATTTGGCTCACAACCTGGGCATGTGCCCTGACCAGGAATTGAACCAGCGACCTGTTGGAGCATGGGTCGATGCTCAACCACTGAGCCACACTGGCTGGGCAAGACTTTATTCTTGTAATATTTAAACATTTTTACTTACTGATTTTAGAGAGAGAGGATGAGAGAGAGAAACATCACTTCATCGTTCCCCTTATTTATGCGTTCACTGGATGATTCTAGTATGTGCCTTCACCAGGGGTCAAACCCACAATCCTGGCCTATCGGGACCACGCTCTAACCAACTGAGTTACCTGGCCAGAGCTTTGTATTGTTTTCCATACTAACAACTGTAAACCTACCTTTGCCCCACCCTGAAAAGGGGGAACCTTTCAAGCACCCAGGAAGACATGCCTTCTTCATGGGAGCAACAACAGATAGACTGACCGAAAGTATGGAAGCCAGAGACAATGGAATGCCGGGCGGGTGGGGGTGGTGCAGGCAGAACCTGCAATTCTGTACACAGTGACCATGTCCTTCAAACACAGGGGACACACAAAGAAGCTTTCAGAGAAACAAAACTGGCAGAACCCCTCACTTGAGAACTTACACCAAATGCAATACTGGAAGGTGTTCTCTAGGATTCCTGTCCGGCTCAATGTTGTTGTTTTTTTATCCTCACCCGAGAATATATTTTTTTTCTATTTATCATCAGACAGAGTGGGAGGGAGGGAGGGAGAGAGAGAGAGAGAGAAACATCGAGTGAGAGAGACACATGCACCGGTTGCCTCCCGCAGGACCCGACCAGGGCGGGGGAGGACCCACAACCAAGTTATGTGCCCTTGACCGGAATCGAACCCACAACTCACTGGTCCGCTGGCCCACAATCTAACCTCTGAGCCAAACTGGCCAGGGCTATTCTGTTCAATTTGAATCCTCAGCACCTACCAAACAGTGGGTACAAAGGAATTACTCAGTATTTATTTTTATTTTTTGTTAATCCTCGCGAGGATACTTTTCCACTGATTTCTAGAGTGGAGGGGAGGGAGGGAGAGGGGGGGAAGAGGGGAAGAAGGGGGAGAGGGGGAGGGAGAGAGAGACATCACCCCAACTGGGAGGGGGCATCCAACCTGCCACCCGGGTAGGTACATGCCCTTGCGGGGAATCGAACCGAGACCCTTGGGTCGGAGGGGAGCCGCTCCAACCGCTGAGACACACCGGCCAGGGCTCAGAAAGCACTTCCTGCGCTAGCGCATCCAGGTGAGACACGATCAGCAGGTACTGACGACGTTAGACGAAGGAAGCGCCAGCCACGATGCCGACGCCGCCTGCACGAACGACGCGACGCTTTCTCTCGGGTCTTCGTGCCCGCCAGCCTCCACCCCGAGTCTCCCGCTCCACACGCAGGCGGGCTGGCAGCCGGGACCCAGACTTAGCCTCGGCTCCAACTCACCGAACCCAGGCCCCTGCCGCGGCGTCCAGTGACGGCCCAGCCCCGGGGCAGCGAGCTCCAGGCCGCGTCCGTCCGGTGCGGAGCGACGTCCGACGCCCGCCCACGGCCCGCGCAACCATCCACCTCCCAGGTCCCCGCCCTGCCCCGGGGCGACGGGGCGGTGCGCCAGGACCACCGCCCCTCCCCACGCGAGGCCCCGCCCAGCAGTCCCGCCCCTCGATATGACCACGCCCCGCGGGACCACGTGAGGCCCGCAGGCACCGCCCGCCCCGGCCTGGCCACGCCCCCTGGACCACCAGACCCGGGCCCACCGGCCGGACCACGCCCCCACCGCGCGTCCGGACCCGGCAGCGAGACTCCGCCCCCGGCAGTGTGCCGTCTCCTTCCCGGTTACCGGCCAGTGCCTCCGCCGCCGCCTCGCGGTGAGTCACCCCGCAGCCCGGCACCCCGCGGGCCGGCCCGGCGTCAGCCTTACCGGGCCGTCTGTGGACGCGCGCCGGGCGTTGCTGCGGTCACGCGCGCTCACGAGCAGGCCGAGGGCGCCGGGCCCGGGGGCAGGGGTGGGAGGCCGGGGGCCGGGCCGGGCCGGCCCGGGGATGGGGCAGGCGAGGCGGGCGGATGTCGGCGCGCCCCGAGGACGTCAGAGCGCCCGATGCGCCTCTGCGCGTGCGCGCCGGCCCTCCTCCCGGGGCACGCGGGGCGTCCGGGCGCGGCGGCGCTGCGCCTGCGCGGTCCGCGTCTTGGTGGCTGGGCCTCCGCGCTGTCGTGGTGCTGCCGCCCTGAACCCCGGATGTGCTGGCTCCCAGCCAGCCCGACAAGCTAAGACTGGCTTAGCCCGACTTCCTCCTCCACATTGAGTCACCCTCGACCTTACTCCCAAAGGAACCGAACCCCAGCAAGGACCACCTGGCAGAGGACTCGCCCGGGTCGCACCCATGGGGTATTGGACCTTGGGCGTGGCCATGTGCCCACCGGGCCACTCTGCCCTGTTAGGCCACCCGAGAACCTGGGGGACGCTGAGCCGGCAGCTCCGGTTGGGGAGCGAAGACATAACTGGGAGAGCCCCTTGGGGGACCACGGGTCAGGGATGTCACAAAGATCGGAAACATGTAGAAACGGGGCTCACCCTTTGCGTTATTGGGCGGGCGCCAGCCAAAGTACCCACGCAGGTGTGGAGACACGCGGGTGCGGGGAGAGCTGGTGGACTTCTGCAGCTTTTCAGGACGGCAGGTCAGCAGTGTCTTGGAAGGACCCTAAAAACAGGCAGGCCCCCTTCTAGGATGGTGTCGAGGTAAGAAATGTCCAAACCTGTAGAGAATTTTTATGCATTTATTAGAACCAAACCGACGACAATTGCGGGGGAGTGAAATCTCAGCAGATTAAGAAACCCTCACGAGGATGGCAGTTTTGCAGTTTATGTTGCCCCATAGAATAAAGGAGGAGATGCAAGGAGGGTTACATGAGATGGGTGGGTGGTGGATGAAGGAGGCCGGAGAAAGCAAAGCAGGGACATTTCTGGGATTGGATAAAGAGCAAACCTGAGACACACTTCTTTTACTGGGTGCAGAGTAGGTAACATTTAAAGCACATGGAGATGGTGTGCAGGAAACAAGATAACAGTGAGGGGTTCTGTGGTCTCCTGCTCTGGTCTGCAAAAGGGGATTACTCTGACATTCCAAAGGTGTGTTATCTTAGATGCACAAAGACAATAGACAGGCTCCCGTAAGGTAGAGATTGACTTTTGCCAAGGAGGCTGCAGGCCTAGGACTTCCAAAAAAAAAAAAAAAAAAAAAAGGTTAGGTTGTACCTATTCATGTGTTTATGTATTCACCTATACATATTTATTTATTTTATTTTTTATTATTTTTTTAGAGATAGAGGAAGGAAGAAGGAGAGAGAAAGATCAATGTGGGAGCAGAACATGGATCGGCTGTCTCCTGCACTCCCCCTACTGGGGATCAAGCCCAAAACCTGGGCATGTGCCCCGCCACCAGGAATCAACCCAGCAACCTTTTGGTGCCCGGGAGGACACCCAACCAACTGAGCCACACCAGCCAGGGCCATATTGATTCTTTTTTTTTTTTTTCTTTATTGATTTTAGAGAGAGAGGAGGGGAGAGGGAGAGAGAGATAGAAACATTGATGAAAGAGAACATCGATTGGCCGCTTCCTGCATACCCCCACACTGGGGATTTGACTCACAAGCTGGGCATGTGCCCTGACTGGGAATCAAACCGGTGACCTCCTGGTGCATGGGTCAACGCTCAACCACTGAGCCACACCGCTGGGCCCATTTTGATTCTTAAAGGAGGGACCACACGACCCTGACTGGGGCCAGGGATTGAATCTGCAACCCAGGTACGTGCCTTGACTGGAAATCAAACCCCAGACCCTTTGGTCATGGGCCATTGCTCTAACTACTGAGCCAAACCAGCCAGGGCTACATATTGATTTTTTTTTTTTAGAGAGAGAAGGGAGAGAGAGAGAGATAGAAACATCATGAGAGAGACACATCGATCGGCTGCCTCCTGCTCACCCCCCACTGGGAATCAAACCGGCAGCCTCTTGGGCCATGGGTTGATGCTCAGCCACTGAGCCACACTGGTTGTACTACATATTGACTCTTAAGTGGAAAATATTACAGCAGCTGCATAATGCATTAGTTTCCTATTCCTGCTATAACAAATTACCACCGATTTGTGACTTTAAAGTTCTGGAGATCAGAAGTCCACAATGGGCTGCAGGGGTTCAAATCAACGTATCCACAGGGCTGGCTCCTTCCTGAGGCTCCAGGGAGAAGCTGCGTCTTGGCTCTTTCCAGATTCTGGAGGCCGTCTTCCTCCATCTTCTGAGCAGCCCCTCCAACCCCTGCTTCAGCTGTCAGGTGTTCTCTGATGTGGGCGGGGCTTTTGCTGCCCTCTCCTAAGGCCCTGTGACTACCTTGGGCATTTCCAAGTAATCTAGGGTGATCTCCCTACCTGGAGAGCCTCAGTTCAGCCACAAAGTCCCCCGTGTCATGTAAGGTAACTGTTGATAGATTGGGATTAGGACGTGGACATCTTTGGGGGCCTTTATTCTGCCTGCCATTCCTAACGGTTGGCTTTTACGTAACAATGTATACCGTATGTTCGCAGGGGCAGGAGCCCCTGCGCAGATGGCTGAGCCCTTGTCTCTGGAAGAGGGGCCTCCCAGGCCTTCCACCTGTTTACCTCTGTCTGGCTGTCTAGAAGTGCACACACTGCTCGTGGCACAAAAATCACAGTGAAGTTGGTTGGAGTGCCTGCCAGTGCCCCCAGAAGCCCCTCTTCACCCCTCGCCCACCCTCAGGCTGTAGTGGCCTCTGCCAGAGACCCAGCACCACCTTCATTTCCCTGCACCGAGGTGGAAGAGAGCTGCTCCCTGTCTTCACTAGTTGCATCTGCTCCAGGGCAGCTTGCGGGGGTGGGGGTCTGTGCCTTGGTGGTCTGCCCTTGCATGACCCTGGGCTCTCCAGGACCCCTGGCCCCACATGGATGGCTCAGATCCCCTTGCTACACAAGCGAGGACTGGCCCAGCCCCAATGGAGTAGCATTTCACTTTATCCCGCAAAGAACAGACTACCCAGGGAACGTGTGGGCCCTAATCCACCACTAGCACTGTGCCGCCCCCTGGTGGCCACAAACATTAGCCCCCGTCCGCAGTGAGCCTCCTGCCACGTTTGTGAACAGGTTTTCCAGTCCACCTTTCAGCCAGCCCCGCTGGGCTGCTGTCACGCTCCCTGACCCTGCCTGGCCACTCCAGCACTCTGATCCTTTAAAAAAATGTATTGAATTTTTTAGATAGGAAGGGAGAGAGAGAGAAACTGATGAGAGAAACATCTGTTGGCTGCCTCCTGCATACCCCCTACTGGGGATCGGCTGGCAACCTGGGCATGTACCCTGACTTGGAATAGAACTGGTGACCTCTTGGTGCATGAGACAATGAATGCTCAGTCCACCGAGTCACATCAGCTGGGCCCATCCTTCCTTTTTTTAAATTATGAGAGGACGTTTGCTTAGACAGTTGCAGAGGTGGCAGAAGTGAGCCAGCTGGGCCGTGTAGGCTCAGGGAACAAGTCAGAGGCAGAAGGGCCCTGGGAGCTTAGGAGCAGAACGTCTAAGTGTCATTCCCCACACTGGACCTTGAGCTCCACAAGAGCTGGTTGAGCGCTTTGCCCTGCCTTGCTCACCCGTGGAGCCCAGGAGCAGTGCCTGGCACACAGTAGGTGTTTAATAAACGACTGAATTGATGATTGCCTGAGCGATGAGAATATAGGGAGTATCCCTGTTCTAACAAGTGTGCAAGTCAGGAGGGGACACTCTTGAATTTGTAGCTGTGGCCAGTTGACAGACACTGCAGCTGTGGGCACCCACGGAGGTGACAGTGTGCACCTGAGTTTTTCAAACAGGATGCTCTAGGCCTGGTGATGCATGCTTAAAAAATTCACTGTACCTCCAAAGTTTGTACCCTATCAGTAATAGTTTTTTAAAATCTCAGTGTGGGTGTGTTATAAATCACTTAACCATTTTCCTGCTGATAGACATTTAGGTTGTTTTCAGGTTTGCACAGTTACCAAAGACTGCAGAAAGACACTTGGAACGTGTCTCCGAGCGTACACACGACTGTTCCTTGACTGAGAGGCAGACGTGGTGTGCACGTGTTTTACATAAGTTAGCTGGCGCTCCGAAAAGCCTAAGACCAGCCTCACGCATCGCGTCACACCCACCGGCGATCAGTCTGGTAGGAAAAAGTGTGTTAGGTGTTTTGTTTCTGCTCCAGGGAAACCGGAGAGGGCGGCGGTCTCTGTGGGGTCGGCCCGCCCCTCCCCGCGTCCCAGCCTCGGGCTGGCCCGCCCCCTGACCCTGTTCTGGCAGACAGAACTCGAAGGGCCAGTTGGGGGCACAAAGTGGGCGGGCGAGAGCAGGCGCCGACCCCGGCCCCCCTACCCCGTCCTCCTGGCACCCGGACTCTGCACCCCGGCACCCCGCCCCCCGGCCCTCCTGGCCCCGCCCGCGCCCCGCCCCAGCCCGAGCCGGCGGAAGCGGCGGGTAGAGTCCAAAGAGGCAGCGGCGGCCAAGGTGGGTCTGGCGTTGCGGTTCCCGGGGTCCGAGGGTCCCGCGGCCCGGGCCGGCCGGCCGCGTTCGGGGACGTTCCGCGGCGACCCTTGCGGGTGGGCGAACTAGGGCGGGCCCCGCGGGGGTCTCCTGCGGCCGGGCCGGGGCCGGGTGTGCGTGCCGGCTGCTCGCCGCCTGCCCTGCGGGACCGCGCGGGGGAGCCCGGCCGCCCGGGGGGTGCAGGCGTGGGCGCCGCCCCGTGAAGGCCTGAGCCCGGCTCCTGCCGTGACGCAGGTCCCGCCGAGCGGCCTGTTGTCAGGCGTGGGGCCCAAGGGAGCAGCTGCGCGGGCGTCTGAAGTGTGCTAGTATCTTCTGGATCAGAGGCCTTACCGGGGGCTTCTACGCGGGGTGTCACACGTTGTCGTGGGGTTCTCAAAGGGCCCAAAGGCCCAGTGATGGCGATACCCTGATGTCTGGTAAGGCCTGGGCGGGGTTGGGGCGCTGCCGATGGGTGTCCTTTTCTTCTCTGTTCTTAACCTCACCCCTCAGGTGAGTGGAGCCCCTTGATGTCAGACTGGCGTCCTGGAGAGGGTGGGACCCGGGGGAGCAGCCAGGGCTGGAGGCTCAGGTGGTCCCTGCAGGCAGGGAGGGGTCAGAATCAGCGGCTCTGGCCTCTTCCCCTCTGGCTGGGCAGGAGGAGGCTTCTGAGTCAGGGTTTGGGTGACCACACCCCGGGCTCCCAGTTGCGTGACATGGCCAGTCACAGACACCCTCGCCCCACTTTCAGCGGGCCCATGCAGGGGACTTGCATACATGATTTTTTCTTGCTGGCTGTCACCCTTAGTAGTGGGCCGGGAGCCTTTGCCTGCCCCCTCCCCACCCCTGACTGGGCTCTGATCCAGCTCCTGGATAGGAGGGAGAGCCCTCCTTCACAAGGCCAGGCAGTGCCAGGCTCAACAAACACCAGTAGGGCAGACTTCTCAGGAATGGGGGGTGGGGGGGTGAGTGAGGCGGAGTTCTCAGGAAGCCTGGGGTTTCAGGGAAGCAGGACCTCACGTGGGGCTGAGTCATCCTGTTTGACAAGGTCATTCTAAAGGGCAGCTCAAATCCCATCATTTCCAGCGCTTTCTGTTCCTCCTAGGTGAACCCAGGTCCCTGCCCCGCCCCCAGGCACTGCCCCCTGCCCATCTCAACAGCGAGGCTGGCCTCACCTTCAGGGCCTCAGGTTTCTTGTTCATTGGGGCTGTGGCCAGTCCCTGCTGAGGGCCTGTGATCTGCTCCCATCCCAGACCTGCTGCCAGAGGCCTTGATTTTTTTTTTTTTTAATCCTCACCCAAGTGTATTTTTCCATTGATTTTTTTTTAGATAGATAGACTGTGAGGGAGGGAGAAAGAGAGAAAGAGAAACATCCATATGAGAGAGACACATTGATTGGTTGCTTCCCATATGACCCCGACAGGGGCCGGGTATTGATCCCACAACCCAGGTACGTGCCCTTGACTGGGAATTGAACCCGAGACTCTTTGGTCTTCGGGCCGATGCTCTATCTGCTGAGCCAAACCGGCCAGGGCAAGGCCTTGGTTTTTTACCAGTCTGCCTGATGACCTGGCTTCTCCATGGGCTGACCCAGGGTGGGGCCCTGGTCTGTGCAGAGTCCCAGGCCCCCAGAGAGGGACCCTAGAAGCTCGGCCTGGAGTCCACACTTCACCTGCTATGTCCTGTCCTAGGCACCCATGGCTGGTGCCCTTGGAGAACTATTCCCTGACTGCAAGCACCTGTCCTTCCCACCAGCTGCTGCAGGTGGTGAGCCCTAAGGTCCTGGAATCTTGGGGAGGGGTGGTCTCTAGCTTTGTGGCTGTTCTCAGAGGGAAAGGTTGGCTAGGCAGGCAGGCAGGCAGAGTCCAGAGCACTACGTGGATTGCCAGTCCTGTGCCCCTGGCTGGGGTCTCCATGCTGTGTCCAGGCCCACAGGCCACCCCCTCCCAACCCAGTCTTGCCTGGGCAAATGAGAAGCCAGGGCTTCTGGAGGCAAGCCCAGGTTCCCACCCTCTCCCAGGCAGGAGGCTCCCCCAAAGGCGGGTACAGGAGGCCAGGTGGTGAGCGTCTGCCACTGCAGCCACGCCCCCGAGCTCTGTGGCCCACGCTGGCCTTTGCCAGGGGAGCCAACAGGTGCGGCCTCCCTCTGCCCTACCCCATTTTTACTCCTGGAGGCTGAAGGGCACAGGTGCTGAAGAAAGGAACCAGGGCTGGCCGAGGAAGAGGGTGTGGCGCCGCCGGCTGGCTCTCTGGCCTCTGAAATGCGGAGAGAATTTGGCTCAATGTCCTTGTTCCTCTGCCTCCACCTAGAAAACACCTGCTTCTCACCATGAGTCTCGACCTCCACTACGAGCAGCTGAGTGACAGCCGGTGGACAGAGCTCCTGCCTCTGCTGCAGCAGTACCAGGTGGTCAGGTACTGCAGGGTCCCTGCGGGCGGCGGCCAGCTGGGCCCGAGTGGGCATGGTGGGCCCCGAAAGCACCCTCCTTATGGACATACAACGTAAACTATGATTTCCACATGGGGTGAAACGTTTTTGTATTTTTTTCCTCAAACATATAAAAATGTAAATTCATTACTGGCTCAAGCCAGTGGGTGGGACTTGGTGTGGAGGCTCTGAAGGCTGGTGGGCAGAGCAGCTGGCCAGGGTCTTGGCCTCGGCTCCTTCCTCTGGGACAGGCGCGCAGTGGCTGTGTGATACCCGTCCCCGCCCTGACCTGTCCTGTCTCAGTGTTCTCGAACCTGGCGTCCTCGGGCTTCACGAGACATAAGCTGCCTGCTTCTTACCTCTTTCCTGGTTTGAAGTAGATGTAGGTTCACAGAGGGTTCTGAAGGTGGTTGGGGTGCCCAATGCTCTTTGCCCTGCTTCCCCAGTGCCCATATCCTGGGTCAACATGAGGGCCCACCACAGCCGCCTCCACTCGATGTCACCAGCTTTCCCACCGGGTCCTCATGTCCCGGTCACTGCAGGACCCCGCGTGGCATCTGGCCCCTCCTATCGGGGACGGTCTCTGTCCATCTGTTCCTCTGTGATGTCTTCTCATGGCTGAGTCACAGGTTTTTGGCAAAAATACACAGAAATGATGTTGAGTCCCGCCTGGCATCGTATTGTGGGGTGTGGTCGTGATGGCACCACGTGATCACCCCTAACTGTCCCCATGACCACCTGTCCAGGTGGCACTGCCGGCTTTCCATGGCAGAGTCGCTGCCTTCCCTTGGCAACTGGCCAACACCTGGAGACATGTGACATTCTGCTTACATCCTGTTTCTCTGCAGAGCTTTGCTTTCCGACGTTGGCACCCTGGGCGGATCGTGCCAGGATGGGCATGACCGGGCCTTTGCCTGACCAGGGTTTTAAATTTCTCCACATCTGTCACTCCTGTCCTCCACATCTGTCACCCATGCCTGTTCGCTGTCCCACGGAGGTGGGCGGCCTGGTCCTGCTCACGCCCTGGTCTCACGGTCGTCTGGCTGTGCCCTCAGGCTTCCTTCCCGGGAGGTGGCAGGAGCTTGACGCGCTGACCTGTGCCCGTGCGCACACGGCGCCACTGTCTTCCGCTAACATGTCCCACGACGATCCCCTCACGCGTTCTGTGTCATTTAACATGCCGTGGCTGTGACCGCCTTGTTCTGGGCCCACTCACGGGTCCTGACCTGCTGTGCGTCCCGTCTGCAGGCTGGTCGACTGTGGCATCACGGAGGGGCGCTGCAAGGACGTGAGCTCTGCGCTCCGGGGCAACTCCGCCCTGACCGAGCTCAACCTCTGCTCCAATGAGCTGGGCGATGCCGGCACGCACCTGGTGCTCCAGGGCCTGCAGCCCACCTGCAAGATCCAGAAGCTCAGGTGAGCCCATGGGGGCGATGCAGCCACGTGCACTGGGGCCTGGGGCTCCCCGCTCCTGAGGGAGGCCCCTGCTCCCGGGGTGCACCCGCTCCTGCCCTTGGCCTGGGGACCCCAGAGCCCCACGGCCAGCTGTGTGGCCTCCTGTGATGGTGGGTGTGGCTCTGACAGCCTCCAGAACTGCTGCCTGACGGAGGCCGGCTGCGGGGCCCTGTCCAGCGTGCTGCGCTCCCTGCCCTCCCTGCGCGAGCTGGACCTCAGCTACAACCAGCTGGGGGACGCCGGCCTGCGGCTTCTCTGCGAGGGGCTCCTGGACCCCCAGTGCCACGTCGAGAGGCTGCAGTGAGTGTGCCCCACCCAGGGTCCCTGAGGTGCCCGCTCTCCTGCCTAGGCCCAGCCACAGTCCTGCACCTACCTGTCACTCGGGCTTGGCCTGTGCTAGGCAGCCCTGCCACACGGGCTGCAGGGAGGCTTGAGGAGGGACTCTTGGGCACAGATGTTCCTCCCCTGACTCGGGCTGTGACCCTCTCAAAGGAGCTGGCAGCTGGTTGGTGTGGGGCGGCCTGGCAGCGTGAATGCACAGATGGGCTCAGCGATGAAGGGAGGGGCCTGGGCGTCTTGCTCCTGGTTTGGGGAATCCCAAGCTGGGGTAGGCTTGTGGTCAGCGGGTGGTCCCTAGGAGGGTCCAGGCGCTTGCGCTCCAAAGAGACAGCTCTTGGCCAGTGCCCAGCAGCCCTCTGCTGTCCGGAGGCCTCAGCCCCGGGCGGGGGACGAGATGCGTTCCTGGGTGGAGGGCTGACCGCCCCCTGTTCCCAGGCTGGAGTGCAGCAACCTGACGGCCGCCAGCTGCGAGCCCCTGGCCGCTGTGCTCAGGGCCAAGCAGGAGCTGAAGGAGCTTGTGGTGAACAACAATGACATCGGCGAGGCCGGTGCCCGGACCTTGTGCCAGGGCCTGGCCGACTCCACCTGCCCACTGGAGTCACTCAAGTAAGCACTGGGCTAGGTGGGGAAAGTGCGGCGGGCTGCGGGGTCTCCCACCTCCCACAGCACCCCCTGTGCCCCAGGCTGGAGAGCTGTGGCCTCACCTCGGCCAACTGTCAGGACCTGTGTGGCATCGTGGCCGCCAAGGCCTCGCTGTGTGTCCTGGAGCTGGGCAGCAACAGACTGGGTGACGTGGGCATCGCAGAGCTGTGCCCTGGGCTGCTGAGCCCCAACTCCCGGCTCAGGACCCTGTGGTGAGTTGGACTCTGGGCAGGTGGCCATGGGCTGGGAGCCCCGCACAGCTGTAGGGCATCTCACTGCCCCCCCGCCGGGCATGGCTGTGCCGGGCAGGGTGGGACTGGCCACGGATGCTGCACTTATTGGGTCGGCGGTACCCCTGGTGGCCCTACAGTGACGTGTCTCCTGCAGGCTTTGGGAGTGTGATGTCACAGCCACTGGCTGCAGGGACCTCTGCCGGGTCCTCAGAGCCAAGGAGAGCCTGAAGGAGCTCAGTTTGGCCGGCAACGCAGTGGGGGACGAGGGCGTCCAGCTGCTGTGTGAGAGCCTGCTGGAGCCCAGCTGCCAGCTGGAGTCCCTGTGGTGAGTGCAGCGCGGGCAGGGTGAAGACACCCAAGGAGGCCCCATGTGAGCAGGGAGACGGCCAGATGAACACCTGCAGGCCAGGTGGCTCTGGAGGACGGGGTGGCCTGGTGGGGACAGCACTGGGGGCCGAGGAGCAGGACCATCTGCCTCTGAGGGACAGAGGCAGGCATGGCAGGGGCCACCCAGGTGGGAAGGCGCTGAGTTTCTTTGGCAGACGGATGTGGGGGGACACCCAGTTGCCTGAGGCCTGGGCCTCAGTCGTCCTCCGTGTCCCGCAGGGTGAAGTCCTGCAGCCTCACGGCCGCGTGCTGCCCACACGTCAGTGCGATGCTGGCCAAGAACAGGCGACTGCAGGAGCTGCAGATGAGCAACAACCACCTGGGCGACGCCGGCGTGGAGGAGCTGTGCCGGGGCCTGAGCCAGCCCGGCTCGGCCATGCGGGCGCTCTGGTGAGTGTGCGTCCGTGTGGGGGCAGCACGCTGGCTCGGGCCCCGTCCCTGGTCCTGGTCCCTCCTCAGAGGCGCCCTGGCCCCACTTGTCCCCCAAGGTCTAGGCTGGATTGTTGACTCCCGACTTCTGCCTCCAGGGAGGAGAGGACCCCTGTCCCTGCTCTTCATGGGGCCACTTTGTCATGTTCTGGGGTTGTGTTCTTTTCCAGTGGGTCCTGGTTGGTTCTCTTCTGTTCTCTGCATCTTTCATCCTGTGGTCCGTCACAAGTTTTGGCTCTGTTCTCTGTGTCCTGGCCTGTGCCCCCCTGGAGGCTTTCCTGGGACACTAGTCACTGAGCAGACTGCAGGCTGAGGGGCAGGTGCGGGATGCCCAGGGCCCGCAAGCTGAGGGGCAGGTGTGAGATGCCCGGGCCCCGCAGGTTGAGGTGTGGGGTGCCCTGGCCCCCGGGCTGAGGGGCGGGTATCGGGCACTGTGCTGATTCCAGGACTTGGGCACTGCACTCGGGCCCTGTGGCTGCAGGTGCTCAGCTGCCACCCCGGGCAGGGGCCTGCAGCTTTCTGGTCCACCAGCTCAGAGCTCTGTGGCACCCTGGAGGCTCAGGCCTTGGTAGCACTCTCGCTGGTGGGAATGGGTGCCAGGCCCGTCCTCTGTCCTCGGGCCACGCCCAGGCCTTTCTCTGAGCTGGGAAGCTTTTGTGCACACTGTCGACCCCCTAGGCTCCTGTGGCCGCAGCCTCTGGCTCTGGCTGGTGAGGGAGCGAGGGGTGGGTGTGCAGTCCTCCTGTGGTCCCCGTCACCCAGCACCACTCCGTCCAGCAGGCCCCGGGTGTCCACCCCCTGCCACAGCAGGTCAGGGCTCTGAGTCTAGGGGTGCCTGCAGCCCCAGGTCGTCCTGACTGCTGTGCCCGCCGCAGGGAACACCGCACCTTCATCCGCAGTCCGTTCAGGGCACAGATTGCGACCCGGGGCAGCTCTGGCCTTGGGTCTTGATGAGTGTGTGCAGACATGTCTCAGGGCTCCAGGTCGACACGGTGTGTGGACACCCCACGTTTTGGTGGCACAGGCCCAGGTCACTGAGCCAGTCAGTGGCAGTCTAGGGGCTTGCCCTTTGTCCTGACCTCTGCCCTGCTGTCCGAACAGGCTGGGGGACTGCGAGGTGACCGACAAGGGCTGCAGCAGCCTGGCCTCACTCCTGATGGCCAACCACAGCCTGCATGAGCTGGACCTCAGCAACAACTGCATGACCGAGCTGGGCGTCCTGAAGCTGGCTGAGAGCGCCCAGCAGCCCCACTGCGCCCTGGAGAAGCTGGTGTAAGTGATGCGGTGGGCGGTGTGGCCAGGGTGCCCGGCTCAGCCAGACCAGGGAGGATGCAGGTGGGTGGCCCCAGCTGTGCCCCAGCCCACACCCTGCCTGCCCCTGCAGCCTGTTCGACATCTACTGGACTGAGGAGACAGAAGACCAACTGCGTGCCCTGGAAGAGAAGAAGCCCAGCCTGAAGATCATCTCCTGAGCCCCCGCTGCCCCCCAGCTCCAGAAACTGCTGGGCCACCCGTGTCCGGCGTGGGGCTGGCTGGCTCGCTGGGGCTCTCACTCCTAGTGCCTTAGCATTAACTGACGCGAGATACATCAACTTTGGGGAAAACATCCTGGACATGTCGTAATTATTAAAATTATTAAAACACTTTTTGGGTAGAAGGGTCTTTGCCCTTCCTTGTGGGGTCCCTGAGAGGTCCCCGTACCGCGGGTGTGATGCTTTTATGAACGCGATCTTGCTGCCCGAGAGACCCCAGATTGTCAGCTTAAAACAAGTCGGCACCTTGCAGGCCCTGGCGAGTGACACCCGGGGACCCTGCCCCGAGGCCCTGGCAGCCATACCCCATTCCCTTCCTGGGCCTCCGGGGATGGGGTCTGCCCTGGAGGCTGAGTCCTGCCCACATGGGCGTACCGGAACGTGCCCTCTGCCCTCAGGAGCCTGCCTCACCGAGGCCCGAGGTCTCTGGGTGGCCCCACTGGGAGCCCTCCCTGGTCCTGGCTCACTTGCGGCCTCAGGCCTGCGTCTGCTGGGCCAGAGCGCTCGCCTGACGGAGCCCTCGGCCCTGGACGAGAGGGCAGGCTCCACCCTGCGTCTGCTGCCTCACCTTGCCAGCACAGGGCGACTTCCCTGACTGGCAGTCAGGGCCCACGAGATGCAGCAGCTGAGTTGGTACCTGGGCAGCAGCACCCAGCTCGCTGCTATTGAAGCCCTTCTAGGTGACCAAGACCTTGGCTTCCAACGATGAGCCCCCTCCCCCCACTGTGGGGAGTCAGGGTCCCTCATGGGAATGGCGGGTCCAGTCTGGGCAGTTGGTACAAGGTGAGCTTGGAAGTGCTCAGACCAGCAAGCTGCCCAGAGGCCAAGCCTGGGACAAGGGGACCAGGCTGCCACTCACTGAAGGGACGGAAAGCAGAGGAAGGCTGGGACCCAAAAGCGTGACCAGGAACGAGGCCCTGCTGCCCCAGCCCGTGGTGCGGTGCGCCCTCAGGAGAGGATGGGGTGGAGCTGGGGCCCAGGGCACTTGGACAGCATCCCTTCCCCTTCGGTGCTGATGAGCAAAGTCAGCTCAGGGACAAGAGCAGCGCAAGCCTGGGGCAGGGCTGCGGGGGGCGGGTCACTCCACCAGCAGAGCCAGCCAGGCCTGGACACCGCCAGGTGAGGACGGCCGGGGCCCCGTGTCCACCAGCACCAGGGTGACAGGCAGGACGGCCCGCACAACAAGGAGCTTGCCACCACAAACAAGTCCTCAACAGCAAAAACCAAGGCCACAGAAGTCAGTCGAGGTCAGGGTCTTCACAGCCAGGGTGGGGATTCAGGAATTCAGGGCACCTACCTCCAGCAGCCAGGGTCCACGCCACCCACACCCCAACCAGCACCAGCTCCCGGCTCCCCTGCCACACGCAGTCCCTGCCAGGTGCCCCAATGAAGCAGACGGGTGACCCCTGCCCCAGCGGGCAGCCCTGCGCTTGGACTCCCAGCCCTCTGGGCCCCTTCCCCAGGGCGGTGGGGGGGTCAGTGAGAACACACACGTCAGACCGTCGCAGGTTTATTTGTTCTGTCTGCTCTTGGACATGACCACCGACGTGGGGCCAGGGACCCCAGGACCCATCCTTCCAACCATGGGCACGGGGCCTGAGAGTGTCGGACCAATGCCTCCCTGGAGACCTGCCCCAGCCCCCACGCCCTCTAGCTTAGCCGGGTGGAGGAAGGATCCCCAGGAAACGGCTCAGGGCTGCAGCTCGGATCCACCTTCTCAGCCATCTCGCGAGCTGGCGGACCAGTCAGTAACACAAGGGGCCAGGGGTGGAGTGGGGCCGGCAGGGTTAAGGGCCGGGACCTCTGGTCACCAGGGGCCTGTGGGCTGACCGCATGGAGGACTGCTGCCCCAGGGCGCGCCCGGCCACACCTGCCAGCCCGAAGAGCCTGCAGAGCCGCCGGGAGCAGAGCACAGACGCGCACACGCACACACCACACGCTCACAAACCAGCCTGCTGGGACCGGCCCCTCCATGCCCCTGCAGTCAGCTGTGTGCGGAGAGGGGGAGGCCTGGCGGCTCCTGGCGGGGACCCGAGGAGGAAGGGACACAGGCCTGTGTCCTGGGTGGCCGTGGGGAGGTCAGCTCAGAGCCGGTGCTCCCTCCCGCTCGTCCTCCGTGGGCCCCGGGGCGGTGTCTGGCACAGGCTGCCCGTCTGCGTTGCCAGCAGGGCTGCCCTGGTCACTGCTGCTCTGCTGCTTCTGCCGCCGGGTCTCCTTGTACCGCAGGGTGATGTCCCTGGGGGCAGCGGGGGCGTGTCACTCAGCCTGCAGGCCCCTGAGACCGCCCTGCACGGCCAGGGCCGGAGGGCAGAACCGCAGGACCCAGACGCGACGCCCGGCCTGGACCGGTGGCCTCACCGCAGGAAGAAGCGCCACACGGTCCAGGTGAGCACGAGCACGGAGCCGAGCGTCCAGCACTGGGCGATGTAGAAGGGCAGCGACAGCGTGAGCGTGTGCGGGTCGTACTTCACCACGATGAGCAGCTCCGTGACGGTGATGGCGGCCACCAGCCAGGCCTGCTGGCCCAGCTTTCTGTGCGGCTTCCTGTGGGGGGAGGCACATGGCTGAGGGCGCCGGACCACCTGCGCTGGCCACAGGCTCCGCCCCTGCTCCCGCCCCCGCCCGCGGCTTACGGGTCGTCCATGAAGTCGTAGATCTCCCGCATGGCCACGCCGCCCACGTTCACGAAGAACACCAGCCGCAGCAGCACCAGGGAGTGCTCCGGGGGCAGCCACAGCACAAACTTCAGGTAGAACGTGTTCAGTTCTGCCAACAGGAACTGGGGGACAGAGGCGGGTGGGTGTGACGCCCCAGCCCCGGGCCGCGCGCGGGGGGCGGCAGGCTTACCACCAGGATGATGCCGCACACGGCCAGCCAGCGGCGCAGGCTGGAGGCGGGCTTCCACTCGAAGCGGACCCAGCTGTAGGGTGTGAACTGGAAGGCGATCCTCTTCATCTTGCCCCTGGAGTCGGGGGCGGGGCGGGGCATCAGCGGGCTCCTGGCCCCATGCCCCCACCCGAGGCACCCAGGATGCACGGGAGAGGAGACCTCATTTCTCAGCCCTGGCCGCCCACCCCAGGTCTCTTCTGGACTGTTTCTTTCTTTTAAATTCAAAATGAAAACGACAGCGCCTGCACCCACTCCAGGAGGAGGGACCTTCCGAGAAGGGCCGTGGAGGACGCTGGTCAGACAGGGGCGGGCTGACGTCCCGCCGCTCTGAGGGCCTTCGTGGGTTCCCATGGGCAGCCCAGGGGCAAATCTCAGGTGGAGATTATAGGAGGCAAAATCCTCGACCGTCACCCTTCTCAAAGGACACGTCAGAGACAGCTGGGCCTGGATCTCGGCCACCCCAGGCCCACACCGACGCCCAGGCCCCGTGCGGCAGGCCTCAGGAGACGTACTTGTAGGTCGGGATGTTCCAGAGGCCCTGCCACTTGTAGGTCTTCAGGGACAGCCACTCGAGGGTCTTCATGCCGCAGTAGATGCCCAGCCCGTTGCAGACCAGCACGTCCATGATCCACTGGGGCGGGAGGCAGGCACCACGGACCCTGAGCTCCATCCCGCCTCGTCTCGGGGACCCTGCGCCCCGGGACACTGCCAACCCCCACGTGGACGGGGTGTGTGCTGGCACCTACGTGGTCCCACCAACACTCGCTGAAGTTGGGCAGCTGGTGCTCCAGGCTGTACTCCAGGAACTCAAACATCACGCTCACGATCGTGCACGTCCACCAGTCGCGGATCATCAGGGTCTGGGGGTAGAGGACGACAGGCATGCCGGCTGCAGCCAGCCCTCCCGACGCTCCCCTGGGTCTGGGGTCTGGGGCCGGGGCCTGGTCAGGGCCACGCGCTCACTCAGGAGCAGGACAGGCTCGGGTGCAGGCCTCGGGGGTCCCACCCAGCGCTCCCAGGCGGTTTCAGAACCCTCCGGACAGCTGGCTCGTCTTCACCAAGACCACTCTGAATGTCCACCCACGACTGGCCAACGGCCAGACCACAGGGTGGGCTGCAGACCAGGCCACCCGAACAAGGAGCCTGCCTCACCTTTAGGTACCAGCCGATAAAGTGTGCAGGCACGAAGCCGTCCAGCTTGTCCTGTGGGCGACGGGACGCAGGCCTCAGACACGCCCGCCCTCTGCAGCCCCCGCCGCCCTCACGTCCCCGAGGCCCCCCTATAGCCCCTCACTCCCTGTGCCCGGCACTAGGGTCGCCCCCCACCCAACCCAGGGCCCCTCTGAGCAGCGCCTGCCAGACCCCAGGGACAGTGTAGGGTCCCACGCATGTGGTGTGTGTGGGCACACCCTAACCCAAGGACAACAAGCTGCTCCCCAATGCAGCCCGCCCCACCCTGTAGGGACTCGGGCTCCAGAAATACCCAGCACAGGCAGCACTGGGGACTACGCCACACTCCATCCTGGCCCCACCCCCATCCTGGGCCCAGTCCTGACCCAGACGTTGTGGAAGGGGTCCGTCTCGTTGTCCGCGTCGTAGATGAGGCAGTTCCCCCCGTAGTCCCTCTCTGGCAGCGGGACCCCCAGCCTGGGGTCAACATACTTCAGAAACTGGCGGCCATCGTGGACGGTCTGCAAGGGTGGCACTCTCGTCAGTGGCCAGACACTGACGCTTCCAGCCACACACGTGGACGGCGTTTGCGGTGCGCAGACAACACTTCCTCTGACCGTGTGGCCGACACGCTGCACCCCCACTCAGGGCTGAGCAGACTGAGGAGCCCCACGTCCCAGGTGATGCTCTGCACTCCCAAAGGACCATGCCGCGTGGGGTCACAGTGCACTTCCTGTGGGAGGGACAGCGATAGCCCCAGCACTGGGGGGTCTCAGATCACTGCTCTCGCTGCCCCCTCCCCACGTCACGACATCAGGACAGCCCTTCCCGGACGTGCAGACACCAGCACTGGCAAACACTCTGGGACAGCCCCCCGCATGCCCGTCACCCAGAGCAGCAGCCCGGGGACAAAGGGGGACGGGCACGAGGCTGCGGGGGCAGGGGACACTCAGACTGTCTGTCACATGGTGGGGCCATCCCTGGCTTGGGGCCTTCGGACATGTCCCTCAGACAGACATATACATCACTGAAGTCACCTGGTGCGCCAGTCCCCCAGGATGGGAGGGCAGAGGGCGGCACCCTGAATCAGCGGCAGTCAGCAGGGGGCAGATTCGCAGACACTCAGCCCTTACATGTGGAAAACTGGACACGCGAGGGCAGTCACCACTGAGGGAGACAGACAGACACCTACTCGCAAAGGTGAGTGAAGCCCTGACCCCTCGGCCCTCCCTTGCGGACAAGGCTCCCACGGACGGGATGCAGCCCGGGGGGGGGGGGGGGGGGGGGGGAGCAGGGAGCGACACTGCTCAGTGCACACGGGCCGTGCTGTCCACTGGGGGGCCTTGCAGCTCCCACACCCCAGGGCAAGGAGCACCGAGCACCCAGAGCTCGGTCCCCGAGACCGTCCTCCAGGAAAGGACCAGGGCTCCTGGGAGAAATGGCCGGTTCCCGCTGGGCAGGAAACGCCCGGGATGGACGGGCCTGCAGCGTCTTCGGTGCCAGAACAAAGGGAAGTGCTCAGGGAGACAGACAGACAAAGCAGAACACCACGGACCCACGAAGACGGGGTACGTGAGGCGCGTGGGAGCAAACACGGGAGCTCCCAGCGGCCACCGTGTGGGCGACAGTCAGCAGAGCTGGATTGCAGCCAGAAGCACGGCATCCCGAGTGCACACGGACGTCACACAGGACGAGCTCGCTCCTCGCGGTGAGGAGGCAGGCCCCGCGGGAGCGTGCGGCCGCCCAGGGGGTGGCGCGTGGGGGACCGTGCGCCCAGGGAGGCCTGACACCTGGCAGGGTCACGGTGGCGCGTGGGGGACCGTGCACCCAGGGGTGGGCCTGACACCTGGCAGGGTCACGGTGGCGCGTGGGGGACTGTGCGCCCAGGGGGGGGCCTGACACCTGGCAGGGTCACGGTGGCCTTGACAGTGGCAAGTATGTTGGCCGCAGGCACCTTCACCCCAGTCACACTGTGAGAAAACTCCAGACAGGTCCCCGGTCCCCCTGAGACTAGGGCCTCCAAGACCCCACGGCTGGCCGCACGTGAGAGGGCGGACAGGAGGCTCTCCCCAGGAGGGCCGCCCCGGGCACAGAACCCTCTCTGCAGACAGGACCCGGCGTCCAGACAACGGCCAGAAACCCTCCGAAACAGCAGCTACAGCAGAACCACCAACTGAACAAGTTCAGCGAGGTGGCAAGACACGCGATCGACCCACGAGAACCGTGTCTCTGCAGACTTGCAGCAAGCTGACCAGACCGAACCTGAGCAGCCCTTCCCCTCTCCGCAGCACCAGGAGCCAGGAACTGCTCGGAGGGCAGCCTCGCAGCAAGCTGACCAGGACCGAACCTGAGCAGCCCTTCCCCTCTCCGCAGCACCAGGAGCCAGGAACTGCTCGGAGGGCAGACTCGCAGCAAGCTGACCAGGACCAAACCTGAGCAACCCTTCCCCTCTCCGCAGCACCAGGAGCCAGGAACTGCTCGGAGGGCAGCCTCGCAGCAAGCTGACCAGGACCGAACCTGAGCAGCCCTTCCCCTCTCCGCAGCACCAGGAGCCAGGAACTGCTCGGAGGGCAGAGTCGCAGCAAGCTGACCAGGACCGAACCTGAGCAGCCCTTCCCCTCTCCGCAGCACCAGGAGCCAGGAACTGCTCGGAGGGCAAACTCGGAGAGCGCCCCACGCTGCTGAGGCGGCGAGACGCGCACAGACGGGGGCTGTGCTGGGTGAAGGCGGTCGTCGGCAGCCCACCTGCCGCCACAGAAACGGCCAAGGTGCCCCTGACCAACAGGAGCAGTCGCTCCCCGATGCACAGCCCAACGAGGGACATTTGGCTCAACCCTGGCCAGTGCTCCTCAGAACTGTCCAGGTGACCAAACGGGATGTCGGATAACACAGCACAGAGGGCCCGAGGACACGTGGCCACTAGATGTCCTGTGGTCCTGGGACAGAAAAGGGGCATCAGGGCCGTGAATCGAGAACGGAGACACCTACTGAGAAGGGATCCTGGCGGCGAACGAGGCTAAAATACAGAAACAAACAGAACAGCCACGGAGCCCAGCAGCCATGGAGCCCAGCAGCCACGCCCACACAGGCCGCCTGCCTCCCCGCGCCTGCCCCGGGCAGGCCTCACAGAGGAGTCCCCGCTCACCGCGAGGGCGAGCTGCAGACCTGGAGAGCGTCTGCACGTCACACATCCAGCAAGGCCTTGGACCAGGACCACATGACAAAAATGGTAAAAGTTTGCCCTGGCCGGTCTGGCTCAGTGCTTAGGGCGTTGGCCCGAAGAACAAAGAGTCGCGGGTTCAATTCCAGTCAGGGGCATGTACCTTGGCTGCAGTTCGTCCCTGGCCCTGGTCAGGGTTGTGCAGGAGGCAACCAGTCGAAGTCTCTCTCTCACATCGATGTTTCTTTCTCTCTCTCTCTCTCTCTCTCTCTCTTTCCCTCCCACTCTATCTGAAGATATTTGAAAAAAATATCCTCGGGTGAGGATCGAAAATAAATAAATAAATAAATAAATAAATAATTCAATTTTTAAAAAAGGCAAAAAAGGTGGACACTTCACCGGGGGGATGTTTGCACGGCTGATAAACGGGTGAGCAGCTGGTCACCATCACCAGCCAGTCAAGAAACGCACACCAGAGCGGGGACGAGACACCGCCCCCCGGTGGCTGGGAAGACGCGTCCGCCGACTGAGCGCCGCCCGACAGGAGACACCTGAGCTGACCCGGGCGTCGGGCTGCTGGGGAAGCGAGCCGCGCTGGACGCAGTGGGCAGCCCCTGGAGGCCGGGCCCCCACACGTCGCTGCACGTGGCCACGCCCAGGAGCTGGGCGGGGAGTTCAGGGCAGCCCCAGTCCCACGGCTCCCACCCAGAAACAACTCGAGCGTCCCCACGGCGGCTGCAGGCACGGAGCGCTCGGCAACGAGGACCGCGGCGCTGACCCCACACGAGGTGGAGGCATGTCACAGGCATTGGAGGTCACACACGAGGCTGTCAGCTCTGCTCACGGGATTCTCCAAGAACCGTGGTGCTGGGGGGTAACGGGCCCTGTCACTGGGCTGAGGGCTGGGGAGGCAGGACGCCCCGCGGGTGACAGGTCCTAAGTGTGGTGTTCCCGCAAATATAAACAGGTGTTCACATTCACAGAACTGTACACCTACCCCAAACAAGTAAAACTCACCATGTGACCGTAAGCCAGCCAGACACACACGGACAGATTTCTGAGACGGGAAGCAGGGGTCCTTTGATCACCATCAAATGGGTCCTCGTTAGATCAAGCAGGAGGGATACGAACAAGCAGACACAGCGCAGCAAACCCTGACTGCCCGGCGGAGCGGTGTGGGAGGGGGAAGCCAGAGCCACAGCGGGTCCACCGCCAATACAAACGCCGTGAGGACTGGCCCTGGGTCCGCCGTCACCACCCGGAGCACTGAGTCCCGGGTCCGATGTGCTTCCCTCCCAGCTGTGGCCCCTGCCCAGATCCGGAGCTCCTGCCACTCAAAGCAGAGGCGGCCCAGGTGCCCTCGTGGGAACCAGTCCACACACTGGGCCCTGCCTGCGCCTGGCCCGAGGCTGCCAGGGCGCACCGGAGACCCGGGCTTGCCGAGTCCACGCGCAGACCAGATTCTGCGGAAAGGTGACGCTCCAGTCTCCCCACAAACAGATCCTTTGCTCGCTTTTGTTGGTTTCAGCCTTGCTTCTGTGGACGTCGAGGACCCACTGTGCTGAACCAGGCAGAATCCAGGACCGGAATCCGACAGCCATAAGGGACAGGGGCCTCCCACGCGGGGCAGCCTGCGAGCCCTGCCATCCCAGCAGACCCTCATGAAGAAGCTCCTTGGTGTCCTCTTTCCATAAACAGGCGGAGAGCAGCCGCTCCAGTGGGAGCTGCACAGCTCCACCTCATCCGCATCACACGGACCAATCAGAGCAGCTCCTTAACAACCAAGCAGAATGTGCGAAGCTGACCAATCAGGACAGTGCTATTTGGACCAATCAGACGACGCAAATCTGGATCCCTCATCTGCATAGAAATAGACTAACTGGCAAACAAGTGCTGGCGAGGGTGTGGAGAAAAGGGGACTCTAGTACACTGCTGGTGGGAATGCAGACTGGTGCAGCCACTAGGGAAAACAATATGGTGTTTCCTCAAAAAATTAAAAATTGAACTGTCATTTGGCCCAGTGATTCCACTTCTAGGAATATACCCTAAGAAGCCTGAAACGCCAATCAGAAAGAATATATGCACCCCTATGTTCATAGCAGCACTATTTACAATAGCTAAGATCTGGAAACAGCCCAAGTGTCCATCAGTAGACGAGTGGATAAAAAAGCTGTGGTCCATGTACACAATGGAGTACTATGATGCTGTAAGAAAGAAAGATCTCTTATCCTTTGAGACGACATGGAGGGACCTGGAGAGTATTGTCCTAAGCGAAAAAAGCCAATCAGAGAAAGACAAATACCACATGACCTCACTTGTTTGTGGAATATAATGAACAATACAAGCAGTCGACCAAAAGAGATCCAGAGTCATGGAAGTAGGGAACAGACTGACAAACCTCAGAAGGATGTGGGGTGGAGGGGGGTGCGGGAAGAGATAAACCAAAGAACTTACATGCATCTATCCACAACCAATCCACACGGACACTAGGCTGGGGAAGGCAGGAGGGGGGTGGGAGCAGGAAGGAGGCGGTCAATGGAGGGGGGGGAAGGGGGACATCTGTAATCCTTTCAACAATAAAAAAGGAAAAGAAAAAAAAAAGAGGTGAAAAAAAGAAAACCAGACCAACTGGGAACCAGGGCAGGAACTTTCCCTATAAAAGGCAGCTTCCTGCCCGGCCAGTGTGGCTCAGTGGACTGAGCGTGTCCCATGGACTGAGAGGTCCGGGTTCAATTCCTGGTCAGGGCACATGCCCGGGCTGCAGGCTTGATCCCCAGTAGGAGGCGTGCAGGAGGAAGCCGATCGATGTTTCTTTCAAAAAAATTTTTCTTTATTGATTTTAGAGAGGGAGGAAGGGAGAGGGAGAGAGAGAGAAACATCGATGAGAGAGAACATTGATGGGCCACCTCCTGCATGCCCTTCACTGGGGATCGGGCCCACAACCTGGGCATGTGCCCTGACTGGGAATGGAACCGGCGACCTCCTGGTGCAGGGTCGATGTTTCTCTCTCTCTCCCTCTTCCTCTCTTTAAAATAGTAAAAACACGCTAAACAAAAAGGCAGCTCCCATTTGTCTCCAGGTGCATGTCTGGTTCCCCAGGCTGCAAGCTGTTCACTTGAACAAAGTTCCTCCTCTTCTCGTTTGTTTGGTTACTCCTCCCCCAAGGGTATTTTTCCATTGATTTTTAGACAGAATAGAAGGAAGGGAGGGAGGGAGGAAGGAAGGGAGGGAGGGAGGAACACCAAAGTGAGAGACACATCGACTGGCTGCCTTCTGCACGACCCGGACTGGGGCTCAGGACTGAACCTGCAACCCAGGCACCTGCCTTTGACCTGGAATCAAACTCATGACCTTCGGGTCCTCAGGCCGACCCTCTGACTGCTGAGCCAGACCGGCCAGGGCAGTGTCTCCTCCCCCACCGCAGACTGGGGACTCCTGCTGACATTGGCAGAGGGGCGGATGTGCACAACCTCCACCACCTCTCACTTACCTGAGGGCCCTCGTCACCTGGACGCCCGGGTCACCCCACAAGGAGAGCAGCTTACCTGGAAGAGTATGAAGATGAGAAACAGCTCGTAGACCACGCTGACGCACAGCCAGAACCTCCAGTACGCTGCAAAGACAGGGCGCAGTGTCAGGGGGCCCAGCCCGGGCACGCAGCCGGTCCCGGCCCTGCGCCGTCCCGCAGGGACTTCAGAAAGCCGAGGCCTGGCTCAGAGGGGAGTCTACGTTCTCTGAAGGCTTTTCCTCCCTTTCTTTCCATTCCAGTCCTCAAATCTTTATTTCTTTTTCTTTCTTTTATTAATCTCACTTGAGGATATTTTTTCCATTGAATTTTAGAGAGAGTGGGAGGGAGGGAGAGAGAGAGACATCGATGTGAGAGAGACACATCGATTGGGTGCCTCCTGTACGTGCCCTGACCAGGGCTGGCGATTGAATCCTCAACCAGGAATCGAACCTGCGACCCTCTGGTGTGGGTGCCGAGGCGCTAACCACGGAGCCACACCAGCCAGGGCCCTGTTTCTGGCTCCGGTCTCAGTGCGGAGGGACAGCAGAGACAGAAGCACCGTCCTGTGTTCAGCAGCAGCGCTTCCAACCCTCCACATCACAGGGGCCTCCGCTCCTGGTGGGTGCCTTGTGTCATGTCAAGAAAAATCTTTTATTTCCAGTCTGCTAAGTTTTTATCACAAAGGAGTATGAGTTGTATTTCCTGCATGAGAGGACCCACTTCTCTCTGCGAGTTGAAGAGACGGGCACACTGACGCACGTCCTGAGGCTGAGCCGCCTGTTTCCTGGGACGGACCCGTCTGGGCTCCACGGCGCCTGTTTCAGAGACCGTCTTCTGCTTCCAGCAGCGCACTTAGGAACTTGTCCCTGCGGTGACTACGTGAAGCTTGACAGTTGCTAAGACGGTACATCTTAAATGTTCCCACTGCCAAAAACACTGTCACCACACGAGGTGACGGAGGCGGTGACGTTTCGCTGTGTCAAGTCCTCGTGTGGCGCACGGGAACTGTGCGTGCCCTGCGTCAGCCCGCACCCCTCTCCACCTGCCTTTCACACTCTCCAACGGAAAGCCCAGTCTTTTGCTGGGGAGGAGACAACGGAAGGGGAAGTCTAGAACTATTCCAAAACGCATACGGTAACTTTTACCTTCCAAGCAGCTTAATACTCCTGTTTAATAAAAGGCCCAAGAGTCTACTTTCCTTTTGCTCATGACGGTAAAAAACCTCCAGCCTGCTTTAAGAACAATTCATGTGAAATAAAAAAAGGTGCCTGCAAACTGGTAAGACTTTGGACCAGGACAGCCAGGGGGCCCTGGTTGCCTAGGGAGGTCCCCAGCTCACCACCACCACGCCAGCGCCGGCTGGGCAGACAGATGGGCGGGCAGAGGCTGCCGGGGCCTGACGTGCTAGACAGGGAGGGAGAGTTCACAGTGCCAGGCCCTGGGTCCCCACGGGTCTGTAGGGCCAACCGAGCACCCTTAGGGCCAGGGCTCCGTCTGCTGGGGAGGACCAGCCATGGGGATGCACGGGGCGGGCAGCAGGAGGCTCGAGCTGTGAGGACGTGAAGAGTAAGCTGCGTTCCTCTGCATTCGTCATGTACTGCGTATCGGCATCACAACCGGAAGCCTACTTCTGCCCACCCCATATGAAAAACCAGCCTGGCACAGCAGGAAATACCAACACGTGAGTCCTCAGGAAAACCTGCCGACATAGTTCTGGGACACTGGGGATGGACACCTGAGGCGGACACAATACGCATTCTCCGCGCTCTCATGGACGCAGAAGCTTGGAACGTTCTCCCTGTCCCAGGGCTGGGGCAGCTGCGAGGGCACACGGTGGAACCTCACCCAGACAGCGGCCGCAGTCAGGTGACAGACCCTGGGAACCGGGGCCTCCCCGCCTGCAGGCGCTCTGCAGATCGCTCCCCACAGCCCAAAGACCAAGTCTGAAAACGTCTCCTCCCCGCGCTGCGGCACCCCCACGGGGCAGGCCCTGTGCACGCCCCTGTGCCCATCCCTGTGCCCACCGGAGCAGGGGTGGACCACCTCAGAGCCCCCCTGCTGTCACCATGGTGCCCCCCATTTCCACCACCAGGAGGGTGGTCTCCCAGCTCCCTGATTCAGAACCCACCCCACACTCCTACTTTCTTCCTAAACGTTGAATCTGGCTGTTTTGACAGCCCTGCTAGTACCCTGGTTTGCTCCAGCGTTTGGAGGGAGGTGATGCGAAGAAACAGAAGGAGGGATGCCTTTCTCTAGGGCAATGCGAGCTTCCAGATAAAGTGAAGCCCCAGAGAGCCTCCTCCCAGTGATGCCTGGGGGCAGGAGGGAGCTGTACCCCCCAGCACCCCTCAGTGGGGCCAGAACACTCACCCCCCACTGTCCCCCTTGGTGTGCTGTGTAGGCTGACCAGATGCACCGATGGGAGGAGCAGGAGGGTTTCCTGCTAACCACTAAGTTGATGAGACATTTGGAAGAAGGTGCCCAGGCTAGGCTCCCACTGAATCACACCCCAGGTCGGCAAGGACATGTGGAGTCTGTGCAGAGCACGAGCCGCGAAGGAGGCACAGCAGGGTCGGCAGACCAGGGCTGCCCGCTGGCCTCCAGGGAACCAGTGGCAGGTGTCAAAGATGACCAGCTTCCCGCTGGCTGGGTCTCCTGGAGCCCAGGGGCCAAACGCCGGAACAAGCAGCTGCCCACTGGCCAGTCTGACCCTGGCAGGGCCATCAGTCCCACTCACACTGCGTCTGGTGCCCAGTGCCCACGAGGGACACACTGTGCCTCCCACTGCGACCCGCTCTGGCCCAGCTTCCAGCCAGTCCCCCTCTTCCTTCCAGACCGATCCAGCTGACTGACGCTCGGGCTTTCACTGTGATTTTGGTGGTTTTCACACTGTTTGTGCTCTGGTCAGGCGTCCACACTGCTCCGAGGCAGGACGGGAGGTGCAGACCCTGAGCAGGGAGAGGCCCTGCAGCTCCTGATGGCCCCGCCCATCCAGCCTCCTGGGGTGCTCAGAGACCGCCCCTCACTGACAGCACGTGCTGGGCAGACACGCCCCTCTGAGGGCCACTGTGATCATCGCAGCTGCCCCCTGGACAGTTGGATGGAGAACTGTGCCCGTTCACCACAGCTGGAACCGGAAACCCCCAAAGACACCCACAGAACCGGTTCACTGTAGCACATTCAGACGAGGGCTGCACAAGCAGCCGCTACAACCCAGCTGTCAAAGGACAAGGAAAGGCGTGTGCTGCTCTGCGGCAGGAAATGCGCGGAGTGAGACCACCCACTCGATTCCCACGCGTGAGGCGATGTGTGCGCAGACACACACACACACGCATCGAAGCTTAACAGTCGTTATCGCGTGTGAGCGGCATTCACTTTTACTTAAAAATGTTTTTTGTATTTTCCAAATTTCCTACAACAAATACACACCCTTACTGAAACAGAAAAGAAACACTGCTAAGTCGTGACCCTTCTGGAAAACCAAGCATGGCCCGCCCCCAGGGAGCTGGGCCCTATAGCAGGCCGGGCCGGCTGTCAGGACTCCCGGTAACTTCGGGGCTGGGGACAGAGACAGGACAGCGTGCCGCAGGCAGGGCCCAGGGGCAGGGCGCACGCCTCATGCCTAAGGCACAGCCCCGCTGGAGCCCACCCCGACCCCTCTGGGCGGCCCTGGGGGAAGCGTGTGTGCAGGAAGAAGCCCCGAGGGGACAGGGTGGGCAGACACAGGAGGGCGAGAGCTGCAGGACCAGCCGAGGAGTAGAGCCCGAGAGGAACAGGAACAGCCCTTGTCCCTCAGAGGACAGCCTGGGGGGCCAGACAGGGCCGGGCAGGGCAGGGCAGGGCAGGACTCTCACACCAGTGCACAGACAGAGCAGCTGCTCAGAACAGAGCCGCCAGGCGGGCACACACACAGACAACAGGGCAAGTTACCTGGATGAGGTCTGGAAAATGGCCCGTCTTTGGCTTGTGTTACTCCAAAACATAAGAAAACCAAAATACTGGCCACAATACCTCTGCAAATAAAGAACAAACAGCCCCTCAGTGTGCGTAAGTGCAGGTCCATGCTGGCTGCTCCCAGGCAGGAGGGAGCCCAGGGTGCCCACCCAGTGACAGCCCCAGTGGGGCTAGGGGGCTGGAAGCTGGGCCTGGGACGAGGGGGCCAGGGCCCCCCGCCCCGGAAAAGTCCCCTGCACTGGGGCCGTGCATTGCACCCTGCCCCTTCCACGACACAGGCTCCACGTTTCAACACGCCCAGCGGCCTCATCTTCTGACGGAGCCCATATGTCCCCGGGACTCCGTCAGAAGAAACTTGGTCATTCTCTCCTGCCACTGTCTCAGGTGGATCTGACCGTCAGTCCAGCCAGGAGCACTGAGCAGGTGTGCTTGCTGCAGCTGAGGTCGGGGCGTGTGACAAGGAGCAGGTAGGAGGCGAGCGTCCCCCTGGTCTGCTTCTTGGGGCGGAAGCTGAAGATGGAGAGTCCTCCCTGTCTTCTGAATTCAGACTGGCAGGAAAAAATATCTGTGACGCTAGCTCACTGGGCTTGGCGACTCATGGGTTTTCTTTACAGACTCTTTCCTCCCAGAGACAGTGCTTTCGCTGTGAACGTCTCTCTGTCGTTTGTCACGAGAAGGAAAGACCGTGGGACAGAGCAGACCCCCGATGCGCCTGCAGCTCTGCCAGCCTCTCAGCTGGGAGTTCAGTCCTCCCCAGGCGGGCACTGAGGTTGCTGAGTCTCCCCCTAAAACCGGTGAGTCTTCCCTTGCGTCTGGTTCTGTGTCCCAGGAGCGTGGCTTCACCTCCGGAAGGTACACTTAATGGGGTGCACCAGGTGACCAAACAGACTGGGGTTCCGAGTGTCCTTCTCTGGTCGGGCCAGCTGTCCGGGGAGTGTGTCACGGGAAACCCCAGCCCGTCAGGAGCCTCTGTCGTCTCAACCTCCATCACTGTTAGTGCTGGAACAGCCCCCGTCCAGGCCTGCTGGTCTGCGGTGGGAGGCGTCTCACATTCCGTGGGAGACCGGGGACACTGTGTGCATGCCGCCACCCTGCCTGCCTGTGGGACGAGGGTCTGTGCCTTCTCTCTGTGGGGGAGGGAACTTCTGGATCCCGGGGCTGCACTGTCTGCATCATGGGAAAGGTTTATTCTAGGCCTGGGAAGGTACCACCAGGTATTTCCATAAAAAGGCTTAACTGGTTGGAATTGCTATTGAGATGAACAGAGCCTACTGTATCCGGCCAGACAGACACAGGTCCTCTGAATTGGAAAAAATTCTGAGTTGGAAAATGTTTAGAGAGCCAAAGGGTCTCGGGTTCGATTTCTGGTCAAGGGCACGTCCCTGGGTTGCAGGTTTGATCCCCATCCCAGTGGGGGCGCCTGTGGGAGGCAACCAATTAATGTCTCTCCCCACCCCTTCCACTCTATAAAAATCAATGGAAAAGAGATCCTCGAGTGAGGATTAGCCAAAAAAAAAAAAAAAAAAAAAAAAAAAGAAGAAGAAGAAGAAAGAAATCAGGTGAATAAAGCAAACATTAACAGGAGCGAAAAAAAGCAGACAGAAAGGACAGCCCCAGCACTCGTGCCGGAGGGTGGCATCCTTAGATGGTTATTAAAACGAGACTGATAAAACAGAAGTTGGTGGGTAGAACAAATATTTCCATACATCACTACCCAAGGCTGGGCCAGAGGGACCCCTGTGAGCCCCACCAGGGTAAAGGGCCCTAAACAAGTCTGCCCAGCCTGGAGAAATTTAAAAGCCAGAACACAAGGACGACGAGAAAACCTGGGGCAGCGGTCAGGCTGGTTAATCAAGTTAAAGGTTGACAAAGGGACCTTGGCTGACCCCTTGCTGGGGACCCAGACCCTTTCACTCAAGAGTAGGTAAAAGCACCAGGGAGAGAAGAGAATGCCCAGGACTCTGGCACAGGCCTCATGGGCTGACTCCTCGTACCCCAGGCCTAACTCTGGGAGCCCACCAGCATCAGCACCTCCTGCAATGAGACACAGGTGTGGAACTGAACTGTTCTCAAGGCCGAGACTGGTTCAGTGAGACACGGAACAACAGACTAACCCAGCTCCCGGGAGGCAGCAGTTCTCAGGAGTCTCGAAGGCAGGACCCAAGGGGTCAGACAGGCTCCCCAAGACACAAGTGAGCATATGGATGGTTCTGAGCAGAAAGCAATTGAGACCCTGTGGGCTCACGAGAAACTTTTACCTCTTCCTTGAAAAATTTAAATTAGTGGCCTTGCTTATTGCAATTTATTACCAGAAATAACTTTTCACGACCTATGTGTAGGGCAGGGCAAGCATCTAATTACTGAACATCTGCTCTCATCCGGCACCCTCTAAAGCCCCCGGCGCCTAGCCCGTCCTTCGCTCAGAACTCCCCAGAGGTCTCATGTTCTCTTTCTGCCCATGACCCTCTTGTGCATGTGGGGTTCCCATACGTACACACGCAGTTAAAGCTGGTTATTTCTCTTGCTCATCTACTCTGTCTCACACAGATCTAGGTTAGACCGGCCTAAAGAACCTAGGCGGTGGAGGAAGTTTATTCCTCCCCACAGAAAGCCCCGCAGGCTGCTGGCCCATCACCCATGGAAGGACGCCTGGGCTGCTTGCAGTTTGGGCAGCTAGGAGTCAAGCTGCTGTAAAGATCCGTGCGCAGGCCCTGGCCGGTTTGGCTCAGCGGTTGGAGCTCAGCCTGTGGACCACAGAGTCTCGGGTTCGGTTCCCGCTAGGGGCACGTACCAAAAAAAAAAAAAAAAGTGTCCTCCGGTGAGGATCAAAAATAAGATCCGTGCACAGCTTTCTGTGGGCGGAGCTTTCGCTGAGTCAGGAACGCACTGCAGCTCCGCCCGCACCCCTGCACCCCTCCACCCCTCCGCTCTGGCTGCGTCACCCCCGCCCGCCTGCTCCCCCCCCCCCCCCCCCCGTGGCCGCTGCACCCCTCCGTGGTGAGCGCGCCCCGCTCTTCGTGTCCCCGCCAGCACCGGCGCTGTTTCTAACCATCTGAGGTGTGTGCCGGTATCTCAGCTTTACTTTGCGTTTCCCTGGTGACAAATGTGCACCTATTTGCCACGTGCACATCTTCTCTGGTGGTGTCTGTTCAGACCTTTTGCCCACTTTTAATTGTGTCGTTTGTTTTCCTGTTGTGGAGTTTTTTGTTTTTTTTTTTATCCTCACCTGAGGACACCTTTTTTTCATTTTTTGTTCAGATAGAGTGGGAAGGAGAGAGAGGAAGAGAGAGAGAGAAGCATGGACGTGAAAGGGACACATCGAGTGGCTGCCACCCGCACAACCAACCAGGGGCCGGGGACAAACTGCAACCGAGGCACACGCCCCCAGCGGGAACCGAACCCGGGTCTCTCCGGACCGCAGGCGGACGCTCCAACCGCTGAGCCAAACCGGCCAGGGCTGTTGTGGAGTTTTAAGAGCTTTCTGCATATGTTGGAAACAAGTCCCTTATCAGGCACGGTCTGCGAAGATTTCTCAGCACTCTGTGGCTGGCCCTCCCTAGTCCTCACAGGGTCCCGCATACACTTACACGCGTGTGTTTATACAAATATGTGAACAGCCCAATGTCACCAACAGAGAAACGGGCCACTGACGTGTGTGGTGCCTCCACACGGCGGAGCGCTCCCAGCAGTGAGCGGACCACTGAGAGGCCCCCCGTGGTACCCCAGACCACTGTGCCGCGTGGGAGCAGCACACGCAGGGTGCTCGCTGGATGGCTGCTGTACAGCCGGCAGGAGGACCTGCGGTCCCGGGTGGCTGCCTGGGGCCAGTGGTGAGGACTGACCACGGGGCTCAGAGGGAGCAGCCGGCATCTCCATTTAGTGGGAGACAGATAACGTTTGTGGAAACTCACTGAGCGGTAACTGCAATTGGAAACATAGTATATTAAATTATACATGAATGAAGTTGACTTAAAAAGAAAATTAAACCTACTCCTCCAAAGTGACAGAGCTTGTTAGATCCCCCAAAAGAACAATGATACACAAGCCAAAATGGAAAGTTTAAAAGAAACAATTTTCTGAATTTTTAACAATGTATTAATTTTGTTGTTGTTTTTAATCCTCATCCAAGGATATTTTTCCATTAATTTTTAGATAGATTGAAAGGGGGGGGGGGGTTGAGAGAGAAACATCAATGAGAGAGACACATCAATTGGTTGCCTCCTGCGTGGACCTGGTCGGGATCTGGGATCAAACCTGCAACCCACACACATGCCCTTGACTGGCCAAACCAGCCAGGGCACAATGTATTAATTTTTTAACGTAAGCATAACTGCCCTGGCTGGTTTGGCTCAATGGTTACAGCATCGGCCTGAGGACTGAAGACTTGTGGGTTCGATTCCCAGTCAAGGGCACATACCTGGGTCACAGGTTTGATGCCTGGCCCCGGTTGGGGTCGATGTTTCTCTCTCTCCTTCCCTCCCACTCTATCTAAAAAAAAAAAAAAAAAAAAAAAAAATCAATGGAAAATATCCTTGGGTGGGGATTAACAAAAACAAAACAAAACAAAAATAAGCATTACCTATCCATGAAACCTTCCCTCTGACCTAAGAAGTCAGCCCCTGCAGGGAGCCGCCCCCAGAGCGCTTGCACAGCCCGGTGGAGGTGCTGCCACCTGCTGGATGAGAACCAGTCTCCTGCCCTCATGTTCAGAGGGCTCCCAGGACACCGCGCATGGGCCCACTCCAGCCAGAGATCGCCTTCTTCCTGTGACAATACTTGCCTGATGACATCGGAACTGCTCATTTCTGTCCCAATTTCACAGCCATATGGGGACTCTTCAGTGTAACTAAGTCCTGCCTGGGGCCTCCCTGCCCAGCTGTGCCACAGACCCTCCACACTGAAAATGGCTCAAGGACACCTTGCTGACATGGAGTCTTGCCAGAAGGGGGCGCTCTCACACAGCACCACGTTCCTTACAGGCCCCAGAAGAGTTATCCAGAGGAAGGAGTCACCAGTTACAGCCCCAAAAGAAAAGATGTCCAAGCCCTGGCCGGTTTGGCTCAGCGGTACAGCGTTGGCCCACGGACCAATGAGTCCCAGGTTCGATTCCAGCCAAGGGCATGTACCTAGGTTGCCGTTCGTCCCCGGCCCTGGTCGGGAGTCATGCAGGAGGCAACCAGTCCATGTGTCCCTCTCACTTCAATGTTTCTCTCTCTCTCCCTTTCTCTCCCTCTCTCTCTACCTGAAGATAAATAGAAAAATATCCTCGGCTAAGGATAAAAAAATATATACATCCAAGAAGCCTCTGCCCAGGAGCTCGGCCAGTGAGAAACTCACCTCCCTGGAGTCTCCCTTCCCTCCATGGGCCTTCCTTCAGAACTGCCTCCTTTCTCTCCCTGAAGTGATGTTTCTCTCCTTTGCATGTTTGACTCACTATAGCTCATCCCTAACTGCAATTCTTTGCTGTTCCTGAATAAACCCCCTTTTTTTCCCCTAGTCAAATAACTATTTTATTTTTAAAGTCAACAAACCGCCCGGCCTGTGTGGTTCAGTGGTTGAACATCGACCCCTGCATCAAGAGGTCGCCGGTTTGATTCCCGGTCAGGGCACATGCCCAAGTTGTGGGCCCGATCCCCAGTGGGGGGCATGCAGGAGGCGGCCAGTCGATGTTCTCTCTCATTGATGTTTCTATCTCTCTCTCCTTCTCCCTTCCTCTCTCTCTAAAATCAATAAAGAAAAAAAAGTTAAAAACATAAATAAAGTCAACAAACCCAGCTGGACAAATTCACAGAAAAGATCAAGTTCTACATGAAAAAGCCCTCTAGGCAAACATGGGCTCCTGCCAACAGTGTCAGTGTCTCCCGCATCCACGAGTCCAGTGTCCCCTCCACAGTGCCCAGCACCCAGCCCACTTCCTCCTCCACTCTGGAACCCACTGCCCACGGACCATGCCCACCACAAGCCTGAGTGCAGTCAGGCCGGGCTGGGAGCAGCAGGAGGCAGTGCTTGCGGAGAAGTGCAGACTTTCAGGCTGACACCCAGGGCTCAGGTGAGACAGGAAGATGGCGTGGGGGGTACCCTGCAGACAGTGGAGTCAGGATCACAGGAGAGGACAAGACGGAGCTCCTCGAGGGAGCACAGCCCTGCGTCCAGGCCCCGGGCAGCCATTTCTCACCAGGAGACAAGCCTGTGACAAGGCTCGGCAGGTGGCGCTCCAGTCCCCCCCAGACACTGGCCAAGGGCACGCCTGACGGGGAGCCACCTGGCACCTAACGGGCGGCTGGCACCTGCGGAGCGCACAGCGCCGTCCACACACACTCCCAGGCACACGTCCAGACCTCCTTTCACAAACCAGGGCTGGCTCCAGCGGGGACGGTGTACAGCCCCAGCCCCCAACCAGCGCTGACCAGCGGTCCTGGCATTGCCAGGCGCCACACCTCCCCCTCTCTACCTCTGTCCTCACCCCGGTGCAGACCCCTGCTGGCCTCCTCCCACTGCCCAGCAGATCGTGTGGGGCCTGGGCCCTGACAGTGGCAGATGGCCAGGCCCCGCGACCATAGGAGCAACCGGGGCACGTGGGCCTGGAGCAGAAGGCGAGTCCATCCAGCGTGGGAAACTTGAAGGGATGTGTTTTATTTATTTTTTATCCTCACCTGAGGACATTTTTTCATTTTTTGTCCAGATAGAGTGGGAGGGAGAGAGAGGAAGAGAGAGAGAGAGAGAAACATCGACGTGAAAGTGACACATCGAGTGGCTGCTACCCGCACGATCAACCAGGGCCGGGGACAAACTGCTACCAAAGTACATGCCCTCAGCGGGAACCGAACCCGGGTCTCTCTGGACCGCAGGCCGACGCTCTAACCGCTGAGCCAAACCGGCCAGGGCTCGAAGGGATGCGTTTTAGAGCCAGCTTATCTTCCTCACACACTTCTGTGAGTGGCCCCCGAATCCTTGGGGTTGGGGCAAAGCACACACCCATTCAGCCAGTCCCCGCTGGAGATGACACCGAGAAGACCGTCTGCCCGACAGTCGTCCGATGTCTCAACGCCGGCATGAGCATTGGCGTCAACGCAGCGTAGAAGGACCGTGCTCACCAACCGGGAACCTCCCTGGTCACAGACACCCAAACTCACAGGCTCTGACACTGTGATTCACAACGAGAAATGCACATCTGGTGTCTGCCCCTCGTTCTGGCACAGAGCCCCTAGAGCCCTCAGACTTCCCTGTGATGACAGCCTCAAAGGTGTCTTCTGTTCCGTGAGAAGGACAAGGGCTCGTTGCCAGGAGAACCAGCCCTGTGATTGGAGGGGGAGCCTTCAGTCCAACCCTGACCTCCGAGGGCGGGGAGAGAGGCTGGAGGCCAGGGGGCTCACCAATCGCACCTGTGTACTGGGGCTGCCATAAACCCCGAAGGGGGGGGGTTCTAAGAGCTTCTGGGTTGGTGAACACAGGAGATTTGGGGACAGTGGTGCCTGGAGAGGGAGTGGAAGCCCCGCCCCCTTCCTACAGCTTGCCCCACGCCTGCCTCCCGCCTGGCCGTGCCGGAGTCCTCTCCTTCCACAGCAAACCCAAGCCCTGTGTGTTTCTCTGCGTTCTGTGAGCTGCTCTGGCAAATCACCAAATCTGATGGGGGTGGGGGGACCTGACTTACAGCACAGGTGACAAGCTGGACTTGTGACTGGTGTCTGAAGGGGTGGGAAGGGGAGACCAGCAGGGTGTTCGGGTGGTGATGGAGCACAACTTGTCCCCAGGCCAGAACTGGCGACCAAACCCCTCTCTAGGCTCCATCCCTGAGCTGCTGCAGCGCATCCTGGTCCCTCAAGGGCCTGGTTACCTCTTGGTGTTGTAGGCCGTGTCCTGAGGCGTCTCTTCCAGCAGGGTCACGTAGCCAAGCACGCAGGTGAGGATGAAGAGCACAGTCAGGGTGTGCGCACGCCTGAAAGCCAAACACACAGACTGCGTCAGGGCATGGGGACCACGCCTGTGGCACGCGACCTCCAATTCAGAAAACAGCACTGAGTGTCCCTAGCTGGGGGAGAGCCCGCACGCAGGGGCGGAGGGGCACTCGGCACGCAGGCGCGCTCAAGCCCATGCTCAGAGGACAGGGGGGCCCCTGAGCGGCACCCGGAGCAGCAGGTGCTGGGGAGGGTGGTGGGGCCGTGGGTGACATGGCACTTCTCCCTGCGCAGGTCACGCTGATGACCAGCCTCGCCCGTCACACAGTGACCACCTGAGATTCGCAAGATGACAGCCCAAAACACAAGGGAGGGAGGGCGGTAAGGGACACCAGGACCCCAAGCTGGAAGGGTGGACCCTCATAGAGCCTTCACTCAGAGGAGAGCTGGCAGAGATGCCAAGAGAGGTGTGGGCTCTCATCCGTGCTGTCCCCCCTGCTGTGGGAGGAGAGGCAGGCTCACCTGGAAAGGGCCACAAGCAGTCCGGCCCCAGGACTGCAGGCACAGAGCCAACCCTGGGAGGAGCCTACAGTGGCCCGTGTCGGCCACTGGCCTGTGCCCTATGCAAAGGGCGTCACAGGCCCAGCTCCCAGGAGCCAAAGAGCAGTGCGGGTCCTTGCAGAGACGGCGGAATCATCACAGCCTCAGTGTCCCCATCTCCAAGAGACGCTTCCAACTTTGAAGGATTCCATATCCAGCAAAAACATCCTCCAGAACGAACGGTTCTCGGAGGGAGGAATGATGACAGGACCTGGGGCCTGGGGCCAGCTCACCTGCCCTAAAGGAATTGCTCAGAAAGTCCTGCGCGGAGGGCAGACGACAGCAGGAGGCAACCAGACCGGCAGGGGCGAGGAAAGAGCACAGAAATGCCAGTGAAGTCTTCTCCACATGTGTTCTTTTTTTCACATTTTCAGTCTGAATCCTCATTACCACTTGGAAAAGAGAGTGTTACTGTCTCCGTTTCACAGAGAAGGAAAGGAAGACAGTGAACAGCTGGACCAAGTCAAGCACAGGGCTGTCTCTGAGCGCGTTGTCCTGGCAACACCAGCAGTGCACTGCCGTCCCCTCCCCACAACGCAGAGCAGCAGCCCAAACACCACGAACAGAGGCTGAGATGGGGAGAGGTGACGTCTTCCTTCGTTTGGAGACGTTTTTAATAGAAATGGCGGGATTCAAGCAGGGCCTTGAAGAGAGCAGACAACAGACTGAGCAGCCCCTGGGCTGGGCTGAGGAGCGAGTCAACGGTCTCAGGACCAGGGAGAGCGGCCGCACGCGGTCTTTAAAGCCAGCGCTGGAACCCCACTGCGGCGACCTGACGTGGCCCAGCTGGAGGATGAGGGACGTTCACTGCAGCCCAGAGCAACACTCCAAACACCAGACAGAAAACAAGAACGTGGCTGGAGCAGAACACGAGCAAACGAAGGCAGGACGGGAAGGGGACAGGGAGAGCAGGGCCGCCCGAGTGCAAGCGTGTCAGAACGACACGGACTGACCCAGAACACCAACTCGGAGAGCGGCCCACGGGGTGCTGTTCAGCAGGAGTGGAGGCTTCAGCCACGGGGTCTCGGGTCTCGGATGAGGGGATGGAGGCCCAAGCACTCGGAGGGAGGGAGCGGCCGGCACTGCTGGGGAGGTGGTGACAGGAGCCACACCTGGAGTCAGCGTCATCATGTGGTAACTTCGGGATAAGACAGACTCCCCAAAGTCACGGAACCGCCACTGTGGGTGCAAGGTCAGGATCCAGGACAGTGTACTGCCAGGGCCCAGGCCCAGTCAGGAAAGCCCACAGGCCTTCAAGAAGCCGTCTCCAGAGACCAGGACAAGGAAGACCAGGGAGCAGGACCCCTGGGGCCCAATGCGCACCGACCCCCAGCACCAGGCAGACAGACAGTGCACTGGGTGCACAGGCGCACCTGCTGGAGGCACCCACCAGGGAAACAGGAGAGGCTGTCCCAGGGACCCAGCCATGGCACCGATAGCCACCCCACCAGGAGAGTTCTCACGCTGGGCAAGCGTCTGCCAAACAAGTGTCAGGGCAGAGATGGGGGTCGCTGGGCCCAGGGACACCACATCAGGGCACGCACTCCAGCCAGCCCCTCCACAGTGGGCCAGGGCCAGCCCTGCAGGATCTAAGAGGCGCTGGCACCCCCTGCAGGTGTCCCACAGGACGGCAGCCTGCAGCCCACACGCCGAAGTACACGGTGAAATTATGTCCTGTGTCCTAACTGACTTCAGCCCCCTGGTGTCTTTAATATTACTTCCCACAAACACGGTGGTTTTCCTGTAGATTCTTTAGGAGCCCAGACAAGGGGCCGGGGCAGCTCTGGTCATGCATCTTTCCACTGCCCCCAGAACACAAGGATTACCTGAGAAATAAAGACAGCCCTTTGCCCCTTGAGATATGTGTCCACATTGCCATTCAGGCAGCCACTGCCTGGCCTGGGGAAGCAGAAGAAAGAGCAGGAGGACCTGGCCTCTCCCGTCGAGGCACGAAAGGCGCAGAGGACCAAGGACCCAGAGGAGGGCCAGGACAGAACGGCCAGAGTCCAGTGGTGCTGGAGTCAGGCCTCTGCCATCAGGCACGACGAAGTCATCTCTAACAAGGCTTCCTCCTCTGCACCGCAAAGGAAACCTTTCGGGAGACAATATCTGCACATCATGTTATCTGATAAGTGGCTAGTATCCAAAATATATAAAGAACTCATACAATTCAACAGCAAAAAAAACCCCAAACAAATCATATTAAAAAATGGGCAAGATCTGAACAGAGTTTTCCAAAGGAGACATAGAAACAGCCAACACACACATGAAAAGATGCTCATCATTACTAGTCATCAGAGATGCAAATTAAAACCACAATGAGCTATCCCCTCACACCTGCCAGAATGGCCGCCATCAATAACTCGACACCCAACAGGTGCTGGCGAGGCTGTGGGAAAAGGGGACCCTTGTGCACTGCTGGTGGGGTTCTCAATTGGTGCAGCCATTGTGGAGAACAGTGTGGAGGTTCCTCGAAAAAATTACAAATGGAATTGCTACCCGGCCGGTGTGGCTCAGTGGATGGAGCGTTGTCCCATGGACTGAGAGGTCCCGGTTCGATTCCTGGTCAGGGCACATGCCCGGGTTGCGGGCTCGATCCTTAGTAGGGGGCGTGCAGGAGGCAGCCGATGGATGTTTCTCTCTCACATCAATGTTTCTCTCTCTCTCTCCCTTCCTCTCTTGCTAAAGAATCAATAAAAACATATATTTTTTTTAAAAGGGCCCTGGCCAGTGTGGCTCAGCGGTTAGAGCGTTGGCCTTTGGACCAAAGAGTTGTGGGTTCGATTCCAGTCAAGGGCATGTACCTCGGCTGTGGTCCAACCCCTGGCCCTGGCTGGGGTCGTGCAGAAGGCAGCCAATCGATGTGTCTCTCTTACATCGATGTTTCTCTCTCTCTCCCCCCACCCCACTCTCATACTGTCTGAAAATCAACAGAAAAAATATCCTTGGGTGAGCATTAAAAAAAAAAAAGGAACTGCCTATGACCCAGTAACTCCACCTCTGGGTATTTATCTGAAGAAAACAAAAACACAAACTCGAAAATATACATGTACCTACATGCTCAGTGCAGCACTCCTGACAGGAGCCGTAAGTGCCCGTCCGCAGCTGGCTGGATAGGAAGTACGCACGGTGAAGTGTGGCCATCTGCACAAGGTGGACGGACCTCCAGGGCACTGTGCTAATGAGTTGAGCCAGTGAGAGAAAGACAGCACTGTGCTCTGTCTCACACGTGGAATCTCACACACCCAGAAACAAACTCACAGGTACAGAGGACACACTGGTGGCTGCCCGAGGCGGGGGCGGACGGGGGGTGGTGGGAGGAATAGGTGAAGGAGGTGAAAACGTAAATAAATAAAGTTGCTTTCCTGATAAAGAACATTTATTTAAAAAAAATTTTTTTCTTCATTGATCTTTAGAGAGAGAGGAAGAGAGAGGGAGAGAGATAGAAACATCGATTGGCTGCCTCCTGCACGCCCCTCACTGGGGATTTGGCCCACAACCTGGGCATGTGCCCTGACTGGGAATCGAACCGGCGACCTCTTGGTGCATGGGTCCACGCTCAACCACTGAGCCACACCGGCCGGGCTTATTTATTTATTATTATTTTTCTTTATTGATTTTAGAGAGAGAGGAAAGGAGAGAGAGGGAAATAGAAACATGGATGAGAGAGAACACTGATTGGCTGTCTCCTGCATGCCCCCCACTGGGGATCGGGCCCACAATCTGGGCATGTGCCCTGACCAGGAATCGAACCACCGACCTCTTGGTGCAGGGTCGGCACTCCACCACTGAGCCACACTGGCCGGGCTGTGTCCCCATCTATAAATGAGCACAGAAGCACTGACTTGCCAGTGTGGTTAAACAAAAACGATCCCTTGCCTCGCGCAGCCCATTTCCACTCGTGTGGAAGTAACGGGGACGCTGAGGAGACGCTGCAGGCAGACCTGCTCCCTGCTTCACCCCGGGGCCAGAGGACAAGCGCACCCTTTGGCTCGGTAGCTAATGGATAACTCCGGGGAAGGTTTGGGTCCTGTGATCCAGGCACAGGCGGGCAGTGGCTATAAATCCCGTGACTTCAGTGGCTGGGCAAGGGTGAGGGCGTGAGGACAGCTGGCTCCCTGCCACGAGAATGGAAAATACCTGCTTGTTAGTCACTCCTAGAGATGGCCACACTTACTGTGCCGAGTGGGCAGGAAGGCAGGCCTGCCAACCCTATTAGAGAAAACACGAGGTGTGGCCAGGGCACAGTGCACCACACATCAGCCAGGAGAGGCCTGTCCCAGCCTGCAAGGGGTGTTGGGGCAGTGACACTGACCACATGACCAAAAAGGCAACAGCTGGGGAGTCATGCTTCCCAGATGTGGGCGAAGCCAGCAAACCCTTCCATCACAGTGACTGAGAAAGGCATGCTCTGGAACCCGGGCATCTACAGCACCCCTACACCCTGCCAGCTCCTTGAGACGTGCTGCAGGTGGGCGTTGAGTCCCCGAGAGTGCTCACGGCAGGGCAGTGAGTGAGGCCAAGCACAAGGCAAGCACTCTCAACATGGCGCAGCCATCCACCCAGCCCGGGCGTGGGAGCATGGGTGGCCGTCAATCTACAGGTGGCACATCACCGGCACCTCTCCAGGGCATCAGGGCCCAAAGCATCCCCCAAACAATTCTGACACGTGAGCACACACATCTTTGCACGGTCTTCTGTGTCTGTGGACGCTGGATGCTCCCACTCGAGACCACCACAATTAGCAGAAGAAGCAGGGTCTTTGCCACCTCGGATCCCTGTGGTCCTCATGCTCCCTCCCACGGGCCCAGTTTGGGGGAGCCCACACCTGTGGCTGACAAATAGTAACAGAGAAACCTCAAATCCTGGTGCATGGCCTCCACCTCACCATCATGGGACCCAAAGAAGCCCAACCTTCCTTGAAAATGAAAACCTTAAACGCAAGGTTTTGAGCCCTGGCCAGTTTGGCTTCGTTGGGTCTTGGGTTTGCTTCCTGGTCAAGGGCACATGCCTGGGGTGCAGGTTCGATCCCTGGCCCAGGTTGGGGTCGTGCAGGAGGCAGCCAATCGATGTGTCTCATTCGATGTTTCTTTCTCTCTCCCTCCCTTCCTCCCTTCCTCTCTATCTAAAAAAAAAAAAAACCAATGGAAAAATACTCTCAAGTGAGGTTTAAACAATAAAAAAGCAAGGTTTTGAACCACACACAAGTTTCTTTGGGTGATTTTGAAACATAAAATCATTTCCACAAATACGTAGTTTTAGTCTGGTTTTTTTTTAACCACTTTTTTTTTTGGTACGTGCCCCTAGCCGGAACCGAACCCAGAACTCTCAGGTCCGCAGGCCAATGCTCCAACCGCTGAGCCAAACCCACCAGGGCCATAGTTTTAGTCTTTAATTAACTTTTTGTAACACTCACTATTAAAATTCCCTAATAAACAAAGTAAATTTTTAAAATCCTAGCACACCAAGTTTGTGAGAGGAAACTCAGAAGACGGTACAAAGAAGTGATTCTCCCAGGCAGGCGCCTGGTAACGCGCACAGGTGAGGGAGACAGGCCCAGATGTAGCAAGAAGCTGCACACACCTGGTCACCAGTGGGTGCCAGGACCACCGACCTGTAAGGCAGGTCCCTGAAACCAACTAGCCCTGTCGCACCCCTTACAGAAAGCCTTCCTGGCCCCGCGGCCCTCCTCACAGGCAGGCTCCCCGAAGTCTGTGCGCCCCCACTTCTGAACGACAAGCCTGGTGCACCGTGGTTTTCGGCTCCTGGTGGGGCTGTGCTCCCTGGCCTCCGCTGCCGCTGTGACACCCCACATCCCTTCAGTGGGCTGTGCCTCATGGGTCCTAGGCTTGTGCCAGAAGCCTCCTGATTAGCTCTAGAACAGTGCTGGCACCCAGTAGGGCCCAGCCTCCGGCTCCAGAACCTCAGAGTCTCCAGGGGTCATCAGCTGGTCCGTGAGACGATGGAGCCCTCCCTCCTGCCGCCTGAGCAGGACAGCTGGACAGGCCCGATCCCCACGCAGCACGGCCAGCAGGACCCAGCAGTTGGGTCACTAGCTCTGGGCCACGCCCCTGTGGACAGGCACCCCACCCCTCGCCCTCCCACCGGCTCCTTGCACCCCAGCACATTATCTCCCCACGGCAGAGCTGGGTGGTCACCCCATCGCAGCTGCTAGCACCCACAGGAGAGACGCCCAACACCGGCCTTCCCGCGCCTCTCCCGAGTCTGCCCCAAACCCGACCCCGCGTCCCGTGCGCCCGCTCGGGGCGGAGGCCAGCAGTCCGTCTTTCGGCTGGAGGGGTCGGGGTGGGGGCACCGGCGAAGGCGAGCGCCGGGTGGCTCTCCCGCGCACGGTGCGGGCCTTGCCCCTGTCACGGGGAGCCGAGAGCACCCCAGGAGGGTGACGGCCAGGCCAAGGTCACAGAGCCCGCGGCGGAGGCGCCCCGCACCGCCGGCCCGCGGCTGCGTTCCGGGACCCTCCCCCTCCCGCCGCCTGAGGGCGCGCGGACCCCGCAGCGGAGGCGCCGGCCCCCGGCCCCGACCCCCGACCCCCGCCCCCGAGGCAGACGGGCCGCCCGCCCCGAGCCGGGCTGGGATCCGGCAGTGGCGCCGCGCCGCAGGGGCTGGACGGGGCGCGGGGTGATTCCGACAGGGCAGGAAACGGCGGTCTCCGGGGGGCCGCGCCAGTCCCGGGGGGCGCTCAGGGGAGCGGAGACGCCGGCGACCCCTCGGTCACCCCCAGCCCGCACGGCGTGGCCACGCCCCCGGCCGCCCGCCCTCACCAGAAGAAGGTGTTGGTGCCGTCGTCGTAGACCTCGGACTCGGTGCTGCGGCGGCCCCCGGGCGCGCCATCCGGCGGCTCCTCCAGCGCGGCCTTGCCGGCGGGCACTGGGGACCCCAGCCGCGGTCCCCCGGCGCCCCTGCGCTCGCCCCTCCGCATGGCGCCCGGCCCCGAGCGCTCCGCCCCGCGCCTTGACCTCACGCGCACCGGGTCACCGCGAGCGCGCCGCGCACGGCGCACGGAGCGCCGGGAAGGGTCGCGGCGCCCGCCGGCGGGGTCTCGGGAGAGCAGGGGCTGGGGGCGGCCGGGAGCGGGGGGGGGCGGTGCGTTGTGGGACGTGTAGTCCGCTCCCTGGGCCGCGGGGCATGCTGGGCCTCGTAGGCTCCGACCTCCCCGGCTGGAAGCGGGGCTGGCTGGGAAGGATGCCACCCGGTTGCTAGGTAACCGGAGCGGGCGGGCCGGGTGGAGTGCCGTCCCTCCAGAGCCGGGGGACCCAGGGGCTACCCGACCCTGCCCTCCCGCCGGCCTCCGGGAGCGCCCTCCAGGTGGACCCGCGGCTGCAGCTGCGACGGACCAGAAGCTGCCAGGAGCTCCGGACTCCAGCCTGCAGGGTCGTCGGGGCGGCGATAGTTCTTTCGTGGCATCTCGCGAAATTAGAATAATGGGGACATGCTGATTTGGGGTGACTCATTTGTTTTTTGTCTTTTAATTTTTTTTCTTTATTGATTTTTAGAGAGAGAGAGAGAGAGAGAGAGAGAGAGAGGAAGGGAGAGGGAGGGAGAGAGAGATAGAAACATGATGAGAGAGAACATCGATTGGCTGCCTCCTGCACGCCCCCCACTGGGGATTGAGCCCACAACCTGGGCATGTGCCCTGATCGGGAATCGCACCTGCGACCTCTTGGTGCATGGGTCGACGCTCAACCACTGAGCAACACAGCCAGGCGGGGTGACCCAATTTGTTCATATACACTGGCCCTGCAAAAACACGTAGCTCTGACCCACTTTGAGAAACAGCCCTACTCAGTTAAACGCAGAGTTCACATGTGACCAGCAACTCCCCTCCTAGGGATATACCTGAGAGAAATGAAAACGTGCCCACAAAACTCGTACCTAGACGTTCATAGCAGTGTTGACCTTAAAAATAAAACAGCCAGTTATTCACCAGCAAAGTGGATTGATTCAGGAATAGCAGAGAATTGCAATTCGGGATGAACATGCCATAGCAGAAACTATCAGCAAGTCCAGCAAAGGAGAAGATCGTTACTTTATGGAGAAAAAGGAAGCTGTGAATGAAAAGTCCATTGGAGCAAAGTGATGATTCAGGGTGGTGATGGCTGCTCCTTGGTCAACTTGCCACAGTTCCCATTGGCTGGGCTTGTTGGACGAGGAGAAAACCTTCCTCCCTCACCCTGGGGTAGTAGAGACACATCTTGCTGGGAATGCAGGGTGTCTTGTCCTGTTGGGTCTGTGATTGAACGTCTTCCAGTTGGGGTGTAATTGACCTGGAACTGTGTGTGAGGGCTCCCTCTTCAGGCCTCCTGACTCCATTTAAATGAGCTTTTATTCATTTTCACAGCAGTATTTTTCATAATTGCCGAAGGCGGGGGGGGGGGGGGCAGGTAAAGTCCATCAGCTGAATGGAACAGAAAATATGTCTAACTATACGATGGAAATGTATTTGGCCATAAAAAAGAATGCAGTTGTGACCCACGCTACAACGTGGGCAGGCCTTGAAAACATTATGCCAAGTGGAAGAAGCCAGTCACAAAAGCCTACAAATTATATGATCTATTTATATGAAATGTCCAGAATAGGCAAATCCGTGGAGACAGAAAGTAGATTAGTGGTCACCAGGGGCTGGGGAAGGGAAATAGAGAGTGGCTGCTAAAGAGTACTGGGTTCCTTTTCAGGGCCACAAGAATGTTCTAAAGTGGGCTGTGCTGATGGTGGCACATATCTGTGACTATACCGAAAACGAATGAACTGGCCCTGACCAGTGTGGCTCAGTTGGTTGAGAGTCCTGTGCACCAAAAGATTGCTAGTTTTATTCCCAGTCAGGGCACATGCCCAGATTTCTGGCTCCATCCCCAGTAGGGGGTGTGCAGGAGGTAGCGGGTTAATGTTTCTCCCTTACATCGATGTTTCTCTCCCTCTCCCTTCCTCTCTTTCTCAAGATCAATGAAAATATAAAACACACACACACACACACACACACACACACACACACACACACTAATGAACTGGACGCCCTAAATGGGTGGATTGTATGGTATGTGAATTACATATCAATAAAGCTGTTAAAACATACATGTAAAAGAATGTTTGGGGGCTCTTTCTGCATGCAGCCAGGCCTGCCAAGCATGGGGTCTGGCTGTGATGGGACCCTGGGTCTCAGCCCCTGACTACTGTGTGGAGGCCCCCAATAGGGTGGAGACCAACAGGCTGCCAGGAAACGCTGGTTCCAGGAGGTGTGCTGTGGGGCCTTCCGGGGCCTGCTGCTGTCCTCTGCCTGCCCTTGGGCCCACTCCCTGCCCCAGGCTTCAGCGTCATCCACCTGGGGTTGCCACGGTGTGGCCCAGCAGTCAGCTTCTCTGTGGCCAATCTCAAGTGTGTGTGTGCAAAGGAGTGGAGGTGAGGCTGGAGGGAACAGACAGGGTGCACTTTGGTCTCCGACCTGAAGGCCACAAGGAGTCATGAAGTTGGCGTCACCAGGCTGCACTGTTGGGGAACCAGGACATGCAGTGTCCATGGTACTGGCCTTGCACAAACTGACGCATTGGGACCCACTTTGCCCTGGGAAGTGAGACGGGACCCACCAGCAGGAAGTGTCCAGAGCAAGCCAGCTCCCGCCCACCCCGTCTTTCCAGCAAGTACCCCACAGGCCTGAAGCCATCCTTCAGGGCCCCTCTTCTCCCGCCCCAGCGGGTGGCGCTCAGGTTCCAGGCGCAGTCTTGGTGCTGTTGGGATCCATCCCTGGGTATGTATCTTTCTGCCAAAGTGCACCCAGAGCCCTCTTCCTGAGGCCTCTCCAGGGCACAGAGGCCGGACAGGGCCACGTACCAGCCCCCCTGGGGTGTCTGGCGCCCCTGGGGTTCCGATCCAGTCGCCCCAGCCTGGGCTGGACCGGTATGGGTCCAGTCGTCCTAGCCTGGGCTGGACCGGTGTGGGCGGGGCCGGAGAAGGACTGGGCGTGGACAGGACGTGGGCGGGCCCAGAGGAGGGCGGGAGGGGCGAACCCTGGTTGCCGCGGGTTGCCCTCTGCCCTCCGCGCGGACCACGTGTTAGTTAATGGCCTTCAAGCTCTGGCTCTGTGCCTAGGAGAGTTCCCAAGGCGTTACAAATGCCAGTTATTATGATCTTCACACCCGCTTAGATTCTGTTTTCACCTCTGGTTTAGAGACGGAGAAACCAAAGCACTGGCAGATTGGTGACCCCCGTGCCCAGTTCCTTCTCCCCGCCCCTGGAGCCTTTCCCCTGAATCCCTTGCACTCCACGGTGAGCCCTCCACCTGCAGCTTTGCACCTGGGGCCTGCTGTCTGGGTCTCACCTCCGCCAGGTCCCTGTCCTGACCACTACCCTTCACCCCGGCTGTAGCCCTGCTCAGCCCTCCCCTTCAGACAGGTGTGGTCGGCAGCAGGATTCCGAGACCCGGACCGGGACCGGGACCGGGACGGGGACTGGGAGGCGGGAGGGATGGGAATGTGGGGGCGGGGGGGCATCTAGGATGCCAGTGGTTTGTGGCTCAGGTGGCTTGGTGGCCCAGTGGCTGGTGAGAGGAGTGAGCAGAGTGCTTTGAGGACGCGGTCCAGCGGTGCCCATGACTTGTGGGGCTGTCCACACAGCCGAACTCAGGGGTCCCCCGCCTGGGGAAGGGTGCAGAGGCCCTCGCCTTCCTCTGCAGCGGGGATGATGGCCAGAAGCCCCAGGGCACCAGAGCGAGGCAAGGACTTTAGAGGTGTCCACTTCTGGCCTTACTTGGGGATAGCTGGATCAGGCTCATGTGGACACCGCCTGGCCTCAGATCCCAAAGTTTCCTTAGGCAGGCGGGACACCTTCATGGTGGTCAACAGTGAAACTATTGGCGACAATGCTTTCTAAAAATATCCGGGAGAGAACTCTGCAAACTTGTGAGGGAACAGTGACTGCTATTTCCACGGGTGTGGTGAGTCTGTAAAGGTGAGTGGATTACAAAAATCCCCGCCCACCACATGCATACCTGCCACCTGAGAGCTTTCTCAAGGTTGGTGGAGAGATTGGGGACAGCAGGGAACCAGCCAAGACAGCTCTCTGCTCCCCAAGACAGAAAACAGGAACTGGTGAGAATTTAAGGTTGGAGGGAGCAGGAGGGAGACAGAGTGTCTCTGGAGTGAGGACATCAGGGGCCCAGGGGCCCACCCTGATGTCACCCTGGCGTGACAGGCAAGAACCAGCTTCTGACAGACCTGAGCAGCAGAGGCCCAGCCTGGGAGAGGGTCTCCCCTGCAGGGGACTGCTGCCAAAGAGGTGGGGGTGGGGTGCCTGGGACCAGCCCTGAGAGGACTCAGGAAGCCCCAACGACAGCTGGCCCCCTGTGCTGCCTCTGACAAGCATCCTTGGTGACACATCAGAGTGTCTTTGGGCCACTGCACCTGGGCCACTCCTAGAGGCTTTGCCATCCTGACCTCCTCTGGGGGTGGCTGCCACCCCCAGTAAAAAGGGTCTGAGGTGCCCTGGAGAAGTGGGAATGGGGGCCTGCCTCCTGCTGCCCTCAGGTCCCCGGAGGGAAGACCCACAGGTGGGCAGGGCTCTCTGGAGTCTGGAGGAGGAAGGGGAGGGAGCAGAGTCCAGGGTCCACGGGGAAGAGCTGGAGGCCACATGGGCCTTGACCGAAGTTCTCTGCCCAAGACAGGGCAGGGTCAAGTTTGCCAATGGCCAGGGGGGCTGGGGCCACACTGCCTTTGAGGGGCTGGCCTGCTGCACCACGGCTTCCTCAAAGACACTCGAGACCAAGGCAGAGTGAGGCTGACCGGGGGAAATAAAGTTCATAACAGACTTTAGGATGATGATACAGTAAATGTAATAATTAAGCTCTCTGTGAAAAAAGCAAACTGAAGGAAGGAAAGCATAATTCCACCCCATCCGCAGTTAACATCGGTAAGCAAATGTAAATATCCAATATTACATCTACTCTTCTCGTGTGTTAATGCATCTCAGCGTAGTTGAGATAAGAACGGATACATGTTTGCAGTCTGTGTTTTTGCACTTGGTATAAAATACGAGCTCCCTGTGTTGCCGTGAACTCTGAAAGCATCATTTTTATGGCCGCTTAATCAGCATCTGGACAGATCATGTTCCCTCAGTCATTTCCCGCTCGTTGATCCGGTGGTTCACAATCTTTGCCTCAGAGGATATATTTATACATATTTTTACTATTTTGAATTTTTTCCTTAGAGCAGTTTTTAAAAAGTCAATGGACCAAAATGTAAACAATTTGAAGACTTTTTGTTGTTGTTGTTAATCCCCACCCAAAGATATTTTTCCATTGATTTTTAGAGAGAGTGGAAGGCAGTGGGGAGAGAGACATCAATGTGAGAGAGACACTGGGGGCCGAGGATCAAACCTGCAACTCAGGTATGTGCCCCTGACCAGGAATTGAACCCACAGCCTTTTGGTGCTCAGGCCGAAGCTCTAACCTCTGAGCCACACCGGCTAGGGCAATTCTAAGACTTGATTCTTACTGCTGAGTTTCTTCCCCAAAGGCCTGGGTTTTCTCTGCAGATGGCCCAGGCCCGGCCCTCCGCCACCCGCCCAGGCTGGAGAGGCTGCCTTGAGCAGAAGGGTCTGGACGTAACAGTTTCCTTCGGTCCCTCGGAAGGTGGGAATGAAAAGAAGAATGTTTGTAACATTGGGAATGCTGACTGAAGACACTGAAAAGAGCACAGCTGTGTATACACTTGAAGTGACCCCTGAGTCAGAGGTGCCGGTGGATGGTTTTAGCAGAATGAAAATGGCAACGCAGAATGTCCTCAGCAGTTTGAGTTGGAGACTGGGGGGCGACGGAGAGGCCAGGAGCTGCTGTGTACTGTGGGTCTTGAGTTTGGAATAATGTTCCAATCCCTCGCTGACCGTTCCCTGGACTCCAAAACCGCGTGGGAGGCCCTCTGGCCTGTGGCGGAGACTGCTGGTTGCCCCTGGAACCTTCTACCTTCTGTCTCAGGAAAACGGGTCACATTTCCCAGGCTTCCTTGCAGTAAGGTGTGGCCACCTGAGTAACCCTGTGAAGGGGAGCGTCCCTCCCTCACTCATTCTCTTCCCTGCTGGCTCCAGGACGTGATGCCTGGAGCTGGAGCAGCCCTTTCGCGCCATGTGGCAGCATCCATGTTTAAGATAGTGACAGTCAACAACACGTCCTGGCCTGGCCGCTGCAGACACCTCTCTCAGCCAGTACATGGGTTGCTGTCGCACCCATCACAAGGTATTCTGGGTGTGCCATCCGAGTGGCACACCTCTCAGCTGCCCCATCACTCCCTTGTCTCTGCCACCTCACATCGTTCGGTCCTGACCCTGGCTGCTGTTGCAGCCTGCGATGGGTCCCCCCCCCACCCCCCCGCAGAACTGTGGGTGGGGCCATGTCATCCGGGGGGGGGGGGAACCCGGAGCAAACATACCCAATCTGGGTCTGAACCACGGGGGTGCTCCCTGCCCCCATGACCTCATGGGTGCTCCGGTCACAGTTTGGGTGCCGCCTGCTCCCTCCCTGCCCTTGTGCTGCTCAGTGACTCCAGGTGCCGTGCCCTGCTGAGCTCCTGCTCTGTGTCCTCAGCTTTGGGGCTGTTTTCAGAGCCTGGGGAAAGGTGAAAGCTGGTGGTTTAGGTGCACGGGCATGCTACATAGCAACCTCAGACGGTGGATAAAGGGAAATTGGGTTTATTTAAAAAGGGAGGGGCTACACATCGCCGAGCCGTGGGGAACTGGGTCGATGGCGGCAGCCCCTAGAAGCTGGAGTTCCGTCCTTACATGCGTGCACTGGTGGGAAGCTTTTGTCCTCAGTGGGTTTGGGGGTCTCGCTTGGTGGGTTTGGGGCAGGGGTTGGGGCAGCAGGAATGCAGATGTGCGAGCGGAGCCTTCTTTGGTTCCTGGTGTCCAGTGGCATTTCTTGTCCGGCCAGTTCTCCTGTGGTGGGAAGTTTGGTCTTTGTTCTCCTGTGGCAGGGAGGCTTGCAACACGGCCCTTAGGAATTACATTGCCCGTGTGAGTCCTAACACCGGGTACCCTGCCTCCCCGTGGGGGGCAATTGGCTGTCTCCCCCAGGACAGCCCACGGCCTTCCCCAGGCACTGCCTGGGGCACACAGGATGTGGGGACCATCCCCTCAGACGTCCATGCAGCCAGGGGCCAGCCACATATCCTCAGGACCCCAAGGGCTCCTTCTCCCCCAGCTGGTGTCCACACAGCAGGGGCTCAGGGTAGGAGAGACGGTTTCTTTTGGGGATCCGTCTCATCCTCCATCCTCCATGCCTCAGTTTCTCCTCTAAGGAAATCAACTCTGGTCTTGGGAGGTCAAAGGTTGGGTGCTGGAGGGGACCTTTAAAAGATGAGTCCTGGGGTCAGGAAGAGTGAAGAAAAGCAGAGGAGCGAGGGCATTGGGGAACGCGCCTGTGCCCCCCTGTTTCCCCTAGGAGGGGGTGTCAACGTCACCCATTTTACAGGGGAACACCTCCTCTGCAGGTGAGGTGAAGGGGTGTGCCCTCTGCCCCGGTGTGCTGGCTCCTCCCCGTGCCAGCCTTCAGAGGGCGGAGAGGGAGGAGGGAGGTGAGTCCCACGCGGAAGTCAGGTAGGACCTGCCAGGCCCCACTGTTACCGCCACACTGTGTGAGCGCGGTGCTGAGCCGCCTCTGTCGGCTGGACTCTGGGACGGCGAGGACTGCCAGCACCAGGTGAGTCAGAGCCGCACAGGTCCCCACGGCAGCCCTCCACCCAGCCTCACCTGGAGAGCGCCCGGGGGGGTCCTGGGGCCCAGGATGAGGTGCCAGTGGCGAATGGACAGAGCCCTGGGCAGGGACTTCACTCTCCATCCTCAGGATGGGACGCAGGAGAGCTTTCCTAGGGGAGCAGCCAGGGACCCTGCAACTCCAGGGCGGGGTCTCAGGGAGTAAGTAGGGCCTAGGTGGGCAGGGCATGTCCCCCCCCCCCCCCGTCCCTGAGTCTGGGGGAGACCCCTAGACTAAGCAGTGTTGCCTTGCAGCTGGCACCGAGGAGGGCGCTGTCACCTCCAGGGTGGGCTGGTCTTGGGTTGGAGAGGCCCAGGGTGGCCAGCGGGGCCCTCTGCTCCCTGGGGTCCTGCCCAGGCAGAGGTAGGGGTGGCTGAGGGCTCCTGGATTCTGATTCTGGGGGGCAGAGCAGGAGGCTGTGAGGCCCTGGGAAGGGGGGCAGGAGAGCATCGGGGAGACATCCTTTCTCCCTCTGCCCAGGAGGAGTCCGCAGGGCAGGGCCAGCACCTGGCGCAGGAGGAGACCCGGGCGAGGTGGAGAGCGAAACCAGCCTCCCACGGGGTCACCCAGGTCCCTCCCAGGTGTGGGCCAAGAGGCCGCTCCAGCTCCACCTCTGCCTGGGGCCTTCTCAGCCCTCCCAGAGCCGGCTCTGGCATCCTGGGATCCCTCAGCCGGACACCCGGGCTCCCTGCTGGCCCCTTCCTCTCCTGCCAGTCAGGTCCATGCTGGGGTGGGGGAGAGGCCTGGGGCTGGATCAGGGTGTGTGGGGAGGCCGTACCTGGCTTGGCTGAGGGGAGAGAATTAACCCTTTGAAGGACAGGCGCGATGCAGTCAGCAGGCCTTGGGGGCCCAGCCCCCCGCGGGGTCTGAGCGTGCTCTCCCCTGCTCAGATCCCTCCCAGGGCTCTCTGTGGCCCCCAGCTGAAGTCCAAGCTCCCCAGCCACCTGCCCAGTCCTCCATGGTCTGACTTCTACCAACCCCCCAGCCTCACCTCCTAGCAGCTCCCTCCTTGCTCTTTATGCTTCCGCAAAGCTGAAATGCTGGGACCGAGTCCGGGAAGAGTGACTGCCAAGTCCCGTGGGCACCAAGTACCAGGTCTCTAGGAGTAGTGACTTCCAAGTCCTTGGAGGTGCCGAGGACCGGGTCCCTGGGAGTACGAGCACCCCGTCCTTGGAGGTGCCGAGGACCGGGTCCCTGGGAGTACGAGCACCCCGTCCTTGGAGGTGCCGAGGACCGGGTCCCTGGGAGTACGAGCACCCCGTCCTTGGAGGTGCCGAGGACCGGGTCCCTGGGAGTACGAGCACCCCGTCCTTGGAGGTGCCGAGGACCGGGTCCCTGGGAGTACGAGCACCCCGTCCTTGGAGGTGCCGAGGACCGGGTCCCTGGGAGTACGAGCACCCCGTCCTTGGAGGTGCCGAGGACCGGGTCCCTGGGAGTACGAGCACCCCGTCCTTGGAGGTGCCGAGGACCGGGTCCCTGGGAGTACGAGCACCCCGTCCTTGGAGGTGCCGAGCACTGAATCTCAGGCACCAACTACATGCTGCTCCTTAGAGCCTGTTTCCTTCTCCCAGGGGCTGCTCCTCCTTTTTTGCCTCCTGCCAACCTCTTGCCCCACAAGGCCAAGCTCCAGGCTACCCACCCTGCCCATTAGGCTCCTGCCCCTCCAGACCGTGTGTCCACTGAGAGCACACACTGCCCACGAGGGCTGCACGCAGGGCAGGCACTTCAGCAGTGAGTGTCGGGGTGGGTGGGTGGATGGACAGCACACACAAGAACGAATCGACAGCTGGACGGAGAGGGGGAGAGGGAGGGGCCGACAACCTGCCTCAGAAGCTGAGCAGGCGGAACCAGTGGGGCGTCTGCTCAGGGAGGGTGGTCAGAGGGCACCTGGCCGGGCTGCCAGGGTGGGGTGCACTGTGGTGGGGACGGCAGTGTCCCCTTGCTGAACGATGACGCTGCACTGTGCTTTCGGGGCTGAGCCAGCAGGGCCCAGGGGTGTGACGTGAGCCCCGGGAATAGTGAGGGGAGGCCCGCATGTATTCGTGTGCAGCTGAAGTGGTGTCATGCGTGTGTGCTCCACGTTGCCCACCGCCAGCGGGGAGGTGGTCATTCTGCACAGCCATGTTCCTGGTGCCCTGGAGCTGCGCGGGAAGGGATGTACAGAGGGCATCCCAGCTCTTGATAGCCCCCAGAGCTGCAGTTCTTTTTAGTAGAGGTATAGCCCATGATAACAACTGGGACATACTTACACCGGAAGGGATCTTGTTTGCCTGGAATTCAAATGCGACTGGGCGGCTGAGCTGCAGGGAAGACGGGACGGGGCAGTCCAGGCAGGCTTTCTGGAAGAGGCGTGCTCGAGCTTGGCAGGAATGTGGTTGGAGAAGGGACAGGCTGGCAGGCGGGGTCCAGCAGGACCGAAGTCTTAGCCGTGGGCGACTGGAGCAGGGTGTGAGGGCTGTGAGCCGGGGCTTGCAGGGGTGGGAGGCCATGGCAGAAGCCCAGGGCCCATGGGGGCCGTGATGGGGTGGGGGTGAGGCAGGTTCTCTGATGGACACTGCCCCTAGATCGTCCTCTGAACCCTTATGCCTGGGATGCAGCGGGTCCCTGGTCCTCTGGGGTCCTCTGCCTCCCCAGGGAGCTGCCAGCTGGGACGTGGGCTGACGTCCCTGTCACCCATGCAAACACAGGGTGCTCAGCGCTGTGCTGGGGTGACAGGATGCTTGGGTGTGACATAAAGCCCCGGGGGCGGACACCATCATGGCCAAGGTTGGAGGAGGTGGGCGATCTCTCCTGAGGGCGTGTGGTGTTGGCATCTGCGCTCTTGGCTCCAAAGCCAGGGTTCTCACCCTGCACCTCTGCCCAGGGCTCCCCATGTGACCTGCTCTGACTGGGTGCCTGGTCCCCTGCCCCTCCGCTACCTGGTCCCCCCAGTGGAGGGGCCCGAGGTCACTCTGTCTCAGTCCTCAGAGCCTGCCCTCTGGGAGTAGATGAGCCCCCAGCTCCCCACCCTAGCTCCCGCTCCTCCTGCTCGGGCAAGGTGGGCACCTCTGTCACTTCTAAAGAGTTGTGAACACGGAGCGGGCGCCCTGTGCCCTTGGCCCCGCTTCCCCTGAGGTTAGCGCCCGTGTCCGGGACACTGGTCAACGTGAGGGGCCCACCGCCACCTCGGCTCCAACATCATGTTTTCCCACGGGGTCCTTCTGTCCCGGTCAGTGCAGGGTCCCGCGTGGCATTGGGCCCTCCCGTCTGGGACGGTCCCTCTGTCCCTCCTTGCCACTGGCCGTCTGCCTGTCAGGTCGGCTCCGGTCTGGAGAAGTTCCCTGGGATGTTCTTGTGCTGAGATGGGATGGTAGGCGTTACGGAGGGGACCACACCCCATCGCATCACATCCCGTCAGGGTCCCCGGCCTCACGTGACCTTGACCTTCCCTGCCTGTGGGGTGTCGGCCGTTTCTCCTCTGCACAGCGACTCCTTTTTCCTTCGGACTTTCTTCGCTGGTCTCTAAGCGCAGCCCCCACCACAGGGGACAGGGGAGGGTCGAGCTGCCCCTCTGGAGCTGAAGACCCTTGAGGTCGGAGGGTCTCAGGCGGTGCACAGGTCCACTTCCTCCCTGAGGGTCTGCCCACTGATGTCAGCGTCTGTGTGTCTGTCCCGGATGTGCAGGCCCTCATTGCACTTAGTTTTTCCGAACTCAGTCCCGTGTCCCGTGTGTCCCCCATGTCCCGTGTGAGGCGGCGGCCCATCCGTGTTCCCGTCGCACGCTCTGCCAGCCCGTGGGGGTGGCACGTGTCTCCACCAGCCGCCCGCCGTGGAGTGTGGATCATTTCCACCATGTCGATGTGCCATGGGCTGCTGTGAGCACCTGCCCGTGTCTCCAGGTGCGGCCAGGCCGGGCCGTGGGCTGTTCGACTCTGTGTTCCCAAGTCACACGCCAGCGTGGGCACCGGGCCCACGGGCTTCTGCCGGCTTTGGTGCTGCTCGCCCCTGAAAGCGTTCGTGAGCGAAGGGGTGGAAGGTGGCGCCTGCCGGTCCCCTGACCCACATTTCCCGATCTCCCCGAGTTCCCATGTCCACCTGTGCGTGCTGTTTGGCCGGTTTTAGATTGGGCTGTCTGTCTGTCTTGGGATTTCAGGAGCTCTCTGTCCATATTTCCGAACACAGCTCTGCTGGTTAGACACCCCAGGCAGCCCCCTGTTTACTTCTTTTCCTCCCCAGCCCCATCCCAGCTTTGTTTCAGTCCCTTGGTGCCCAGGAGATGCTCAGTCCTTCTGCTCCCCCCCCCAGGGTGAAGAGATGGGGACAGACGGGGACAGCTTACCGCTGATGGAGATGGGCGCTTCCGAGGTGAGTGTCCGCTCAGCCCCTCCGGGACGGGCCCCTCCCACGCCCCTGCCTGGCCTACACCTCCCGCCTGCAGCCCGAGCCCCCTGACCAGTCGGTGGACTACGTCCTTGTGGCTGATCATCGCACCCAGAGGAACCCCAGGAAGGTCCAGCAGCAGAAGCGATTCCTGGAGGACCTCAGAGGAAAGGGCTTCCAATACAAGGTGGGCTGGCACCGGGGTGGGCAGGGGGCACGGGTGCCCGCGGGTCCTTGGGAGCGGTCTGGAGAGGTGGCCTACCGTCTCGTGCCTGAGGTGAAGGGGGGGCAGTGCCGTGGGCGGAGTGGGAGGGCTCCGAGGTAGAAGAGAGAGTCCCACGCAGCCCATCCCCAGGTGAAGGAGGACGAGGACAAGGTGTTCTTTGGGATCCGGGCGGAAAACAGGATCTTCAGCCTGTACCGCACCCTCCTCCTGGAGCCCGAGGGTCCGGCCCCCAGAATGGAGCCCACCGGGCCGACCCCCATCCCTGCCACCATCAGGTGAGAGGCTGGCCCAGAGCCTGGCCAGGAGGACCCCTGCTTGCCCCGTGCATGCCCAGTCCGGCAGGAGAGGCTCTCAGGCATGGCCTCAGGGCTCTGTGCACAGCTTCCCCATCTGGGAAAACGGATAATGACAGTTGTCACCTCTTGGGGTGTTCTGAAGTTACATGGGACTTAAAGGGCAGGCAGGACTCAGAGAGGCCGGTGGACCCTCCCCGCCATCTCTCCTGGCTCTGAACCCAGATGCAGGTCCCCAACTCCACTCCAGACCCAATACCCCTCCCTGGTCATCTGTTCCTGGCCTCCCAGGAATGCAACCCTCCTCTCCCTGAGCGTCTGCTTCTCCCCGCTGACCCTCAGCTTTACAGGCTGGTCCACCTACCCTCCCCACATCCCTCGTCCTTCACCGGGTCATCCCAGGCCCCTCCGAGCTCAGCTGTGGCCCTGTCAGTGGAGACTGGCAAAGGGCACTCATGTGGATGAGGCAATGGGCGGGGGGCTCCTGGGGACACAGGACAAGCCGCACGTCTGTGGGAGGAGCAAGGGAGGATGCTGAGTAGACACCTTGATGGGGTCTGGGAGGACCAGGCTAGGGTGAGTGCCCTGGGACATCCAGGGGACCTGGCTCATAGGATGATGCTCAGGAGGAGTGTGGCTCTTCAGTCAGGTGCTTGGTTGTGCCATTTCCTAGCTGTGTGGCCTTGGGCAAGTTACTCAACCTCTCTGAGCCTCAGTTTCCACATAGGCAAACTGCTCCCAGGGATGTAAAGAGGATTCACATCCATAAAGGTGTATAGGGTGCTCTGGACCTGTGGGGGCTCCAGGGAGAAAGTGTGATTGGAATGGGGGGGGTCAGGCCAGGCTTCTGGGGTTCTGGGAAGAGAGGGACCACTCCCGAGAGCCCTGTCCTGGAGCCACGGGGCAGCTGCACCCTGGGAGGATTTAAGAAAGTCAAGGGTGGGCTCCTAGGTAAGGCCTGGGTCTGGGCTCTGGTCAGCGAGGCAGGGAGGTGGGGGCTCAGCCAGGATGGTATGGGGCTTGGGACCTGGCCAGACAGGGGTCAGGTCCACCGAGGTCACCTGGGGCCATCTTGAACCCGCTCCTGTGTTTCAGAATCCGAATTGTCAACTTCATCCTGAACAGCAGGACGGCAGCTGGTGGTGAGGACTGGGTGGGCGGGTGGCCGGGCAGTGGCTCGCCAGGAGGGCACTGAGGTGGGGAGAATGTGGCAGGGTCCTCCCTCACCGCACGCCCCTCTGACCTGAGGCTCCCTGTGACCTTTAGACACGTTCCAGGACTTGGTGAAGGACGGGGTCTTTGAGACCAGGTTTCCCCTGCACAAGGTGAGGGGCAGGCTGGCTGGGAGAGGGCCGGACTGCGGGTGGGACCAGAGGCAGGAAGCCCTCACTGTTGGTCACCTGTGCCCAGGGGCAGGAAAAGCTGAAGAAGAAGTGGGCCCAGTGGAGAAACATGGTCCATGAGCAGCCCATTGATGATATCAGGTAGTACTGCCCCTCCACAGACACACCTGTGTGCCCCAGAGACCTACCTGTGCCCTCACAGATACACCTGTGTGCCCGAGACACACCTGTGCCCCCACAGACACACCTGTGTGCCCCAGAGACCTACCTGTGCCCCCACAGACACACCTGTGTGCCCCAGAGACACACCTGTGCTCCCAGACACACCTGTGCACCCAAAGACACACCTGTGCCCCCACAGACACACCTGTGTGCCCCAGAGACCTACCTGTGCCCTCACAGATACACCTGTGTGCCCGAGACACACCTGTGCCCCCACAGACACACCTGTGTGCCCCAGAGACACACCTGTGCCCCCACAGACACACCTGTGTGCCCCAGAGACACACCTGTGCCCCCAGACACACCTGTGCACCCAAAGACACACCTGTGCCCCAGATCCACTGTACTCCCACAGAGACACCTCTGAACCCACAGATACCTGTACCCCCAGACCCACCTGTGCCCCCACAGACATACCTGTGTGCCCACAGACACATGTGCCCCTGCAGACACCTATACCCCTAGCAAACATGTGTCTGTGCTCCCCACTTAGACACACTGACGCCATCAATACAGATTCTCCTTGCCCCCCGACCCCTGTGGTATGCCCCGTCCAGGCACTGGTCCAGGACGTCACCCCGGGGGTGGGGGTGGCTCTAACGGGGCGGCTGTGCCCGTAGGAACTACTTTGGTGAGAAGGTGGCCCTGTACTTTGCCTGGCTCGGCTGGTACACCTACATGCTGGTGCCGGCCGCATTGGTGGGCCTCATCGTCTTCCTGAGCGGCTTGTCCCTGTTCAATAACAGCCAGATCAGGTGGGAGGGGGTGGCGGATGGGGAATGGGTGGAGCCGGCGGGGTGGGGTCGGGACAGGGTGGGGCAGGGTGGGAGTGGGGTGGGGTGGGGTGGGGAGATAGGGGAATGGGGTGGAGCGGGGGTGGGGTGGGGTGGGGACAGGGTGGGGCAGGGCGGCGGGGAAGAGCACAGCGCCTGGGTTCCCCCAGCAAGGAGATCTGTGAGGCCAAGGACATCTACATGTGCCCACGCGGTACCAGCCGCAGGTACCAGCGCCTCTCCGACACCTGCACCTTCGCCAAGGTTTGCCGCCCCGGGGGTCCATGCCAGGCCCGCTGGCTTGTCCCGCCCCTGCAGAGAGGGGTGCCCTTCCTGGGGCTGACAGGGTGGGGGGACGGCCAGCCCAGCCCCATGTGCCCCTTCCCCAGCTCACCCACCTCTTCGACAACGAGGGCACCGTGATATTTGCCATCTTCATGGCTCTGTGGGGTGAGTGTCCGCAGGCACCTCGGGGCCTCCCTGGGCCAGCACCCCAGGGACATGTGTGACCCCTCCTTACTCCCGCTGCAGCCACAGTGTTCCTGGAGTTCTGGAAGCGGCAGCGAGCCCGTGTGGTCCTGCACTGGGACCTGTACGGGTGGGATGAGGATCAGGTGAGCTAGGGCCAGGTGACCAGACAGGGGCTCTCTCTTCGGTGCCTGTGTGGCCCAGACCTGGCTCTGTGGTGTCTGAGGTGTGTGTCCCGTGTCTGAGGCGTGTGTCCCGTGTCTGAGGCGTGTGTCCTGTGTCTGAGGCGTGTGTCCCGTGTCTGAGGCGTGTGTCCCGTGTCTGAGGTGTGTGTCCCGTGTCTGAGGTGTGTGTCCCGTGTCTGAGGCGTGTGTCCCGTGTCTGAGGCGTGTGTCCCGTGTCTGAGATGTGTGTCCCGTGTGTGAGGCGTGTGTCCCGTGTGTGAGGCGTGTGTCCCGTGTCTGAGATGTGTGTCCCGTGTCTGAGATGTGTGTCCCGTGTCTGAGGCGTGTGTCCCGTGTCTGAGGTGTGTGTCCTGTGTCTGAGGCATGTGTCCCGTGTCTGAGATGTGTGTCCCGTGTCTGAGGCGTGTGTCCCGTGTCTGAGGCGTGTGTCCCGTGTCTGAGGCGTGTGTCCCGTGTCTGAGGCGTGTGTCCCGTGTCTGAGGCATGTCCGGTGCCCTCCCCAGGAAGAAGTGGCCCTCGAGCTCATTAACTGCCCTGACTACAAGCTCCAGCCGCACCAGCACTCCTACCTGAGAAGCATCATCATCCTGGTCCTGTCCTTGTTCATGGTACTGCTGGGGAGCCTGTGGCGGGCTGGCGACCGGGCTGCCGGCTGCCCTTCAGCCCACCGTCCCGGCCTTGTCCCCGCAGATCTGCCTCATGATCGGCATGGCTCACATCCTGGTGGTCTACCGCGTGCTGGCGGCCGCCCTCTTCAGCAACTCGGCCTTGCCCTTCCTGGAGGAGCAGGTGACCACGGCCGTGGTGGTGACCGGGGCCCTGGTGCATTACGTGACCATCCTCTTCGTGACCAAGGTGGGTGGATGGGCCGGGGCGGGCGGGGCGCGGCTCTCCGCTGAGGCCCCGAGCGAGCAAGCTGTCCGTCTCCCCTCCTGCAGATCAACAAGTGTGTTGCCCTGAAGCTCTGCGACTTTGGTGAGAGCAGGGCCCAGCCCCTCCCTGGCTTCCCGGGAGACCAGGGAGTGGGCATGGCTGGGGCGGGCCTCCGACAGTCTCCGCTGCCTCTCCCACCAGAGGGTGGGGGTTTGCCCCTGGGAGACCGGAGAGGGTGGCAGGTGTCCCTGAGTGTCAGCACGGGGACAGGCTGGGCGGGGGACTTTTGTGGGGGCAGGGACAGGCGAGGGCAGCCTGCGTGTTTTCCCAGAGAAGTCCAGGACCTTCTCGGAGCGAGAGAGCAAGTTCACCGTCAAGTTCTTCACTCTGCAGTTCTTCGCACACTTCTCCTCGCTCGTGTACATCGCCTTCATCCTGGGCAGGTGGGCCCTCGTCGGAAACCGGGAGCGCCTGCTCTTGCACGCTTTAGAAATAACGCACACGGAACAAGAGGAAAGCCGGTGTAGGCGTGTGCCACGGTGACACCCCAACTCTGGGGTCCCGGCCCTGAGGGGACACCGTCCCGTCGGTGGGTCCGACCAGACGTTCACATACTCACACACACACACGTGGACAGTGCGGTTGTGTCCTGTAGTGACTCTCCTGTTACACCGGACGCGTGCGGGGGCTGTGTCCAGGCCGCGTGGGTGGGGAGGCCCCGTCACCTCCGCGCCCGAACGCTCTTTGTGGGGTGCTGACCCCTGCTCCATCGCGCCCGTGGTGCATGTCCGACTTTCCCCAGTTCTGAGCCTTGCAGGTGAGCTGCAGTGAGCATCCCTCCTGCACACGCTCCCCTCACCTTCCTCATTCGTGCAGGGAACACTTTTGGTTCAATCAATACACACTTTTTTGTCTTGTCTTTTCTGAAGAAAATCATCGCCCCATTAGTTCTGCTTGGGGAACTTTGTAAGGGACACACACGTTGCCAGTTGATCCCCAACTGCCTACCAGAACGTTCAAAAACCTCAGCTCCTCCGGTGTGTTCAAAGACGTCAGGGACGCCGTCCTGGCCTCTGCCGCCTACTTCGGGGCTGTGCGTGGCCCCTCCGTCTCTGTGGGACCAGGTTCCCAGGGGCTCCCGGGCAGGGCCCGTGGACTCAGATGTGCTTGGCTCACGAGCACCTTGGACTCTGACCTCTCAGTGGCTGCTCTCCCCTGGGGCTGGGGGGCTGGGTTCCGCTCCCTCCCTTGGGTCCCCGCTGTGGCAGGTGTCACTGGCCCTCTTCTCCTGTCCCCAGGTTTCTGACTCTCAGCTTTGTTTCTGCTGGGTCTTCTTCACACCGTGCTCCAGTAATCCATCTCTCCCCCGTCTCACAAGCTTTGATCTCTGCTGAGCTCTCCACCCTCGGGAATACACAGTCACGTTTCTTTCAAAGAATCTTCACCGTCACATCTAATTTCCAGTCCTCCCCACCTGCTGCTCTCTCCCCATCCCTGGTTGCTCCCCTCCCGGGTGCTGGCCTTTCCTCCGGAGGTACAAAGGTCCCTACATCCTGAGTGTCCACTTTTGTGACTTCGACACCATCACAAACCCCAGCAAGGCCTCTGTCTCAAGCCCACGCCTCTCCCTGGAGCCCCGGCCCGCAGACCTTTCCACGCAGGTGTCCTGCAGACACCCAGCCTTCCCCTGTCCACAAGCTCATCCCCAGCCCCCTCCGCCGTGGGCTCAGCAAGCACCCTGGCCCCCAGACTCCTCTCCTCTCAGGCCCTGCTGTCCCCTGCAGCTCGCCTGGCTGCCCAGGACACACCCTGCCCCCGGTGTGCACTGTCTCTCGGAGGCAGCTCCCGGGCAGGAAGGCGCCTGTCCTTGCTGCGTTCTCAGGACTCCTGCAGGCCTGCCGGCCGGCTCGCTGGGTTGCACCTTGGGACTCAGTCCTGAGGGGTTCGGGTGCACTTGTGTCCGTGAATCCCCTGCATCAGTCACCTCTGCTCCCTGCTCTGCGATCCTTTTTTGGGAATTGCATCTCCTGGACTGACCACCTAATGTTGCTGTTTCTTCCGTTTCGTTCCGGCTTCCAGGAGTTTGTCTCGCTCTGGTGTTCAAGCCTGCAGCTGGCCACTTGGCTTCTGCTCGTGCTCTAGGTTCGGGTGTGCCTTTTGCCGCCCGCAGGTCCCCGCGGCCTCTGCGCATGTGTCCTGCACCCCGAGCTCCTTCCTGTCTGAGGAGGGGGCCTCTTTCTTCCCTTCTGCTCTGGCATTGCTTGTTTCTCCTGTTTCTTTCATGGCCTTTTTCGATGGGTCTCTGATTCCGCTAGGAACTTTCTTCAGACGTCCTCGATTCTTGGCCACCTGTCTGTAACTGGGAAAGGCATGTGCCAGTGTCTTTGCTCTGGGCCACGTGTCTCTGTTGATCCCTGGAGGAGAATCCCTGGTGTCCTGCCTGGAAGAGGAAGGACACTCGTGTGTGTGCTGGAGGCCCAGCTGGGGAAGGGACAGTGCAGGGGCTCAGTGTCCTTGGTCCAATGCAGTGATCTGAGTGTTTGGTTGTTTAGGCCCCTAGAAGTGAGTCCGTCTTCCTGAGGGGGTGTCGGGGTTTGGAAAGCAGGCTCGGGTGGTGCCGTCTACGAGAGCTGCCCAAGGCCTGGGGCGTTCTTGGTCGCTGCTGAGATGACGGGCCTGCAGGCTCAGGTCCAGCTCAGTGTCTCGGTGGGCTGCAGGCCTCTCCTTTCCCTTCGTCTGCGAGGTGACGCCTGGTAGGGGTGTCAGCAGCGGGCGTTTTGACTGACAGTTGGGAGTACACATGTGAATGTAGGGAGATGTTGCTAAAGCGGCCTCGGAGAGCTGTGCTCACGGACAAGGCCGCCACGGTGCCTGCTACCGAGCAGTTACGGGTCAGTTCGTGGTCAGAGGCTTTTCCTTTCCAAAGGTGCCTTTCGAAAAACTATCAGCGAGAGTCTGGCATCTTTCTGGATGTTTATTCTTTCCTTTTCTTTCTTCTTCTTTTTTTATTCCTCACCCGAGGATATTTTTCTATTTATCATCAGACAGAGTGGGAGAGAGAGAGAGAGAGAGAAATATCGATGTGACAGAGAAACAGGGATCGGCTGCCTCCTGCATGCCCCCTACTGGGAATCGAGCCTGCAACCCGGGCATGTGCCCTGACCGGGAATCGAACCCAGACCTCTCAGTCCAGGGGATGATGCTCCATCCACTGGCCACACTAGCCGGGCCCATCTCTGTCCTTATAGATGACATCGGGAGAGATTTCCTTCACTTTTCTTTCTTTTTCTTCTTTTTCAACTACAGCTCACACTTCCTTCACGTCTGTTTGTCTTTCTATTCGTTTTAACAACTACTCTTCAGGTCCAAGAGCTCTTGGTTCCTGTTTACTTCGTAGCCTCCTTTCCTTGTTTTTATAGAGACAGTGTTTCCTTGGGGATATCCGTGGGTTTTCTCCGAGTTCCCTCTTGTTCCCTCAGGGTCCGTCTTCCGTTTCTTCACCGTGGTCCTTGTCTGTGGCACAGCCGGTCCCGGTGACTGAGGTCTCGCCGCTGCCCATTCACGGGAACTGAGGGAGGACTGACCGGCTTTCTCTTGCCGGGTGGGGTGGGTCTTTGTAATAGCTCTCATCCACTGCACCCTCGTCCGGGTGCTTCACCTTCTAGTCTAATCTGCAACAGCTCTGTTGGGTAGGGACTCGCTCACCCTCCTCGTCAGGTGAGAGGTTTAGCAACTATCTCAGGGTCACGCAGCAGGTGCTGGAGCAGAGGGCGGCCCAGAGCCTCTTATGGGCTCTCTGGGGAGCGGGATGTGAGAGCTTCTCCAGTGGTCCAGGCTACTCCACAGGCAATGCTTCTCCTCTGCCGTGAGGTTTGTCTGTATGGTCCTGTCTGGTGTCCGTTTCTTGGGCTGTGTTCAGAAAGGCCCCCTCCTTAAGATTAAAAACGTGTTCAGCTGTGATTTCCTTTAGAAGTTTATGATTTCAACATTTTAAAGATTTGAGTCTTTAAAAACCTTTTTTTTTCTTTTCTTTTTATTGATTTTAGAGAGAGAGGAAGGGAGAGGGAGAGAGAGGTAGAAACATCGACGAGAGAGGACATCGATTGGCCGCCTCCTGCACGCCCCCCACTGGGGATCGGGCCCACAACCTGGGCATGTGCCCTGACCGGGAATCGAACCGGCGACCTCTTGGTGCAGGGTCAACGCTCAACCACTGAGCCACACCGGCCGGGCTATAGTTTTCTTCACACGGGGCTGCGTGGATCTCACTGTCGTTATTCCACAGCTTTTGCTGGTGTGTGTGACAGACGCCTCCTGCTGTCTCCCACTGGCCTCGTGGCATCCAGGGAAGCGAGCTAGCTTGGCATCAGCTTGGTTCCCTCTGAGCCCGTCAGTGGTTTATCCAGCCTTTCAGTTGGTCTGTTTGGTTTTCCAGGTACATAATCACATTTCCGAAATAGTCATTTTATCCTCTGTAAATTTATACTGTTCCAGAACTGTGCTAAATAGTAGTGGTCGTGAACGGTAGTGGGGAGTGTCTCCAGGGCCTCACCCCGGAGCATGAACCTGACCTTCGACACAATACACTTTATACTTTTTATCGTGTTATGGAAAGCAGGTGATTTAAACGCAAAGTCACCCTATGTGCACAGTTTCCGTGGGGGGAAACTGAGGCCCCTCCTAACAGGCCCTGTCTAGAACGCAGATCTCAGCATGACCTGCGGAGCTCTCTCCTGTGCGTGTGCGTGCGCGTGCGTGTGGCGTGCTTGGGTGTGAGTGTCTGCTCCCCGGCAGGGCAGTCTCCTTTCCGTCCTCTCCACTGGCCCCCACGCCCCCATTCCCCGTCCTCCTGCCCCACCCCCACGCAGTTAGAAGCAAGGCACGGCACCGACCCTCCCTGTCCTTCCTAGGATCAACGGCCACCCGGGGAATTCCGTGCGCCTGGCAGGCTTGTGGAAGCTGGAGGAGGTCAGTCTGTCCTGGGTGCCCTGCTGCCCTGTCCCTGCACTGCCCTTCTCCCGGGCCTGACCCCGTCCCTGTCGGCTCACAGTGCCACCTCAGCGGCTGCATGATGGACCTGTTCGTGCAGATGGCCATCATCATGGGTCTGAAACAGACGCTCAGCAACTGCGTGGAGTACCTGGGCCCGTGAGGACCCCTGCTTCCCCGGGGCCTCATCCTCTCCCCATCCCCCGGGGCCAGCCGTTCCTGGGGCCCCTCCGTGCTCAGCACTGCTCCCGATCCCCTACCTGGGGATCTTCTCGCCCCCAGGTGGCTGGCCCACAAGTGCCGCTCCGTGTGGAGCAGCAAGTCCCTGGACCCCGAGCTGAGGGACTGGCAGCGCAACTACTGCTTGAACCCAGTGAACACCTTCAGCCTGTTCGACGAGTTCATGGAAATGAGTGTGTGGGCGGGAGCTGGGGCTGGGAGGGGCGGAGGCGGGGTGGAGGGGCTGCGTGCGAGCTCAGGGTGCCCCCCACAGTGATTCAGTACGGCTTCACCACCATCTTCGTGGCCGCCTTCCCGCTGGCCCCGCTGCTCGCGCTCTTCAGCAACCTCGTGGAGATCCGCCTGGACGCCATCAAGATGGTCTGGCTGCGGCGGCGCCTGGTGCCACGCAAGGCCAAGGACATCGGTCAGCGTGGGGATGGGCGGCCAGGGGCACTGGGACCACGCTAATCCCCCTGCTCCCACAGACAGTCCCCAGGTCTTCCTGGGTTGTCAGACAAGGTGGGGGTCAGGCCTGGGGGGGCTCAGGCTCCAGGAAGAGGCAGGGCCAGCACACACTTCACAGGCCCCTCCCTCCCCCCCCCCATCTGGCTGAAGGTCCTGCAGCCTCCTTGCTTGGGGGGGGGGGGGGCAGGCAGAGAAGCTGGACTGAGAACAGGGAGCTGATGGATGGAGGGGCCCAGCAGCTAGGGGCAGGGACGGAGGGCAGGTGGCCTCAGTCACCCAGATGGGCCTCATTGAGATGGGCAGGTGTCAGGGATGAACAGAGAGCTGGGTGCTAGAAGTGGACAGAGGGAGGGACGTGAGAGAGAGGCCCCAGTTTTGGGCCCAGTTTGAGGGGTTCCACCCTGGGGTGGGGACCCAGCGAGTGGAGCAGGCTTGGGGCAGCTGAGGGGTTCAGACTGACAAGGGGGATGGGGAGACCTGTGCCCCTTCCTATGTCAAGGACCAGGGGGTCCAGAGAGCAGATGCCATTTACAGAGATGTGAAAAGGCCCTGGGGCCATCCAGGCTCTGGCTTTGTGGGAGGGCCGGGTGGAGGGGGACTGGGCTGCACCAGCGGTCACGGCTGAGGAACCAGACAGCCTCACTCCACTGCTGTGGCCCAGGGACCTGGCTGCAGGTGCTGGAGACCATCGGCGTGCTGGCGGTCATCGCCAACGGGATGGTCATCGCCTTCACATCTGAGTTCATCCCCAGAGTGGTGTACAAGTACCGCTATGGCCCGTGCTGGCATGGGGCCTCCTCCTCAGAAGAGTAAGGAGTGCTGCCACAAGGGCCCTGGTGGGGGGTTCAAACTGTCCAGAGACCCCTGGGAAGACTGGCCCAACCACAGCCCGGCAAGGGAAGCCCAGGGGAAGGGCTCGGCGCTGCCAGCATTGCTCTTACGCGGGCCGTGGACCTGGGCTGGAGCAGGAGTCCTGACCGGGACCCCAGGGGGATCAGGGCCCAGACCAGCTGTTTCCCCAGCAGGCACTGAGCCCTTGCCCTCCAAGACTCAGACCCTTTGTGGCCTGCTCCAGCACAAGAGGGCAGAGCAGTGTCCTCAGCCAGTCTTCAAGGCCCACCGAAGGCTCCCCTCCGCCCTCGGCAGGGCAGGCAGACAGTAGCATCCTCAAGCCCTTCAGCCTGCCCCAGTGGCCCGTCTCCCACACAGAGGAAGGGAGGAGGGCGTGGTCTGCACTGTGCCTCACCCTGATGACCCCACCAGACAGGAATTAGCTCCAGGGAAGCACCCCAGAGGCCTGAAGGGGCCACAACCTGGAGCCCCACCCCCCACCTCCTCCCTCTCCCCCCAGCTGCCTCACCGGCTACATCAACCACAGTCTGTCCGTGTTTCATATCAAGGACTTCAAGGACCCTTTCAGGATAGAGGGCCCAGAGAACATCACTCAATGCAGGTTTGGATACCCCCCACCCCCATGAGTGCCCTCCGAACTCCTGACCCCTGACCTGAGGTCCTTCCCCACCCCAGGTACCGGGACTACCGAAACGCTCAGGACTACAACTTCTCGGAACAGTTCTGGGTCCTCCTGGCCATCCGCCTGGCCTTCCTCATCCTCTTCGAGGTGGGCCAGAACTGGGGGGCCCCTCCTCCCTGGCACCCCCCCAGCCTGCTTGGCCTCCTCACTCAGCCCCTGCCCCACCCCCTAGCACGTGGCCTTGTGCATCAAGCTCGTGGCTGCCTGGTTCGTGCCTGATGTCCCTCAGTCGGTGAAGAACAAAGTTCTGGAGGAGAAGTACCGGATGCTCCGGGAGAAGATGCGGTGCAGGGGGCCGAGGCAGTGGCGTGGGCCAGGCCGAGGCCCCACCAGCTCCGCTACCACTTCCAGCTCCAGCCCCAAGAGCACAGATGTGTAGGGACCCAGAGCTGGTGCTAGCACAAGGAGTGGAGACTCAGAGCCGCCAGCCCCCAACCCCTGCCCATGGCTGTGTGTGTGTGGGGGGGGATATAAGAAGACTCACATATATGTGGGTGTATGGGGGGCACTGGTAGGCCTGTATATGTTTGGGGCACCAGTGAGCACCATACTCATCTGTCCCATCTGTTAGGGCTCAGTCTTGGCATGACCCTGACTTGAACTCTGGGTGACCACTGTCATCCATACAACTGGGGGGGGGGGGTTGCTTCTTATGCAGTCACAACAGGAACACCGTTGCTGGGCCTCCCTCTGACTTCTAGGCCCAGTCCTGCCCCCACCCCCATCCTGGCTGGTCAGGGGTCTCTGACCCCACCTCTCTGGCTCACTGAAGCCAGTAGAACTTTTTATAATAAAACCTCTTTGTCAACTTTTGGGACTCTGGTGGATTGTGTCTGCCCTCCGGGCTAGATGGGAAACTGAGGCCACAAACTTCCTTCCACGTGAGGGGCCTCTTACTAGAGTCCTACCTTCCTTGCACCAGGGATTTAGGGGCTGGAGTCAAGGCAGGCTTCCTGGAGGAAGAAGAGCTGAGGAGGAGGAGCACAACCATAGAAGGTGTCCCTGGGGTTGGTGGAATCTCCAAGGAGTTTCTCCCGGGCTCAGGGGTTCGCAGGGCTGGTTGGGCGGGTCTGGCCTCTGACCCCAGGCCTGGCCATGCGGCTCCAGGCTCCTGAGAGTCGAGTGCCAGACATTCTTGAGCGCCAGCCTTGGGCGCAAAGCGGGACGCTTGGGTCTGCCCTCGGCCCTGGGTGCTGGGCGGGGCTGCACCTGTTGCGGCCGCTGGGGCTGTCGCTGCTGCGCACCTGGCCCAGGTGAGCCGCCCCGCCCCGCCCCCGCGGTCGCTCGCGCCCCAGGTCTTGGCAGCAGATGAGTGGCAGTCACGGCTCAGACCCACAGGGGTGAGTGGAAGTCGCCGACTCCCAGAAGTCGGACCTGGCCTGGTGCTTGGGGGGCCAGGGGCACCTTGCCCCGAGGGCCCTCTGGGAGGGCGCGGTCCCGCAGGAAGTGCCTCGGAGCGGGGCTGGCTGCCCGCGCCGCCCGGAAGCCCAAGCCTGTGCGCGTACTGGCCGGTTGGGCCTTCCCGCTCCGTCCGACTCGAGCAGTGGCTTCCTCATGACCTTTGAGCAGGACAGGGAGGGGGAGTGCCAGGGCGCGCCCCCCCCCCCCCAACGCCCCAAACCCGGATCCTAGGCCAGAGGCCTCCCAGGGACCGAGAGGGTGACCGGAGAAACGTGCAAGGGCCGCAGCGGGCGGTCGCCGGGCGGAGCTACCGCCATCTGCGCGCCCCCGCCCTCCGTGCGCGCCCAGGCCAACTGCTCGCAGCACCTGGAGGGTGGCGGTACTAAGTCCGGTCCACCCACGGGAAGGCGGAGCGCGGGGTGTGGGGTGTGTGGCGGGAGAGCCGGGCGTCGTGGGCCGGGAGAGTGGGGTAGAGCCCCTCGGGCTGCGTGGTCACAGCCTCCTATGCACGTTCTTTCCTTCAGGAGAGACGTCCGGGGGCGCAGCACGCGTGGGGCGCAGAGGGGCTGCGCGCCCCAAAGGAGAGGGAGTCGCTCGGAGACTGGGGTGCTGAGCAGCAAAGCCGGCAGCGGGGCGGGGGCCAGGAGGTCACCGAGGCTGGGCAGCTGCCCAATCGCGCGGGCTTGAGGGCGGAGGGGCGGAGGGACCCGGGCTTTGTATGAACCACGGGCCTGGGGCCGAAGGTGCTGGGCGGTGCCGGGGGCGGGCTTGGAGTCGGAAGGGCTGTTCGTGAGAGTGCCTGAGGCCAAGTGGGTTTCTCTGCTCCCGTGGGAGGGTGGGCCTGCGAGGCGAGGGAGGGTGAGGGTGGACGTCGGCAGAGGGAGGGGCGTTTGGGGGCGGCTGGGAGCTGGTGGCACAGATGGGCACACAGATCAGTGGACAGTCTGGCAGGACCTTTGCGAGGCAGCGAGGCTGGTGGGGAACACGGGGTGAGCTCAGCTCTGCTTCCTGCCTGTGCTCCTGGGCAGGTCTCTGACTAGAGCGGTAACTGCTCAGGGGCTTGGCTGTCTCCTCAGCCTCCAGGCCACCGAGAGGCTAGTACCAGCTAGTACCTCCAGTGGGACCCTCACCTAAGGTTCTTGAGGGCCACAGTGGGGTTGGCCGAGCTGGGACAGGGTCAGATGAAGGGTATTGGAAAGCTGATGCTACACTGAAGGTGCCCCACAGGTGGCCCTGTGCGGGTGCGGGCATGGACAAGGGCCTGTTTCTATGGACATCAGTACCAGCCACCTGCTGCTAGGCCCTGAGTCGCAGGTCAGTCTTGGGGCAGAGTCAGTGGTGACAACTGGAGAGCCAGGAGCCTCTGCCAAGGTCCCCTATTTACTTCCTTTCCTGGAAAAACGGGCACTGTGCTCCCGTGCCAAGGTCCACGTGGTACTACAGCTCACCGTTTGGGGGCTACACCTGGGAGGTGGACAGGGACCAGACCAAAGAGCTCTGCTCAAGGTCCCATTATTGGCAGAAGTGTCCATAGGACCCCCCTCACCTTGCAGGTCAGAGGTTAGAGACACATGGGGCTGCTCACTTGAGGGGTGGGCATGGGGATTCCCCCACTTTCCTGATGGGGCATCCTGTGGGGCCTCCCCAGGAAGCAGGCCATACTGCCCAGCTGGCCCTCTGTGTGTGTGCAGGACAGCCCTGACTGGGGGGGGTCTCCTTACCAGGACCCCCTCACAGTGCCCTGGACTCCAGCCCGGCAGCCTCCCCTGACCCCTCAGGCCTGGCCTCGGGAAAGGCTCTGCCTGGTGGGCTGGGGCGGGCCCAGAGGAAGGAGCCCTTGACTCAGAGTTACAGGAAGAGCAGGCAGGCGGGGCAGGCGCCCAACCAACTGTCCGCCTGCCGGAGGGGGTGGGTGCCTGGGTGGGGTTTAGGGTTAGGAGAGGATGTGACTGCGAGGCCAGGAAGCTACGGAAAAGTTCTGATTAAAATACACAAACAAAAGCCAGGTCCTCACCCTGCTTGGCGATGGGTCCAGAGCAGCCGGGTGTTTCGGGCTGGGCCAGGGGCCCAGCTGAGCAGGGTCTGCTCCCAAGCACAGGTCAATGACCTCTGTGGCCAACATCCCCGGCGGGAGGAAAGAGCCAGAACCAGGTGACTTCATGCCCTCCCACAGCGGCCTGCCGCCTTGCGGGAGCCTGAATCCTCAGCCTCTGAGGCCTGAGGCCTGTCCTCGCCTGTCCTCGGAGTCAGGCCTGGCCGAGGGGAGGCCTGCAGTGTTTGTGACATGTGTGCCTGTGGGGGGGGGACAACAGGAGGCTATGTGTGCACCAAGGGTGGGTGTGTGGTTCACTGTGTGTGGTGGGGTGTGCAGGTGCTTGTGGCTGTGCCCCCTGCCGGAGCTGTTCCAAGTATGTGCTGTGTGTACCCGCTGTGTGTACCCACTGTGTGGACCACAGAGTGTTGGAGGGGTGGGGAGTGTGCGCGTGTGCACACGGTCAAGGTGGGAGCTAAGTGCACGTGCACGTGGGGAGGGGCTGTGTGTGCAGGGGGTGGGTGTGCAACACAGACCGTGGGGAAGGGGTGTGAAGGGGAAGGTGTGCAGGAGAGCCGAGTGCAGACGTGTGTTGAGAGGGTTGTGAAAGGGTGTGTGGGAAAGGTGTGTGCAGGAAGTGTGTGTGCAGCAGAGGGGTGTGAAAGGGTAAGTGTGCAGGAAATGTGTGTGCAGCAGAGGGGTGTGAAAGGGTAAGTGTGCAGGAAATGTGTGTGCAGCAGAGGGGTGTGAAAGGGTAAGTGTGCAGGAAATGTGTGTGTGCAGCAGAGGGGTGTGAAAGGGTAAGTGTGCAGGAAATGTGTGTGCAGGGGGAGGCGGTGCCGGAGAGGCCACCTCCTGAGCTCGTGCGGCGGCTGCCTGAGCTCGTGCGGGCCCACTGCTCGACCTGGGCCATCACAGTCACTTGAAGGCCCCGTGTAAGGGACCCAGAGTGACTCTGTTCTTGGTCTGGGTGCTCCACTGGCATCCGAGAGGCAGCCGGTGCACAGTGCTGTTTGTGGCCGGTTACATGTTAACTCATCCTGTTCTTGTTTAACTTGCCCTCTGGGGTGGCGGCAGCCTCTGACCCATCCTGGTGCCCTGACTGACCTACCACGGACAGAGAGCACGCCCTGCCCAGCCCTTGGGGTCCAGTCTGCTTGGCCGAGGAGCCTGTGGAGCCAGGGGTGGCACTGTGCCCAGCTTGCCCGAGGAGGCCCTGGTCAGACCATGGCAGGTAGACAGGTCAAAGAGGGATGGGTGTGGGCCCCAATGTCTCGTCCAGCCCTCTTGTGCTCCGGGCTGCCGGTTAGCCCGGGCTCTGCTTACCCTCCTCCAGGCTTGTGGGGGTGGGCGCTGCTGGGGCTGCTAGATGCTGGCCGTCTTCTCCGACTCCTGCTGGTCTTCATCAGCCTGATCTCAAGATGAGAAAGTTCAGGTCTCAGGGAGGAGGGGAGGCTTGCACGTGGTCAGCAGAGGGTTCTGGAACCGTGGCTCCCACGCCAGGTGGAAGGTGCTGGCACACCCAGCACCTGAGTCCCCCAAACCACCGGGCCCACACTCACTGCAGCTCCCCCACTAGGGGGCAGTGCCTGGCCCTCAACCTGGGGCTCATGTCCTGGGCCCATAAGCAGCCAGATGCTGGGCCCTGTCCTCCATGGGACTCACGGACGGACACGGTGTGGCCACTGAGCAGCACCTGCCGCTGGCTGTCCCTTCTTCCTGGCCCACAGACCATCTGTGGACAGTGGGAGCCTGGTGTCCTGCACACGGCTAACCCACTGGGTCCTTTTCCTGCAGGTGTCTGCGACAGGCCCCCTGACTTCCTCTCCCCTTCCGGAAACCAGGTTCTGGGGCCTGCTTTGGGCAGTGTGGTCACTCTGAACTGCACAGCCTGGGTGGTCTCTGCACCCCTCTGTCCCCTGCCCTCAGTCCAGTGGCTAAAAGATGGGCTGCTGCTGGGCAATGGGAGCCATTATGACCTTCATGAGGACTCCTGGTAAGAGACCACCCTGGGTATACCCATGACCAGTGGCCTCTCTGACCTATACCCTGGTCTAGAGCCATCTGGACATGGGCTGGGAGTGACTTCCCGGACATGACATGGGCAGGGTGCCCCTGTGGACACAGACTGAGGGTAACTGGAGGGACAGATGGCCCCTGTAGAAACTCTGTGCACTGCCCAGGGCCGTGGGTGCCGGCAGCACCCTAAGGCCTGCATGAGGCACTAGCCGCTGGGCCCCGCCTGGGATCAGAGGACCTCCAGGGCCCAGACCCAGGATTAGGGTGACTGTCACTAAACAAACTCAACCCCCTCCAGGTGCTGCCCTTTCTCTGAGCTTATGATCCCAGGGCTGCTCAGGAACCCCAAATCTGCATCCTCTCAGAATCCCAGACAGGTGGGGCTCTGGGGTGTCCACAGATGCTCTCGCCCCAGGTGAGAGGTTGGGGCCTGGTCTCCCCCAGGGTCAAGGTGAACTTGTCAGAGGTGCTCGTATCCAGTGTCCTGGGAATCAACCTGACCAGCGCCGAGGACTATGGGGCCTTCACCTGCCTGGTCCAGAATGTCAGCTCCTCCTCCTTCACTCTCTGGAGAGCGGGTGAGGGGTACACGGGGATGCAGGACAGGAGGGAGGCCTGGGGGGTCTGGGGAGCCTAGAGGCCGGAGGGTGCTGGGTGAGGGGTGCCGTGGCTCAGGGTGCAGCTCTGTCCCCAGGCCCAGCAGGCCACTTGGCGGGAGTGCTGGCCTCACTGCTGGTCCTGCTGGTCCTGCTTCTGGCGGCCCTGCTCTACGTGAAGTGCCGACTCAATGTGCAGCTCTGGTACCAAGACAAGTACGGGGAGGTGGAGATGAACGGTGCGTGGGTGGATGGCCCCATGGGGTCAGCCGCAGGGCCTCCCTAGGCTCAGCTCTGGGTAGGGGGTCACCCCTGGCAAGTGGGGGTGGGGGATAAGGACGCATCAGCCCTGGAGGGCTCCAGTGAGCACACATTCCCGGAAACATGGACTCCACGCAGCCCAGGAGGGCATAGGGCCTGGGTCTGCAGAAGGGGGACCGCAGGCCTGTATCCTGGTTGGAGGGCACCACTCGGAATCCTGTACTGGGAGGGGTCGTGGGCGGAGTCTGCACCTGGGGGCGGGCCTGGGTCCTGTGGGCACGTGGGGAGGATAGGGGACCCCAGAGGACCGCGCCTGGAGGTGGCGGCCTGGGCCTGGAAAGCGGCGATCTGACCAGCCGCGGTCCGCAGACGGGAAGCTCTACGACGCCTACGTCTCCTACAGCGACAGCCCCGAGGATCGGAAGTTCGTGAACTTCATCCTGAAGCCGCAGCTGGAGCGGTGTCGAGGTTATAAGCTCTTCCTGGACGACAGGGACCTCCTGCCCCGGGCAGGTGCGTAGGCGCCCGCTCTGCTCCGGGCCGCCCAAGTGCCGCAGGTCTTGCCCCTTCTGGACCCAGGCCCCGCCCCCCAGGGCTTGGGCCCCGCCCCGCCTCGCCTCGGACCCTGCCCCCGTGGGTCCCAGCCTGCCCCGTTTCCTGCAGAGCCCTCTGCCGACCTCCTGGTGAACCTGAGCCGCTGCCGCCGGCTCATCGTGGTGCTGTCGGATGCTTTCCTGGGGCGGGCCTGGTGCAGCCACAGTTTCCGGTGGGTCTCACGCTGGGTTGGGGGCGGGGTGGCCCGGCGCCACCTCATGACGGTCCCGCCCCCGCAGGGAGGGCCTGTGCCGGCTGCTGGAGCTCACGCGCCGACCCATCTTCATCACCTTCGAGGGCCAGCGGCGCAACCCCACACACCCCGCGCTGCACCTGCTGCGCCAGCACCGCCACCTGGTGACCCTGCTGCGCTGGAGACCCGGCTCCGTGGTGCGGAGGGTGGCGTGGGCCCTGGGGTGGGCTGAGGTCCCTGGCCTGCTGCCCGGAGGAGCCTCCTTTGAGGTTCCAGGAGCCAGCGAATGCGTGCTGGGTGTGCTGTTTGGGTCCCCGTGTTGGACTCTCAGTGTTTGCACCCCGATGTGTTCACACACGACACGTGCCCCACCTTGGCCCCCAGACGCCTTCTTCCGAGTTTTGGAAAGAGCTGCAGTTGGCGCTGCCCCGGAAAGTGCACTACAGAGCGATGGAGGGAGACCCCCAGACACGGCTGCAGGATGACAAGGACCCCATGCTGATTGTGGGAGGCCGTGTCCCGGAGGGTCGGACCCTGGACCCAGAGCTGGACCCCGACCCTGAGGGCGACCTGGGTGAGTGCACCCTGGGAAACCCGGCCTGGGGTGGATGGGGCTGCACCAGGCGGAGGAGCCCAGAAAGGGGCCCAGGTAGTGGGGATCCCTCCCTGCTGTCTGTGGTTGGGCTTGACCCCCTCCCTCCAGACCCCCTCTCCTCCTGGCTCCTTCCCCAGAGGCATTGGGCCTAAGACCTGCCCCAAGCCTTGAGAACCTCAAGTGTCACCGCTCAGGAGGGTGAGCAGGGAGTGAGCCCAGCTTCAGGCCTGGTGGTGCCCCCTCCCCAGGTGTTCGAGGACCTGTCTTTGGGGAGCCGTCAGCTCCACCGCGGCCAAGCGGGGCCTCCCTGGGAGAGGGCCGGAGCAGCGAGGTGGATGTCTCCGACCTTGGCTCCCGGAACTACAGCGCCCGGACAGACTTCTACTGCCTGGTGTCCGAAGAGGATGTGTAACCGCCTCTCCCTTCCGACAGAGCCTCAGGATGGCAGGGACACCTGGGGGGGGTGGAACTTGGAGCCCTGTGGCCCCCTGCCCTGGGACCCTGGGAGGCTGCGGCTCTCGTCCCTCCATGTGCCAGAAAATAAAGTCTTGTTGGACCCTGCCTGGGCCTCACCCTATCCTCTCCTGGGTCAGAAAAGGGACGCACACTGTCCAGGGCCGGGTGCCCTCATTTCCATCTCAGGCTCCCCAAGGCCCCCGACCCCCCACTTTTTTCATCCCCACAGCCTCTCAGTCACCAAATCTGGCTGTCCACTCCAGCACTCCCTCCATCCTCCTCTGTCCTGAGCCAGCTCAGGCACCTCTCTTGGCGTAGCCCCTTGGGGTCCCCCTGCAGCCATGTGGTTGTCCCCAGCGCCCCTCTGATCCAGACAGAGCCTGAAGAGTCAGGCCCCTTAGACTTCAAGTTCGGAGCTTTGCAGACGAAGCCCTTTGTTGTAAAACTCTTAGTGGGAACGTCACGACCAAGTGGCCTGGCTCGGTGAGATGGGGAAGGAGTCCCGGAACCTATGGGATCCCAAGCCTCAGATGGACAGCTTGAGAGTCCCCGGTCAGGGCACCCCCAGGCCCAGGGGGCAGGGCAAAGAGGTGTCGGGGGCCTTTGCCGCATGAGCAGGACAGCACCAAAGTCAGGAGCGGTCACTCCTCGCACACAAAGTCCCCAGCTCTGCTGTACCTGTGCCTCCGGCGGCACTGAGGCCTCTGCCGTCGACCCCACCCCCTTCACTCTTGGCCAGCTCTCCTCGCTGACCTGGAGTGGCCCGTGTGTGAGCCCAGGGACAGCATGGTTGTGCTCGGGGACGCTGTGGAGTCCCCAGGGGTCAGGTTGCCAGAAGCCAGCTGGGCCGGGAGGCGATCAAGACCAGATCCGGGGGAGAGCCCGCTGGGACTCCAAAGAGGCACGCAGGACTGTGGCTGTTGTCTTCATGACCACCTTTATTTTCAGCACTGGCTGTCCTGAGGCACTGCTGGGCCATGGCCAGCCCCACCTCTGCCAGTGTGACCTGGTCACCACCCCATGCACCAGAGCAGCCTCAAGCCCTGCCCCACTCCCTGCCCTGCGGAAGCCAAGTCCCCAGCTGCAAGCCCCCCCATCCCATGTCCTCTCTTTGGTGGCCCAGGCCTTTCCGAGTTGCACCCGAGGCTCCGGCGAGCGGCCCCTGGGCCGTCAGCCTTCTCCTCCGGGCTGGCTGCCCGAAAGCGGCATGGAGCTGAGCCCCTCTCGGAGGCTGGGCCGAGTCGCATCCTCCTCCTCCTCTGGCAAGGCCTCGTCTAGGGGCCCAGGAAGTCCTCCTTTCGATAACCCTTCTGCAGTGGGGGAGGGGGCCGCGAGTGAGAGGGTGCCGGCAGCCCTGCATTCTGCCCCGCCCTCCCCGGGGTGCTGGGGTACACCCTGCTCCACCCTGGGCTCCAAGCCCCTCCCCGTGTCCTGCCCGCTGCGGCCTGCCAGGACCTACCGCCCGGAAGTCTCTGTGCAGCTTGCTGTACTGCCACAGGTTGGCCAAGAGGCTGGAGGCTGCCCGGGAGGACTTCTCACTGTCGGGGCTGGGGAGAGGGCAGGGGTCAGCGGGGCACGGCGCCGCCAGAAGGCAGGGTGGACGGGAACGTCCTCACCTGTCTCGCTTCTTCTTGATGTAAACCAACTTGCGGAGCCCGTCGAAGTACAGCAGGTCCCGGGCGGCGATGGGACTGGCCACCACCAGGTTGTTGAGCACAGCGATGATGTTCACCAGCACCTCGGCCGGGGGAGACTTCTCGCCCACGCTGCCCGGCAGCTTCTCGATCAGGTGACTCACCACCTTGGTGGCTGCAGGAGGCCATGAGGTCAGTGTCAGCCTCGCTCCTGGCCCCCGGGGAGCTGGCGTGCCCGTCTGTCCACCAGCTTGCCAGAAGCCAGCCGGGCCGGGAGGCTATCAAGACCAGATCCGGGGGAGAGCCCGCTGGGCAGGTGAGGGCGGAGCCCCGTGCGGGCGCTGACTCACACATCTCGTCCTTGTTCCTGGCGTTCCGAGACAGGTTCCGGATGAGGCCGGTCAGCGAGCGCAGCTGGTGGTGGTCGGCCGTGCGCACGCGGTCCAGCAGGGGGTTCAGGATGCGCTCCTGCTCCAGGGCCAGGCGGCTGAGCACGCCCGCCCACTGCGGGGCGGAGGGGGCTGCTGAGTGCCGGCGAAGGCGCCAGCACCCCCTTCACCTCCTCCCAGTCTACCTGTGGGGAAACTGAGGCAGGGCTGGCTTCTCTCTGGCTCTGCACCCCAGCCAGGACCTCACCGAGCGTGACTTCGGTCAGGGGCCCCTCCTGGGCACCTCCCCGCAGACCCCGTGTGGGACCTGAAGTCTCACAGCCCTGAGGCTTGTCCTGTCTGGGACGCTGACTTCCTGCTGCCCCTCGGAGGTCCCCTCTTTCTTGTCCCTCTCTCTGCTGTCCTGGCCTCTGCACGAGTTTGCGTTGGTCCCATTGTCCCTCTCCCAACAGACGGTCAATGCCTGGAGAGCAGGCTCCCACCCTGGTGTGCCCCGCCTGTCCCCTGCAGGCGGGGTCCCCTCACCCTGCGGTCGCCCGCGGTGATGTTCTGCAGGGCCCCAGCGGCTGCCTCCGTCGTGTGCCGGTTGAGCTCACAGCGCTGCAGGAGGCGGTTGTACAGGCCCACGATCTGGGGGCTCCACAGCCACTCGATGCCCTTGGGGTCCTTAGACACCTCGGCGAAGGTGAGTGCGTCGGCGGTGAGGGGCAGCTGGGCGGGAGGGGACACAGTCAGCCAGGGTCAGCCAGGGTCGGGCGGCCCCCCGCTCCCTCCCGCCAGCCCAGGCCCAGGCCCAGGCCCACCTCTCGAAGCCGCCGGCTCTGTGGCGTGAAGCAGCCCACTACCTCGCCGGGAGGTGCCCCAGCCACGTCCCTGCGGCCCCGGCCCTCGAGACGCTGCAGGGCGGATGGCGGCATCTCGTCATACAGCCGGTAGGACAAGTTCCTCAGCACACACACGGCGTTCTCCACGCTCTTCGGGGAGCAGACTGCAGTCAGAACAGGCTGGGGCCCTCCAGCCCCTCCACGCCGGCCGCCCCTCGCCACCGGCCACCCTCACCTTGTCCTCGCACTTGCCCACGTCCAGAGCGTGGTTGATGTAGGTGACGAGGGCATCCACCAGCCCGTGGCACTCACGCATCTTCTGGCGAGTGGCCTGGGAGGCCGAGCTGAGGTTCCTGTGGATGGAGGCAGATCAGAGACCCCCACAGGGACCCGAACCCAAGGGCTGAAGTCCTCAGTGCTCCTCGGCACCTCCTGGCCCTGGTCCCACTGCGTGACCGTCCCATCCACTGCTCGAAGACCCAGAGGTTATGGATGTCAGATCTAGTCCCGGAGGGAATGGAACCTGAGCCTGCGGCCCCCAGTCTGTTGGCATCGCACCTGGTGGCCTTGCCTGTGTCGGCGCCCATGCCTTGCTTGGTCTGACTGCTTCGCGCCGAGTCCCCGGCTGTCTCTGCCTTGTCACTCAGACCTTCCAGGCCCCCGCTCCTCCCCTCCCAGCCCACCGCCTCGCCTGGTGCACCTGAGGAAGCCTGTGGCATTGTAGAAGATCTCAGCCTCAGAGGCATTTTGCTGGATGAGGGGTGGTCCCCCGGCCCCCGAGAGGGGGCTCAGCACCAGGTCTGTGAGCTGCTCCAGCGTGTCTCGGGCCAGGCGGTCCTTCAGGTGGTCGCTGGAGGACAGGTTCCACAGGATCCCTGGGGCAGGTGGGCCGAGGCCTTGGTCAGGGACAGCCCAGCAACCCCTCTGGCTCTTCTGGGGACGGCGGGAGGAAGCGTCTGACCTCTCCCAGGGCTCTACCTGGCATTGTGAGCCTCCCCCACGAGCCCTGCTGGGGACAGCTGGAGTGTGACCTGCAGGGCTGCGGGGTGGCCGTGCACCCTGGGGACCTGCCACAAAGCAGTCACGGGGACCAAGGAGAGAGATGGGACAGGAAGGGCGAGCACAGAGACAGAACAGAAAAGGGACGGAGTGGAGCAGGGGCCTGGGGCGGGGGCGCACCTGTGACGTTCTTGCGAAGCTCGTCATCCTGCTCCCGCAGCGTCCGCAGCAGCTCGAAGATGCCGTTCTCCTCCACCAGGGCCAGCTTGTTGTCCGCGTTGTCATAGATGAGGTTGCGCATGGCGCCGGTGGCGTGGCGCTGCACCTCCTGGTTGGCGTGGTTGAAGAGCTTCACCAGCCGAGGCACCGCCTGAAGGCTGCGGGCCTGCGGGCACAGGCATGCGGTGTTAGCACGTGTGTGCACGCTGCAGGCGTGTGCAGGTGTGTGCACAGGCGTGTGCAGGCGTGTGCAGGTGTGTGCAGGCGTGTACAGGCGTGTACAGGTGTGTGCAGATGTGTACAGGTGTGTGCAGGTGTGTACAGGTGTGTACAGGTGTGTACAGGCGTGTGCAGGCATGTGCAGGCATGTGCAGGTGTGTGCAGATCACTCCAGCCTGCTTCTCCTCTGCTGAGGCGGCTCTGGCACGATGAAGCCTGCCCAGTCAGCTGGGGGGTCAGGGAAAGGTGTTCAGGCACCAGAGGTCAGTGAGGGGTCCTCAGGGGTGTTCACAGAGCGCTCACCTGCTTCTTGGCCGCTGCATCGCTGTAGCACCTGTGCTGGATATAGGCTGCTCCCAGGACCTGCAGGTTGGGGTCTGAGGCCATGAGGTACTTGACTGCTGATGGCAGGTCAATGTCATCAAAGCTGCAGAGACAGGGGTCAGGTGTCAGGCTGAGCCTGGGGACAGGTGGGGGCCATGGCAGCAGCTGCCTCCCGCCAGGCCAAGCTCACCCGCTGCTGAGTCTCTGCAGAGTGCGGTGACCACTGTAGCTGTCCAGCCCACGCACATCTGGCAGGTGGCCGGCGTCGCCCAGGCTGAGGCTGAGGCTCCGCACAGAGGGCGCTCGGGCCACGGGCTCCAGCATGCCCCCCGGCATGGCCCCGGCCCCCACGCGGCTGCGGTGGCTGCTCTGGAACCTCTGCAGCGTCCGCATGGCGGGGGCACGGATCGTCCGGCCGGGGGGCCCCTCCGGGGCCTCGGGCCAGTCCAGGCCCCCTGCCCGGCCAGAACTGGAGCTGGCCTGGCGCTCGTAGGCAAAGGCCCTGTAGGCGGAGGTGGCCGCAGGCTCCAGCTGCTCCGACGCCACGCTGCAGTGGTCGTCCAGGCCCCCAGCCCCCAGCCTCAGTGAGCGCAGGGACAAGGTGTCGTAGTCCGCCCGGCCACCCCCGCCTCCACGCTCGTGGAAGGACATGGGCCGGGCGGGCATGGGTACGGTGGGCTGGGCTCCTCCATACCCTGCAGCCCCAAAGGCGCCGCTCCCGTTGTGGGCAGAGCTCAGCCTCCGACTGCAGCTCAGGTCCACAGCCGAGCGGGAGGACCAGGCGGCCGGGCTGTAGGCAGGCTTGGCGATGGGCCGAAAGGTCTGTGGGCAGGATGAGGAGGACGGTGAGTGGGGGCCGGGGCTCTCCCTGACCCTGGAGACCACAGAGCCCAGACTCTCCCGGCTGGAGTGGGTGTCACTCACCGAGGTGCTGTCCCCAGCCAGGCCCTGGGAGCGGGAGCTGAAGCCTCCCTGCAGGGTGTGGTACTGGCCCCGAGACGTGCCTGTGGACGAGGACAGTGGTGGCTCTGTCAGGCTTGATGGCAAAGCACTGGCCACCTACTTCCCCTCCTGGACTCTGGGACTCAGGGCGGGGGGTGGGGGTGCCTTGGCCCTGGTCCCTGCCATCGCCTCATCTGTCTCCTGTGACGTCAGCCCTGGTGGTCCCCCTCCCACAGATCCCCCTCTTCCAGCTGTGCTGGGGACACACGTGCTCACCCCGATGACCTCCCAGCCCCCTTGGGGAGTGAGCCGGAGATGCCTGAGTCAGCTCTCCAATCTACCAGGGCACAGTGCCTGCCCTCCTCCTCCAGGAAGTCACACGGACCTCCTGTGAGCCCTCCTGTGCTGTGGTCACACAGGAGTGAGGCTTTGCTCACTGACAAGTCACCCTGGACCAGTCTGCCCTGAGGGGCAGTCCCTGTCCCCCCTGGCAGAGCCACACCCATGCCGTCCAGCCACACGCACACACTGAGGGCACTGGCGCCAGCCCGACTCCGTGGTGAGTGGACAGACTGGTGGGTGGGTGGAGGATGAGATGGGAGACAGATGGATGTGAAGATGGGTGGATGGATGGACAGACAGACTGGAGGGTGATGGGATAGCGAGCCGGGAGGAGAGAGGGCTGGATGGATGGTGAGCAGGCAGCTGGGGGGCAGATGGGTGGGGTGTGGTTGGTCAGATGGGGAGACGGGCAGATGACGGGACAGACTGGAGTGGGGTGGGCACCTGGGTGATGCTAGGGGCAGGGTCTTTGGACAGGGAGGGCCTGCTTGGGGGGGGGGTCCCTGCTGGGGCCACGCCTATGGGGGAGAAGAGTGCCACCTCCCCAAAGGATTCAGGGTGGGGTGAAGGGAAGGGGCCTTGTCCCCTCTGCACTCTGTCTCAGACCCGCCCAGGTTAATGAGGCTTCTAGGCAGGGACTATTAACCCTTTGACGCTAGCGAGGCTCAGCCTAGGGACCTTACCCCCACCCCGAATTATAATCTTCCTGCCCCTAATTGGCAGGGCAGTCAGGGTGGTAATTAACCCCTCCCTGCTCCATCCTCCACCCTGTGACCCCTGGGCGCCAACTAGGCCACCGGTGAGGATGAGGCTGGGGAAGGGGGCAGGACCCAGGAATCCAGGCTGCCCTGGTAGCCTCTGTGCTGGCTGACCTTTGTGTGAACCACTGTGGACCTGGGTCTCTGCCCCGACATCCTGGGAGGTTCATCTTACTGTCTAACCTTGGTCCCAGTTGCTGTGGCTTGGTGAGGGAGGAAATGGCATTAACATTCATGCGCACACACACACATTCTCAGAGGTGCACACACATGTGTGCAAACACACACACTCACATGGGATGTACACACACACGTACACACATTCACACAGGATGCACACACATGTGCTCACACACACATGATGGACACACATTCACAGGGGATGTACACACATATGTGCACATATTCACACAGGATGCACACATATTTGTACACACATTCGCACAGAATATACACACATGTGTGTACATGCATTCACACGGGATATACACATATACACATACACACATTCCCTTGGGATGTATACATATACGTGTACACACACTCACACAGGATGCATCCACATGCATGCAAACACATTCACATGGGATGCACACACATGTGGATAAACACATTCACACGGGATGCATACACATGTGTACACACTATGCACACTCATGCTTGTACACACACTCACATAGGATGCATACACATGTGTGCACATGCATGCACACATCAATGGAGCCAGGATTCCTGCACAGGGCAGTCTGCCTGGCACTGAGGCCCCCCCACCCTCTGTTCTCAGAGAGAGTATCTGGGTCACTCCAGTGGGGCCTCCCCTTCAATTCCGCAGGGGACCCTGGTCAGACCAGCAGGCAGGTGGCTCTCATCCAGGATCCCCAGACCCGCCCTACGTTTCTGCCTGCTCTCTCCCATGGGGCATGGGGGTGGGGAGGGGCGCTGGAGTCTGTGTCTCCCTGGGACTGATGTGCGTGTCTGTGTGTCTCTGGGACCATGTGTGAGCCTGTAGTGTGGACGAGACATTTGTATGTTCCATGTTTGTCCCCATATATGGGCCTGGCTGGCCTGCCATGTGCTGATCTTCCTGTGGTCCCCTACCGGGGGCTCAAAGCTGAGGGGGCAGGTGGGGCCCAGCCAGGAGGACCCCTGAGTCCCTGTGGGGTGGTGGGAGGCCCCACCCATGGCTTCTCCCACGCCTGCTGGGGCGGGGCGGGTGACTCAGTGCAGGCCTTAGTGAGTCAGGGAGCTGAACCCTGGAGCTAGCCTCATGGAGGCCTCTGGCCCTGGCACCACCACACCCGCCCGGGCCGCCTCTGCCTGCCGCCGCTGTCCCCACCGTCCGGTGCCCACCCTGCTGGCATCCACCTACCTCTGGCTGTCCCAACGACCCCGTCGGGCTCAGCTGTCCCGTTGTGCCTCGGCTGCTGGCCCAGCTGCAGGAGGCGGGCGCGGACCTGCTCCTGAACGCGGGCAGCTCGCAGGCGCTCGGCCTCTGGCCCCTCGGTGCCCCGGCGGTCCAACTGCAGGTCTGAGGGTAGCGCCAGGGAGCACACGCCGGCCTCCGGCTGCAGTGCCGACAGCAGGAAGTTACTGTCCTGCATGGCGGCAGGCACTCGGGGCTGGGTCCGCCGGGCCTGGGCCGCTGTGGCCGCCTCCAGCCTGAACTGTCTTCACGTCTCGTCCTGAGCCGCCCTGTCCCTGAAGTCCCCTCCCTGATGGCCTCACCCAGAGCCGCCTGGAGACAGACGCCCGCCCAGCCCTGCGCTCGGCTGGGGGCGGGGACACCTGGGCCAGGTGGGAGGGAGGGGCCACCACCTGCTTAAGGTGGAATTTGGGCGGAAGAACAGGCCCTGCACGGCCCAGGCCCTGGCCGCCCCTCCTTCAGCCCATCCCGGGACCGGGCCCCAGGGGCCACAGGGGTCTGGGCCCACATTTGTTCCATCTGTGAAGGCCTCACTGGGCCCGGGTGGGCTAACCCAGTCCTGTTGTCCGCGGGTCGGCCCCTCCAGGAGTCCGAAGGGGAGGGGCTCTCCCTCTCTGAGGGGTGGGAGCTCGAGGTAGCTCGGGGGTTGGCATTAAGAGTCATTATTAGGGGTCAGAGGTCCGTGCTAAGGGTCAGGGTTGAGGATAAAGGGCTTAAGAGGGGCTTTAGGGTGGAAGGAGCCCTGTGGAACCCTGGTCGCCCTCCTTGGTGCCTGCAAGACCCCAGAAGCTTACTCCCTAGGGAACGACCCTCCAGACCTCTGTCCCGAGACACTGGAAGTCACCTCCAACCCGCCCCCCACCCTCTGCAGAGGCCTGTAGGGCTGGCGGGCCCTCTCTGGCACCCCTCCCAGGCTCCTGCCCCCCAGGCCATGGGGGTGGGAAGCCATTTCCAACTGGTGAGTCAAGGCTTTGCAGGATTGTGCTGGGATGGGGCAGGCGGGTGCCCCAGGGGGGTGACTCAGAGGGGCCCTCCTCCCAGCTGGTGGGCAGGAGCTGGTGTGCAGGATTGAGGAGTCCCTCAGAGCCGGACTCAGAAGTGTCAGAGTTGGGGGGGGGCTGCGAGTCTCCCTGAGCCCCTCACCGACTGGACCAGCATCTCTAAGCCCTCTCAAGTAGGCCTGGCTTGGATCAAGAGAGGCCCCTGAGTGGGGACGAGGGTTGGGGTGGGGGCCTCCCGTACCTCCTGGGCTTCCCTGGCCACGTCCCTGGGGGCCCAGTCTAACAGCCTCTCTGTCCCTACAGCCTGCCTCCGGCCCCAGGCCCTCTCCCATGGTCGCACCCACCACTCCCAAAACATGGGCCTTCATCTGCAGTCAGTCCTGGGTCCAGATGGAATGGTGGGGGGGGCAGTGGCCTAGGGGATGGGGGAGGAGGTCAGTGTGGGAAGGAGGAGGCTGGGGTGGTCAGAGGGCAGTGTGGAGGCTGGGGGGGTTTAGAGGGTCCCTGGAAAGGTCAGGGTGAAGGCGGGGGGGGGGGGAGGAACCTCTGGGCTGTTGGAGGTGGTGCATGATGGGAGACCTACCCTGCTGGGGGTCCAGACACCGCCAGGCCCGCGGCTCATCCTGGAGGTTGCTGCTGCGCACTGAGGGGCCCTGGGCTCCATCGGGCCGGTGAGCTCGCCTCACTGCGGGACAGAGTGTGGGGGCACCGGAGGGCGGGGTGGGAACGCCCGAGCACCCAGCTAATCAGACCGGTTGCTTTCCTGGGAGACGTGTTTTGTGTGGAAAAATCCTGGGAGACAAGTTTGTGCGGCACCGAGCGCACCTGGAGGCGCACGTCTGGACAGGGCCGGGCCCGCCCTGCGGTGGGGGTCCCCCAGGGTCTCCCTGGGCCCTCGGGGGGCAGGCCGCAGCTGGGGGGCTGGTGGGCTTGGGGGGAGGCCCTGGGTGCAGGAGACTTTGGTGGGGTCGCAGCCATGGGAGGGAGAGGAGGCACAGGGTGGGGGTGGCCCAGTTTTCAACAGCCTGCAGGGTCCCCAGGGCCAGTCCTGTGACTTCCGCTCCCCTTGGCGGGAGGGTTCCGGTGCCCAGCACTGTAGGGAACCTCTGTGAGGACTCTGTGCCTCTGTGACTTAGTGTCTCAGGGAAGCCTGGGGTCCCGGCCTCACTTTCTCTCATTGCTGCCTGGCCAGCGTGGCCTGGACCTGTCCCCACGGCTCTCGACCCCAGGCTAGAGCCCTCTGACCCCTGGACCAGCTCTGTTCAGTCCTCCTCTCCCTAGATCCAGTGTGTGGGGAGTGAGCGCGAGGAGGATTCATGGCGGGCTTCCTGGAGGAGGCGTTTCTGTGGCAGAGGGAAGAGGATTCACCCAGATAGCTTAGGCAACAGACAGTGGGGCCCACTGTGTGGCAGAACCCGGGGATCTGCCTTGAACCCCTCCAGGCGCCTTTGGTGCACCATCAGGGTGAGAGTCTGGACTCAGGGCCTGGAAGGGTGAGTAAGCGACTCTTTTACTGGGGAGGCAGAGATCCTGAACTCTGCTCAGGGGAAGCCTGAAGGGGACAGGTCAGCACTTACACCCCTTCAGCTGACAGGTGGAATGGGCTGGGGCGCCTGCGGAAGGAGGGCACCCCCAGGCGGCTGTCACGAAGGTCTCTGGAAGAAGAGGGGGGGAAAAGAACCAGGGGTTGGGGATAAGAGTCCTCAGGGCCTAGTGCCAGATGGGGGGAGGTGGAAGGAGGACGCCTGGGACGGGCTTTGGTGACCTGGAGCTGAGGGAGGGACACAGGGCACCCGTCCCGTGGTGGGGAGCCTGGAGGGGTTAGCAGGAGCAGATGATGGGGAGAAAACTCAAAAATATTACCAGCAATATAATATTCGAAACATTCAGGGGCGCACGGGGAAGTTGAGTGGCCGTGGGTGGGGGTGGGCACACAGCCTGCAGGAGAGGAGCGGTCAGCGCGGTCCCCCTGTGAGTCGTCAGACCCGGTGTGGGGCGCAGCTCCCCAGCGAGGCCCCCAGAAGCACAGCACTGGGCGTCCGGCGCTTTGTGTCTGTCGGACCAGCTCGCAAACCTTCCAACCACCGGCGGTCTGGGCTCCCTCCAAGGCTAGCCCAGAGCTCGCCTCCTTCAGGGAGCCCAGCTGGATTTCCCCCCGGGCCCCGCCCCTGATCCTCAGTGACCCTGGGTGGGACACCTGGGACCTGGCATCCTCTGCGCCCTCACCGCCCACATTGAGCCTTTGGCAAAGTACCTGAGGGATACTGGTCCCAGTCGACCCTCTCCACAGGGGCGGCACCTTTCACCCACTCCCACGCCCACCCAGGCATGTGTCCCCCGTTCTGACTCTCTCTGTGGAAGGCCGTCCCGGGGAAAGGTGTGTGAGCTCTGCTGGGGTCCAGTGGGGCACAGACAGTGAACAGGCAGCGGCCACAGCGGCGATGCCAGTCAGGACAGCGGGCGGAGGGGCAGCCGGGTGGAGGGGGCAGCCGGCCCCTCTCTAGGCAGAGCGAGGAACCTCGTGGAGGCCCCAGCAGGGAGCCGGCCTGGCACGGGAGGACCTCAAATGGAATAGGGTGGCAGGAGCCAAGGCTGGGTGGGGGCGGGGGGAGGAGCCAGGGGAATCCTTGGGTGCTTTTCAGGAGGGGAGTGGCTGTTAGATTTGTGTTTCAAAAGAGCACCAGCCTCCCTGGGGAGAGTGAATGAAAGGGGGCAGAGAGCCGGTGGGGAAGGGGTGGCCTGGGCGGAGGGGGCCTCGAGCTTGGAGACTGAACAGCTGCCTCCCCTTCCCCAGTGGTGGAGTGAGCTCCCCGTCACTGGAGGAATGAAAGTTGATGCCACCTCCGTCAGAGTTGAGAGAAACGGGGATAAAGATTCACAGGCGCCACCTCCCGAGGGCTGACCACGGACCAGGCAGGGTGCTAAAAAAGTTGTCACAGTCTGTCCTTAATCCTCAAACGCACCCCAAGGGGGCGAAGCACGATCACCTCCTTTTTACAGATGAGGAAACTGAGGCTCCTTGAAGCTAAATAAATTTCCACAAGTTGTACTACTGGTGGGTGTAGCGAAATTTATTATCCTGAGCGACAGCAGGACAGGAGTGGTCTTGGGGGCCAGCGCTGGCCGGTGGGATGGGGTCCTCGGGGTCCCCCAGCTGGGTCGGGACCACCTCCTCCATGGAGCTCACGGATGTGTGCTTCTTGGGTTCTCCTGGGGGTTCAGCTTGAGTCCTGTTTGACGCCAGTGAGCCTTTCCCTGCACCCTGCCCCTTGCAGCCCCTGCTCTTGGGCGTGGCGGTCAGCTCCTGGACGCCAGGCCTGGGGACTCTCGGTTGCCTTTGGCTTGAGGACATCAGGGTGTCACGGGACTGACACTTCGTCTCCCTCAGGACTTGGCAGATGTTTTGCGAACTCCGCACGGTGGAGAATCAGAGCTGGCCTAGTCCAGGTGCGGGGCTGTAACCCACTCTGCTGCCACCCACAGGGCCTTTCCCTCCGCAGCCCAGGGACTCCCTGTGCACGCGTTTGGGGCAGTTTTTTGGCATCGGCATTTCAAACTGTACATTGTGGCCTGTATTTATTTCGGAAACACTCTCTTCTGCTATATCACTTACCTACTTTTTCTCTCTTCCATTCCTTCTCTGGTCTTCCAGCTTGTCTGTGCTCACGGACCACTTCTAAAAAAACAATTTTTTTTCCCTTTATTGATTTTAGAGAGAGAGAAGTGAAAGGGAGAGAAAGATAGAAACACCGATGGGAGAGAACATCGATTGGCTGCCTCCTGCATGCCCCCCACTGGGGATCGGGCCCACAACCTGGGTACGTGTCCTGACCGGGAATCAAAACGGCGACCTCTTGGTGCATGGGTCCACGCTCAACCACGGAGCCACACCGGCTGGGCACAGACCACTTCTAGCTGTTCTTTTCCATTTGATTCTGTGTCCCCTTCCCAAACCTGTGTTCTGGTCCCGGCTGGGTTTTCAACAATGGAGATTCTTATCTGTGGAATTCCTGAAGTGGCTTTTATTTCTGTAAAGTTTTTTATTTTTCTTTATTTTATTTGTTAATCTTCACCCGAGGATATTTTTTTCATTGCTTTTTAGAGAGTGAAAGGGAGGGAGGGAGAGAGGTGGAGAGACAGAGAGAGAGAGAGAGAGAGAGAGAGAGAGAGAGAGAGAGAGAAACATCCATGTGAGAGAGACACATCGGTTGGTTGCCTCCCGCACACACCCTGACCAGGGCCGGGGATTGAACCTGCAACCCAGGTACATGCCCTTGACCAGGAATCGAACCCAAGACCTTTTGGTATGAGGACTGATGCTCTAACCAGTGAGCCACTTCAGCCAGGGCAAGTTTTTATTTTTCTTTTCTATTTTTCCCAACACTATTGATTTTTTAGAGAGAGAGGAAGGGAGAGATAGAAACATCGGTGAGAGAGAAACATGGATCAGCTGCCTCCTGCACGTCCCTCACTGGGGATCGAGCCCACAACCTGGGCATGTGCCCTGACCGGGAATCGAACCAGGACCTCTCAGTCCGTGGGATGACGCTCCATCCACTGAGCCACACCGGCCGGGCCTTTTTTTTTTTTTTTTAATCATTTATTTTAAAGACTTTAGCCCAGCCAGTGTGGCTCAGTGGTTGAGCGTCGACCCATGCACCAAGAGGTCGCCAGTTCGATTCCCGGTCAGGGCACGTGCCCAGGTTGTGGGCCCGATCCCCAGTGGGGGGCATGCAGGAGGCGGCCAATTGATGTTCTCTCCCATCGATGTTTCTATCTCTCTCTCCCTCTCCCTTCCTCGCTCTCTAAAATCAATAAAGAAAAAAAGTTAAAAAAAATAATTAAATATTTTATTTTTTAGAGCAGTTTAGGTTCACAGCAAAATTAAGAGGAAGGTGCAGAGATTGCCCTGTTCCCTCCCACCCCGCTCCCCAGCACTGCACAGCCGCCCCCATGACCAACATCCCCACTGGGGGTACGTTTGTTACAGCTGCTGAACCCACACCATCCGTCACAATCACCCGAGTCCACAGTCTACCTTAGGGCTCCGACTTGGTGTTGTGCCTCCCATAGGTTTGGGCAAATGTAACCACCATTCTGGTATCACAGAACGTTCTCACTGCGCTGAGAATCCAGTGTCAGCTGCCCACCCCTCCCAGCCCACCCCGGTCTCTCCTGTCCCAGAGCTTTCCGTTTCCAGAGCGTCAGGCAGCTGCTATCATACCTCCGTAGCCTTGTCGTCCTGGCTCTCTCACTTGGTAACATGCATTTACGTTTCCCCCGTGTCTTTTCATGACCTGATGGCTCATTTCTCTTTAGCACTGAGCAATAGTCCACGGTCTGGATGCGCCACGGTTTATTTATCTGTTCGCCTCCTGCAGGACGTCTTGGTTGCTTCCAGGTCCTGGTCATTGTGAATGAAGCTGCTGGAAGCATTTCTGTGCATTGTTTGTGGACATACATTTTCAGCTCCTTTGGGTAAACACCAAGGAGCACAGTTGCTGGGTCGTATGGCGAGAGTGTGTTTGGTTTTGGAAGAACCTGCCAAACTGCCTTGCAGAGCCTCTGCCCGCACCTCTGCATCCCCACCAGCAGGGGGCGGTGCCGCGGCTCCCGGCAGGGGGTGGAGGCGGCGCTCGGGGGTCGGGCCGTCCTCGCGGTGCGCAGAGGTGTCCCAACGTTTTAACGTGCATGTCCCCACGACAGACGCTGTGGAACATCTTTTCATGTGCTTATTTGCTGTCTGCATATCATTTTTAGTAAGGTCTTTGGACTATTTTTTAAATTGGGTTGTTTTCCTGCTTAAAATTGTTGACTTTTAAGTGTTCTTTTTGTATTTGGGGTGATGGTCCATTATCAGATGTGTCTTTTGCAAATATTTTCTCCCATCTGTGGCTGGTCTGCTCCTTCTCTTGACCGTCCTTTGCAGAGCGGTGTCCAGTTTTACGAAGTCCAGCTTATCACTTTTTCCCCATGGGTCAGGCCTTTGGTGTTTTTTCATGGATCACTGCCACACCCCAGGTGATCTAGGTTTCCTCCTAGGCCATCTTCTAGAAGTTTTATAGTTTTGTGATTTACATTTAGGTCTGTGATCCATTTTGAGTTCATTTCTGTGAAGGTGACACCGGACACTAAATGGGTCTAAGGCCACCCATCACCGCTGGAGCCAAATCAAGCAGAGACGAGGTTGAATCACATACGAGCGTTGATTCCAGCGACGCCGGCAGCATGGGGAGAGCAGCGGGTCGCCCTGGACATTCTGCTGTCACACGGCTCACAGTCCAGGGGTCATCCAGGGACAACGGGCTGCATGCCAGGGGCGGCGGCGTGGGCAGGAGGGGGGCTGCGGGAGCTGCGTGTCCCCTTCGAGGACCCTGAAGGCCGATAAGGAGGAGGCAGTTAATTTTCTATGATGTTAAAAACAGCTCAGCCCATCCCTGGGACTCGAGAATGGTCCGCATTCCTGAGGCAAACTCCTGGAGGGGGTCAGAGTCCAGGCACAGCAACCAAGTCAAAGCGTGTCCCTGTCCTTCCTTGGTCTGCTCTCAAAATGTATGTTCTTTTCCGAGCCATGGACCCACCCGGGCTCGGAGGTGTCTCGTCGTTTTACAGCCCTGCTGGTCTTCTTCCAGCACCTCCTCCGGTTTCCCGGGGTCTGTCACCTTACTTGTCTGTAGTCAGTAAGGTGGGTAATCATTAAACAACTGTGGTCCGGTCCCTACGATGTGCCCTTCCCCTGTCAAAGGGCGCAAGATCTGACACTCGATTAAAACATTTTTAATTGTTTTCTTTATTGCTGTTGAGAGAGAGGAAGGGAGAGGGAGAGAGAGGCAGAAACTTCGATGAGAGAGAACATCGATGGGCCGCCTCCTGCACGCCCCCCACTGGGGATCGGGCCCACAACCTGGGCATGTGCCCTGACTGGGAATCGAACTGGCGACCTCTTGGTGCACGGGTTGGCGCTCAACCACTGAGCCACAGCGGCTGGGCAACTACATTTTATTTTGTGTGGGATGTCAGGTGTTTCTGCACCATTTGTTGAAAAGACAAACTCTCTGCTCCTTCGAATCGCTTTGCCCCTCCTCGGAGGTCAGCTGACCATATTTACGTGGCTCTGCGTCTGGGCTCCCGGGCTCTGTGTTACGTTCCATCGACCTGCGTGTCTGCTGGTCTGCTGATGCCACCCTGTCTGATTCCTGCAGCGGCACAGGCCGCCCTGACGATGGTCAGCAGTCCCCCGGCTTTGTTCCCCTTCAACACTGAGTTGGCTAACCTGGGTCTCGGCCTCCGCGCGGACTTTAGAATCGGTTTGTTGATAACTTGTTTGGGATTTGGTTGGGATTGCGTGAATCTGTAGATCAAGTTGGGAAGAACTGACACCTTGACAATGCTGACTCATCCTATCCATGAACATGGGATATCTCTCTATTTATTTATTTATTTTTAAATTTTTTTTTAATCCTCACCTGAGGACATTTTTTATTTTTTGTCCAGATAGAGTGGGAAGGAGAGAGAGGGAGAGAGAGAGAGAAACATCGACGTGAAAGGGACACATCGAGTGGCTGCCACCCGCACAACCAACCAGGGCCAGGGACAAACTGCAACTGAAGTACATGCCCTTAGCGGGAACCGAACCCGGGTCTCTCTGGACCGCAGGCTGACGCTCTAACTGCTGAGCCAAACCGGCCAGGGCTCTCTATTTATTTAGTTCTTTATTTCATTCGTCAGACTTTTATCATTTTCCTCACATAGACTTGTTCAGATATTTTTCGATTTACTTCTAAGTGTTTCATTTTTATGGTGCTAATGTAAATGGTATTGTTTTATTTTATTTTAATTTCTTTAAAATATGGTTTTGTTTTTTTAGTATCTTTTTTTTTTATCCTTACCTGAGGATATTTTTACATGTATCTTCAGACAGAGTGGGAGGGAGAGAGAGAGAGAGAGAAACATCGATGTGAGAGAGACACATTGACTGGTTGCCACCTGCATGATCCCAACCGGGGCTGGGGAAGAACTGCAACCGAGGTACGTGCCCTTGGCTGTAATTGAACCCGGGACTCTTTGGTCCACAAGCTGACACTCTAACCACTGAGCCAAACTGGCCAGGGCTAAGAATGTGTTTTTATTGATTTTTTTTAGAAAGAGGAAGAGACAAAGATAGAAACGTCAATGTGCCCTGGCCAGTTTGGCTCAGCGGTTAGAGCGTCAGCCTGCAGACCAGAGAGTCCCGGGTTCGGTTCCCGCTAAGGGCACGTACCTCGGTTGCACTTTGTCCCCGGCCCCGATTGGGGTCAATGTGTCTCTCTTACGTCGATGTTTCTCTCTCTCTCTTCCTCCCTCTCTCTCTCCCGCTCTATCAGAAGATAAATGCAAAATGTCCTCGGGTGAGGATAAAAAAATAAATAAATAAGAAACATCAATGTGAGAGAGAAACATCAGTCAGCTCCTCCTGCACGCCCTCTACTGGGGATGGAGCCCGCAACCCGGGCATGTGCCCTGACTGGGAATCAAATCTCTGGGCCCATGCTCAATGCACTGAGCCACCCCACTGGGCTATGGTATTGTGTTTTAAATGTCAAGTTCCAGTTGCTCATTGCTAGCATATGGGAAAACAGTGGACTTTTGTATGTTAACCTGGTATCCTGCAGCCGTGCTGTAATTGATTAGTTCCAGAGTTTTATTTTTTTTTTCGCCAATTCTTTTGGGTTTTCCACATAGATAATCATGTCATCTGCAAACAGTTTTATCTCTTCCTGCTCAATCTGTATACCTTTTTTTTTTATCCTCACCCAAGGACATTCTTGCATTTATCTTCAGATAGAGTGGGAGGGAGAGAGGGAGGAAGAGAGAGAGAGAAACATCGATATGAGAGAGACACATCGACTGGTTGCCACCCACACAACCCCAACTGGGGCTGGGGACAAATTGCAACCGAGTTACGTGCCCTTAGCGGGAACTGACCCGGGACTCTCTGGTCCACGGGCCAACGCTCTAACCGCTGAGCCAAACCAGCCAGGCCGCCTTTTTTTTAAACATTTTTTTTCTCTATTGATTTTAGAGAAGAAGGGAGAGGGAGAGAGAGATGGAAACATTGATGAGAGAGAACATCAATTGGCCACCTCCTGCATGCCCCCCACTGGGGATCAGGCCCACAACCTGGGCATGTGCCCTGACCGGGAATCGAACTGGAAACCTCTTGGTGCTGGGTTGACGCTCAACCACTGAGCCACAAGGCCGGGCCCTCTGCCCATTTTCAAATCAGATTTTTTTTTGGTGTTAAATTATATGAGTTTCTTATAAATTCTGGATATTAACCCCTTATAGGATGTATCACTGGTGAATGTCTTCCCCTGTTCAGGAAGTTGTCTTTTTGTTCTGTTGATGGTTTCTTTTGCTGTACAAAACATTTTATTAGATGTAGTCCCACTTGTTTGTTTTGTCTTGTTTCCCTCGCCCCAGGAGACATGCCCAGACAAATATTGCTAACTGTTGAAGAGTTTACTGCCTCTGTTTTATTCTGGGAATTTTATGGCTTCAGGTCTTACATAGAAGTCTTTAACCCATTTTGAGTTTATTCTTGTATACGGTGTAAGAAAGTGGTCTAGTTTACTTTTTTTTTTTTTAAATCCTCACCTAAGGATATGTTCTTATTGATTTCAGAGAGCGAGGAAGGGAGAGGGGAAGAGAGAAACATCGATGTGAGAGAGAATCATTGACCATTCGTGTCCTGCCTGCGGATCAAACCACAACTCCAGGCGGGTGCCCTGACTGGGAATTGAACTGCCACCTTTTTTCTTTTTTTTTGCTGTTGTTAATCCTCACCCAAGGATATTTTTCCATTGATTTTTTTAGATACAGTGGAAAGGAGGGAGGGAGAGAGAGAGAAACATCAATGTGCGAGAGACACATTGATTGGCTGTCTCCAGCAGGGCCCCAACCAGGGATGGGGATCGAACCTGCAAACTAGGTACATCCCCTTGACCAGAATCAAACCTGCGACCCTTCGGTCTGCAGGCCGACGCTCTAACCGCTGAGCCACACTGGCCAGGGCAAACCTGTCACCTTTGGTGCATGGGCTGACACTCCAGCTCAGCCACACCGGCCAGAGCTAGTTTCCGTTTCTTTTTTTGCATGTGTCTGTCCAGTTTTCCCAACACCATTTATTGACATCTGCTCCTCCCCCTCCCCCTCTCAGTGTGTATCCTTGAGTCCAGAGCGAGTTCTGTTCTGGTCACACAACATCTGTACGTGGTCACAATCCCGCCTGATTTGGGTACCTGGGGAAGAGTGGGCAGCCTCTGGTGTCCTCGGAGTGGGTAGGCGGCTGGTGTGCCGTGTGCTGTGCCCTGCGGGCCCTTGTCCATGGTGGACCAGCAGGACCCAGGGGGAGCCCACACGTCACAGGTGACAGTGTCTGTGAATGTCTAGCGCTCGAGCCCCAGCCCAGGGGGAACGCCTCTTCCCTGTTCCTTCCAGCAGGACCATCTCTAGAACTTCTCGGGGCCAGACTGGGGTATCCGTCTGGTTCCTTTGACCAAATCCTTCCTGCCGCTCTTAGGTCCTACCCACCTCACCAGCCTAATGAGGTATGACCGAGGGTGCGATCCGGGGGAATGTCAGGAGTTTGGGCTCTGCAGACATGCTGTTCCCACCACGTGAATGAGCAGGTGCAGCCACAGCCGGAGCCCGGGAACCTGTGACACCTCCCACGGCCACGGGGACACTGCAGGTGTACGTAATGATGGTGACTGAGATGGGGAGATTGTCCTGGGCTCTCTGGGGGGCCCAAGGTGACGAAAGGGGGCCTTGTGAACAGGAGGCAGGAGGGTCAGGGTCGGAGACGTGAGGACGGAGGCAGAGGAGGGACATGAACGTGAAGACGGAGGACGCGCCCCGCCCAGACACCCGGGCAGGTGCGAGGAGGAGGCGGATTCCATCCTGAGGGCCCCAGGAGTGCGGCCCGGCGGGAACAGCGGTTGTAGGACTTCTGACCTTCAGAACTGTAAGATCATAAATTCCGCCACGTTTGCGGGACTTGGTTCCAGCAGCTACAGGCGGGCCCACAGCACCAGACGGAGCGCCGGCTCCTCTCCCTCGACCCGAAGCCAGCCTGAAGCTGAGCTGACCCCCGGGAAGAGCTGGTCCTCAACAGCATCGCCCAGCCTCTGCATCAACACTCTTCGGGGTCCTCCTGACCTCGGACTTCCAGCTGCAGGAGCAAAGGTCAAACCTAACTGATACCCCTGCTCAACCTGGCTATGGGGCAGTCCCCACCCAGGGTGCCAAGTGCCCACTCACTCCCGAGGAGGACGGAGTAGGATCGGTACCCCAGTTGTTTCCACATGAAGGGGACGTCAGTACGTGGCCGAGTGTTTTTTGCTGGCAGGTGTGCCGGCCACACGACTCCACACACAGGGTCTTGAGGAGGATGTCTAAGCCCCGCCCCCCGCCCGCTTCAGGGCCCAACACAGAAGCTCAAAGAGAAAGGCTGGGAAGGGGACAGTGGTCTTGGGGGGTGGAGGGTGGGGTCAGTGTGGCCCCTGCAGCTGCAAGTCAGGAAGGTCATCAGGAGCAGGGACAGTGTCCAGGGCCACCCATAGGTACAGGACTCTCTGGCCATCGCTGAGGCCCATCTCTGTCCTCCCAAGAGAGCCAGGCAGAGGACCAGTCAGAACTAAAAAAAATATTTCATTTCATTCTGAATAAAAAACAGAACAGACAGAACTCTTGGAAATCCTGAAAACAATGTCATTGCTACAGCAAAATTTCACAGAAATCATCGCACAGAGTGTGGGCAAAGCGGAGCCACACCCGCTGTCCAGGCCGCCTCTGGTGGGAGGGCGCGGCGGGCAGAGAGGGGCAGGCACAGATGGGGGCTGTGCCCGGTGGGGAGCCCCCGGTCCCCAGGAGCCAGGCTCAGGGCTGCAGCTGGGTGTCCTCGTCGTCAAGGGCCCCCCACGCGGGAGCCCTTGCGGCCACGGCTGTGCGTGGCCCACATGCCCCGCCGGGAGTGGTAGTGGTGGTAGAAGTTCCTCAGGCGCAGCCGCTCCACCTCCAGCCCCGCCTGCAGGACCCTGGGTGGAGACGGGTGTCAGGGCTGGGAGAATGGGGGCGAGCCTGGAGGACCCTGGATGTGGGTGGGATGAAGTGGTCAGGACCCCAGTCCAGGAGCTAGGGGTGTCAGGCTTTCACTCCTGCAGGGCCCCAGTGGAGGACGGGGACTCGGGGCCACCTTTGGGGGCATAGAATCTGGGGGCAGAGCTGGTTCAGTGGGTGTCCCTGGTCTGTAGGACCCTGGGGTGGGGAATGGTTTCAGGGAATGAGGTAGGTCCAAGGGTCTCTCCAGGCCTCCAGGTGCTGGGTGGTGGAGGGAGATGGGGAAGTCTGTCTCCATGATGGCGGAGAGGGGTCACCTGTCCAGGAGCTCCCAGTCCTCGCCGCCCCACTGGTCCCGGAACTCCTCAGTGTTCATGCCTCCCACACGGTCAAAGTCCGACTTGTAGATCCCAAAGAGGCCAAAGCCGTTCACCTCCCAGTACCCTGGTGGCGAAGGATGCCCTTCAGACATCAGGTCCTGAGGCTTCCTCCAGACCTCGGGAGGGGTTCTGGGGTGGGTCCCATCATCAGGGGCCTTCCAGGGTCACCCTTCCCTGTTGGTGATAACCCAGGAACCCTGCACATGATTGGAGGCAGCTCCTAACGACTAGGCATGACCCTGGGGCTACTGGGGGAGAACCGGGCACTCGGGGGGTGGGGTCCTAGACACTACAGGGAATTATAGGGGCATTGATGGGACCTCAGGCCAGCCTTGGGGGCTGGGAGAGGCCCCCGGGGGGCCCAGGTTTTACCCTGGGTTGGTGGGACTCCTGGCATTACCCTGTGGGTCCCGCGGAGAGCTCCCGCAGCCCAGGCGCATGACCACCGGCGCAAAGGCCAGCTTGCCCTCCACGCAGTGCTTGCGGATGCTGTCCAGAATGTTGGGGGGGAAGTGGATGTGCAGGTCACAGAGGAAAACGATGCTGCTGGCATCCTGGAGATCGCAGGGAGGTCTGAGAGCCGCTCTCCCCTCAGAAAGGCGAGCTCGAACCTTGCCACCCCATCCCCCCACGCACCTCCACTGCATCCACTCCAGCTTGCAAGCCCGCGGAGCGCTCGAAGTTCCCGGTTCGCTTCAGGTATTGGTACCTGTGCGGGTGGTGAGTGACACGTAACGATTGCTGGGGGCAGAAAAACCCACCTCCCCAGGAGGGCAGATACTCTGGGTCCCCCTGGTGTGGGGGGATGGGGCGCCATTACCGGGGCAGCTGCGCCGTGCGCAGGGCCCGCTCCACATCCATGTCCTCGCTCTCAAAGTCCACCAGGATGACGCTGAAGTGCGAGTCCCCAGTGCGGGCATGCAGCGCGGCCATGTCCGCCAGGAACTGTGCCACCCAGCGTGCCTGGTTCTTCACTGGAGGAGAATGGGGCCACTGAGTCCAGCTCGACTCCACCGTGCCGTACCCCATCCAGGCCAGAGGCGCTCCCTCTTTCCCACGAGGCCTCCGAGAGCGTCCCCCACCCAAACCAGGCGCCGCCCTGCAGCACGCCCGCACCTGGCACGATGAAGTGAACCATCACGTCCTGGCGCCAGGCCAGGCGCAGCGGCCGGCAGAGCTCGGGCCGGCCTTCAGGCCGCGCAGAGGTGGTGGCAGCGGGCTCGGGACTCTCTCCGTCCCAGTCCGCATCCCCGGCACGTGTCCCCGGCAGTCGCAGGAAGACATACTCAGACAGGCGCAGGCGGCCGCCCCCGCGCTCCTGGAGCTCCAGCTCCAGCAGGAAGCGGCTCCCACGAGCCGAGTCCCGGCGCTTCTCCACGTTCACAATCCGCAGGAGAGCGTAGCGCCTGGGAGGCGAGGCTGCGTCAGCCCCCAGCCTAGGCCCTGGGGCGTTCTCAGAAGGCAGGCCCGCACTTTGCCGCCTCTCCTAGGGCAGCCCGTGTGGGGAGGTGACCCCCCATCCCAGGGGTCCTCTCTTCCTCTCCACTTTCTTTCCGCAGCGGTCTTTCTGACACGCTCAGACCCCCTCAGCAGCGCCCACTGCACACAGGATGAGGTTCCAATGTCTTAAAGTGGCATTCTAGGACCGTAAGCAGTCCTAGCTGGAGGCCTGCAGTATCTCCTCTCTCACACTGTACGAGCAGACTTCCTCTTCCCGGGGGTCTTTGTCCTGGGGTCTCTCTCTGGGAACTTGCCACCACCCTCCACCTACTTCTAGGCCCTGGGCGACTTCTCTGAGCCGCCTCCGCCAGCCTCCCCGGCACCAGCCCAGGAGCTAGCTGCCTCTGGCCCCTTCTTCCTCCTTCTCCCTGCTGAGCACCTTACAGCCCTCAAGCAAAGGCTCCTCATTCTGGGAAAATAGGACCCTAACCTTGACTAAGTCCTGGAGTCCGCCCTCTGCAGGCAGTGCCCCCCAGTGGGAGCTTGTGTGAGTTCCCAGGGAACCAGACTCCTTCAACCTCTACCACCCCCCCATTCTCCCTAAACGCCAGGGACTTCCTGCCTCCCAGGCTCTGGTTCCGTCTGCACCTTGCTCTTGGGGCCACAGCCACGGCCGCTCTACTGAACACACCCCTTGGCCCATGGGCTGCCGAGCTGCTCTCAGTCTTAGAGCCAAGGGCAGGCGTATCCTCTCAGCCACCTAGAATCGAATCTGTCCCACCTCCAGAGTCCAGGCCATCCCATCACCGCCATGGTTATGTCATGGTCACATCAAGCCCACCAGTCACAGTCCCCACGGGCTCCCCTCTCGTCCACTCCCCTCCAAGGCAGCAACATGCCTGTCTTCAACCCAAACAGGTCAAAACCCTGTCCTACTCAAACCCTTCTATCACAGGCAAGAAAAATGAGTCCTGAGTGAGGCTTTCCGGACCCACGACCAGGTTCTGCCCTCCCTCAAGGTTTGGCACAAACTGGGAACTCCTCACTGCCTCCGCTGAGGTCAAATCGGGGCCCTGGGGCCTGGGTGAGGCCACAGAGGGCAGGAGGCAGGAGCCTGTGCCTTTTCCTGGAGTCAGGTGGAGACCCCTCTTGGAAGGCCCAGCAGAACTGTGTGGAGAGGAGGGTCTAGGGGCTCTTAGTTGGACCTTCAGGTATGTCTGTCTGGAGGAGAGGCCTAGGGGCTCAGAGGCATCTTGGGATCCAGGTCCCAGGCTGTGGTTTGGGGGTGCAGGACAGGGGAGCCAGCCCTGGCAGGGGCTGGGGAGTGGGGGGTCAGGCACTGAACACCGAACAGGGGCCCTGGACAATAAGGGGGCCCAGAAAGGAGAGAAGACACTTCCCTGAGGGGGGGGGGTGAGCATGCCGTGTTCAGATGAGCTCTGGGTAAGGTCTGAGGGTTCTAAGGGGGCAGGGTCTCCACTTCCCCACCCCACCCCCATACCCGCTGTGGCGCGCGTTGAGCCGCTCCATGTACTGAGCCACCACGTCCACGGCCTCGGCCTCGGGCAGCTGCAGGTTCCCAGACACATTGCAGCGCAGGTCATTCCAGTCGGAGCGCAGCAGCTCGAAGTCCACGGCGCCCACGCTGAACGTGCGCTGCCAGTCGATGGCATCCTCGCGCCAGCGGCCGAGCGCGGGGCCGGCTGCCTCCTCGCTGTCCTCCGAGGCAGCCTCCTCTCCAGGCGCCCCATCATTGTCCCCTTCCTCCTCCTCCTCCACCCCAGGCAGCTGTGGCCTGGACACCTGGGACAAGCTCAGGAAGGAGGTCACAGGCCGCGTTTCGGATGGCGTGTTCAAGTTCTCCGTGGGTGCTGCGAGTTCCAGCGGCCGTGCCTGGCCCTCCCAGCTCCCCTGAGTGGCCTGCGCCTGGGCGGGGGGCCTCAGCTCTGTGGCCCTGGAGCCGCTGGTCCTATGGCCTCGAGAATGGGGTGGGCGTGGGGGCGCCCGCAGCTGCACCCTGGGCAGAGGTCTGGGGCGCAAGAAGACACCGGGGAAAGGCGGCCAGGGTGGGCCACCGGGGCTCAGTGGCGCCCGAGGGGGCACCCGCAGACCTGGCCGCACCCGAGTCACATAGACCTTTGGGGGTGGCTGCACTACTGAAGCACGTGGGGGCGGGGCGCGGCCCAAGAGGAGGGGCAGGGGATGCACCGCCCCCCGGGCAGCCCAGCTCAGAGCCCGGGAACGCAAGGGGGTCCGCTGGTGTTCTGGGCTTGGGGGTGTGGGCTGGGTAGGGGTGGCTCTGGCCTCGGTGGGGGCTGCTGGGGTGGGGAGTCGGCGGCTGCTCTGCGCAGGGGCCACCTCAGTGGGCTCCAGACTGTCGAGCAGCTCCCCCTCGTCCTCGTCATCCAGGAAGTCTGTAGAAAGCGCCGGTAAGCCTGATACACCCAGGGGGCGTCGGCTGGGGGCGCTCACCAGGGGCACTCACCATCAGGGTTGAGGAAGAGGAAGGCCCGGCGCTGCACCTGCTCATCTTCCTCCCCCTCCTCCTCCTGGTCCATCTTCATGTACTTATAGAACCCGAACCTGAGAGGGTGGGGCATCAGAGACCCACTCGAAGAGGCCCCGCCCACCTTCCTGGGGCACACCCCCACGCACCTTTCCAGGTACAGCGGGGACTCCCGGTAGAAGCACTTGTTGTCGGTCTCCATGTGAGTGAGGCGCGTGTGGTCATTAGGATAAACGAAGGACAGGTACACCTGGGGGGCGCAGAGGGCTCAGGGGACCCTGGTGGGGAGTGCCCGGGTCTCAGGGGCAGTCTTGGTGCGCGTCACTTACAAATTGTAGTCCCTGGTATCTCGCGATAGGAAAGTCCTTGACCACATAGGTGGGGGCGTAAGCGCAGGGCTCCAGCACGTTCTCCAGACTCGAAGGCTCCACGCGAGGCGCTGCGGGAGGGGTGGTCACAGCGCCAGCCCAGAGCTCCCCCCCTCCCCTCCCGGTCCCCAGGGACTCCTCTCACTGAGGAAGAAGGTGTCTCGGGGGTCTGGCCTCAGCATGTCCGCTCTGGGCTCCTCCTGAGGCAGGCGCCCCCCCACGTGGCTGGCCGGGGACTGTGGGACATGGGCCACGTGGTCCATCTTCAGGGATGACTCATCTGGGGGTGGAGGGATGTGTGGGGTGCCCAGAACCCCCCTCACCCCTCTCCTCCCACATCTAGAGCCCATCCCCCCTCTCCCCCCCAGGCACCACCTCCGCACCTGTGTACAGGGAGACATGAGCAGAGCCTATGACCTCAAACTTCAGGCCAGGCAGGAAGGCTCGCCACTGTGGGGTGGAGAGACTGATCAGGGCCAAAGGGTGGGGTGGGGGCCGGAACAGGGCCAGGACAGGGAGGAGTGGTCTTCCCTAACAGGACAGTGGGGACAGTGGGGGAACTCATGCAGGAGGCTCTGAGGGTGGGTGGGAGAGGGGTCCTGGGAAGGGGCAGCAGGGAAGCTGGGGTTGGCCTGAAGGTTGGAGGCCCTGGTAGCAGGTAAGGGCACCCCATGCCCCATTCAGGCCCTTCCTGACACCCTCACCTGCCTCCCCCCAGGACCCACTCCTCATTCCCCCCACTTCTGTAGCTGCTCCTCAGTCTCCTTTGCAGACCGTCCCTCACCCACCCTCCCAAGCTGGGGTTCCTGGGGACTGTACCAGGCTCTCTTCCCTTCCCAGTTCATCCTGGGCTTTGTCAACTATCCCCCCCAGCTTCTGCAAGATCACCCCAAACCTGTGTCTCAGCCTGGACACTCTGCCAAGCTGAGCTTGGGTGACAGCCACCACACACCAGACACCTGTGACATCCCGGAGCTGGGGCTGAGGAGCCCCTAGTCACCAGCCCATACTCAGCCAGGCTCAGGCCCTCGGTCCTGCCATCCTCCACTCCCACCTCCCCCACCAGGGACCGATGGCCCGTACAAGTCCCTCCAGGTTCCCTCCACACGTGGCCTTAAGTGTAAATCCAGTCACCTCATTCTCAGGAGAAGCCTGAGCAGTCCAGGTTCAGATGGCTCTGGGTGGCCCCTGATGCACCCCCACCTCAGATCCTCTCCCCACTGGGTCTCCCTATGAGTCTCTCATCTCTCAAGACTACTCAAGGGCCACTTCCTCCAGGAAGCCTCCCAGCAGTGCTGACTGCCGCAGAACCTAAGCGGCTGCCACGTCAGCTAGACAGGAAGCTCCTGGGGTTGGGGTCCATAGTCATCTTTCCTTTTGTGGGGAGCAATGGGGAGGCAGGGTGAGGGAGGCTGGGGGCACACTCACACCCACTTCCACGTGGTCTGAGCCTCGGTCGTCCTGCTTGTGCAGCAGCTCGAAGTAGTACCTCCGGGAGGCCATGAGCCTGGAGACACGAGGAATCAGGAGGACGCGCCCTGCCAGGCCTCAAAACCCCAGACAGACGGAGAGCGCACAGTAGGTGGGGGCTCAGGGGCTGTCCCTGGGGGACGGCGGTGTGGCCGGGCAGCCCGGATGCAGCACGATGTCACCCAGGCCCTTGCACACGCGGACACATGCATGCACACGCATGCACACACATGCACATGTACTCCCAGTCACTCACCGCCTGGGCTTGGACACCTGGGAGCTGAACTTGGTGAACTCTCCGGGCGCTGTCCACTCCGAGCCAGTCTGGGGGGTAATATGGGGGTGGAGGGGGCTCACCCTCTCCTTGGGAGCACCAGCCCCATCCCAGGCCACAGGAAGCCCGGGGAAAGGAGGAGTGGGCGTGAATGGAGGGCAGAGCAGGGTCAGGGCTGCAGAGTGCGGGTACCTTGCCCACAAAGGCCACCAGCTGGGCACCTGCCGGGCTCTCATTTGGGCTCAGCCAGAACTCAGAGTTGTCATCCGAAGCCACAGAGAACTGGATGTCTCCTAGGCCACAGGACAAGGGCTCAGGAGGCTGTGGCCCTTCAGGATGTCCCTCCCCCTCACATTCCCACCCCCTCGTGTCCCCTCCCCCGCACCATCTCTTGCTGGGTGGATGAAGCCGAAGATCCGGAGCCCGTAGTTCTTCCACTTGGGGGACACAGCCAACTTCTTCACGGTGGTGCGGGTCTGGGGGTAGTGACCTTTGACATCAATGCCCATCCAAACCAACCCCGCCCACCCTGGAAGGCCAGCTGTACCCTGCCCCCAGCACTCACGTGCGGGAACAGCGGGAAGTGTAGGTTCCTCCTCAGATGGCCCACGGCGCCCCCACACCAGTCCTCAAACACGTGCAGGTTCACCTGCCCCTTGTACTGGGGAGGAGAGGTCTTACTTTCCGCACAGCCCCCCCACCTTCCCCCAAGCCACTGCAGGCTGCCGAGCTCACCTCCTCCCGCCACGGGGGTGCCTGATGGGTGAGGTTCAGGGGGGGCGGCCTTCCAGCCCCCCCAGAAAACAGCATGTTCGGGTCCTGACCGTTGGGCTGCAGGGGAGAAAGGGCACCAGGGTCAGAGCTGAGACGTGTGAGGGCAGGGAGGGGCTCTCACAACCACACATCCCACTCGACAGCCGGGGACACAGCCCAGACGGGCAGCACCCACGCAGGTGCAGACGGGCCCTCCAGGCCACAGGTGTGTGTCTGGGCCTGCTTGGTGCAGGAGTACGCCCAGGCTGCACCCGGCCCTCCACACACACGGCCCACTCGCGTGGTCTCAGGGGCCCCTGTGTGCAGAACACAGAGTCTCCCTCCATGGCTCTGCTCACCACCTGCTCCTCCTCACGACTCTCGCTGGAGTCCTCCGTCCTCTGCGTGGACAGTGCAGCCCGGACACCCCTGCCGTCTGTCACACTGGTCAGCTTCTCACCGTCTATGGGTGACACATGGGTGTGACCAGGGCCCAGCCTTTCTCCAAGGCCACAGCTCCTGCTGCTGGGGTCAGGTACCCCCATCCCACATGGTTGGACCAGGTCAGGAAGGCCAGTGTCTCCTCCCTTATGCTCCCTGTGCTACCAGTCGCCCGACCCGTCAGCGGGACAAGTGCTGGGTCCTTCTCCCACATCCCACTGCAGGGGTGGGGGGCTCTGGAGCCCTCTACCTGGCGTTTCCCGGCTCCCTGGCTGGTGTGAGGGAGCAGTTATGTGTGTGCACATGCTAGTGTATATGTGTGACACACACATCCATCTGGCCATCCTCATCAGTGGCTCCGCCTCCAGGAAGACCCCCAGGACTGCTCTGTGCCCTTAGTACTTTTCCCCGTGTGTTAGAGTGTTTTGTGTCTGCTCTCTTTCCAGAAGGGAGAGCTAAGGGTTGGTTAGTGCTGGAGCTTGTTATCTGGAGGCCAAGCTGCCCTAGCCGTGACAGTGCCACCTGCTGCCCCTGAGGCTGGGGTCTGGGACCAAAGGAGCCCTGGCACCAGCCTGGGCAGAGGAGGGACAGGCACACTGCTCTGGCTGCTGGAGGCTCTGAGGCCACGGCGGCCCTGGAGGGAGACTGTACCTTCCCAGTCTGTCTGTGGATGTCTCCAGAGCTTGGCTACCCCAAACCCCTCGGCGCTCCAAACTCCCTTAACTCCCAGACCTCCCTCCTGAGCAACCCCCCAACCAGCCCCCGTGGGGTCCAAACCTTGGATCTGAGCCTCTGAGGGGATGCTTCACTGCACCCCCTCTGCCCTCCCTGGAGTACCCTCCCATGCACACCCAAACCAGGAGCCCCCGTTTTGCTCCAGGGCCAAGCTGGGGCTGTGACATCCATGCCCATCCCTCAATCCAGACCCCAGGAGCTGGATTCCTGTGTGAACACAATAGCCCTAGGCCCCTTCCCTGGGGGAGGGTGGCCGCCCGTGGTCTCCTGCCTCAGAGAACCCTGCGGTACCTGTCCACCTGCTCCTCACTCTGGTTCTTACCCCAGTCTGTCCTCTGTCCAGCTGAGAGGTGAGCCCTGAGGGCCTCCCAGCCAAATCCCCACATCCGAGCCCTGAGGCTCACTTCCACCAAGCTGTCCATGGACCCCGGGAGCCTTCTGCTGTAGGGTCCTAGCCCAGGCTGCCACCAGGGTCCTGCAGGGCTCAGCCCAGTCCAGCAAGGTCCAGACAGGTTTCCTGCCTCCAAGCTTACTCTCCCTTGGAGACTCTGCCTGCACAGCCTGGCACCAGGAAGGCAGGCCTCCTGCCCCTCCAAGGCTGCTTCCCCAGGGGAAGTGAAAACCACACTGACCACAGTCCGGATGGCCTCGACGCCTCCAGCTCTGCCCTGGTGGGGCCCAGGCGGCTGGACAGGAGGTGGGCGACAGCCCAGGGCGGAGGCTGGTCCTGGAAGGTACCACATGGACTCCATCCTCCAGGACCCTGAAGAGCTCCTCACCACCAGGCTTCAATGGTCCCAGAAGTGGGGTTCTAACACCTTCACCCCTCCCATCTGCTGAGCTAGACTCCCTGGCTGCTCAGGAAGTCAGGTTTGGGAGGACTGTGGTGTCTCAGAAAACCACACAAGCAGCTGAAGAGGGGGTTGGTTTTGCTGTGTGGCTGGGTCACGCTCTGGTGTCCTGCCTTGTCTGCTACCTGGGGGTGGTGGTGCTGCTTTCAGGGACTGAGCAGAGCTGGAGGCCTCTTGAGGGTGTGGGGGCTGAGAGGTGTGTGGACTGGGGGTGGGGTGGGGACAAGCCCAGACCCCTGGCCTGGGGTCTGGGGGGCCAGGTGTCGGGTACACCATGTGCAGGCAGAGGGGCTCAGCAAGTGGGGGCTGGAATGGGACTGAACGGGGAGGTTTGGGCCCCTCGGTGGATGTGGTGAGTCAAAGTCACTGTTCTGTCTTTGGGAGGCAACACTCTCACCCTCCCCCCATCCTAAGGACACCTCACTTTCTTGAGAAGAGTCAGGGCAAGCCTGGCTGGGATGTTTCCTGCCCTGAGGTGTTCCCCCCTCCTCCAACCCTCCTTCTCCAGTTCCAGGCACTCTGTCCCCCTCCCCCTCCCCCTCCCCCTCCTCGCCCTCCCTCGCACTCCAGGTTTCATGCTGTTCCTGCTGTTGAGATGCTCTTCCCCTAATGTTGTGTCAAAGGTCACCTCCTCCAAGAGGCCTTCCAGAATTCCCCTAGCGAAAGGGGCAGGACCCTCCCGGGACCCCAATGCCCTCACCAGGACCTGACTTGCTTCCTGGGTTCATGGTCTGTCCTCACTGGAGTGTGAGCTCCAGGAGCCTGGGAGAGTTCACTCCAGGCTGGATCCCCATCGCCAAGCCTCCCCCCAGTGCACAGTCCCGGTCACAGGCTCACCCAGAGCACCCTTCCAACACGGGTCAGCTCGCCCAACCTGGCCCGGGGTAGGGAGGCTGGTCCTTTGCCTCTCCCCCTCCCAGCAGGTGGGGAAACCGAGGCTCTGCTAAGTACACAGGGTGGAGGCAGCGGCCAGGCTTGGCTTCTGGAAATCCCAGCGGACAAGCCTGAGGGGGGTCCCTCCAGGTGCCCCCGTTAACCCTATCACGACTGGCCCCAGGGCAGAGCCGGAGTCCGCCTAGGTTCGGGGACGCTCCCTAAGAGGGTCGCGCTCCTCACTGATGACGTCACCGGTTGTCCGGAACGGGTCGAACCGCGCCCCCTGCCCCAATATTGCCGAGCTGGAAAGGGCGGACGGGGTCTGCGGGCGGGTCTGGCCCGCGCCGAGAGCCAGGCGCGGTGGGAGGAGGGCCCGGACCGGCGCTGCTCGGGGCCCGCACCGCCCCCCGCCCCAGGGCGCGCGCCCCCTCCAGTACCTCGCCCGTAGCCCAGCCGCTGGCGCAGCGCGCGGCCCTGGCGCACCAGGCTCAGGTGCACGTACGTGAGCCACGCGGCGCAGGTGAGCAGCACCAGCAGGAGCAGCAGCTTGATCTGCTTGCGGATCTTCTTCACCGGGAACCACGGCATCGCGGCCGGCCCCGCCCCGGGCCGCGCTCAGCGGCGCCGCTGCGGTCCCCAGCTCCTGCGCGCCCCGCGCCGCATCCTCCGGTCCCGCATGGCCCTTTGTCCGCCGCCCGCAGCCACGGGCTGCGGCTGCGACCCCAGGCTGCCCTTGGCTGCGGGCCCGGGGTGGGCGGCGGAGCGGCTCCGGTGGTGCCCCGGCCCGGCCTCGCCCGGCCGCTTAGGCTCCACGCTCCTGGGGGCCTCGGCGGGACCGGGCAGCATCCACGCTGCAGTGCTACCCACCGTGAAACGGGCCCGGCCTGCGCGCGGCGCGAGCCAATCGGGTCCCGCCAGCCCGCGGGAAGCCAATCCGCGGCGCGGGAGGCGGGCCGGCGTGCTAGGGTGTGCCCGGCGATTGTCTCCACGCAACGCGCGCGCATCCACCTGGGCGCGCCGGCACGCGCAGCGCGGGGGCGCGGGGATCCTGGATACCAGGGAGGGGAACGCGGGACTAGGGGCTGGAGGGTATGAGGAGGTGTGGAGGACCGGGGACGCGGGGACAGGGGAGATGCGGAGGGCGGCAGACGCCGGACAGGGGCGGGGGCTATGGGAAGTGCAGAGGGCCGGGGATTGGGGGTGGGTGGGGGACGGGACAGAGATGCAAGGGGGGAGGGGAAGGTGCAGAGGACCCAGGATGAGGGCAAAGGGAAACATGGGTCAGGTGCACTAGGGACAGGGTGGTGCGGAGCACCGGGCACGTTAGGGACAGGGGAGACACAGGACCGGGGCTCCCGTTGCTCTGAGAATGGGGTGAGGAGAGGACAGGCCGTGGATTCAGAGGGATGAGGAGATGCAAAGAAGTGGAGCTGCGGAGGACTAGGGGACTGGGGCACGGGGCAGGGACACAGAGCCGGGCCCCAGGGTGTGTAGGGAGAGTCCGTGGGAGGTGCAGGCTATGGGTGGGGAGCGACAGTGGGGACACGGAGAACAGGGTGATGGGAGGACAAGGGGGAGGGGGCTTGGTGTCTGTGGGAGGAAGGCCGGAGATGGGGACGGCTTGGTGTTGGAGCAAGCCCCTTGCGAACAGCCCTCCAGAAGCAGTGGGTCTCAAGGTGGAGGGAGAGAAAAGAAGTCTGTGGGACAAACACACGTGGGCAGGGTGATGATGGTGGGTGAGGATGATGGATGTGCAGGGCCAACAAGCTGGATGGAGGTGAGGCTGAGGAGGATCTCAAAGCACATGGCTTCACCAAAGGATCTTAGCTGGGGGCCAGGGGCCAGGTGGAGAGGGGCAGTGGAGGGGAGATAGGGAGGAGCAGCCCAGGCAGGAGGAGCAGGACCCCTGGGAGGGGGCAGCAGGTGGGCACAAGCTGGCTCTTCCACTCCTGACTTGAGGGGCGGGGTCCTCGGTGTGGCTCTTGCCCACCTGGTGGAGTAGGTGAGTGGATGGTGCACTTTGCCCCGCTTGGCTCCTGTGGATCTGTCTGCCCAGCTCCAGCCGGACTCTCCTCCCCCCCCCCCCCATCTCCCTGTGTTCCTGTCTTCCCGTGCTATGTAACATGCCACCCAATACTTGTGGTATAAAGCAACTCTTTGTGATGTCTGTGGGTCAGGACCTTAGGGCCCAACTGGACAGCTTTCCTTTGCTCCACGGTGTCATCAACCCCCCAGACATGCATGGCTGGGGTGACTCTGGTGGCTGGGCTGGGTCACCTGGGGAGTTCTGCACTTGGGGCGATGGCTGAGCTCAGCTGAGAGGGTTCAGCAGAGCACTTGGGTGTGGCCACTCCAGGGTGGTGGCCTCTGGGCTCCAGCAAACCTGGCAAAGTGAGTCGCTGAATACCATTCTGCCACATGTTGTCACAGGTCTCCCAGGTGTGAGGAGGGGACACAGGGCCCATGTCACCCTGGGAAGACTGAGAAGTTGCAGTCTGTTCTCAGACCACCCACGCTGCCCCTCGCCCTTTTATTCTATCATCGAGGCGGAGAATGGAGTTGGCCTCATGCCTCTGTGTTGTTCTGTCGTCTTTTCTTCAAACATTGCATCTTTTTTTTTCCCCTTTATTGATTTTAGTGAGAGAGGAAGGGAGAGGGAGTGAGAGATAGAAACATCAATGAGAGAACATTGATTGGCTGCCTCCTGCATGCCCCCCACTGGGGATCGGGCCCACAACCTGGGCATGTGCCCTGACTGGGAACCAAACCGGCGGCCTCTTGGTGCAGGGGTCAGCACTCAACCACTGAGCCACACTGGCCGGCAAACATTACATCTTTCTAATCGTCCTCCCTGTCACCTCCCATTTTCACTCACCTCCTGCAATTCACTTAAAAAAAAAAAAAATGATGCTATGTGTGCCTTTGTTACAATACATATCAAATTGTATATATTTTAATGTCACATGAAGAGTACTGTGCTGTAAATCTCACTGTTTCCCACATTGTCTCCAAACACATGCATGCCCCTGTGTGCACCTCAGGCTTCCCTCTGGTCCTGGTGCTCACTCCTCAGCCAGTAGGTACATTCCTAGGCTCTCCACAGCCGAGACTGAGGGGCGCAGGAATGAACAAGACAGGTAAGGTCTCTCCTTTTGTGGAATTTATATTTTTCAAAGCAGAGACAAAGTCCTGCACCAGTAACAGTTTCAGATCGTGGTAAGTGCTGCGAAGGAACTACCACGGGGCAGTGAAGCAGACGGGTTGGAGGGGTGGTGATCACTCTTCTGGGGAGTGACAGCTGGCCTGAGAAGTAAACAGATCTTAGCAGGCTCTGGAACGTGGGTCCACAGCTGGGCCATTTGTCAGCCTAGAAACCAGCAGGTGGGGTGGCGGGCAGGAGACACCTATGTTCTATCTGTGGCCACACCAGGCACGGCCACCCCCCAGGCAGTAATGGCCACCCCTCCTCACTGCTGCCTTCCCAGCTTCACCCACGTTCCAGTTCCAACAAGCTGACGGACGAGACCCACCTGGCTGGTATCCTTGACAACCTGGCGTGCACACACACTTTATTTTAAACCACGTTTAACTTCCAAATAAAAACAAGGGCAGAATCCTGCTTCTGCTTCATCTGAAGCTGCCACCCCGACCCCAGGCAGGCACATCCTCCTGAGGAGACAGAAGGACGGTTCCCTGCAATGTGCCCACCTTCGGGCAACACTGAGTCTGGGTCACCTGCTCGCCAAGAACGTTGAGCACATGGACACTTGGGTTAGGAGCAAACTCTGACACGTAAGGTCATGTCAGACGGAAGGGAAACAGGAGAGGACAAGGGGGAAGAACTGGAGAGTACAGTGTGAGTGTCGGTCATTAAGGCAAGGAACAAGCACTCGCACCTCTGGTCACACGCTCGTCTCTGGTGTCTGTGCCCACCTTCCAGCCCTAGCCCATACTCCCTTTGTCCCCCATTGGTGGAAGGACAGACCCACGAGCTGTGCCTGTGCTGGGTGGCTCTGGTTCTCCACTGGCATTTTGTCTAGGACTCGGGGCTACAGACACTCTACCGACTTCCTGCCTCCCAGACCTTCTCATCCCCGTTCTGTAACGAAAGCCCCGCTTTTCCTTACAGGACTGCTCATCCCAGCCAGCACAGAGCCAGTTTCCCCAGGTGAGGTGGCAGCCTCAACTACCTGTCCAGTGTGTCCCCTGGTGGAAGCCCTCTGGGGTTTGCCTGGACAGAAGAGACTCCTTGGGTGTGGGACTTTCAGCTTTAAACCCGAAAAGTCCTGAGCACGTCATGGTAGCCATCACCCTAAAGCAGTTCTCTCAGAATTGAAGTATCTGGATCAGCAGAGGCCTGAGTTGCAGGACGGAAAGCACGTATTTCACTAGAGAACTGTTTGGGACAACACTGCCATGTCCACTTCTGGATACCTGCACCTGGGATCTGCACCTGGGACCCTGCACCTGGGACCTGCACCTGGGACCCTGCACCTGGGACCCTACACCTGGGACCTGCACCTGGGACCCTGCACCTGGGACCCTACACCTGGGACCTGCACCTGGGACCCTGCACCTGGGACCCTACACCTGGGACCTGCACCTGGGACCCTGCACCTGGGACCCTACACCTGGGACCTGCACCTGGGACCCTGCACCTGGGACCCTGCACCTGGGACTTGCACCTGGGACCCTGAACCTGGGACCCTGTGGGAGAAACCTCGGATGGCTGATTCAAAGCATCTCATGCACTCGGAGAACACGACCCAACACTAGCCCCTTGGTGTTGCCACCAGAGGGTGCCACACGGCTCCCAACGCCCGTCCCACACCGTCTCTGTTCTGTCAGGCTGGCTGCCTCCAGGAGATGGTGTGAATCCCCTAAGCACGATCCCACCACTGCTGCAGTGATGACAGGGTGCACTGTGCATACCCACTCCGCGGGCCGGGGGGTGGCATGGCGCCCAGTTTGTGTGTGGGAGAGCGGTGCCTCCCTGCTCAGTGCCCCTGTCGGTGCGGTCACACGTCCTCCCGTGGACTATGTGCAGGTTCACCTCGGCTGCGATGCTATGGCACTCCCTTACCTTGTCGCTCCGGTTGTTCCGACCCTGGCCCCTGGGGGCGCTGTTGGTTCCTGTGTCCCTTTGATGCTACATTGTTATTGTTTTGTTTAGGCTTCAGGACCGCTTTACTTTTTTTGTCGGCCCCTCAAGGAAGCACTTTAGAAAGAGGAGACACAGGCTGGCAGAAAGAGAAGCCCTTCCCCATGGAGGGGCTGGAGCTGGGGTCTCTGTTTTCTCTTTTTATTTCTGCCTGACGACAGGGTTATCAGTCTTATGGATGTTCCCCCGCCCACTCCCAAATAACCAGCTTTGGTGTTTCACTGATTTTTTTGTTGTTGTTGTTTTAAAAAATGTTTTTTAATTGATTTTTTAGAGAGGAAGGGAGAGAGAGATGAAACATCGATGTGAGAGAGAAACATGATCGGCTGCCTCCTGCACCCCCCCACTGGGGATCAAGCCCGCAGCCTGGGCTTGTGTCCTGACCAGGAATCAGACCAGGACCTCTCAGTCCATGGGCGACGCTCAGTCCACTGAGCCACACCGCCGGGCTCACTGATTTTTTAAAGTTGATTTCCTGTTTTTAATTTCATTGATTTCTGTTCTAGTTTATTATTTATTTATTATTTATTTTCTTTCGGTCTGCGTTTCCCTCTTTAGTTCTCTGAGTGGGAGTTTGTATTCCTGGTTTTTAGGTCTTTCTTCTTCTCTACCATATACTCTTCTGAGGACGCTTTTGTCACATTCCAAAATGGTAAGTTGTGTTTTCGTTTTAATTTAAATTATTATTTCTTTGATTTCTCTTAGGACTTACTTATTTATTTATTTTTATCCTCACCCAAGGACATTTTTGCGGATAGAGCAGGAGGGAGAGAGGAAGAGAGAGAGAGAAACATTGACGTGACAGAGACACATCGAGTGGTCGCCACCCGCACGACCCCAACCGGGGCCGGGAACAAACTGCAACCGAGGTCCGTGCCCTTAGCGGGAACCGAACCCGGGACTCTCTGGTCCGCAGGCCGACGCTCTAACTGCTGAGCCAAACCGGCCAGGGAAGGACTTATTTTTTTATTTGTGCCCAAGTAGGGTTTGGGGTTAAGCCGTGCACAGCAGTGGAGGCTGCGAATGCTCGATGACATTGCTCCCAGGGCTTCAGCGAGCCGACGAGCTGGGATCCAGATAACGTTCAACCTGGGGCTGCATGTCGAGGCCTGGAGAGGGTGGGCCCCACCCCCTCTACTGGTTGCCACTGACCCTCCAGACCTAGTCCTCTCCTTGGATCACCAGGGTGAGGACTGTCTCCTGGTAGTGGGGTCCATGCCCAGGGACAACGGCCAGGACCCTATCTACCAGGTGGTGAGACAACAGACCTAAGGTCGGCAGGTGTGATCCAGCATCCGCACAGGTCACAAAGGGACAGCAGAGAGCTGCCCTCGGGCTGAGTGGGAAGCGCCTCCGGCTGTGTTTGGGTTACTGTCACAGGCCCTCAGAAAGGAAGCTTAGGGACATTGGAAGTGTGACCTACACCCTTTCTGACTTATGACCTCACTCAAGATTCTGGGAGCACAGCAGAGGTCAGCACCACGGGTCATCTCACCCTGCAAGTGGACTGATTGAGCGTGTATAGGACAATATGAGCAGGTGTGGTTCCAGCCCATCAACGTGTCTGACCTGTGACAGGTGGCCCGGTCTGTGACAATTTGAGTTCACTGAGGGTAGGATTGTTGAGGGAGACTGTTGGCTGTGGGCCTGTGGATTCTACCTGTCCTTGCTGAAGGGCCACACCTCAGGGCCCACTGTCTCAGGCTTAGTGGGTTCTGTAGCCTCTAGGCAAGTCGAGGGGACTCCAGGGTGACCACTGTCAACTGCTTGCTCCCAGGGGAAGGACTGGCAGGTTTGCTGCTTGCCCCAGACCCTGGGTCCCTCAGCTGTGATCTGACCCAATGTGTGTATAGCCCATCATGGCAACCCTGGTACTGCCACGTGAGGCCCTGTGGTGTGATCCTGAGTCTCGCTGGCTTCCCTTGGCTCCTGTGGAGTGGTGCCAGGTGACTCCCAGCACGGAGGTCATGAACAGCTCAGCCCCTGCACGGGAGGGCAGACGCTCACTCAGCTCCAGACCAGCATGATGCAGGCCATGCCACCACCCTGCATCCAGATCTGGCCTCTGACCACTTCCCCTCTGGTTCAGCACTGCAGTACACCCCCAAGGATGCCCCCATCCCACTGCAACAGCAAACAGCCCTTGCTCACCCCAGGGCCTTTGCACAGCCCTCTCCTCTGGCCAGATCCCTGGGGGCCTGGGCTCTGCTCCATCTCTCTTCCTGGGAGGTCCCTTGGCACTCCCTCCCCTCTCATCACAGTTCATACAGCTGACTTCATGGGCTTCTTTGCCTTACAAATTCTGAAGTTACTGTTTCCCTCTTGGTTTGTTTGTCTTTCCCCTGCTGCACTCTAAGCTCCATGAGGACAGAGCCTGGTCCTTCTTGACAGCTGTCCCCAGCTTTGGAGGGGATTTACCCAACCGCCACTTCCTAGGGGTGGGTGGGCTTGGAGAGAGCTGCCCAAACTGCTCCTGTGCTCCCACCACCTCTGAACGCCCCTCTGCACTCCTTTGGCTGTTTAACAAATGGGGTGTGTCCTTAGGGATGTGTCCTGCGGCACTGGGGTGAGGGCATCCTTGGGGGTATCCTGCAGTGCTGGGATGGGGGCATCCTTGGGGGGTGTCCTGCAGCACTGGGATGGGAGTGTCCTAGGGGTTGACATGCAGCACAGAAGGAACCTGGGGAAATCCCTTCCTGGGGGTGCAGCCCTGACCCCACCTGCCCCGCCACCCATTCCTCCTGCCATCCCATGGGTCATCTCCAAGTACGCAGGGCCATCAGTCACAGGTTAAAACAATAGCCCTCATGCTTGGGTCCCTAGCTAAAGCGTGTCCTAATTTGGGTTTAGGTCTGATCAGAAATTTTATGGGGACCAGTCAGGGTCAGAATTTGGATAAAGTCAGAATTGAGGTCTTGTAGTGTCTAACGCCCCTCCCTGTCTTTGAGATTGGGGGCTGAGGGCTGCGATCTGGTAAAAGTTCCTCTGGGGAGACCCCACTCCTCACCCTCTCTGCTTGCCCCCACACAATCCCTGCGGTCGCAGGTTGCCGCGTTGCCACCAGATGGCGACGCAGGACCGTGCACGACTGAAGGAATCCCCACGAGGTTGCTGGGCTCCTCTCTCCAGAAGTGGGTGGGCACCCTGCACGGGGTGAGGATCTGCACCCCGAGGGCGGCAGAAGGGGCCTGAGCGGTCCGGGCAGCTCGTGTGCTGGTTGGGAGAGGGCGACACGTTTCCTGGCGCGTCCCGGAGGCCGTGCGTGTGACCAGAAAACCAGCGGCTGCAGAAAGGGCGCAGCTCCGAAGGGAAACCGCTGGGGGCGGGAAAGGGGAGTTGCGGGCAGGGAGGGGTTGGGACAGGGGGCTGGGGGCGGGGGCTGGGGGCTGGGAGCACAGGGCGGGGGCAGGCGTGAGGGCAGGAACTGGGCACACCGGCCTGGGCTGCGCAGGCTCAAGGCCTGGGGGACGGAAAGCAGTTGTCACGTCCCAACCTCCCCGCCTTCCAACCGAAAATATTCTCGTTTTTTCCCTGAAGTCACGTGCATGGGGTGGGTAGGGGGCCAGAAGCTGCTGGGCTGCGGCCTGGAGGGGCGGGGGCGCTGGCTCAGGCGCCTGGTGGGCCTGTCGGGGCGGGGAGCTTTGCCGGCGGCAGCTGTGAAGACAAAAGGGACAAAGCGGGCGGTGCGCTCCCCTCTGCACCGGGACCCTGCTGAGAACGAGGGAGGGGAAGGCAGGGGAGGGGACGTGTCCCCTGCCCAAACTGTGACCCCAGCAAGGACGGAGTCCAGCTCAGAAGAGCGACCACAGGAGGCCCCGGACGGTCCCTCCTGTCTGAGGACTGGGGAGACTGCGCCCCAACTGGCCCAGTAGGAAGACGCCTTCTGAAAACTTGCCCTACACTTTACACCTCTTGGCTGCCGGCTGGACAGAGGCAGACCCCAGACCTGACTGTGGAGTGAGAATTGGGGGGACCTGATCGCTAGACCAGGGGCCAGCTGGAGAGGAGGAGCCAGGACACTCCAGTGGCTAAACATCACCCCCTTGCACACTGTCTTTTGAGGACTTTTTCCTGGTGATCAGCCTTAGGATGGAGACAGTGTAATTGCCAATGTCTACCTTGGGCAAAGGTCATACCCTACAGAAAAGTCAGCTTCCCTTGCCCAGGCCGTGCCCACAGCGGGCGTCACCAGGGCCTCTCCAGACTCCTGTGGGTGATACCCTAGCTGCTGTGAGAGGCCACTGTCCTTGGTCCCTGACCCAGGGGTCTGTGTCTTCTGAAAGTATGCGGGCTCACTTGACAGCGCGCAGGGTGGGTGAGATCGCAGACCCTTCAGCTCCTCAGGGAAGAACCCAAACCCTAGAGATAAGCAGAAGGGCCTTGCTCCCCCAGTCAGGCCCCGCCACCCCCACCACAGCCTGTGTTCTCTTAACCAATCTGACCCGAGGCTGGGTTGTGGCCACAGGCTGCCCTGCTCAGAGTGGCACCCACCAGGAAGGGCAGGGCCCCCCACACAGCAGCCCTGGGGGTGCCCTCCTGCAATTGTGGGGTGGGGGCTAGGGGTGGGACAGTTTGCTTCCTTCACACCCTGACGTGGACAAGCACAGTGTCCGTTAGACAAACTCCACTCGGTTTCCGCCCCACAGTGTTCAGCACAGTCTGACAGGTTGCACTCAGGACCGTGGAGGACCTCACGAAGAAGCTCTGAGCCGTGAGAGCAGCCACTCAAGGTCCCCCGTGAATAGGAGACTTCCCAACGCCAGTGTCCTGGGAGCAGTGGCCATGTGATCCAAACACGCAGGGTGGCTGGACGGATGCGGAACAAGACCCGCAGATGGGCTGCCCGCAGGAGACTCCCTGCAGACGGACGGACACACACGGGCTGAACGCAAAGGGAGGGAGAAGGTATTCCATGAACTTGGAAACGGAGGAAAAAGATGGGATAGCAGTACTCATACCGGACAAAATAGGCTTTAAATCACAGATCATAACAAGAGACGAAGGAGGAGCCAGCAATTCCACTGTCGGCTGTTTCTCTGAAGGAACACAAAACGTTCGTTTGAAAGACACGTGCACCCATATCTGCATCGCAGCAGCATTTCCAACAGCTGAGATCCGGAAGCAACCTCGGTGTCCATCAACAGAGCACGGGAGGAGGAAGTGGTGCGCCCAGCTGGTGTGGCTCAGTGGTTGAGCGGTGACCCATGGGCCAGAAGGTCACCGGTTCAATTCCCTGTCAGGGCACACGCCCGAGTTGTGGGCTTGGTCTCCAGACAGAGGCGAGCAGGAGGCTGCCGATCCATGTTTTCTCTCTTTCTTTCTCCCTCCCTCTCCCTTCCTCCCTCTTTCTCTCAAAAAAAAAAAAAAAAAGAAGTGGTGCATATATACACTGGAATATTACTTGGCCACAAAGAAGAAGGAAATGTTGCCATTTGTGACAGCATGGATGGACCTGGAGGGTATGGGCTTGTGAAATAACTCAGACAGAGAAAGACAAATGTCATATCATTTCACTTATATGTATAATCTAAAGAACAAAATAAACAAAACAAATAGACTCACAGATGCAGAGACCATTTTGACAGTTGCCAAAGGAGAGGGGCTGGGGGGTTGGATGAAAAAGGTGAAGGGATTGAAAAGCACAACTTGGCAGTTTCAAAATAGTCCCGGGGATGTCAGTTACAGCCTAGGGAATATGGTCGGTAATATAGTAATGCTGCGGATGGTGTCAGACGGGTACTAGGTTTACTGGGGTGAGCACTTAGTAGGTTAAGTCTAATCACTGAGTTGTACACCTGAAACTAATGTAATGTTGTCTCTCATCTCTAATTGAAAAATTAAAAATGATTTAACTAAATAAGAATCCTTATGGTTCAGACTGACAAATTCAGAGGTGGGGGCCGGGGGAAGGGATGAGATGAACCAAAGAACTGATGCATGTATGCATAACCAATGGTCACAGACAACAATGCTTGGCTGGGGGGCGGGTTGGGGAGGAGGGTGTCTGGGGGGAAAAGGAGAAACATCTGTAACAAAAGTAATCAATTAGGAGATTCCAAAATGGCGGCAGAGTGAATGGAAGCTACACAGACCATCTCCCAGGACCAAACTGGAATTACAACTAAAATAAAGACAAATCGTCAGGAAAAAGCAATGGAAAAGCAGCTTGCGAGGACCATACAACCAAGGACACTGAATCGATCCTGGTAGGATTGCGGAGGCGCGAGAGGGGGGCTGGGAGCCCACGGACAGCAGCGGTCTTAGCCCTGAGCAGCGCACCACCCTCGGGGTTAAAGCCCAAGCGGCTCCACAGCGCAGAGCCGGAACAGAGCGCTAAAATAGCTGCAGCCTCTCACCTTGGGCTCCGGCAGAGGGAGGGCGGTCTGGACTGGAACTATGGGGGACAATCAGGATTTGGAGGGTGCTCAGAGCTTTTGCTGAGTGGTGGCCACGCAGGACTGTGGCCTGGCCATCTTACTCCATCCCAGGGCTCTGGGGAGAGGCAACAGCCCCTCCCTCGGAGATCCAGCCACACCCTAGTGGGACATTGAAATCCAAACTGAGGCTCATTAACTACCAGCATCTGCTCTACCCTCTGGAAATCCTCTCACGCTGAAACCTGAGGGAGGTTTTCATTCAACTGAAAACCCAAGGCTCTTCAAGCAACCATGACTAATAGCCTCTAGGCAAAAAGCTAGAGAATAACTTAACCTTTTCTGGGCTTGCAAATATACCCTGGAAAGTAAGACCCCATGGTGGTGTTTAACGTGGGTCCTCCCACCCTCATCCAAACTCAGTAGAGGGAGCCACAAACAGCAGAACACCAACATCCACAGGAAAATTTGGCAGGCTCCAAAAACCACTGAGATAGCCAAAATGGTGAAACAAAGAAACAGATCCCAAATGAAAGAAGAAGAGACCTCTACTGAAGATGAGATAAATGAAATGGAGTTAAGCAAGTTAACAGAGCTAGAATTCAGAGCCATGATCTTGAGGAAGCTCAACAGCATGAGTAAGGACATCAACACCTTGAGTAAAGACACGAACACCATGAGCAAAGACATAGAAACACTGAAAACCAACCAAGTGGAAATTAAGAAGCAGCAAGAAGAAATGAAGAATGGCATAGCAGAAATGAAGAACACATTGGAAGGACTAAACAGCAGAGTAAAGGAAGCTGAGGAACGGATCAGTGAATTAGAAGACAGGTAGAAAAAATCAACCAATCAGAAAACCAAAAGGAAAAAACAATGAAAAAACAGGAAGACAGCTTAAGAGAACTGTGGGACAACTGGAAACGTAAAAATATTTGCATCATTGGAGTCCCTGAAGAAGAAGAAAATGAGCAAGGGTTAGAGAATATATTTGAAGAAATAGTGATAGAAAACTTCCCTAATTTGGTGAAGAAAGAAGGCATTCAAGTTCAAGAAGTACAGAGAGTCCCAAGTAAGAAGAACCCAAACAGGCCCACACCAAAACACATAATAATTAAAATGCCAAAAATTAAAGACAAAGAGAGAATCCTAAAGGCAGCAAGACATAAGCAACAGGTTACCTACAAAGGAACCCCCATAAAGCTATCATCTGACTTCTCAACAGAAACACTACAGGCCAGAAGGGAATGGCATGAAGTAATCAAGGTTATGAAAAATAAGGATCTGAATCCAAGACTACTCTACCCAGCAAGGCTATCATTCAAAATAGAAGGTCAAATAAAGAGCTTCTCAGACAAAAAATGGCTAAAGGAATACATTAGCACCAAACCAGCACTGCAAGAAATGTTAAAAGGACTGCTGTAAGTAGTAGAAGAAATAGGAAGGAAAATAGAACCACACTAAACAAAAATGGCAATAAATAAGTACATATCAATAATCACCTTAAATGTAAATGGATTGAATGCTCCGATAAAAAGACACAGAGTAGTGGATTGGATAAGAAAGCATGACCCATATATATGTTGTTTACAAGAGACCCACCTCACAACAAAAGACTCACATAGGCTGAAAGTGAAGGGATGGAAAAAAATCTTCCAAGCAAACGGAAAGGAAAAAAAAAGCTGGGGTAGCAATACTCATACCTGATAAAGTAAATTTCAGAATGAAAGCCATAACTAGAGACAAAGAAGGTCACTACATAATATTGAAAGGATCTATCCAACAGGAAGATATAACCTTGGTGAACATATATGCACCCAATATAGGAGCACCAAAATATATTTAAAATCTTCTGGAGGACTTCAAAGGAGAAATCGACAGCAATACAATCATAGCAGGGGACTTCAACACCCCACTGACATCACTGGATAGATCCTCTAGACAAAAAATTAACAAGGAAACAGAGACTCTAAATGAAGCACTAGACCAAATGGATTTAATAGATATTTACAGAGAATTACACCCCAAAATTACAGAATTCACATTCTTCTCAAGTGCACATGGGACATTCTCAAAGATAGACCACATGTTAGGGTACAAACTAAGTCTCTACAAGTTCAAGAAGATTGAAATCATATCAAGCATCTTCTCAGATCACAATGGCATAAAACTAGAAATCAATTGCAACAAGAACATGCTAAATAGCATGTTATTAAACAATGAATGGGTTACCGAGGAGATCAAGGAAGAAATTTAAAAATTCCTGGAAACCAATGAAAATGAACACACAACAACCCAAAATCTCTGGGATGCAACAAAAGCAGTTCTGAGAGGGAAGTTCATAGCACTACAGGCCTCCCTCAAGAAACAAGAAAAATTTCTAATAGACTATCTAACCTCACAACTTAAAGAACTAGAAAGCAAACAAAAAGAAAACCCCAGAGCAAGTAGAAGGAAGGAAATAGTAAAGATCAGAGCAGAAATAAATGACATAGAGACCAGAAAAACAATTCAAAGGATCAATGAAACAAAGAGCTGGTTTTTTGAAAAGATAAACAAGATTGATGGACCCTTAGCTAGACTCACCAAGAAACAAAGAGAAAGAACCCAGATACACAAAATCAGAAATGAAAGAGGAGAAGTAACAACTGACACCACAGAAATACAAAGGATCGTTAGCAAATACTATGAACATTTATATGGCAACAAATTCGACAATCTAAGTGAAATGGACAAATTTCTAGAAACACATAGTCTCCCAAAACTGAACCAGGAAGAGAGAGAAAACTTGAACAGACCAATAATAGCTAAGGAAATTGATGATGTAATCAAGACTCTCCCAGCAAACAAAAGCCCAGGCCTGGATGGCTTCACGGGGGAGTTTCACCGAACATTCAAAGAAGAACTAACACCCATTCTCCTCAAACTATTCCTAAAAATTCAAGAAGAAGGAAGACTTCCAAACTCGTTTTATGAGGCCAGCATAATCCTAATTCCAAAACCAGAAAAAGATACTACAAAGAAAGAAAACTACAGGCCAATATCCCTGATGAACATAGATGCAAAAATCCTAAACAAAATACTAGCAAATCGGATCCAGCAATACATCAAAAAATTAATTCACCATGACCAAGTGGGATTCATCCCAGGGATGCAAGGCTGGTTCAATATTCGCAAATCAATAAATGTGATACACCACATAAACAAAATGAAAGTTAAAAACCACATGATCATATCAATAGACGCTGAAAAAGCATTTGACAAAATCCAGCACCCATTTCTGATAAAAACGCTCACCAATTTGGGAATAGAGGGATCATGTCTTGATATAATAAAGGCCATATATGAAAGACCTATAGCCAACATCATACTCAATGGGAAAAAAACTAAAAACATTTCCCTTAAGAACAGGAACAAGACAGGGATGCTCACTTTCGCCACTCTTATTTAACACAGTACTGGAAGGCTTAGCCACAGCAATCAGATGTGAAGAAAAAATAAAAGGAATCCAAATTGGAAAAGAGGAAGTGAAACTGTCATTATTCGCAGATGACATGATATTATATATAGAAAACCCTAAAAACTCCATCAAAAATCTACTAGACTTAAGAAATGAATTTGGCAAAGTAGCAGGATACAAAATTAACGTCAAGAAATCAACGGCATTCTTATACACCAATGATGAACTCACAGAAAGAGAAACTGAAAAAACAATTCCATTTACCATCGCAGCAAAAAAATTAAGATACCTAGGAATAAACTTAACCAAAGAAGTAAAGGACCTATTTGCAGAAAACTACAGGACATTGAAAAAAGAAATAGAGGAAGATATAAAAAAGTGGAAGCACATACCTTGTTCATGGATTGGAAGAATTAACATCATTAAAATGTCCATATTACCCAAAGCAATCTATAGATTCAATGCAATCCCCATCAAAATACCAATGACATATTTCACAGAACTAGAACAAATACTTCAAAAGTTCATATGGAACCAAAAAAGACCCCGAATAGCCACAGCAATCTTGAAAAAGAAGGACAAAGTAGGTGGGATCACAATACCGGATATCAGCTTATACTACAAAGCTACTGTAATCAAAACAGCCTGGTACTGGCACAAGAACAGGCATATAGACCAGTGGAACAGAACAGAGAATCCGGAAATTGACCCAAGACATTATGCTCAATTAATATTTGACAAAGGTGGCAAGAGCATACAATGGAGTAAACACAGCCTCTTTAATAAATGGTGTTGGGAAAATTGGACAGCTACATGCAAAAAAATGAAACTAGACCATCAACTTACACCATACACAAGAATAAACTCAAAATGGATAAAAGAGTTAAATGTGACTCGTGAATCCATAAAAATCCTAGAAGAAAATGTAGGCAACAAAATTTCGGACATCATACGCAGCAGAATCTTCACTGATATATCACCTAAGGCAAGAGAAACAAAGGAAAAAATGAACACATGGGACTACATCAAACTCAAAAGCTTTTGCACAGCAAAAGAAACAACCATCAAAACAGAAAGGGAACCCACTGTATGGGAGAGCATAATCGCCAATGATACATCAGATAAGGGGTTAATCTCCAAAATATATAGAGTGCTCATACAACTCAACAAAAGGAAGACAAAGGACCCAATTAAAAAACGGGCAGAGGACCTAAATAGACACGTCTCCAAACAGAACATACAGATGGCTAAGAGACATATGAAGAAATGCTCAACATCACTAATCATCAGAGAGATGCAAATTAAAACAACAATGAGATATCACCTCACACCTGTCAGAATGGTTGTCATCAACAAAGCATCAAACAAGTGTTGGCGAGGGTGTGGAGAAAAGGGGACTGTAGTACACTGCTGGTGGGAATGCAGATTGGTGCAGCCACTGTGGAAAACCTTTTTTGTGGTGTTACCTCAAAAAATTAAAAATTGAATTGCCATTTGACCCAGTGATCCCACTTCTAGGAATATACCCTAAGAAGCCTGACACACCAATCAGAAAGAATACATGTACCCCCATGTTCATAGCAGCACTATTTACAATAGCTAAGATCTGGAAACAGCCCAAGTGTCCATCAGTGGATGAATGGATAAAAAAGCTGTGGTACATATACACAATGGAGTACTATGCAGCTGTAAGAAAGAAAGATCTCTTATCCTTTGAGACGACATGGAGGGACCTGGAGAGTATTATCCTAAGCGAAACAAGCCAAGGATAATACTTGACAAATATCACGTGATCTCACTTATTTGTGGAATATAATGAACGTAACAGTCTGAGGAACAGGGTAGACCCAGAGATGTGGAAGTAGGGTATAGACTGACACTCCTCAGAAGAGGGGGTGGGGGGGAGGGAAGAGATAAACCACAGAACTTAAGTGCATATATGCATAACTGATGGACATGGACAACAAAGCTGGGGACGGGGTGGGGGGATGGGGAGGAGGGTGTCAATGGGGGAAAAAGGAGAAACATCTGTAACAAAAATAAATTAATTAAAAAAATTTTTAAAAATTGAAAAAAAAAAGTAATCAATTAATAAAAAATAAAATCCTTTCCCACAGTGAGCTGAGTCTCAAAAAAACGGAACTAAATTTCTTAAGTTCCAGTTCAAATAGTTCAAGTGCAGTACTAGGAAGAAAGCAACCCCAAGCGAGGGAAAACAGACCTTAGTCAGGGAAAGGAAAGATCTGTTGCTGTTTCTGATTAAGCGGCCACGTGACTTCCCGGCTCCCGCTGGCCTGGGGAACTTACTGAAGGCGGCTGGAGGTGGGATGGATTCCCGCCCTGGGGATCTGCCCAGACAGGGCCTGGACTTGGGAGTTTTGCTGGTTCCTACAGTGAAGTCCCACATGAATCTGTGCAGGATCGTGCACTTGAGGCTTCCGTTTGACCAAAAAAAAAAGGATGTTTGTTTCTAAATCTTTCTCAAGGTCTTCTGTGGCTCTGCCTGGGTGGGGGAGGGGACTACACACACACACAGACACACTCACACACACACATACACACACTCACACACACACTCATACACACACTCACATACACACACTCTCACACACACATACATACACACACTCTCATACACACACTCTCACACATACACTCACACACACATACATACACACACACATACACACACACTCACACACACATACACACATACACAACACTCTCACACATACACACACACACTCTCACACATACACACACTCACACACACACATACACACACACGCACGCACACACATGCACACTCACACGCACACAAGCACACTCACACACACTCACACACACACATGCACACACACTCACACACACATGTACATTCACACACACACTCACACACACATGCGCACACACACACACACACACACACACACCTCACTCTGCCAGGCCCTCCCCTCTCTGCCTGTGGGTCTGGCAGCCTCCAGGGTTAAATCACAACTCAGAGCCTCTCCTTTGAAAAGACCCAGAGTGCCTGGGATGAGTGGGATTGTCACCCCCACCCCTGGTCTACACTTGCTATTTAGGAGACAGATCTCTCCACTTCCCAGAGATCTTCAGGCAGAGACCCAGGGCTCCCCAGGAGCAGAGGCTGGGGTGTCCCCGGGAGGAAGGAGAGACAGACCACGGGAACCGTGCTGGTCAGTTCAGATGACAGCAGCTCAGGCTGGTGCTCCCTCCCCCGAAACTCCCCGAGGAGAGCAGGTGCCCAGAGGCCGCTGGGCCTGGGACCCAGGCTGCCCGGTCTGCTGAGGACGATGCCTGCCCCGTTTGGCTGCAGGGAAACGTCCCCCACACTCCAGTGCCTTGGGACAGCCACTCCCACCCTCTCCTGTCCCAAGACCAGCGTGGATGGAAACTGTAAAGACAAACCACCAGTCCACAGACTAGCAGGGACTGAGTCCACACCAGGTGGACCCACGGCACTCAGAGCTCGGTGAACATCCTCACGGAGATGAGCGTCCACAGGGGCATGGAGCCTGGCAGGCTGGGCTCGTGCTCCTGATGAAATCCTGGGTGCTGGGCAGGAGGGCCAGGGCCCAGGGTGGGCAGGAAATCCGGGACGGAGCCCAGGGCTCAGGCACAGATGGACTGGTAGACACACAGGCTGGGATTTGAACAGGAGAACGAGCACAGGTGGGCTCCCCCTGAACCACAGTGTGAGGAGAGGCTTCCTGACAAGCGTCCAAGTCCAGACACAGAGAAAGAGCTGAATCACCTCGACTCTGTGAACAGTTTTAATTTGCATGACAAACACCATAAGCAAAGAAAAAGTCCACGGACAAATAAGGACAAAGTATTCGGAACCTAACCCACAGGCAGCTGGCTCATGCCCCTGACATGTCAGGAAGTCTTAAAAGCTGAGCAGGAAAAATGGAGGCAAGACCTGAAGACCCCTGACATTAAGAAAAACAAAGAGCCCTGGCTGGTTTGGCTCAGCGGGTAGAGCGTCGGCCCCCGGACAAAGAGTCCCGGGTTCGATTCCGGCCAAGGGCACGGACCTCGGTTGTGGTTCGTCCCCAGCCCACAGCTGGGGTCGTGTGGGAGGCAACCAGTCGATGTGTCTCTCTCACATCGATGTTTCTCTCTCTCTTTCTTCCTCCCTCTCTCCCTCCTGCTCTATCTGAAGATAAACAGAAAAATATCCTTGGTGAGGATTGAAAAAAGAAAAAAAAAGAAAATGACCCTCAACCACACGAAAAAGAATAAAATCGCTCCTCATTAGAGACATGCACATGAAAGTCAGACTGAGATCCCGAGTCTCACCTATCGAACTGGCACAGATGTGCCCGCACCGTGTTGGAGAAGCTGCAGGAAACGGGCACGTCGACGTCCCTGGGGCAAGTGAGCCCTGTGGAGGGAAACTGGTCCTACCCAGGAAGACACCGTTGACCCTCCATACCCCTGGGTTTCCCATCCGAGTATTCACCAACCTCAGATCAAAATTATTCAAGAACAATCCAGAAAGTTCTAAAAGGCAAACCCAGAATTTCCCGCTTGCTGAGCAGGTGCCTTGGGAATGAAGCGGTGTCAGGTGCACCTGCGGTAGCCTGTCCGCCATGCACCCCTAGGGAACTGTGCCGTTTTGCCCTTGCTGGTGGGGCTCAGTGGTTAGAGCATCGGCCATGGACCCAAGAGTCTCAGGTTCGATTCCTGGTCAAGGGCATGTATCTGGGTTGCAGGTTCAATCCCCCACCCTGGTCAGGGTGCATGTGGGGGGCAACTAATCCATGTGTTTCTCTCACATCAATGTTTCTCTCTCCCTCCCTCCTTTCCTTCCACTCTCTCTAAAAATCATTGGAAAAAATATCCTCAGGTGGGGATTAACAACAACAAAAATATACCATTTTACATAAAGGTCTTGTGCATCCGGGGATCTCGGTATCCCTGGGGGTCCTGCAACCAATCCCTCTGGGACACCGAGGGACCACTGTGGGGACCTGCCTCTGACCAAGCAATCCCACAGTAGGAACCCACCTGGGAGATAATGCTGCAAACAATGAGAAATCGGTCTGCACAAAGGAATTCACTGCAACGCTGCGTGTAACTGCAACTGTAGCACAGCCTCAGTGTCCACATGCAGGGGAGTGGCTGACTCAACCATGGGCATCCCTCGCAGGGGCTATATCTTCCCCTAGACAACAGTCTCACCGGCAACCCTCTGGGGCCCCCTCCCTGCTGTGGGGATTCTGTCTTTATTTCTTTTTTTTTTCTTCATTCTCACCCGAGGATATTTTTGCATTTATCTTCAGATACAGCGGGAGGGAGGGGGGAGAGAGAGAGAGAAACATTGACGTGAGAGAGACACATCGAGTGGTCGCCACCCACACGACCCCAACCAGGGCTGGGGACAAACTGCAACCGGGGTATATACCCTTAGCGGGAACTGAACCCGATTCTCTCTGGTCCGCGGGCCGACGCCCTACCGCTGAGCCAAATTGGCCAGGGCCTGTTTGTTTTTCAAGTAAATTTTGCTTTCGCTCACCCCTTTGTCCATGAACTCATTCTTCAGTTTTGCAAGACAGCGAGCCTGGGTCCGATCACCACCGCTTGGTTTCACTAGGCAGCTGGGATAACGACGAGGTCGGGCCCAGGACACGGATCGGGTGTGACCGCCAGGCCACACTGTCGAGTGAGACAGTAAAGCACGCAGGGCGTGTGCTTCCTGTTCGGTCAGAAGGCGGTGGTGTGGGAACCTGCCCGTGAGAGCGTGTCTGCTCACCTGTGAGAAGGACCTGCAGGGATGGCGAGCCAGGACCTGAGGGGCGGGCGCCGACCAGGGCGGCAGGCCAGGGGCCACATGAAGGGAGAACAGTCCAGGCAGGATGGGCGATGTCTCTGTGTTTCCGCTTATAGAAATTTAACTGTTGGAACTTCGGGGGAGGAGAATTTTTCCTTACACCCTGCTAGGTTGTTTTGCTGGATCAGCAGGAGAAAAGCAAATTTCACAATGTTGTTCATACAGGAGCCCCGTGAAGCTGTGGGAACCAGTCAGAGAGGCCGTGTGAGCTCTGTGCCGTCCTGCGCTAAGGCCTGGACCCGGGGCGGAGTTCTGCCCGCCTGCAGGAAGTCTTCCCCATGAAACATCGTCTCCAGCCAAGGTCTCTTTGTGCGTCAGGCCTCCACCCAATTACTTTAGGCAGTTAAGGGAGAAGTCATGGTTTTCTCGAGTCTGCTGGGTCGTGATGGCTTCCAGCTCAGAATCATCTCCGTGCAGGTTTCGGGGGAGCATGTTCTGCTCTGCTCAGAACCTAGGTCATGCTGCACACACCCCCAAATAAACAGGAAAGTAAAGCAGTCAGGCCTGGGAGCGTCCCCAGTGGAGCCCAGCCTAACACAGGAATTTGTTACAGAGGACCACGCTCCCCGAGGGCAGGAAACACCTGCTGGGAACAGCGTGCGGCTGAGAGGACTGGCCCGTGTGGGCGCAGGTCACTGAGGGACATCTCAGATCCAGAAGCAGGCGTATCTGCATGCGGGGAGGGGCAGAGGGGTACAGCTCTGTGCACAGGAGCTGGGCTTCTCGGAGTTGAGAGCAGAGTAGGGCCGAGGGAAGGGGGAGGCCTGCACCAAAGCCCCGTGGGGGTGGGCGGCCCCCGGGGGCCCTATGAAGTCATGGTGTTCCATCTGGATACAGAACATGGACAGAAAGGCACCAGTGTGTGCGTGGGTTAGTATACATACACATGTTTTTCATCGCTCTCTGTGGAAGTGCCTCGAAGCTTCCACACCCCAGGGCAGCGAGCCCACCAGGGCCCAGCTCTCGGTGCTTGAGACCTTCTTCCAGGAAAGGACCAGGGCTGCTGGGAGAAATGGTTGGTTCCCGCTGGGCAGGAAATGCCCAGGATGGGCGTGGAGTGTCCTGTGGTCCCAGAATGTCAGGAATTGCCCATTAGAGAAAAGCAGATGAGGGCTGTTGGAGCACAGCAGCCTCCTGGGAGCTCCGAGCGGCGACCTTTGCAACAACGGGAGCAACACATCGTGAGAGTCCTGGACTGTCAGCCAAAGAGTAGAATAAATATCTTCTCTGGTCTAAATAAGTAACCAATTAAATACGTACGTGGAGAGAAGGGACAGCTCATCCTTGCAGTGGAATTGCAGTTAGTAAATGATGGAGGGAAGAGGGACATGAAAAATCACCACCAAGCCAATGTCGCCATAACAGTCGTCCTAGAGAGATCCACTGGTGGGCTGAACATGCAGGCAAAGTTTGGGGAGACACATGTTTTGCATAGTCTTAAAGTAGCTGCACAATATATGAATGATATGCCAAGAAAAGGGTGGTTTTACACAGAGACACCCTGCAGACACCACCCTCCTGGGATCAGGGTCTCATCACAGTCAGGAAAGTCAAGGTGGTGAGCGGCAGTCCGTCACGTCTGCAAATTGTTGCCAAGGACGCATAACGGATGGATGCTCTCACAGGCGCTGCGGTCAGGAAAGGAGCAAGGACTGAAGGGCTGTCACAGGTGGGACGAGGGACCCTGGCACAGGGGAAGGACATCAGTGCAAACACTGGTGACATCTGAGTCAGGTGTTCAGTTTAGAAACAGTTTTGCATCAAGGTCAAGACCCGGTCTCGGTCACGGTGCTGTGGGGACAACGCCAACAGGAAAACCTGGCTGAGGGGAGCCCAGAAGCTCTCTGTCCTGTCTTGCAGGTTTTTCATAAGCCTCAGTTTGCTTCAGAATACAAAGCTAGAGGAAAAGCGATGTTAGATGTGTTGGAAGAAATACATGAAAGGTGAGACAGTGGCTGAGGGGACAGCCTCGGGAGCCCGCCCCGTTGGTGCCAGTCCTTGCTCTGTTGCTTTTCAGATGCGTGATGCTGGGCAGGTTGCCAGACACCTCTGTGCCTCCACTTCCTGTTCTGAAATCCGGAAAAGAACAGCACTTGCCAGGTTGCTATGAGCATTCACTCTTGTGATGACCGGAATTGGAAACAGCAGATGGACACCCCGCCCCCCCCACTCCCCCGCCAAGGGCAGAGGCCTGTATTGCAAGATCAGTCCAGAGCCAGCCAGGAGGTCTCCTGGGAGAATAATGAGATGGCAAATTCAAAAGGGAGCGGAGATGTGTCCTCAAACAAAAGGACAGGGACGTGGAGAGGAAGAAACACTTGGAGAACCGAAGAAGCCACCTTCCAGGAATTACGGACAAAGGGCTGCAGACGGAACGGCCGCAAAGAGGCGGGTGGGATCACCCACACTTAGCTTGGCTGCAGGGAAATGCGAGGGTACCAAGGAAGACTTCCCCAAAACAGATCACCTACAAGGGGGCAGGAATCACATCCATGCCAGATTCCCAGCAAATCCTGTCAGATTATCAGGTGATGTTTCACGAGAAGTTCTAGAACTCATCACCACGGTGGACTGTCATTCGGATGTGAGTGGGTGACAAAGGTCTTTCCGGAAAGCCTTGGAAGGGGCACTTCCCAAACACCTGCAGTGGAGGAGGGACCGAAAACGAAAACCAAGCCCAGGAAAACGCGGAGCCACCGAAGGGAGGGCAGTGCAGCCGGGCAGCCCCAGCAGGTTCTGTGTGAGCCTGGTGGGGGGGTGGGGCTGCGGACAAGAGGACACAAGAAGGACAAGTAGCAGTGGAGCAGGGTCCCAGGGCCCAGGCAGGAGATGAGGACACACGGGCCAGGTCTGGAGAGTGACCGCCACACACCGCAGACCGGCAGGGCGCCCACCACCCACAGCAACGCACTCCACAGAGTTGGCGCTCAGGAAGTCCTTATTGAATAAAGGAATAAACGTAACATTGCATAAAAGTCATAAAATAAAAAATATCCATCCATGAACATCAACAAGGAAAAAAAAGAACATAGAGCAACTACTAAACATGAAAAACAAGACAGAAGTAGGTCCTTATTGATATAAACATGAATTTAAAGGCAGAGATCCAGCAAAGGACACAACCCAAGGAAACAGCAAGAAGTATGGAGGAAGCCCAGTCTCGGAACAGGGTTTGGGTGACTCCAGCTGCTTCCGGGATCCAGAGGACCCTCTCTGGGGAGGCATCGACCCAGGCCGGCACCCACCTGTGCGCCTGGCACCCGAGGACACAAGAACTCGTGGCTGCGGATCAGCAGGAAAAACAGGCAACAGAAACCCTGGACATGGGCAATTCCAGATAACAAACCAGCTGTGCCGTAGCCTCTTGCCGATAAATGGTAAGCTTCAGCTGCAGCGTGGAAGGGGATGCCATAAAAGTAGCGTCACAGATGGAACGGGAGCTGGCCATGCATTCTGGGGGAGCCAGTGCAGGTGTGCTAGGCAGACACGAGCAGAGCCAGGACGTGGCCAGGTGCAGAAGGTGACCAGGACGGAAAGCCCCAGGTGCCTAGCAAAGGACAATGGTAGGGTCCGACCTCGTCCCCAAGGTGGCCTTTCCTCCCCTAGCATATTGTCGGTCGTGACCCTGACCCTTTCTGCCTCCAGATAACATCTCGGCCTCAGTTGTATTTCAGCTCCAGGCCCAGAAAAGCAGCAAAATATGACAAGCGACCCCGACCCCACAGCTGACCGCAGGACCAGCTGCATTGGATAATGACCTCTGCCCTGGTGCCCACCAATCAATGGAGACCCTGACCCTGAAAAGACACACCTGGAAAGCTGATGAATATTCCATTGAGATCTTCCCCTGGGACATCCCCTAAAATCTCCACCCTTCACACCCTTAGGAGGAGGACCCAGCTGCTCTCCCTCCTGGAGCATGGCCACGCCCCCCCACCTCCATCCTGCCAGGTGCATCACCTTTACCTTCCTCACTTCTAAGCTCCAAGGGACCTTCCTTTACCTCTAACATGTTTCCTAAGCCCATTTCTTCTACTAGTCTACCTCTGTGATTTTCTAAATAAGTGTTCTCTTATAGTTTGAATCTTGGCTCTGAATTCTTTCCTAGCCAGAAGTCAAGTACTGAGGTTGCTGAACCCAGGTCCAACCTGTCCGACCCAATCGGCCTGACGCCTGGTGCTGTTCTCACCGCTCCCCAACACAGTGACCAAGCACTGGGAGTTGCCGGGGCCACTTTGGAAAGAGTCTCCCGCACTTGCTTGGTCTAATGAGTGCTGCGGCAAAGAGACAGGGCGGTTCGAGACTAGACCTCAGGAGCCCCTCACACCTCTGCTCTCCAGAGGGGCCCCACCACGGCTGCAGGAGAGCCCCAGCTGACTTCTCTGAGGAGGAGAGATGCACGGGAGGGAGTGGAGCTGTCCCCTGCACCGAAGGTGACCGAAGCCCGTGAGTCTGGCCAAGGAGGCTGGTCCAGGGCAGCCAGCGTTCCCGGGGCCTCATGGACTCTGGAGCACACAGCAGTGCTCATGGGTGCATGCCCCTGAGGTTGGAGGGTGTTTATTAGGTGGCCTCACTGTGGCAATGGGTGCCTGCTACCACCTCAGTCACCATCAGTGACACCCAAATGAAGACCCAAGGAGATAGCCCTGCATACCTCTCAGTGTGGCTGTGTCTGGGAGACAGTGAGCCTGTGCCATGGGGCTCCTAGGGCCTGTGCAGGGTGCTCAGGGCAACGACCACTGTGGACAATAGCCTGGCCTGGTCCTCGGACGTTGGAGACACACATCCCAACCTGGCACGTGTGCCCCAGAAACACAAGTCCACGGCAGGAGGGACGGGGTCGCTGATGCTCATGGCGGCCTTTCTCCAAGGCACTCTGCCCGCAGCGGTAACTGTCACCGTTGAGCACATGAGCCCTTGCAGAATGGACATAATAGGGACACTGAGTAACGGATGCAGCACAACCTGTGTGAGCCCAGCCGTGCTGCTGTGCTGGGGTCCAGCCTCAGCAGGTCCAGGGGTTCCCAAAGGTGTGGACCGAGTTGGCGAGAGAGGAGACGTGTGAGACAGAAGCGCTTGATCTTTCTGCTCCCTCTAAGGCTAGCAGAATCTTTATTTTTATATCTGCAGGTTACATAGTAATTTTCTTCTTTTTGTTTCCCCTATACCTTTAGGCAAGTATGTATATACATTCTTTTCAGCTCTTAGGCATTAGTGCATAATTAACCAATAACTATTTTCATCCTTTAGGCAGACGATGACAAAGATGCAACTCTGAACCTTCAAAATTATTTACATGACATGATTTACTGTTAGCAACCCTCCAGGCATCGGTTCATTTAGCTTCCTCCTTCCCCCACCCTCTAATCTGGTTTCTATAACTTCTTCCTTGCTCTTGACCTTTTCTCCTTCTCTAAAGTTCCTTCTTGAGCTTTTATAATCTTATCTTAAATTCTTATTACTTTCTTGCCTTTTCTTTCTGCAGTGTTTTCTAACATCTACATTATTACATGTTACTTCTGAAATGATTCCTAACAGACAGATGACAGATAGATAGAGAAAGCAAAGATTAGTCTCCTTCAGTTGCCATCCTATAATTTTATTTTTCTTATTAGCCTTTGTCTTCAGCCACTGTTCTTCGTGATTCCTGCTGTGCAGTGAATTCACTCCTCCAGGGACTGTCAAACCATCGAGGCCTTCATTCCAGCAGCACTGCTCCCGACACTGCTGAGCGAGGGGACACAGCTCACAGGAAGTGCGGGTCATTGTATACGCTGAAATCAATCGAAATTAAACCATGTGTCCAGGTTTGACCTGTGCTCAGTTAGGTTCGGTTTAACACACACTTAGGGCTAAAACCACGGGTGAAAATCAGGGATGTGTTCACCATAAAGTCAGGACAGTGGTGACGTCCGTGGGGAGGGAGGGCTGGTGCTCCGGAGGGTGGGCAGCTGCCTGCTGGGGTGTGGACAAGGCTCTAACATTCGACTTGGGAGATTGTTTCCGAGGTGTTGGCATCTTAGTGATTCGTGAAGCCCTGGTTTTATGATCTATGCACTTCCCTGTAAATTTGTTAAAGTTCGCACTAAGGAAGGATTTAAAGTGCCCAACAGCAGACTAAACACACCAGGTGGCAGCCATCAGAGATGCTGGGAAAAGTGACTCACCGGTTATTGTGTTTCGGAAGCTGCCCATGTTCTGCCAGGAAAAGATCTGGAGAACGTGGGAGTCAGGACAGGGAGCGGCACTTGGTGAGGCTGCCACATGCCCCTCATGCCCATGTACAGTTAGGGCAGCAGGGGGCTCTGCTCCCCACCACCAGGCAAGGACCTGGAGGAAGGAAGAGGCCTTAGCAACCCCTCAGGGTGGGACTGGATTCGAGGCTGATGTGCCCCTGCTCCGGAGAACCAAAAGCATTTGGGGATAGCAGTAATGATCACTGGCCGAATTCGGACATCTGGTCATGAAAGTGTGGATCCTGGAATCCCTCAGCCCCTCTCCTGCAGCCCCCCGAGGCCAGGAGGGCTGCAGAGTCTCTGGATGCCGCCTGGCTGTGCCTCCTCTCCAGCATATCTCTGAGCTGAATAGAGGAATCACGCGCCCCCACCCCCAGCACCCAACTGAGGGGCAGCGACAGGCAGCAGCCCACACTGATGAGGGCGGAGGGCTGATCCACAGTCCTGCGGACAGTTCTGAAGTCCCAGCTTGTGGCCATCCTGTCATAAGGACCCCTGAGCCCAAGGTGTGCATGCCTGGGCTGCACCTGGCCTGTGCTCCTAGGGGTGCACTGGTCCTGCGAGGGCCTTGCTGCCACGGGTGCCCCTCACCCCATCCCACTCCACCACCCGGCCCCTCCTCCCCTCAGCCAGTAAGAGACCTTGTCCAGACCCGATTTTTCCTTAAAATGCTAACGTATGACATTCCAGAGCCTGGACTTCACAAGAGGAAGACATATCTTCCACATTCTTGATATGCTTAAAAATCTGCTTAGACAGGGTGCTCATTTGAGTACATTCACAGAAGCCTTGGTCTCAGACCCCTGGCCCCAGTGGAAAGCTACGTGAGTTTTTCATCGCTCTTGCCAAGTTGTCCCTCTTTTCTGGTACTCATCCTTGGAAATGCATTACTAAAAGAGTTATAAAACCCCCGAGACTTCACACGGGCATTGCACTTTCCATAGGCAACCTTCCCAGGCGATCTGATGGTGCTGCCCCCAGGCTGGGGGCAGGGACAAGGCAGACGTGTGGACCCCGCCACCTGCCCTGCCAAGGCCCAGGGCTGCAGTCAGACAGAGAGCCTGCTCCACTGAGCACCTGGGGACTGGACAGGGTGGGTCTCCACAAGGGTCCCTCCTGATTCTCACTGGATGCCTCCCCCTGGATGCATAAGGCGCCACGGAAGGGACCCGGCCTGCTTTTTGTCATACAGAGCATGCAGCCTGTGAGCAGCAAACCCTTGTATGTATCCCAGTAGCCACATTAAACAAAAGCAAAAAAGAAACAGGTGAGGTTTATTTTAATGATCTATTTTATTGGAACCAAGACAACTCAACATACAATCAAAAATATTACTGATGAAATATTTTATATCTTACAAAAAATTATTTTTTTCTTTCCGAGACTTCAAAATCTGGTGACACTTCTCCATGGGAACGAACCACATTCCAGGGCTCAGTGGCCACAGTGCACCCATGGAGCACGGCCAGCTTGGAGGCTACAAGAGGAGTGGGGGACAGCAGGGAGGACCTCCAGGTTGGCAGCGAGGGGGCAGGACCACTAAGGGCCACTAAACAAGACGGGGAGGGCAGGAGAGAGGAGGCAGCCCTGTGCCCAGCTCCTCCAGGAGGTTGGGGAGGGGCAGCCTGCGGGATGCCGGTCAGCTGCACACACGGTGCTCACTGCAGCTGCCTGGCAGGCCCTGCTTCACCACAGGTAACACACTCTCTCTGCTCTGATGTCCACATATTTCTGTGGGGTGCATGGAGGCAAGAAGACAAAGCATGTAATTTCAGGAAGGCCCGTGAAATTGGGGTAGCACTGTCCCCACCGAGTCCTAGCTGGGGTGGGACTCTCCAGGCAGCCAATCCTCCCTTCCAGCATTGGCCCTGATGTAAACTGCTGCTTTGAGGCAGCTTCCCCATGCCCTGGAACCCTCCCATCCCGCCACAGCTGCCTCCTCGGGCATCGAGCACCCACTGTTCACGGGCCCCTCCAGATGGGGCCTGCTGGGCTCCCAGGGGACAGGCAACAGGGACTGCTGGGTCCTGGGCTGCAACCAGGAAGCGCCCAACGCCACCTGGAGCATGGACCTCAGAGGAGTCTCCTGCCCTGGCCGGTTGGGCTCAGCGGTTGGAGCGTTGGCCTGTGGACCAGAGAGTCCCAGGTTCGCTTCCGCTAGGGGCACGTATCCCCCCCAAAAAAACCAGCAGAGAGGAGGCTTCTGACAGCTGAGGAGTGGGCTGTGAGGGAGGGACTTTCCCTGGGGCTAGAGTGAAGGGTCTGTGGGACAACTGGTAGGGGCCCAGCATGGGGACAGTGAGACCTTCACAGTCTTGGGCATGGGGTGGGAAAAGTGCCCAGGGCCCACCAGAGCCCTGCTTGAAGAGACAAGTCCTGATTCAGTGATGAGGACAGGAATGCAACACATGGACCTCGGGATTTCCTCCCGCCCATTCCAGTGTAACATAACACCAAGTAGTTTACCCCTCCCTCCTAGTATCCACCCATATCACCAATTTTGAAAACACCAGGAAACAGAAATTCTGAGAAATCAGAAATACTGTAGAGGGGGAGGGGCTCTGAGCACTGCCCAGCATCGGCACCCACACTGCTCAGGTCTCTGCCTCAGGACGCTTCTTCACCTGGCACCACACCTGCTCCCCGAAGCCAGAGATGATCCGGGAGGAACACGAGGTGATCAACCTGGGGGTTCCCCAGAACTCAGTGCCCATGAAGTCCACCGTGGTCAACATCCAGAATGAGACCGCAGTGCCCGACCACATCGTCTGGTCCCTGTTCAACACGCTCTTCTTCAACCCCTGCTGCCTGGGCTTTGTGGCGTTCGCCTACTCCGTGAAGGTGGGTGTGTGTGGGGGGGCTTCTCCAGAAAGTGTGTATGAGCCCCCAGTTAGGCAGCCCAAATGACTCTTAGGATTGGGGAGCCTGTGTGTGTGTGTGTGTGTGTGTGTGTAGGTCATGATGAGGTCGATAGGGTGCACGGGGATGGGGCTGGGTCAGCCTTTGATCCCAGGATTTGAAGGAATATCCTGTTGCTCAACCCAGAAATTGCATCCCTGACTCGCCCTGTGGCTCTAGGCTCCGTGGGAGAGAACAGAAGTACTCTGCAAACCCTGACCCCTGATGGGGCCAGAGGCCAGCAAAGCAGCCAGGGCAGGGGGAGAGGAGTGCTGGGACCCCTGGAGAGGCTGAGAGGCTGTGAGGGAGGGGTCCACCTGGCCCTGTCCTGCTCAGGCCCCAGGGAACAGGGAGGGGAGGGACTCATATCTGGCTCAGGACAAGTGGAGGCTGGTCTGGGCAGGGACCAGCCAGGAAAGACCTGGGCCATAGCTCCTGGCTCTCCCCAGGACCGGCTCCAGACACCCCTCACCATCTCTTCTCCCCCAGTCTAGGGACCGGAAGATGGCGGGAGACGTGATTGGGGCCCAGACCTATGGGTCCACCGCCAAGTGCCTGAACATCTGGGCCCTGGTCTTGGGCCTCCTGATCACAATTGCCACAGTCATCATTATTGTGGTCACTTCAGTGAATCACCCTCCAGAAGGTTACTAGCAGCTGCCCAACCGGGGGCTGTCACCCTTTCACAGCTGTTTATACACTCGTGTCTACAATGGAGTTCAATAAAGGACATGTGTGGGACAGTGCGGTGTATTTCCTGGGGAGGGTCCAGCTGAGAGTCCCAGCCTGCCCCTGAGACAGCCCACCCACACCACTCCCCCCCGGGCTCGCTGTCCAGAGGTCAGGGAGGGCCGGGTCCGCAGCCAGGAGCGGCCAGGACAACCTCCCCACGGAGCACACCTGTCCTGCTGTCTGCCCCCACCGGCTCAGGACCTGGCCTGTGCTGGGCCGGTCAGGAGAGTCATTTCCCCCTCGTCCCGCCTCCCGGTCCTCTTCCAGGTCTCACACCAGCAAAAGCCAGAAGAGAGCACGCTCTCCCTAGGGCGCTGGGGAAAAGCCCGCCTCCGACTCCGACCGCCCGCCACAGTCCTCCCATCTATTAGCCCCACAACAGACCGCCCCCGCCCCCGCCCGCCCCTCCCACTCGGCGCCACGCCCATTCCGCCACGCCCACCGCCCGGGCACGCCCACCGGCTCTCCTCCCGCCCCTCCGCCCACCAGCAGTCAGCCCACAGGTCCCACCTGCCTGCTTGTCTGTCCCTCAGCCAACACCCCGCCTGTTCACACTGTGCGCTGCCCACCAACCAACCTGCTGGCACTACTATGCCAGTCACCCACACCGCCCACCACCCAGCGTGGTCCACCTTAGAGCCCTTTTGGTACCGACCAAGAGGAAATTGTTAGAGGGTCCCCTCTGAGCAGTCTTATACCCCGAGCTGTGGAAGTCCTGGAGTCTCAACACACCGTCCTCCTTCAGTGAGGCACCAAACTTCCTGACACGGCCTTCTGTCAACTACTCCTCACATGACACTTTCAATGGTAGTGACCTTCATCCAGCTACCTTCTCCCCTCCCACGCCCACAGGGCTCCTAGGCTGCTTCACAGGGACCCATCGCCTTGGAGCCCTCGGTGAGCTGCAGGAGCTCCTGTGGGTGACGCTGATGCTCTCGGTTCACACGGGGGTCCTGACACGGAATGGGAGTGTGAGTGCTGTGTGGGGGTTCTGGGAACCCCTTGGGAAGTCAGGGAGGCAGCACCTTTGCCTTGGCTAAGTGGGCCCAGCAAGATGAAATATATGCTCCATTGAGCTGTAGTCTGACCTAGGGCTGAACTGCCAAGCTTCCTGCTGACAGTGATCTGCCCTCGAAGTCGCACATGATGTGGAAAGCTGTAGAAGGCACAGGGCTCCTGACTCGCGTGGAAACAAAGTGCAAGCGACCTGTGTGCTCAGGGACCACTGAGCGGCACCTTTACCTGCCACGCCCACATTTTTAAGGTCCCAGGACATTCTGAACGTCACCCCCTGGACACTGGGTGAGATCACCTGTGACATTGTGCTAGGAATGCTGCCTGTAAGGAGCCAGCAGCTGTCCCACCTCTGTCATCAGCCAGACGGTGCATCTCCAAAGGATAATCTAGAAAAACTGTGCAGAGGGCCCAAGAGCTGTCCACCTGTGCAAACTACAACCCAGGGAAGACTGTCCACACGGCCCTGACATTTCAGATCGCCTCACAGACCATTGGAGGTCTGGCAAATAGATCTCACACAGGTCCCCCGTCTCACGGATGTCAATGTCATTTAGTCATGATGGGCATGTGCCCTCACTGGACGGAAGCTTTTCCTGTGGACAGGGGACAGCCTCTTCTCTGACTTAGTCTGTTAGAGATTATCCACCTGGGGAACCCTCGGGAATGGCATAGTAATCCAGGACGCCATTGAACTGATCAGGTGCTCACCAAGTCTGCTTGGCCAACTTTGCCTTTTCACGCACTCATGATTACTGGAAAGGGCTCCTGGCCCTGAACTGGTCAGCCTAGGGCCCATCGGTAGTATGTTGGTTCCTTTTTTTTTTCTTTTCACAATTGTTTAGTTTTTATTTTGTAATCACAAACTTAACTCTGCAATCCAGCTGGACTTGGAAGAGGTAAGGAAAATATGGAGCCCAGTGGACTGCGGCGAGAGCGTGAACGTTATACATTCCAAGCAGGTGGGGTGTAAGGGTGCTCTCCTGAGCCACAGAAGGAACGGTCTGGTGGTTAAGGTAAAACCCAAGTTGAATTTATGAGAGTTGTCCACAGTCAGCACTGGTGATCTTCTTGCTGGTCTTGCCATTCCTGGATCTGGAGCTCTCCACGGCTGTCACAACATCCATGCCGTCGTCACCTGGCCAAAGACCACCTGCTTGCCATCCAACCACTCAGGCTTGGCAGTGCAGGTGAAAAACTGGGAGCCGTCTGTGTTGGGTCCAGCTTTTGCCATGGACAAGATGCCAGGACCCGTGTGCTTCGGGATGAAATTCTCATCAAAATTCTTCCCGTACATGGACTTGCCGCCTGAGCCATTATGGCGTGTGAAGTCACCACCCTGGCACACAAATCCCATAATAATTCTGTGAAAGCAGGAACCTTTATAACCACATGCTTTCTCCCCAGTGCTCAGAGCATGAGTGTTTTCTGTTGTCTTTGGAACTTTGTTTGCAAACAGCTCGAAGGAGACATGGCCCAAGGGATCGCCATCCTCGGCATGTTGAAGAACACAGTGGGGCCCACCATGGCTGGGCTCAAGCGGTCTGGGACAGCAGTGTCTGCAAGGCCAGTATATTGGTTCTTGATTTTGTGCAGGAAATAGTTCATAACATGGGTCCAGGTGAATTTTAGAGGACATTTATTGAAACTGGGGAGAGTGAAACCAGAAAGGGCTGGGGAAATGAGCCTAGGCTGGTCTGCTTTGGCTCAGTAAGAGGTGAGAGCAAAACCCTTGGGGACAGCTTCAGGGCGTGCGTCTGGGGGAAGTGGTTGCTGTACATTGCTTTCTTGGTTGCAAGCCTCCTGGGGACCCTTAGATTTTAGAAGATTCATGCTGTGTGGAGAGGGGTGGGGTAGGTGCTGGATGCCCCTGGGTTGGAGACCACGGGCTGGGTCTTTGTCTGAAGGCATTTATAACTCTTTCTTGCAGGCCAGAATCTTAGGACAGGTCTCAGGGGGAGATTTCAGCAGGACAGTCATCACTTTTGTAGGTGTGCTCCTTCAGGAGGAACTAGGGTATTGAGACAGGGCCTGAGTTGAGAACAGGGACAGGAAGCCCCAACTCAGGCCCTCAGCCTTCCTCTGCTGGGCTCTTGTGCAACATGACACTCCCACAAAGTGACGCCCTCCAGGAACACAGCCAAAAATATTTTTTTTTTCTGAGGAAAACGAAACTACCAGGGAAAGAGAGCACCCACTGAGGCTACTTTATCCCGGGATCTAGACAACTTCTGCTGTGCTTTGACACCATGAACTGCAATTCCCAGCCCTTCTTCCCTGGCGCCCACACCAGAGCCCCCCCATCCTATGAGGTACTCAAAGAGGAACATGAGGTGTCCGTGCTGGGGGGTCCCCAGAGCTCGATGCAAGAGAGGACGACTGTGATCAACATCCAGGCTGAGACCGCGGTGCCCGACCACATCGTCTGGTCCCTGTTCAACACGCTCTTCTTCAACCCCTGCTGCCTGGGCTTCGTGGCGTTCGCCTACTCCGTGAAGGTGTGTGTGTGTGGGGGGGCTTCTCTGAATTGTGTGTGAGCCCCCAGAGGGCTCCAACCAAGAAGGCACTTGGGATTGGGGAGCCAAGGCTTGTGTGTGTTGGTGGGGGGCGGGGAGATGCAGGTTATTATGAGGCCTATGGGGTGCATGGGGATGGCTGGGTCAGCCTTTGTCCTCAGGGCTCCAAGCAATTCCCTACTGACCACACCAGAAATTACATTGCTCAGACTCACCCTGTGGCTCTAGGCTCCGTGGGAGAGAACAGAAGTACTCTGCAAACCCTGACCCCTGATGGGGCCAGAGGCCAGCAAAGCAGCCAGGGCAGGGGGAGAGGAGTGCTGGGACCCCTGGAGAGGCTGAGAGGCTATGAGGGAGGGGTCCCCCTGGCCCTTTCCTGCTCAGGCCCCAGGGAACAAGGAGGGGAGGGACTCACATCTGGCTCAGAACAGGTGGTGGCTGGCCTGGGCAGAAACCAGCCAGGAAAGACCTGGGCCATAGCTCCTGGCTCTCCTCAGGACCGGCTCCAGACGCCCCTCACGATCTCTTCTCCCCCAGTCTAGGGACCGGAAGATGGCGGGAGACGTGATTGGGGCCCAGACCTATGGGTCCACCGCCAAGTGCCTGAACATCTGGGCCCTGGTCTTGGGTCTCCTGATCACAATTGGCACAATCATCGCAGTCATCGTTATTGTGGTCACTACAGTGAATCACCCTCCAGGAGGTTACTAGCAGCTGCCCAAACCGGGGGCTGTCACCCTTTCACACCTGTTTATACACTCGTGTCTACAATGGAGTTCAATAAAGGACATGTGTGGGACAGTGCGGTGTATTTCCTGGGGAGGGTCCAGCTGAGAGTCCCAGCCTGCCCCTGAGACAGCCCACCCACACCACTCCCCCCGGGCTCTCTGTCCAGAGGTCAGGGAGGGCCGGGTCCGCGGCCAGGACAACGTCCCCACGGAGCACACCTGTCCTGCTCTCTGCCCCCACCGGCTCAGGACCTGGCCTGTGCTGGGCCGGTCAGGAGAGTCATTTCCCCCTCGTCCCGCCTCCCGGTCCTCTTCCAGGTCTCACACCAGCAAAAGCCAGAGGAGAACACCCTTTCCCTAGGGCGCTGGGGAAAAGCCCGACTCCGACTCCGACCGCCCGCCGCAGTCCTCCCACCTCTTAGCCCCACAACAGACCGCTCCCCCTGCTCCCCGCCCCTCCCACTCGGCGCCACGCCCATTCGCCACGCCCACCACCCTGGCACCCCCACCGGCTCTCCTCCCGCCCCTCCGCCCACCAGCAGTCAGCCCACAGGTCCCAACTGCCTGCTTGTCTGTCCCTCAGCCAACACCCCGCCTGTTCACACTGTGCGCTGCCCACCAACCAACCTGCTGGCACTACTGTGCCAGTCACCCACACCGCCCACCACCCAGCGTGGTCCACCTTAGAGCCCTTTTGGTACCGACCAAGAGGAAATTGTTAGAGGGTCCCCTCTGAGCAGTCCTGTACCCCGAGCTGTGGAAGTCCTGGAGTCTCAACACACCGTCCTCCTTCAGTGAGGCACCAAACTTCCTGACACGGCCTTCTGTCAACTACTCCTCACATGACACTTTCAATGGTAGTGACCTTCATCCAGCTACCTTCTCTCCTCCCACGCCCACAGGGCTCCTAGGCTGCTTCACAGGGACCCATCGCCTTGGAGCCCTCGGTGAGCTGCAGGAGCTCCTGTGGGTGACGCTGATGCTCTCGGTTCACACGGGGGTCCTGACACGGAATGGGAGTGTGAGTGCTGTGTGGGGGCTCTGGGAACCCCTTGGGAAGTCAGGGAGGCAGCACCTTTGCCTTGGCTAAGTGGGCCCAGCAAGATGAAATATATGCTCCATTGGGCTGTAGTCTGACCTAGGGCTGAACTGCCAAGCTTCCTGCTGACAGTGATCTGCCCTCGAAGTCGCTCATGATGTGGAAAGCTGTAGAAGGCACAGGGCTCCTGACTCGCGTGGAAACAAAGTGCAAGCGACCTGTGTGCTCAGGGACCACTGAGTGGCACCTTTACCTGCCACGCCCACATTTTTAAGATCCCTGGACATTCTGAACGTCACCCCCTGGACACTGGGTGAGATCACCTGTGACATTGTGCTAGGAATGCTGCCTGTAAGGAGCCAGCAGCTGTCCCACCTCTGTCATCGGCCAGACGGTGCATCTCCAAAGGATAATCTAGAAAAACTGTGCAGAGGGCCCAAGAGCTGTCCACCTGTGCAAAGTACAACTCAGGATAGACTGTCCACACGGCCCTGACATTTCAGATCTCCTCACGGACCATTGGAGGTCTGGCAAATAGATTTCACAAGGTCCCCTGTCTCAAGATATCAATGTCATTTAGTCATGATTGGCATGGGCCCTCACTGGACGGAAGCTTTTCCTGTGGACAGTTGACGGCCTCTTCTGTGGCTGAAGTTCTGTTAGAGAGATTATCCCACCGGGGAACCCTCGGACCCCATGTTACTGGTCAGGTGCTCACCAAGTCTGTGCTGTTTGGGCTATTTTACCTCTTCACTGCACTCACTGTTAGTGGGAAGGGCTCCTGTTCCTAACGGGTCAGCCTAGGGCCCGTCAGTAGTAATTGGGTTCTTGACTTCGTGCAGGAAATAGTTCATATCACAAGTCCAGGTGAAGTTTAAAGGATATTTATTAAAGTGGGGAGAGTTGCCTGGGAGGTGTGGCTCAGTGTCTGAGCGTCTCCCATAGACTGAGAAGTAAGGGTTTGATTCCTGGTCAGGGCACATGGATGTGTAACCAGCTGGTTTCCCAGTAGGGGGCGTGCCAGAAGCAGCTAGTAGATGTTTCTCTCTATATGGATGTTTCTGTCTCTCCCTTCCACCCTGTCTAAAAATTAATAAAACATATTATTTAAAAAATGTTTTTAAAATAAAACTGAAACCAGAAAAAGCTGGGGAAATGAGCCTAGGCTCCTCTGCTTACTGGCTCAGTAAGAGGTCAGAGAAAAGGCCTTAGGTCAGTTTCATGGGGCGTGTCTGGGAAAAATGGCTGCTGTACATTGCTTTCTTGGTTGCAAGCCTCCTGGGGACCCTTAGATTTTAGAAGATTCATGCTGTGTGGAGAGGGGTGGGGTAGGTGCTGGATGCCCCTGGGTTGGAGACCACGGGCTGGGTCTTTGTCTGAAGGCATTTATAACTCTTTCTTGCAGGCCAGAATCTTAGGACAGGTCTCAGGGGGAGATTTCAGCAGGATGTACATCAGTTTTGTAGGTGTGCTCCTTCAGGAGGAACTTGGGTATTGAGACAGGAGCTGAGTTGAGAACAAGGACAGGAAGCCCCCACCCAGGCCCTCAGCCTTCCCCTGCTGGGATTCTGTGCAACATGACACTCCCCCAATCATGACGCCCTCCAGGAACACAGCCAAGATAAAACCTTTGAGGAAAACGAAACTACCAGGGAAAGAGAGCACCCACTGAGGCTACTTTATCCCGGGATCTAGACAACTTCTCCTCTGCTTTGACACCATGAACCGCAATTCCCAGCCCTTCTCCCCTGGCGTCCACACCAGAGCCCCCCCATCCTATGAGGTACTCAAAGAGGAACATGAGGTGTCCGTGCTGGGGGGTCCCCAGAGCTCGATGCAAGAGAGGACGACTGTGATCAACATCCAGGCTGAGACCGCGGTGCCCGACCACATCGTCTGGTCCCTGTTCAACACACTCTTCTTCAACCCCTGCTGCCTGGGCTTCGTGGCGTTCGCCTACTCCGTGAAGGTGGGTGTGTGTGCGTGGGGGCTTCTCCGAATTGTGTGTGAGCCCCCAGAGGGCTCCAACCAAGAAGGCACTTGGGATTGGGGAGCCAAGGCTTGTGTGTGTTGGTGGGGGGCGGGGAGATGCAGGTTATTATGAGGCCTATGGGGTGCATGGGGATGGCTGGGTCAGCCTTTGTCCTCAGGGCTCCAAGCAATTCCCTACTGACCACACCAGAAATTACATTGCTCAGACTCACCCTGTGGCTCTAGGCTCCGTGGGAGAGAACAGAAGTACTCTGCAAACCCTGACCCCTGATGGGGCCAGAGGCCAGCAAAGCAGCCAGGGCAGGGGGAGAGGAGTGCTGGGACCCCTGGAGAGGCTGAGAGGCTGTGAGGGAGGGGTCCCCCTGGCCCTTTCCTGATCAGGCCCCAGGGAACAAGGAGGGGAGGGACTCACATCTGGCTCAGGACAGGTGGTGGCTGGTCTGGGCAGAGACCAGCCAGGAAAGACCTGGGCCATAGCTCCTGGCTCTCCCCAGGACCGGCTCCAGACGCCCCTCACTATCTCTTCTCCCCCAGTCTAGGGACCGGAAGATGGCGGGAGACGTGATTGGGGCCCAGACCTATGGGTCCACCGCCAAGTGCCTGAACATCTGGGCCCTGGTCTTGGGTCTCCTGATCATTATTGGCACAGTTATCGCAGTCATCGTTATTGTGGTCACTACAGTGAATCACCCTCCAGGAGGTTACTAGCAGCTGCCCAAACCGGGGGCTGTCACCCTTTCACAGCTGTTTATACACTCGTGTCTACAATGGAGTTCAATAAAGGACATGTGTGGGACAGTGCGGTGTATTTCCTGGGGAGGGTCCAGCTGAGAGTCCCAGCCTGCCCCTGAGACAGCCCACCCACACCACTCCCCCCGGGCTCTCTGTCCAGAGGTCAGGAAGGGCCGGGTCCGCAGCCAGGAGCGGCCAGGACAACCTCCCCACGGAGCACACCTGTCCTGCTCTCTGCCCCCACCGGCTCAGGACCTGGCCTGCGCTGGGCCGGTCAGGAGAGTCATTTCCCCCTCGTCCCGCCTCCCGGTCCTCTTCCAGGTCTCACACCAGCAAAAGCCAGAGGAGAACACCCTCTGCCTAGGGCGCTGGGGAAAAGCCCGCCTCCGACTCCGACCGCCCGCCACAGTCCTCCCATCTATTAGCCCCACAACAGACCGCTCCCCCTGCTCCCAGCCCCTCCCACTCGGCGCCACGCCCATTCCGCCACGCCCACCGCCCGGGCACGCCCACCGGCTCTCCTCCCGCCCCTCCGCCCACCAGCAGTCAGCCCACAGGTCCCACCTGCCTGCTTGTCTGTCCCTCAGCCAACACCCCGCCTGTTCACACTGTGCGCTGCCCACCAACCAACCTGCTGGCACTACTGTGCCAGTCACCCACACCGCCCACCACCCAGCGTGGTCCACCTTAGAGCCCTTTTGGTACCGACCAAGAGGAAATTGTTAGAGGGTCCCCTCTGAGCAGTCCTGTACCCCGAGCTGTGGAAGTCCTGGAGTCTCAACACACCGTCCTCCTTCAGTGAGGCACCAAACTTCCTGAGATGGTCTTCTGTCAACTACTCCTCACATGACACTTTCAATGGTAGTGACCTTCATCCAGCTACCTTCTCCCCTCCCACGCCCACAGGGCTCCTAGGCTGCTTCACAGGGACCCATCGCCTTGGAGCCCTCGGTGAGCTGCAGGAGCTCCTGTGGGTGACGCTGATGCTCTCAGTTCACACGGGGGTCCTGACACGGAATGGGAGTGTGAGTGCTGTGTGGGGGCTCTGGGAACCCCTTGGGAAGTCAGGGAGGCAGCACCTTTGCCTTTGGCTAAGTGGGCCCAGCAAGATGAAATATATGCTCCATTGGGCTGTAGTCTGACCTAGGGCTGAACTGCCAAGCTTCCTGCTGACAGTGATCTGCCCTCGAAGTCGCTCATGATGTGGAAAGCTGTAGAAGGCACAGGGCTCCTGACTCGCGTGGAAACAAAGTGCAAGCGAACTGTGTGCTCAGGGACCACTGAGCTGCACCGTTACCTGCCACGCCCACGATTTTCTTTTCTTTTTCCTTTTTTTTTTTTTTGTATGTGCCGCTAGCAGGAACCGAATCCGGGACTCTCTGGTCCGCAGGCCGACGCTCCAACCGCTGAGCCAAACCGGCCAGGACCATGCCCACGATTTTTAAGGTCCTGGGACATTCTGAAAATCACCCCCTGAACACTGAGCGAGATCACCAGTGACATTATGCTAGGAATGCTGCCCGTAAGGAGCCAGCAGCTGTCCCACCTCTGTCATCAGCCAGACGGTGCATCTCCAAAGGATAATCTAGAAAAACTGTGCAGAGGGCCCAACAGCTGTCCACCTGTGCAAAGTACAACCCAGGATAGACTGTCCACACGGCCCTGACATTTCAGATCGCCTCACAGACCATTGGAGGTCTGGCAAATAGATTTCACAAGGTCCCCTGTCTCAAGATATCAATATCATTTAGTCATGATTGGCACGTGCCCTCACTGGACGGAAGCTTTTCCTGTGGACAGTTGGCGGCCTCTTCTGTGACTGGAGTTCTGTTAGAGAGATTATCCCACCAGGGAACCCTCGGACCCCATGTTACTGGTCAGGTGCTCACCAAGTCTGTGCTGTTTGGGCTATTTTACCTTTTCACTGCACTCACTGTTAGTGGGAAGGGCTCCTGTTCCTAACGGGTCAGCCTAGGGCCCGTCAGTAGTAATTGGGTTCTTGACTTCGTGCAGGAAATAGTTCATATCACAAGTCCAGGTGAATTTTAAAGGATATTTATTAAAGTGGGGAGAGTTGCCTGGGAGGTGTGGCTCAGTGTCTGAGCGTCTCCCATAGACTGAGAAGTAAGGGTTTGATTCCTGGTCAGGGCACATGGATGTGTAACCGGCTGGTTTCCCAGTAGGGGGCGTGCCAGAAGCAGCTGATAGATGTTTCCATATCAATGTGTCTATCGCTCCCTTCCACCCTGTCTAAAAATTAATAAAACATATTATATAAAAAATGTTTTTTGCCCTGGGTGGTTTGATTCAGTGGATAGAGTGTTGGCCCACTGCCCAGAGAAGCCCGAGTTCGGTTCCTGCTAAGGGCACGTACCTCGTTTGTAGTTTATCCAGCCCCGGGTTGGGTCCTGTGTGTGGCAACTAGTCAATATGTCTCTCTCACATCGATGTTTCTCTCTCTCTCTTCCTCCCTCTCTCCCTCCTGCTCTCTCTGAAGATAAATGCAAAAAAAAAAAAAAAAAAATGTGCCCTGGTGAAGATAAAAAAAAATGTTTTTAAAATAAAACTGAAACCAGAAAGGGCTGGGGAAATGAGCCTAGGCTCCTCTGCTTACTGGCTCAGTAAGAGGTCAGAGAAAAGGCCTTAGGTCAGTTTCATGGGGCGTGTCTGGGACAAATGGCTGCTGTACATTGCTTTCTTGGTTGCAAGCCTCCTGGGGACCCTTAGATTTTAGAAGATTCATGCTGTGTGGAGAGGGGTGGGGTAGGTGCTGGATGCCCCTGGGTTGGAGACCACGGGCTGGGTCTTTGTCTGAAGGCATTTATAACTCTTTCTTGCAGGCCAGAATCTTAGGACAGGTCTCAGGGGAGATTTCAGCAGGATGTACATCAGTTTTGTAGGTGTGCTCCTTCAGGAGGAACTTGGGTACTGAGACAGGACCTGAGTTGAGAACAAGGACAGGAAGTCCCCACCCAGGCCCTCAGCCTTCCACTGCTGGGATTCTGTGCAACATGACACTCCCCCAATCATGACGCCCTCCAGGAACACAGCCAAAAATATTATTTTCTGAGGAAAACGAAACTACCAGGGAAAGGGAGCACCCACTGAGGCTACTTTATCCCGGGATCTAGACAACTTATGCTCTGCTTTGACACCATGAACCGCAATTCCCAGCCCTTCTTCCCTGGCGCCCACACCAGAGCCCCCCCATCCTATGAGGTACTCAGAGAGGAACATGAGGTGTCCGTGCGGGGGGGTCCCCAGAGCTCGATGCAAGAGAGGACGACTGTGATCAACATCCAGGCTGAGACCGCGGTGCCCGACCACATCGTCTGGTCCCTGTTCAACACGCTCTTCTTCAATACCTGCTGCCTGGGCTTCGTGGCGTTCGCCTACTCCGTGAAGGTGGGTGTGTGCGTGGGGGCTTCTCCGAATTGTATGTGAGCCCCCAGAGGGCTCCAGCCAAGAAGGCACTTGGGATTGGGGAGCCAAGGCTTGTGTGTGTTGGTGGGGGGCGGGGAGATGCAGGTTATTATGAGGCCTATGGGGTGCATGGGGATGGCTGGGTCAGCCTTTGTCCTCAGGGCTCCAAGCAATTCCCTACTGACCACACCAGAAATTACATTGCTCAGACTCACCCTGTGGCTCTAGGCTCCGTGGGAGAGAACAGAAGTACTCCGCAAACCCTAACCCTGATGGGGCCAGAGGCCAGCAAAGGGGCCAGGGTAGGGGGAGAGGAGTGCTGGGACCCATGGAGAGGCTGAGAGGCTGTGAGGGAGGGGTCTAACCGGCTCTGTCCTGCTCAGGTTCCAGGGAACAGGGACAGTTTCTATCTGGCTCAGGACAGGTGGAGGCTGGTGTGGGCAGGTACCAGACAGGGAGGACCTGGGCCTTAACACCTGGCTCTCCCCAGGACCGGCTCCAGACGCCCCTCACTATCTCTTCTCCCCCAGTCTAGGGACCGGAAGATGGCGGGAGACGTGATTGGGGCCCAGACCTATGGGTCCACCGCCAAGTGCCTGAACATCTGGGCCCTGGTCTTGGGTCTCCTGATCACAATTGGCACAATCATCGCAGTCATCGTTATTGTGGTCACTTCAGTGAATCACCCTCCAGGAGGTTACTAGCAGCTGCCCAAACCGGGGGCTGTCACCCTTTCACACCTGTTTATACACTCGTGTCTACAATGGAGTTCAATAAAGGATGTGTGTGGGACAGTGCGGTGTATTTCCTGGGGAGGGTCCAGCTGAGAGTCCCAGCCTGCCCCTGAGACAGCCCACCCACACCACTCCCCCCGGGCTCTCTGTCCAGAGGTCAGGGAGGGCCGGGTCCGCAGCCAGGAGCGGCCAGGACAACCTCCCCACGGAGCACACCTGTCCTGCTCTCTGCCCCCACCGGCTCAGGACCTGGCCTGCGCTGGGCCGGTCAGGAGAGTCATTTCCCCCTCGTCCCGCCTCCCGGTCCTCCTCCAGGTCTCACACCAGCAAAAGCCAGAGAACACCCTCTCCCTAGGGCGCTGGGGCAACTCTAGTCATGCTTGAACCCGTCAGCCCAACTGGGTCCTCCCACCTCTTTCCCCCACCACCAAATTGACTGGGCTCATACTTTTCATGCCCCTCCGTATGGGCACTCCACTCCATCCCACCCCTCCCATTTGGCCCCTGGCCCACATTGGACCACCCACGGCCACCATATGGCCACACTCACCAGCTCTCCTCCTGCTCCTCTGCCCACCACCAGTTTGCCAACAGGTCCCACAGGCCTGCTTGCTGGCCCCTCTGCCCACACCCTGCTGCCCATTGCACCAACCTGCTGGCACAACTCTGCCAGTCCACCACCATACTCACCACCTAGTCCTGTCCACCTTAGCGCCCTTATGCCCACTGCCCTTTTGATACCGACCACAGAGGAAATTGTTCCAGGACCCCAGGCCCTCTTGGATTCTCAACACACCGTCCTCCTTCAGTGAGGCACCAAACTTCCTGACACAGCCTTCTGTCAACTACTCCTCACATGACACTTTCAATGGTAGTGACCTTCATCCAGCTACCTTCTCCCCTCCCACGCCCACAGGGCTCCTAGGCTGCTTCACAGGGACCCATCGCCTTGGAGCCCTCGGTGAGCTGCAGGAGCTCCTGTGGGCGACGCTGATGCTCTCGGTTCACACGGGGGTCCTGACACGGAATGGGAGTGTGAGTGCTGTGTGGGGGCTCTGGGAACCCCTTGGGAAGTCAGGGAGGCAGCACCTTTGCCTTGGCTAAGTGGGCCCAGCAAGATGAAATATATGCTCCATTGGGCTGTAGTCTGACCTAGGGCTGAACTGCCAAGCTTCCTGCTGACAGTGATCTGCCCTCGAAGTCGCTCATGATGTGGAAAGCTGTAGAAGGCACAGGGCTCCTGACTCGCGTGGAAACAAAGTGCAAGCGACCTGTGTGCTCAGGGACCACTGAGCGGCACCTTTACCTGCCACGCCCACATTTTTAAGATCCCTGGACATTCTGAACGTCACCCCCTGGACACTGGGTGAGATCACCTGTGACATTGTGCTAGGAATGCTGCCTGTAAGGAGCCAGCAGCTGTCCCACCTCTGTCATCGGCCAGACGGTGCATCTCCAAAGAATAATCTAGAAAAACTGTGCAGAGGGCCCAACAGCTGGCTCCAGAAAAGAAAACCAGGTTGGAACTCCAGCTGTTGGTGTGATGGAAACAGAGAGCTATGCTTCAGACCAAATCACCACCCCGTCCTCCCGGAGACTCCAGGTGTCCATCCTGACTGCTCTCTGTGCACTGACCACAGTCCATGGCAGCAGAGGGTCTGAGAGTCAGCAGTGGGGGGACAGAGTAACAAGGCCGTGAAAAAGCACTGACCTTGCCCTGGCGGTTTGGCTCAGCAGTTAGAGCACTGGCCCATGGACAAGAGAGTCCCGGGTTCGGTTCCCAGTAAGGGCACATACCTCAGTTGCAGTTTGTCCCCGGCCCTGGTTGGGGTCATGAGGGAGGCGACCACTCGATGTGTCTCTCTCACATCGATGTTTCTCTCTCTCTCTTACTACCTCTCTCCCTCCCGCTCTATCTGAAGATAAATGCAAAAGTGTCCTGGGATGAGGATAAAAAAAGCACTGACCTCACCATCCACCTGTGCAAAGTACGACCCAGGGAATCCTGTCCACACGGCCCTGACATTTCAGATCTCCTCATGGACCATTGGAGGTCTGGCAAATAGATCTCACACAGGTCCCCCGTCTCATGGATGTCAATGTCATTTAGTCATGGTTGGCATGTGCCCTCACTGGACAGAACCTTTTCCTTGTGAACAGGTGACGGCCTCTTCTGTGGCTGGAGTTCTGTTAGAGAGATTATCCCACCCGGGAAACCCTCAGGAACAGCATGGGGATCCTGGACCCCATGTTACTGGTCAGATGCTCTCCATGTCTGTGCTGTTTGGACAATTTTACCTTTTCACTGCACTCACCCCTCAGTCCTCTAGTGTAGGCGAATGCGCTATGGGTATTATTAAGGTCCAATGGCAAAATTCATACAGACCCTCCAAACACCATGGTCCAAATCTCAGATCCACCCCTTCTGGGCCATGAGTTCTCGCCCTTTGAGTTAATTAGAGAACGCCCCGTGCATCTGGCTCCGGCTTCCTTCCATCCATAGCTGATGACAGGAAACACACTTATTGTTGTCGCGGCCCTGCTGCTCCAACTGAAGAGAACAGGGTCTGGGCGAGCAGTCTGGCGCTGGGCTCAGAGAATGGGAACTCTCCACCGCACTGTACAACCCGGGGCTCCTTACTGTGGAGCACACCCGGCCCGGCTGAAAGGGTGCCCGCGGGTGCTGTGGACCCGCCTTGTGCTGCTGAACCCCAGGGACCCGACTTCTCGGTGCACGTGTCACATCGCATGAAGGCCCCAGACCCTGTCTGGAGCTGCACAGGGTCTGGACATCCTCCTTGCAGGAGCACATCTGTCCTGCTCTCTGCACTCGCCCCGCCTCAGGACGTGACCCGCGCTGGCCATGGTCAGGGGTGTCATCTCCCCCTCGTCCCGCCTCCAGTCTGCCTTCAGGTCTCACTCCAGGCAAAGCTGAGAGAACACGCTTTCATGAGGGCAGCTAGGAAAACACCTGTTAGGCCCCCACCTCTCCGGGAGTCCCCGCCCCTCCCACTTCCGAGCCCCGCCCACTGGCTGGCCCCGCCCACACCGTTCCGGCTCACTGACTCATTCGGCCACGCCCACACCGTTCTCCCCACTCCCCACTGGCTCCCCGCCCTTTCCGGCCAGGCTTTCCCGCTCTTTGGCATGCTCCTCGCTAGCCAACCCGGTGGTCCGCCGCCACAGGCCACGCCCGCTTGTGGCCAGGCCGACCAGGCTCCCCGCCGTGGTCGGCCACGCCCACCGGCAAGGCCCCGCCCTCCTGCCCAGCAGCCAGTGCGCACGACTCTCTCAACCCTACCCAGGCCTCCATCCCCGCATCCTTGCAACCCCCACGTTGGTGACAGGGGACGCCTGGCCCACCCACATCCCAGCCGGAGCTGCTGGTGCGGTTCCCGGGGCTCAGGGTGCTCACTGCTGATCTTCGCGAGCCCGGCGGTCAGCACCCAGAGCCTTCCAACTGGCTTGCAGTTGCGTCTGCGAGAAACCTCTACGTCCATGTAAATTTTCCAAAGCCCGAGATCACGGGTCCTTTGCTGGCTGCACGAGAGGGTCTCCCACCTAGCAGCACCTTTGTCCCAAGTCACAGTGCTGAGCACCCTTCCTAAACGCTGTCCGGCAGGGGATGTACACCAGCCCTGCGCACGGGGACTGGGGTCGTGGTCACGTGGCCGCACCGCCTCTCGTGTCCGCAGTGAACAAATCCTTCCCCAACCCAGAGGAGCGGATCTGCCAACCTCCCGTCCTGCAGGACCATCTCCCTGGGCCTGAGCCCGAGCCCCTCCTGCTCGTGGGACCCCCAGGAACAGGGGTGCCCTCGTGCAAGGCATCGCCCACCACAGACAAAGTACAACCTGGGTTTGGCCCAGGAGTTAGGGTGCTGCAGGGGTCATCACAAAAGGGGTGTGAGGGTCTGGGTTGTCAATCCCTCCTGGGTGCCAGACCTGGACGGAGAACCCAGCAGGAAGAGCTGCTACCACAGACCAGAGCCAGCAGGACTGACCTCACCCCACAGCTGGAACCCAGGCAAGCCCAGGTCCCCCAGGGCAAGGCTCATGTAGAGATGGTTCACCTCCCTGACCCCAGCCTGTGCCCACCTGCACTTCTCCAGCCTCTCCAGGGTGAGAGTGCAGAGCATGAGGGGTCAAGCTGAGGAAGGCCCATCCCCATGTGCATCTCGGGCCCTGGCAAAGGCTCACACCCAAAGCCTGAGGGTGCGCAACGGCCGGGAGACCCTTCCTGGGCACTGGCGGCGGCTCCAGCCAGCAGGCCTAGCCGGTGTGGTGGGAGGATTGGCCCTTCCTCTCAGGACTTCTGTCCACTGGGGCTAAGGACTCTGTCCCTCCCCCACCCACACTGGCTGCCCTGCCCTGCACCCCTGCAGAGGAGCAAGGACAGAGCTGGAGGGCAGGGACAGGCAGCAGCAGGACACAGCACTGGCAGGAGCACCCAGGAAGGGCTGCGGGGCCTGGGCTCCATCCTTGCACCCCACCTGCAAACATCATGGCCCCCAGAAGACCTGCCTGCCGCACTCACCCAGCTCCATGCTCCCAGCCAGCCCGGAGCCAGGGAGGCTTGTCCTGGGGCCAAGGGTGTTCTGGACCCAGTGACCTTGGCTCAGGGCTCAGACGTTGGGAAGGAGGGAACCCCTGCTCCAGCTGCTGCTCCCAGCAGGGAGCCAGAAACCAGGAACATCTGAGAAATTGCCGGGCCCCCCTCAGAGCAGCAAGCAGGTGGGCAAGGGGGGAGGTGGGCTGTCTCAGGGGCAGGCTGGGGACTCCGCAGTGCCCCTGCCCAGGAAATGTCTCACTGTCACATACCAGAGCACTTTATTGACTTCAGTTGCAGACAGGTGTGTCTGTACAAAGAACTGGATAAATGGGTGGGCGCCTGGGGAAGGGCCAGCAGTGGGGGGGAGGACTTGGTCACCTGCTGTGGGCATCGACTAGTAGCGTGGGATACCCTGCATGCCCTTCCCTACTGCTGGGATCACAAACACCAGAAGAGCAATGAATCCGATGGTCACAAAGAGGCCCAAGACCAGGGCCCAGATGTTCAGGCACTTGGCGGTGGACGCGTAGCTCTGGGCCCCAATCACGTCTCCCATCATCTTCCGGTCCCTAGACTGGGGGAGAAGAGATGGTGAGGAGACTCTGGAGTGGATTCTGGAGAGAACCAGGAGCTATGACTCAGGTCCTCCCTGGCTGGGCCCTGCCCAGACCAGCCTCCACCTGCCCTCAGCCAGATCAGGACCCTCCCCTCCCCGTTCCCTGGAGCTGGAGTATGGCAGGTCCAGGTGGACCCCTCCCTCACAGACTCTCAGCCTCTCCAGGGGTCTCAGGGCTCCTCCTCCCCCTGCCCTGGCCCCTTTGCTGGCCTCTGGCCCCACCAGGGATCAGGGTTTCAGAGTCTCCTTGATCTTTTTTTTTTTTCTTTTTCTAAATGCTATGCCACATACCAGCATTTAAAAAATATGTTCTTGCCTGTCCGGTGTGTGGTTGAGCCTCGACCCATGCACCAAAAGGTCACCGGTTCGATTCCCGGTCAGGGCACATGCCCAGGTTGTGGGCCCGATCCCCAGTGGGGGGCATGCAGGAGGCGGCCAGTCGATGTTGTCTCTCATCGATGTTTCTATCTCTTTCTCCCTCTCCCTTCCCCTCTCTCTAAAATCAATAAAGAAAAAAAAATGTTCTTAATGATTTCAGAGAGAGAGAGAGACAGCGCTGTAAGAACACCTATTGGCTGCCTCCGGCAGGCCCCCTACTGGGAACTAACCTGGAAACCAGGGCATGTACCTTGACCGGGAATCAAACTGGCAACCTTCCAGTGCATAGGAGCTTGCCTAACCCTCTGAGGCACATTGCTCTGTGTTCTTTCTGACAGAGCCTTGAGGCCACGTGGTGAGTCTGAGGGATGTAATTTCTGCTATGGTCAGTAGGGAACTGCCTGAAGTCCTGGGGACAAAGGCTGACCCTGCCATCCCCAGGCACCCCACGGCCTCATCATGACCGGCACACAACACGGCTCCCCAGTCCCAAGGGTGATCTGGGCGGAGCCCTCTGGGGGCTCACACACACTTTCTGGAGAAGCCCCCCCACACACACCCACCTTCACGGAGTAGGCGAACGCCACAAAGCCCAGGCAGCAGGTGTTAAAGAAGAGCGTGTTGAACAGGGACCAGACGATGTGGTCGGGCACCGCGGTCTCAGTCTGGATGTTGACCACGGTGGACATCATGGGCCCTGAGTTCTGGGGAGCCCCCAGGAAGGCCACCTCGTGTTCCTCCTTGGTCATCTCTGGCTTTGGGGAGCAGTTGTGGTCCCAGGTGAAGAAGATGGAAGCGTCCTGAGGCAGAGACCTGAGCAGTGTGGGTGCCGATGCTGGGACAGTGCTCAGAGCCCCTCCCGCTCTAGGGTAGTTCTCATTTCTCAAAGTTTCTATTTCCTGAGCTGTTCAATAGTGATGGTTTGGCTGGTATGTGAAGGGTGGAAAAAAACCAGGACTGTCAGATGACAGAAACAGTGTAGTAGAGAAGCCTGTGGTCTAACTGCGTTTCCTGTCCCTGACACTGGAGGCATATCTTATTGTTCATTTCAGCTGCGGTGAGAGCTGGGGACTTTCTCCATCCTGGAGCCCCACCTCCCACCCAAGCCTGTGCATGTCTCACTGTCCCCATGCAGGGCCCCTACCAGTTGTCACCCGACCTGACAGTCCAGCACCAGAATGAGCCCCCAGCCCACACCCACTCCTCAGCTGTCAGAAGCCTCCTCCAGCTGGGTTTTTTTTTTTTTGGTACGTGCCCCTAGCGGGAACCGAACCCAGGACTCTCTGGTCCGAAGGCCAACGCTCCAACCGCTGAGCCCAACCGGCCAGGGCAGGAGACTCCTCTGAGGTCCATGCTCCAGGTGGCGTTGGGCGCTTCCTGGTTGCAGCCCAGGACCCAGCAGTCCCTGTTGCCTGTCCCCTGGGAGCCCAGCAGGCCCTGTCTGGAGGGGCCCGTGAACAGTGGGTGCTCGATGCCCGAGGAGGCAGCTGTGGCAGGAGAGGGAGGGCTCCAGGGCATGGGGAAGCCCCTGGAAGCACAGGGCAGCAGAATGTGCGAGCCCCTCTCCTCCCTCCTCCTGTCCCCCAGCACTTCGCAGAGGTGCTGTTAGGGGGTCACAGGACGGGCTGCAGGTGCACAGGACGACTCCTGTCTCCAGGCCTGGCCCCTCTCAGGAGGGACACCCGGGCAGCCGAGGAGCCAGGACACAGCCCTTTCAGGATTGAAGGGTCAGGCGGTGCTGGTTGCCGTCTGCAGTCTTACCTGCGTGGGGGAGAGTGTGGGAGGCCTTTGGTCCAGGCCTGGACTGTCCCTGGGGACCCATGGCCTTCACCTCGGTGGCCCAGCTGGGTCAAGGCGCCAGGCCAGCCTCCTGGGGCCCCGCCGTGGCTGCCACGCGGCCCAGGGGTCTGGGTCTCCGGTGCCAGGGCCTCTTCCAGCTTTCCAGATTCTGGCCATGTGAACGTCTTCCCTGGTCCCTCACAGGACATCGGCTGCTTCCTGCAGGTGTCCCCTGTCTCCTGTTTCTATGGGACACTGTCCTGTTGAGATAGCGGGTGTGGCTCTGTGTTCCTCTGGACCCCACTGACCCAGTGGCCGTCCTGACAGAGCTGACAGGCCCCGGGTAGTCTTAGGGCGAGGAGGGGGAGCCCCTGCCCCAGTGCCTGGTCTGGGGAGGGGACGGGGCTAGGATGCACTTGCTAAGTCCTGATGGGCTGCACGCACCAGTCACCTCAGCCATGTCCAGCCAGCAGCAGACACCCGTCCGTGGAGTGCAGCTCAGCCTGGTGCCCCTTTTCACCATGTGGCTGATGAGGGGACAGGAGTGACCCGGGGGCAGAGATCACAGGGACCTGCGGTGAAGCTGTGGCCACGTGACCTGCTTGAATACCCTTTACTTGTGTTGGTGTAACTGGTATAATTTACAGGTTGTGATTTAATTTTTTAGCAGGTAAAACCGTATCATGAAATGCGCCCCTTTGCTCAGTGACCCTGTTCATCGGCTTCACCACGTCCGTGGTGTGTCGCCGTCAAGGCCTCCAGCCCCAGGCGTTTCGTCGCCGGTCTGTGTCCCGCTTTCATGGACATCCCTGTTTGGGGCATGTCACAGCGTTCGAATCACACTGCATGTGGTCTCCTGTTCCTGTAGCATTTCACGGAACATCATGTTTACAAGGTTCATTCGTGTGAGACTCGTGTCCTTTGATGGTGCTTAATGCCGTGTAGCAAGGACAGGCCGACCGAGTTTTCCATTCCTGTGGGTCTTCCCACTCCCCGGCTATTGTGACTAGTGCTGTTAGAAACACGCGCGTGCAAATTTCTGCGTGGACACCTATTTCACTTCTCTTCGGTAGACACCTAGGAGTGGAACTCGTGGCCACGTGGTGACTGTGGCTGACTGAGGAGCTGCTGGTCTGTTCCCGGCAGCAGCTGCACCAGTTACATTCCCACCAGCAGTCACGACAGTTTCTGTTCCCCACTGGGCACCTGCACCCCGCTTGTCAGGGTGTCTGCATTTGCTTGATGACCGGTGGTGCTGAGCTCCTTCTCGGGTGCTTGCGGGCCATCGTGTGTCTGGAATGTCCTTGGTCCACTGCCTCCCGGGCCGTGGTGTTGTTGAAATGGAGTAGTTCTTTCTTGTTCCAAGTCCTAGACCCTTGTCACAGCTGTGAATTGCAAATTTTCCTTCTCATCCTTTTCACTTTCTTGAGTGCCCTTTTGGCACAAGTGGTTTTAATTTGCCAAAGTGCAAGTCACCTCTGGTTTTGCTTGTTGCTTCCGTCCTAGCATCATCCAAGGTCACAAAGGTTTACACCTATATTTCTTCCTAACAGTTTTGTAGTTTTAGTGCTTATATTAGGTCTTCGATTCATTCGGAATTAAATTTTGTACATTTTTAAGGGAAGGGTCCAGCGTCATTCCTTTTCATATGGCTATCTAGCTATCTCAGCACTGTTTTTTTTTTTTTTCCTCACCTGAGGACATTTTTTCATTTTTTGTTCAGATAGAGTGGGAGGGAGAGAGAGGAAGAGAGAGAGAGAGAGAGACATCGATGTGAAAGTGACACATCGAGTGGCTGCCACCCGCACGACCAACCAGGGCCAGGGGACAAACTGCAACCAAAGTACATGCCCCTAGCGGGAACCGAACCCGGGTCTCTCTGGACCGCAGGCCGACGCTCCAACCGCTGAGCCAAACCGGCCAGGGCTCTCAGCACTGTTTTTTGTTTGTTTGTTTCTTAAAAGGTCTTGGCACTCTTGTTGAAAATGAACTGACCTTAGAAGAACCAGTGTATTACTGGGCTCTGAGTTCTACCTTGTGGTCTACATGTGCGTCCTCAGGCGTGGTTGCTGCAGCTTCGAGTCCCCAACCTTGTTCTTTTCCAAGACTGTTTTGGCCTGACAGCTCTATGTGCTGTTTAGGGTCAGCATATCCATTTCTGGAAAACAAAACAAACCAACCAACCTTGGGAAGTTGGGTCGTGAGCGCATGGAACCATCGGTCCGGGCTGGGAACACTAGACGTCTGGCCGTTCGTTGTCTTCGAGTTCACAGTTGCTCTCACAGTGTTTGTGGGTTTCAGCTGGGGTCTTGCACCTACTTGGTTACATTTCTTACTAAGTCCTTTATTATTATTTTTTATTTCTTTTTATCCTCACCCGAGGACATTTTTCCATTTTTTATTCAGATAGAGTGGGAGGGAGAGAGAGGAAGAGAGTGAGAGAGAAACATCGACGTGAAAGGGACACATCGAGTGGCTGTCTCCCGCACGACCAACCAGGGCTGGGGACAAACTGCAACCGAGGCACATGCTCTTAGCGGGAACCGAACCCGGGTCTCTCTGGACCACAGGCCGATGCTCTAACCGCCGAGCCAAACCGGCCAGGGCTAAGTCATTTATTTTTTGATACCATTATACGTGAAACATTTTTCTTCGTTATACTGCCGGGTTGCTCATTGCTAGTGACCTGTGTATGTATTTCTCGCCACCTGTCACTTGGCTCATCTCTAGTAGATTGTCGGTCTTCAGTCTCTCCCCGGCGGTGTTGACCTTAGCAATGCTTTTCCACAAATGCCCTTCGTCAGTCAGACTGAGGGGTGCCCGTCTCCTTCCACTTTTTTGAGGGTTTTTATCATAAATAGTTGTTGGATTTTGTCAAATGCTTTTTCAAGATGGAGATGGTGATATGGTGTGCTTTCTTCATTCTAATATGGTGAGTTACATGAACTGACTTCTATTCCTTCCAACACCCTGGCATTTCCGGGCTGGATCTCACGTGGTCATGGTCTACGGCCCTGTTCACGTGCTGCTGGGTTCAGCAAACCATCTGCTGAGGACTTTTCCACCTGCATTCATAAGGGATGTTGGTCTGTGGTTTTCTTCTCTGGCAGTGTCTTTGGCTTTGGTCGCAGGGTGATGCTGTCTTGGTAGAATGAGTTAGGAAGCGCTCCCTCCTCTTCAGACCTTGGAAACGGCCGCTGCGCTGGGCAGCCAGGGATGGAACGAGGGCGCATCAAAGGCCACAACGCTCCGTATGGCCTTCGACTACTTCTTGATGAAGCATTCCTCTGGTTTCGGCAAGCTTCTAATACCTTCCGGAGGCCGAACATGCTCCTTCGGATGATGTTCGCGTTTACCTGCCGGCAGGATGGGCTTTTGGAACCCCTCCCCCGGGAACCCCTCCCCCAGCGTCTTCTCCAGATGTGTGTGTGTGTCACCCCTGGCTCCACGCCTGCTGACGGAAAGAGCGACTCCGGCACGAGGTGGGAGAGGGCTCCCTCGACCACGTTCTCATCATGACAAGTGTGGGGGCCACATGGTGCCTCCAGTTCTCAAAATTCAACAGCCAAGACGTGTGCGTATCAGCGTGGGTGAAGGCCAATGACGACGTGGAAAACCATAAAGTGGGGGCAAAGAATGAGGAAACGACTAAAAGGATGACAGATGACAAAGCAGCAGAATGTAGGTGATTGTGTGGGTGCCGTGGAATGGACAGGGTCCTGCCCAAGTCCCACCTTCAGTGTCTCCTGGACAGCAGGTGCACAGACCTGTGCTTCGGGCCTGTCTGGGCCTCTGGGTGTCCATGGGAACAGACAGAAAAGGGGGTAGGCTTATCCTCACATCGGGTCAGTGGGCCAGGCAGGTGGGGCTATCTGGATTGCTCCCCACTGCTCACCCCACACTGGAGAGAAGTCAAGAACAGTACCCCACCCTGTGAACAATAGCAGAAATTGGTGCCACACTCATAGCCTAGCAGGTGCAGCATGTGACCGTCCGGCCTGCAGACCCACATGGACCCCGGCAGACACAGTGGACCTTGCGGACCGGCTGAGTGGGAGCCCCGAGGGCAGCGGCTGTGCTGGACGTAGATCATCCGTCCCAGGGCGGCGGTGTGTGGACAGCCATCGCCAAAGACCTCCTCCCCACCGACCTCTGCAGAGGGGCGTGGGACACTGGCAACCTGGTGGCAGGACTGCCCACCAGACTGGGTTGTCACACCCACCAGCAGTGCGTTCTCCACGGGAGTGGAACATTCCAGATCAAACAGGCAAGGTGTCCTCCGCCGCACGCTCGCCCACTGCTCCCACACGGGTCCCTCCGCTCTTGCCTGGCTGCCGGGAAGCACAGAGCGGTGGCTGAGCAGAAGCCCCCCCCCCACCCCCGCCCCCCCTGCTGGCCCACAGCTGTAGTAAGAGCAAGGCGACCCACGGATGAGCACTGATCCTCCAAACCAGGGACCTGTGTGCCGGCGTGAAACAGCCGCTGTGACAATTAAGTCAAACAGGAAATGGCAAGAAAGGGACCCCCTCCAGTTCAGTGCCCTCCCTGGTCGGTGCCCGCCCCTCAGGTCCTGGCTCGCCATCCCTGCAGGTCCTTCTCACAGGTGAGCAGACACGCTCTCACGGGCAGGTTCCCACACCACCGCCTTCTGACCGGACAGGAAGCACACGCCCTGCGTGCTTTACTGTCTCACTCGACAGTGTGGCCTGGCGGTCACACCCGATCCGTGTCCTGGGCCCGACCTCGTCGTTATCCCGGCTGCCTAGTGAAACCAAGCGGTGGTGATCGGACCCAGGCTCGCTGTCTTGCAAAACTGAAGAATGAGTTCATGGACAAAGGGGTGAGTGAAAGCAAAATATACTAGAAAAACAGACAGGCTCCCCGCAGCAGGGAGGGGACCCCAGAGGGTTGCTGGTGAGACTCTGTTGTCTAGGGGAAGATATAGGCCCCGCGAGCCTCCGAGGGGTCCTCTCAAGGAATTCTGCCTCAGCGACATGCACACATTTCAAAGCTTGTGATTCCCACCTGACTGTGTTTAGACCTAGGCCACCCGGCTCTAAATTCATCTGACCCTTCAGGGAAAAGCACATGTGGGCATCACTGATTTAAAAAAGCTCACCCGCCCTGGCCAGTTTGGCTCAGCGGTTAGAGCATTGGCCCGCGGACCAGAGAGTCCCGGGTTCAGTTCCCACTAAGGGCACGTACCTCGGTTGCAGTTCGTCCCCAGACCCGGTTGGGGTTGTGTGGGTGGCAACTTCTCGATGTGTCTCTCTCGCGTCAATGTTTCTCTCTCTCTCTCTCTCTTCCTCCCTCTCTCCCTCCTGCTCTAACTGAAGATAAAAAATGCAAAAATGTTCTCTGGTGAAAATTAAAAAAAAAAAAAAAAAAAAAAAAAAAGCTCGCCCTATCAGGTGAATTGGGCAGATTTGATGAGCAAAGATATATATTGTTCCATAACATTCTCTAGCTGGAAGTGCATAGGTTTTTATTTAAAAACAGACCTTGGTTAGCGAATCCTGACACTTGTGCAGAAGCTTTACTCCCAGAGAGGAGACAACGTGGTTGGGTGTGATTAAGAACAAATAAAGTAGCCCAGGTATCTACAGGGGCCTCAGTGGCTTCCCTGTTTGTGATAATTTCTATTGCTCCCAGACTATTCGTGAGGAGGAGGGGAAACGCCCTTGGAGCAAGCCTATGCTTGCCTTTGGTTTCTCCCCAAATCCAGCCTTGGTTTCCTGTACCCTTTGCAGGTAACCTGGCTCTGCAGGAGGAACACACGCCACAGTTTCACGGCAGAACCCACTCAGCAAGCCTGCTGCCTTGCTCCCAGAAACCCGTAGGTTTAGCAGTAGGAATAGGTCAGAATCGCCAGCACTATATTCTTTAAGAGTGAATAAAATTCACTTGCACACCTATCAGGGTCAAAGGAACTATACAATAGCTGTTCTCCTCTTGCACAAAACTAGCCTTTCTGGGTTTTTTTAGTTATGTAATTGACCTGTGTTCCCTCCAGGAGCTTCTAATTTGCAATCGAGATAAGGTTTTCATTTCCATAAGTCAGGAGTATTAATGGGGGCTGGGAGTGGCTGGCCTTGGAGGCACAGTTTCCCATGTTGATTTTAGTGTTATTTTGAGATCTGTAGAGTGGGACTAAACCTGGGTTAAAGGGCACTGCCTGTGTGCCAAGCCCCAAGTCCTCTCAAACCTGCACACGTGTCTCAGCCTTCCCTTCCCATGGTCCCTTCCTTACTGCCTACCCTCCATCTCCTCACTAGGCCCCTGCAAGGGATGCCCATGGTTGAGTCAGCCACTCCCCTGCATGTGGACACTGAGGCTGTGCTACAGTTGCAGTTACACGCAGCGTTGCAGTGAATTCCTTTGTGCAGACCGATTTCTCATTGTTTGCAGCATTATCTCCCAGGTGGGTTCCTACTGTGGGATTGCTTGGTCAGAGGCAGGTCCCCACAGTGGTCCCTCGGTGTCCCAGAGGGATTGGTTGCAGGACCCCCAGGGATACCGAGATCCCCGGATGCACAAGACCTTTATGTAAAATGGTATATTTTTGTTGTTGTTAATCCCCACCTGAGGATATTTTTTCCAATGATTTTTAGAGAGAGTGGAAGGAAAGGAGGGAGGGAGAGAGAAACATTGATGTGAGAGAAACACATGGATTAGTTGCCCCCCACATGCACCCTGACCAGGGTGGGGGATTGAACCTGCAACCCAGATACATGCCCTTGACCAGGAATCGAACCTGAGACTCTTGGGTCCATGGCCGATGCTCTAACCACTGAGCCCCACCAGCAAGGGCAAAACGGCACAGTTCCCTAGGGGTGCATGGCGGACAGGCTACCGCAGGTGCGCCCGACACCGCTTCATTCCCAAGGCGCCTGCTCAGCAAGCGGGAAATTCTGGGTTTGCCTTTTAGAACTTTCTGGGATTGTTCTTGAATAATTTTGATCTGAGGTTGGTGAACACTCGGATGGGAAACCCAGGGGTATGGAGGGTCAACGGTGTCTTCCTGGGTAGGACCAGTTTCCCTCCACAGGGCTCACTTGCCCCAGGGACGTCGACGTGCCCGTTTCCTGCAGCTTCTCCAACACGGTGCGGGCACATCTGTGCCAGTTCGATAGGTGAGACTCGGGATCTCAGTCTGACTTTCATGTGCATGTCTCTAATGAGGAGCGATTTTATTCTTTTTCGTGTGGTTGAGGGTCATTTTCTTTTTTTTTTTTTTTTCAATCCTCACCAAGGATATTTTTCTGTTTATCTTCAGATAGAGCAGGAGGGAGAGAGGGAGGAAGAAAGAGAGAGAGAAACATCGATGTGAGAGAGACACATCGACTGGTTGCCTCCCACACGACCCCAGCTGTGGGCTGGGGACGAACCACAACCGAGGTCCGTGCCCTTGGCCGGAATCGAACCCGGGACTCTTTGTCCGGGGGGCCAACGCTCTACCCGCTGAGCCAAACCAGCCAGGGCTCTTTGTTTTTCTTAATGTCAGGGGTCTTCAGGTCTTGCCTCCATTTTTCCTGCTCAGCTTTTAAGACTTCCTGACATGTCAGGGGCATGAGCCAGCTGCCTGTGGGTTAGGTTCCGAATACTTTGTCCTTATTTGTCCGTGGACTTTTTCTTTGCTTATGGTGTTTGTCATGCAAATTAAAACTGTTCACAGAGTCGAGGTGATTCAGCTCTTTCTCTGTGTCTGGACTTGGACGCTTGTCAGGAAGCCTCTCCTCACACTGTGGTTCAGGGGGAGCCCACCTGTGCTCGTTCTCCTGTTCAGATCCCAGCCTGTGTGTCTACCAGTCCATCTGTGCCTGAGCCCTGGGCTCCGTCCCGGATTTCCTGCCCACCCTGGGCCCTGGCCCTCCTGCCCAGCACCCAGGATTTCATCAGGAGCACGAGCCCAGCCTGCCAGGCTCCATGCCCCTGTGGACGCTCATCTCCGTGAGGATGTTCACCGAGCTCTGAGTGCCGTGGGTCCACCTGGTGTGGACTCAGTCCCTGCTAGTCTGTGGACTGGTGGTTTGTCTTTACAGTTTCCATCCACGCTGGTCTTGGGACAGGAGAGGGTGGGAGTGGCTGTCCCAAGGCACTGGAGTGTGGGGGACGTTTCCCTGCAGCCAAACGGGGCAGGCATCGTCCTCAGCAGACCCGGCAGCCTGGGTCCCAGGCCCAGCGGCCTCTGGGCACCTGCTCTCCTCGGGGAGTTTCGGGGGAGGGAGCACCAGCCTGAGCTGCTGTCATCTGAACTGACCAGCACAGTTCCTGTGGTCTGTCTCTCCTTCCTCCCGGGGACACCCCAGCCTCTGCTCCTGGGGAGCCCTGGGTCTCTGCCTGAAGATCTCTGGGAAGTGGAGAGATCTGTCTCCTAAATAGCAAGTGTAGACCAGGGGTGAGGTGACAATCCCACTCATCCCAGGCACTCTGGGTCTTTTCCAAGGAGAGGCTCTGAGTTGTGATTTAACCCTGGAGGCTGCCAGACCCACAGGCAGAGAGGGGAGGGCCTGGCAGAGTGAGGGGTGTGTGTGTGTGAGTGTGTGTGTATGTGTGCATGTGTGTGTGTGTGCGCATGTGTGTGAGAGTGTGTGTGTGTGTGTGTGTGAGTGTGTGTGTGTGTGTGTGTGTGTAGTCCCCTCCCCCACCCAGGCAGAGCCACAGAAGACCTTGAGAAAGAGTTAGAAACAAACATCCTTTTTTTTTTTTGGTCAAACGGAAGCCTCAAGTGCACGATCCTGCACAGATTCATGTGAGACTTCACTGTAGGAACCAGCAAAACTCCCAAGTCCAGGCCCTGTCTGGGCAGATCCCCAGGGCGGGAATCCATCCCACCTCCCCGCCGCCTTCAGTAAGTTCCCCAGGCCAGCGGGAGCCGGGAAGTCACGTGGCCGCTTAATCAGAAACAGCAACAGATCTTTCCTTTCCCTGACTAAGGTCTGTTTTCCCTCGCTTGGGGTTGTTTTCTTCCTAGTACTGCACTTGAACTATTTGAACTGGAACTTAAGAAATTTAGTTCCGTTTTTTTTGAGACTCAGCTCAGTGTGGGAAAGGATTTTATTTTTTATTAATTGATTACTTTTGTTACAGATGTTTCTCCTTTTCCCCCCAGACACCCTCCTCCCCAACCCGCCCCCCAGCCAAGCATTGTTGTCTGTGACCATTGGTTATGCATACATGCATCAGTTCTTTGGTTCATCTCATCCCTTCCCCCGGCCCCCACCTCTGAATTTGTCAGTCTGAACCATAAGGATTCTTATTTAGTTAAATCATTTTTAATTTTTCAATTAGAGATGAGAGACAACATTACATTAGTTTCAGGTGTACAACCCAGTGATTAGACTTAACCTACTAAGTGCTCACCCCAGTAAACCTAGTACCCGTCTGACACCATCCGCAGCATTACTATATTACCGACCATATTCCCTAGGCTGTAACTGACATCCCCGGGACTATTTTGAAACTGCCAAGTTGTGCTTTTCAATCCCTTCACCTTTTTCATCCAAACCCCCAGCCCCTCTCCTTTGGCAACTGTCAAAATGGTCTCTGCATCTGTGAGTCTATTTGTTTTGTTTATTTTGTTCTTTAGATTATACATATAAGTGAAATGATATGACATTTGTCTTTCTCTGTCTGAGTTATTTCACAAGCCCATACCCTCCAGGTCCATCCATGCTGTCACAAATGGCAACATTTCCTTCTTCTTTGTGGCCAAGTAATAGTCCAGTGTATATATGCACCACTTCTTTTTTTTTTTTTTAGAGAAAGAAGGAGGAAGGGAGAGGGAGGGAGAAAGAAAGAGAGAAAACATGGATCGGCTGCCTCCTGCTCGCCTCCGGGCGTGTGCCCTGACAGGGAATTGAACCGGTGACCTTCTGGCCCATGGGTCACCGCTCAACCACTGAGCCACACCAGCTGGGCGCACCACTTCCTCCTCCCGTGCTCTGTTGATGGACACCGAGGTTGCTTCCGGATCTCGGCTGTTGGAAGTGCTGCTGCAACGCAGATATGGGTGCACGTGTCTTTCAAACGAACGTTTTGTGTTCCTTCAGAGAAACAGCCGACAGTGGAATTGCTGGCTCCTCCTTCGTCTCTTGTTATGATCTGTGATTTAAAGCCTATTTTGTCCGGTATGAGTATTGCTATCCCATCTTTTTCCTCCGTTTCCAAGTTCATGGAATACCTTCTCCCTCCCTTTGCGTTCAGCCCGTGTGTGTCCGTCCGTCTGCAGGGAGTCTCCTGCGGGCAGCCCATCTGCGGGTCTTGTTCCGCATCCGTCCAGCCACCCTGCGTGTTTGGATCACATGGCCACTGCTCCCAGGACACTGGCGTTGGGAAGCCTCCTATTCACGGGGGACCTTGAGTGGCTGCTCTCATGGCTCAGAGCTTCTTCGTGAGGTCCTCCACGGTCCTGAGTGCAACCTGTCAGACTGTGCTGGACACTGTGGGGCGGAAACCGAGTGGAGTTTGTCTAATGGACACTGTGCTTGTCCACGTCAGGGTGTGAAGGAAGCAAACTGTCCCACCCCCAGCCCCCACCCCACAATTGCAGGAGGGCACCCCCAGGGCTGCTGTGTGGGGGGCCCTGCCCTTCCTGGTGGGTGCCGCTCTGAGCAGGGCAGCCTGTGGCCACAACCCAGCCTCGGGTCAGATTGGTTAAGAGAACACAGGCTGTGGTGGGGGTGGCGGGGCCTGACTGGGGGAGCAAGGCCCTTCTGCTTATCTCTAGGGTTTGGGTTCTTCCCTGAGGAGCTGAAGGGTCTGCGATCTCACCCACCCTGCGCGCTGTCAAGTGAGCTTGCACACTTTCAGAAGACACAGACCCCTGGGTCAGGGACCAAGGACAGTGGCCTCTCACAGCAGCTAGGGTATCACCCACAGGAGTCGGGAGAGGCCCTGGTGACGCCCACTGTGGGCACGGCCTGGGCAAGGGAAGCTGACTTTTCTGTAGGGTATGACCTTTGCCCAAGGTAGACATTGGCAATTACACTGTCTCCATCCTAAGGCTGATCACCAGGAAAAAGTCCTCAAAAGACAGTGTGCAAGGGGGTGATGTTTAGCCACTGGAGTGTCCTGGCTCCTCCTCTCCAGCTGGCCCCTGGTCTAGCGATCAGGTCCCCCCAATTCTCACTCCACAGTCAGGTCTGGGGTCTGCCTCTGTCCAGCCGGCAGCCAAGAGGTGTAAAGTGTAGGGCAAGTTTTCAGAAGGCGTCTTCCTACTGGGCCAGTTGGGGCGCAGTCTCCCCAGTGCTCAGACAGGAGGGAACGTCCGGGGCCTCCTCTGGTCGCTCTTCTGAGCTGGACCCCGTCCTTGCTGGGGTCACAGTTTGGGCAGGGGACACGTCCCCACCCCTGCCTCCCCCTCCCTCGTTCTCAGCAGGGTCCCGGTGCAGAGGGGAGCGCACCCGCCCGCTTTGTCCCTTTTGTCTTCACATTGGCCGCCTGGAAATGCTCCCCGCCCCGACAGGCCCAGCAGGAGCCTGAGCCAGCGCCCCCGCCCCTCCGGGCCGCAGCCCAGCAGCTTCCGGCCCCCTACCCACCCCATGCACGTGACTTCGGAGAAACGGAGAAAAACGCCATTGCTGGAAGGCGGGAACTTGGGACAGGACAACAGCGCCCCTGCCCCCAGGCCCCGAGGCCTGTGCAGCCCAGAGCCGCGTGCCCTGCCCGCGCTTCCCTGACAACCTCCACGCCCACCCGGGAGTGCCAGCTCCTGCCCTCGCGGGCCGTCCTGCCGGCCCTTTCCCGATCGCGCGCCCCGCCCCTGCGCCCCTGCCCCTCCTGGGTCCCCGACGCTTTCCCTGCGGAGCTCCGCCCTTTCCGCGGCCGCAGCCCGGGGCCCGCAGCACGCCAGCTTCCCGGCACCCTCTGGACAGCCGCCACCCAGCCGGCGGCCCGGGCACAGGGTCTGGTCGCGCACGGCCTCCGGGACGCGCCAGGAAACGTGTCGCCCTCTCCCAACCAGCACACGAGCTGCCCGGACCGCTCAGGCGCCTTCTGCCGCCCTCGGGGTGCAGATCCTCACCCCGGGCAGGGCGCCCACCCACTTCTGGAGGGAGAAGCCCAGTGGCCTGTGAGGACCCCCTCCGTCAGGTGTGGACCTGCGTCGCCCCCTGGTGGCCATCCTGCAAACTTGCGACCCGCCAGGATTGTGTGGGGGCAAGAAGAGAGGGTGCGCAGGGGGGCTGTTCCGTCCCCCGCCCCAGAGACAGGGAGGGATGTTAGACCCTACAGTGAGGCAGGGTCGTAAGAAGCCAGGAACATTCCTTGGCAAACGAAACAGGGAAACTGAGACAGTCGGTTCAACAGCTGTGTGCAGCCATCTGGTAAACCCTATCCTCCCATACTGGACACTTAAGGCTCAATGGTTTGCAAGTCTCCTCCCAACCAGAAGGTAAAGAGGTTAAATCACCTACTCGGGAGACAGAGAGGTGCAATCCAGTTGGTGTCATTTGCCAACCACACCCAAGGGCAGAACCCCTCTAAACTCCCAGCCTTTAAAACTGAGGGGTGAGTGCAGCAGTGGGTAGCCTCTGACTTCCCAGTGAGCTGCGGCAGCCCGCCTAGGCTCATTTCCTAGCCCCTCCTCTGTGCTTCATCTGTCCTAGGCCCTTCCTTGTTTCACTGTCCCCAGTTTTAATACACATACTTGCAAAAATCACCTGGACTCCTGTTGTGAAAACTTTCCCGCACAAGGTCAGGAACCCCCACACTGCCAGCCAGCCCTAGGCAGACCCGCCGAGGGCCAGGTCTCCATGGTGACAGGACTCCAATTCTGACTTTATCCGAATTCTGATGCTGATCCGTTCCCACTGCATGTCTGATCAGACTGAAGCCCAAGATAGGACACGCTTCAGCTAGGGGCCCGGAGAGGACCCAGACATGAGGGCTTTTCGCCTGTGACTGCTGGCCCTGAGCACCTGCAGATGACTCACAGAGATGGCAGGAAGAACAGGTGGCTGGGCAAGCTCCTGCTGGGGTCCGGTCAGGGCTGCACCCCAGGAAGGTGTTGTGGGCCCCAAGGCTAAGGCAACTAGATTCCATTTTATGTGGGCCCCTTGGTTAGGGCGACTGAAGGACTCCATTTTGTCACCAGTGGACATTCCTCGATATTCTTCCCATAATGGGTTGGTTGCCCCTAGACGGGAAGGAATTTCTGCCTAAGGTTATAGTTGCCCCATGTGTTGGGGGCATTTGCAGTTTCCTGAGTATAGGTATTTGCAAGTACTTAATGCTAATTTTGACCTCTGTGATCTCTGTCACTCCCACTATTGTACTGGTTCCCTGAGGGGAGGGAGGCCTATTCTGTTTGCTTGACAAACAGGAGACCCCCGGGCAACTGTTAGATATGGATTTTGAGAAATGCTAATCAAACAACTGCTAACCGCTGATATCTGCCTCTGTGAATGCTGCTTGCTTGCTATGAAAGGCTGCCATTTTAGAGGCTCGGGGCTGCAGTTCTCCTCTGAGTAGGTTGGCTGCAGTCCCTGCGCAGGTTAATAAAGCTCCTAAAACTTATAATTTTGGTGTCCGAGGGAGGTTGATCTACTGGGTTACAACAAAGGGATCACTGTGTTTCCCCAGGTTCCTTCAGCGCTGCAGGTCAACCCCCAGGCCCCCCAATCCCAGAACTGCAGGACACCCGCCATGTACACCCCATTCCAATGCTGCAGGGCACCCTCCCAAGGACACCCCCATCCCAGTGCTACAGAATATCCCCCTGCTGGGGTCCAGCCTTGGCAGGTCCAGAGGTTCCCAAAGGTGTGGACGGATCTTTCTGCTACCTCTAAGGCTAGTAGAATCGTTATTTTTATGTCTGCAGGTTACATAGTAATTTTCTTTTTGTTTTCCCCTATACCTTTAGGCAAGTATGTATATACATTTTTAGGCATTAGTGCATAATTAACCAATAACTATTTTCATTCTTTAGGCAGACAATGACAAAGATGCAACTCTGAACCTTCAAAATTATTTACATGACATGATTTACTGTTAGCAACCCTCCAGGCATCGTTTCATTTAGCTTCCTCCTTCCCCACACCCTCTAATCTGGTTTCTGTAACTTCTTCCTTGCTCTTGACCTTTTCTCCTTCTCTAAAGTTCCTTCTTGAGCTTTTATAATCTTATCTTAAATTCTTATTACTTTCTTGCCTTTTCTTTCTGCAGTGTTTTCTAACATCTACATTATTACATGTTACTTCTAAAATGATTCCTAACAGACAGATGACAGATAGACAGAGAAAGCAAAGATTAGTCGCCTTCAGTTGCCATCCTATAATTTTATTTTTCTTATTAGCCTTTGTCTTCAGCCACTGTTCTTCGTGATTCCTGCTGTGCAGTGAATTCAGTCCTCCAGGGACTGTGTCAAACCACGGAGGCCTTCATTTCAGCGGCACTGCTCCTGACATCCCCCCAGGACACTCCCATCCCAGTACTGCAGGACACATCCCTAAGGACACACCCCATTTGTTAAACAGCCAAAGGAGTGCAGAGGGGCGTTCAGAGGTGGTGGGGGCACAGGAGCAGTTTGGGCAGCTCTCTCCAAGCCCACCCACCCCTAGGAAGTGGCGGTTGGGTAAATCCCCTCCAAAGCTGGGGACAGCTGTCAAGAAGGACCAGGCTCTGTCCTCATGGAGCTTAGAGTGCAGCAGGGGAAAGAAACAAACCAAGAGGGAAACAGAGTAACTTCAGAATTTGTAAGGCGAAGAAGCCCATGAAGTCAGCTGTATGAACTGTGATGAGAGGGGAGGGAGTGCCAAGGGACCTCCCAGGAAGAGAGATGGAGCAGAGCCCAGGCCCCCAGGGATCTGGCCAGAGGAGAGGGCTGTGCAAAGGCCTTGGGGTGAGCAAGGGCTGTTTGCTGCTGCAGTGGAGGGAACCAGAGGGGAAGTGGTCAGAGGCCAGATCTGGATGCGGGGCGGTGGCATGGCCCTGAGACTGCAGAGGGTGTCCCATGTTCCTCCCGACATGCAGTGGGGGACTTACCAGGTTGGTAAGGAAGTGATGCTGGGTGTAGGGAAGGGGGGCAGCCTTGGGACATTTCCAGGGCAACATGGTTCCCAGGCTGGGTTCTAAAAGGTCTGAGCCGGCGGAAGATCATATCCTCAACGTAAAGGCCAGTGTAGAGAAAGGAGCATTTTATTACACTGGTGGGCTGTTACACCGGCAGGCTGGGGGGGTATAGCTTCCCCAAATCCTCAGCCCCGAGCTTCCTTTGTTCTTTTTGCTTATATAGGCACAAACTACAGAAAAAAACTACATGAAAAAAATCCCCATATTCTCTTGGCACCGCGTAATTGGTGTCTGGGTTGGTAGGAGTTGTCTCAGAGGTAAGGAGTCTGCTCAGGCAGAGGTCAGGGCCATCATTAATCTCTTTCTTCTCATGGTTCCTCTGAGTTTCTCAAGGCCTTCATTAACCCCTTATCTTTGGGTTTCTCAAGGCCCTTATGTTTACAACAAAGAAACCGCCAGGGTGCGTAAGTGCAGTAACTGAGGGTCAGAATGGAGTTTAGTTTTGTTAAAACATTATTAACCCTTTCAGGTTCCATGGCTGCTGCTCAGGACACCGGGAGAGGGAGTGGGAGCAGAGGATGTGGAGGGAGATTCTGAATCAAGGATTCCCCCTGACCTTGTGATTTGAGACAGCCAGCTCCCCGAGGACCGGCTTCATCTGCAGTGTTTGCCGCCTTATGGTGTTTCGACCCCGCTGTGGCTGACCTCAGGCTTCCTCAGGGCCCCACACACCTTCGGCTCTCACTGCAGATTCAGCTTTGAATTTCATTTTGAAAAATTTCGTAGTGAGATTTGGAAGGAAAAACCACCTTCTACATGAATAATGTGTGTGCCATGATTTCATAAACCTGTGTATGGCCACCTCCGGCCCCCAGTCGCCACATCCCAGAACCAGCCACTGGTCCTGTCCACAGCCAGGGCTCTGGGTGGTGTCTTCCCAGGTGCCCAGGAAGAGAACATGGGACCCAAGTGTTCCAGATGACACCTGAGGAAGGTGCCAGCTGCCCCCACAGCACCGAGGCCTGCACTGTGGCCCCGTCTGCCCAAGCCACTTCCCTCTGGCCCAGGTCAGATTCATCTGTCACTGGAAAAGCACAGTCCAGGGTGAGGCCAGGTCCCCACCCTCCGGACGGGTCCTTGGAGTTGGTCTGCTTGGGTCCTGTCTCCAGTCCCTCCCCGACCTGGAACAACTCTGGCTGCCCCTCCTCCCCCCTCAGCACCCCTGAGGCAACATGCTCACTGGAGCAGTCACCACGAGCACCGGTGGGAGTAGGTCCCAGCCCCCTTTACAGACTAACAAACTGAGGCTCAGAGAGGCTAAGTCATGGCCCAGGCTGCACAGTCAGGATGCAGAGCAGCAGGAACAGAGCCCACAGCCCAAGCCCTTGTCACACACACCCAGCCCTGCACCCGAGGAACACCCAGTCCAGCAGGACAGGTGCAGGGGAACCCCCGCGGGGCAACCCAGCCAGGGACAGAGGCCTGGTTTAGAGCCTCTGGAGGTGGGCACATCTCAGTTCCCCTCTGGCTGACTGTGGGTCCAGGGGCCACGGGCACATTTCCGATCTGGAGTTCCTTCATTCACACAATGAAGCCGATGGTGCAGGTCTCGAGTGTGCTGTGAGTCCAAGGGGGTGCGGGTGGGCGCAGGGGGACTCCTGCTGCACTCGGAATGCTGCCCTCAGGACAACAGCAGCCTGGTTGTGACCTTGTGGAGAACTTAACAAGTGCCCAAGGCCTTGTTGGGGAAATCTTTCCAATCAGCAGAGTGATAAACCCATAGAGATCCAGAAAGTGTCCTTGTCTTGAGTCCCAGTCCTGCTGGCCAGCTCAGGAGGTCCCCAGGACCTGGATACCAGAGGAGCTCAGTGGCCTGGGGCCTGGGACGGGCATGGGGAAGGTGAGCTTGAGGCATTTATTCCTCTGGCCCCTCCCTTCCCAGCAGTAAATTGTGTTCCTCTTCCCAAAACCACGAGTGCTTTCCAGCACCCAGGGAATGTTCTCACGTTAACTGTTTGAAAATACAATGCAGCCCGGCCCCTGTGGCTCAGTGGATCGAGCGTCCCCATGGACTGAGAGGCCCAGTTCAATTCCCAGTCAGAGCACATGCCCAGGTTGTGGGTTCGATCCCCAGCAGCGGGCGTGCAGAAGACAGCTGGTCAATGTTTCTCACATTGATGTTTCTATCTCTCTCTCTTCCTCCCTCTCTCCCTCCCACTCTATCTGAAGATAAATGCAAAAATGTCCTCAGGTAAGGATAAAAAATAAATAAATAAAATTTAAATTTAAAATGAGACAACGCGAGTCTCTGTGTCCACAATCTGACTAATCATTAGCTCAGGTGTTCTCTCCAGCAAGGCCATAATCCACGCCTGTGTTTGTTCACCCAGGGAGGGATGCTTGGCAGGACCTTGGGAATAGCAATGCTGTGTCCCACCCTGGAGACCAAGGCCATAAAGTTTTATCACATACACATTCATTTCAACATTCTTAGTAACCAGCCAATTACCAACTTATAAACCCCAGGAAACAGACACTTCTGAGAAATCAGAACTACCCTAGAGAGGGAGGGGCCCTGAGCACTGGCCCAGCATCGGCACCCACACTGCTCAGGTCTCTGCTTCAGAAAGCTTCCACCGTCTTCACCTGCGACCACACCTGCTCCCCAAAGCCAGAGATGATCAAGGAGGAATTCCAGGTGACCAACCTGGGGGCTCCCCAGAACTCAGGGCCCGTGATGTCCACCGTGGTCAACATCCGGACAGAGGCCATGGTGCCCGACCACGTCGTCTGGTCCCTGTTCAACACAATCTTCTTCAACCCCTGCTGCCTGGGCTTCGTGGCGTTCGCCTACTCCGTGAAGGTGGGTGTGGGGGGTGCTTCTCCAGAAAGGGTGTGTGAGCCCCCAGAGGGCTCCTCCCCAGACGGCCCTTGGGACTGGGGATTCCCAGTGAGTACTCTCCTGTGTGGATGTGCATGTGTTGGGTGGGGGTTCATTTCCAGTGAGAGTTCCGGTGGGGCTGCATGGACCTGCCTGCGGTGGGAGGGTCACACTATGTCTCCACCAACCCCAAGAGCTCTCCTGTCCATCCCAATTAGAGAAATTACATCCTTCACATCTCTAACTCAGACCTCAGGTCTGGTCCAGAAAAAGGAAAATGTTCTCAAAGATGATGACCCTGGTGGGGCCAGCAAAGGGGCCAGGACAAAGGGAGGAGGAGCCCTGAGACCCCTGGAGAGGCTGAGAGTCTGTGAGGGAGGGGTCCACCTGGACCTGCCATACTCCAGCTCCAGGGAACAGGGAGGGGAGGGTCCTGATCTGGCTGAGGGCAGGTGGAGGCTGGTCTGGGCAGAGACCAGCCAGGGAGGACTTGAGTCATAGCTCCTGGTTCTCCCCAGGACCGGCTCCAGGCCCCTCTCACCATCTCTTCTCCCCCAGTCTAGGGACCGGAAGATGGTGGGAGACGTGATTGGGGCCCAGAGCTACGCATCCACCGCCAAGTGCCTGAACATCTGGGCCCTGGTCTTGGGCATCCTTCTGGCCATCGGATTCATTGTTCTTCTGGCGTTTTTGATCCCAGCAGCCTCCAGTGCAGTAGGGAGGAGCATGCAGGGTGGCACAGGCTACTAGTCGATGCCCACAGCAGGTGACCAAGTCCTCCCCCCCCACTGCTGGCCCTGCCCCAGGCTGCCACCCATTTATCCAGCACTTCGAACAGACACACCTGTCTGCTACTGAAGTCAATAAAGTGCTCTTGTATGTGACAATGGTGACATTTCTTGGGCAGGGGCACTGCGGAGTCCCCAGCCTGCCTCTGAGACAGCCCACCTCCCCCCTTGCCCACCTGCTTGCTGCTATGAGGGGGGCCCTGCAATTTCTCAGATGTTCCTGGTTTCTGGCCTCCCTGTGGGACCAACAGCTGGACCAGGGTCCTAGGAGGGGGGGGGTCCCTCCTCAGTGTCTGAGCCCTGATCCAAGGGGCACTGGCCCAAAGGACAAGCTTCCCTGACTCCGGGCTGGCTGGAGCCGCCGCCAGTGCCCAGGAAGGGTCTCCCGGCCGTTGCGCACCCTCAGGCTTTGGGTGTGAGCCTTTGCCAGGGCCCGAGATGCACATGGGGATGGGCCTTCCTCAGCTTGACCCCTCATGCTCTGCACTCTCACCCTGGAGAGGCTGGAGAAGTGCAGGTGGCCACAGGCTGGGGTCAGGGAGGTGAACCATCTCTACATGAGCCTTGCCCTGGGGGACCTGGGCTTGCCTGGGTTCCAGCTGTGGGGTGAGGTCAGTCCTGCTGGCTCTGGTCTGTGGTAGCAGCCCTTCCTGCTGGGTTCTCCGTCCAGGTCTGGCACCCAGGAGGGATTGACAACCCAGACCCTCACACCCCTTTTGTGATGACCCCTGCAGCACCCTAACTCCTGGGCCAAAGGAGGGTTGTGCGTTGTCTGTGGTGGGCGATGCCTCCCCGGAGGGTGCCCCTGTTCCTGGGGCTCCCACGTCTGAGCAGGAGGGGCTCAGGCCCCGGGAAGGTGGGAGGCTGGCAGATGGGCTCCTCTGGGTCGGGGCTGTATTTGCTCCTGGATCAGGCATCACCTGTCACCAAGGTGGGGGTTGCTAGGATGGAGGGTGGGATGGAGGCCTGGGGAGGGTTGAGAGAGTCCTGGGAAGGGGCTGGTTGATAGGGGGCGTGGCCTTGCCGGAAACGTGCGGGGAACCTGGTTGGCGGGGCAGGATGTGGGCGACTGGCCGAGTGGGCCGAGCCAGGCGTGGGCGGAGCACCGGGAGGGCGGGGCTGGTGTGGGCGTGCCGGTTGTGGCCGTGGCTGGGCGTGGGCGTGGCTGGATGTGGGCGGAGGGATCCAGCGGCGACGGCCGGTCCCTGACTCAGGTGTCCGCGGGCGGCCAGCCTCTCCTCACTTTGCTGCAGTTGTTTTCTGGATTAAGAGGGGTGCATCTGCCAGCCTCCCACCCTGCAGGACCATCTTCCCTGGGCCTTAGCCCCCTCCTGCTCAGACGTGGGACCCCTGGCGCAGGGGCGTCCTGATGAGGGCCTGTGGCTTATCCAGGACACGCGGACTCGCCAGCCCTATCCTGGAGTTAGGGCGCTACTGTTGGGGGCATATAAGGGGGCAAGGGTGAGGGGTGAGAGGATCCACAGCAGGTGTCAGGTGTACAGGGAGCAAGGGGCAGGCTTAACCGGCCCCTGGCTGCAGGCAGGGTCTTACTGCCCACACATCTGGAAGCCTTGGCAGAACCAGGCATGGCGCTTATTTCCAGATCTGGGCCAGGGTTTCTCTTCCACCTGCAGAGCAGGGGACTCTTGGGCTCTCTTTCTACAGGTGGCCTGTGGACTCCCCACATCATGTCCCCTGCAGCCTCCTGGAGCTGATGGGGACCTTGGAGACCAAGGGTGTTCTGGACCAGCGCCACCATTCCCCAAGTGAACCCATCCTGGGTCAGGACTCAGACCTCTGGGAAGGAGAGACCCCCACACCCCAAGAACTTTTCCATTTATTGCCCTCAAAATGGGACCAGGTCTAGGTAAGGCCTGAGGACATGGCCACCCCACCTCCAGGGCAGGGAGCAGGTGGGACAGGTGGGTGTGGGCTCAGTCTCAGGGGCAGGCTGGGACTCACAGGAACCTCTGCCCAGGTAAAAAACAGCATTGTCCCACACATGTCCTTTATTGAATTCCATTGTAGACACACGCATATAAACAGCTGTGGAACATTAACAGCCTCAGGCTATGGGCAATTAGGAGTGGCCTCCATGATTCTTTATGACATCAGAATGTCTTGGAAATTATCAGCGAACCATTGAATTGATGAAAAACATGATGGGAACGATGGCCAGAAGGAGGCCCAAGACCAGGGCCCAGATGTTCAGGCACTTGGCGGTGGATGCGTAGCTCTGGGCCCCAATCATGTCTCCCATCATCTTCCGGTCCCTAGACTGGGGGAGAAGAGAGGGTGAGGGGGGCCTGGAGCCGGTCCTGGGGAGAACCAGGAGCTATGACTCAAGTCCTCCCTGACTGGTCTCTGCCCAGACCAGCCTCCACCTGTCCTGAGCCAGATATGAGTCCCTCCCCTCCCTGTTCCCTGGGGCCTGAGCAGGACAGGGCCAGGTGGACCCCTCCCTCACAGCCTCTCAGCCTCTCCAGGGGTCCCAGCACTCCTCTCCCCCTGCCCTGGCTGCTTTGCTGGCCTCTGGCCCCACCAGGGTCAGGGTTTGCAGAGTACTTCTGTTCTCTCCCACAGAGCCTAGAGCCACAGGGCGAGTCAGGGATGTGATTTCTGGTTTGAGCAACAGGATATTCCTTCAAGTCCTGGGATCAAAGGCTGACCCAGCCATCCCCATGCACCCCATCGGCCTCATCATGACCTACACACACACACACACACACACACACGAGTTCCCAGTCTGAAGGGTCACCTGAGCAGGAGCCCTCTGGGGGCTCACACACAATTTAGAGAAGACCCCCCCCCCCCGCACCTTCACGGAGTAGGTGAACGCCACGAAGCCCAGGCAGCAGACGTTCAAGAAGATCGTGTTGAACAGGGACCAGACGATGTAGTCGGGCGCTGTGGTCTCAGCCTGGATGTTGACCACGGTGGACATCATGGGCCCTGAGTTCTGGGGAGCCCCCAGGTTGGTCACCTGGAATTCCTCCTTGATCATCTCCAGCTTTGGGGAGCAGGTGTGGTCCCAGGTGAAGACGGTGGAAGTGTCCTGAGGCAGAGACCCGAGCAGTGTGGGCGCCGATGCTGGGCCAGTGCTCAGGGCCCCTCCCTCTAGGGCAGTTCTCATTTCTCAGAAGGATCTGTTTCCTGGGGTTTGCACATTGGTGGTTGGGCAGGGGACTGGGAGGGAGGGAGAAACTCGTGCACGTCAGGTCCCATGAGAACAAATTGGGAGGGAATCTTGCAGTCCAAGTGTGAATTTTATGTTTCTGTCAATCAATCAGGACTGACGTTCTCAATCAGGACTGATGTGGGCCCTGCACCTGTGTTCATCCTGAAGCCACTCCATTCTGAAGCCACCCGATCCTTTCCCACACAGACTCAGCCTGTGCATATCTCATTGTCTCCATGCAGGGCCCCTACCAGTTGTCACTGACCTGACACTCCAGCACCAGAATGAGCCCCCAGCCCACACCCACTCCTCAGGTGTCAGAGCCTTCTCTGAGGTCCATGCTCCAGGTGGCGTTGGGCGCTTCCTGGTTGCAGCCCAGGACCCAGCAGTCCCTGTTGCCTGTCCCCTGGGAGCCCAGCAGGCCCTGTCTGGAGGGGCCCGTGAACAGTGGGTGCTCGATGCCCGAGGAGGCAGCTGTGGCAGGAGAGGGAGGGCTCCAGGGCATGGGGAAGCCCCTGGAAGCACAGGGCAGCAGACTGTGCGAGCCCCTCTCCTCCCTCCTCCTGTCCCCCAGCACTTCGCAGAGGTGCTGTTAGGGGGTCACAGGACGGGCTGCAGGTGCACAGGACGACTCCTGTCTCCAGGCCTGGCCCCTCTCAGGAGGGACACCCGGGCAGCCGAGGAGCCAGGACACAGCCCTTTCAGGACTGAAGGATCAGGCGGTGCTGGTTGCCGTCTGCAGTCTTACCTGCGTGGGGGAGGGTGTGGGAGGCCTTTGGTCCAGGCCTGGACTGTCCCTGGGGACCCATGGCCTTCACCTCGGTGGCCCAGCTGGGTCAAGGCGCCAGGCCAGCCTCCTGGGGCCCCGCCGTGGCTGCCACGCGGCCCAGGGGTCTGGGTCTCCGGTGCCAGGGCCTCTTCCAGCTTTCCAGATTCTGGCCATGTGAACGTCTTCCCTGGTCCCTCACAGGACATCGGCTGCTTCCTGCAGGTGTCCCCTGTCTCCTGTTTCTATGGGACACTGTCCTGTTGAAATAGCGGGTGTGGCTCTGTGTTCCTCTGGACCCCACTGACCCAGTGGCCGTCCTGACTAAGCTGACGGGCCCCGGGCAGTCTTAGGGCGAGGAGGGGGAGCCCCTGCCCCGGTGCCTGGTCTGGGGAGAGGACAGGGGGCTAGGATGCACTTGCTAAGTCCTGATGGGCTGCTCGCACCAGTCACCTCGGCCATGTCCAGCCACCAGCAGACACCCGTCCGTGGAGTGCAGCTCAGCCTGGTGCCCCTTTTCACCATGTGGCTGATGAGGGGACAGGAGTGACCCGGGGGCAGAGATCACAGGGACCTGCGGTGAAGCTGTGGCCACGTGACCTGCTTGAATACCCTTTACTTTGTGTTAATATAATTCATTTAACTCCTATTTTATATTATTTCATTTTTATATAGGTAAGAATTGTATACCATAAAACTTCCTGTTGTTTCCATTTTGCAGTGTGTCAGCGAGTGGCTTTCCTGTACCCTTGATGCTGTGAGCTGTTACTACTCTCTCGTTGCAGAATGTGTTTGTAACACGGAAAGTAAACCCCACCCGTCCTCCCAGCCCAGGTAATTGTCTCTGGGCCTCTGTTGGTTATATTCCGCACTTTTATACATACGGCCTCGTATAGCACGTGGTTCTGTGTGACCAGCTTGTTTCGGTGTGAGCACGTGTCACGCTTCCTCGCGTTTCCACGTGTCTCAGCCCTGCTCTCCTTTCTGTGGACCAGTGCCTTCCCTTGTGTGGACATGGCAGTCTTGTCACCCAGTGACAACTCGGGGACATTCCAGCTGTTTCCTCCACTTGTCTGCCATCAATAATGTGGCTTTAAACACCGTGCCCACGTTTGTGTGAACACGTTTTATTTCTTTATCTCTGCGCTTGCTTCTCTGTGGGTGTCCCCTGCAGGTGTCCCCTGTTTTCCACAGTGGTAGCGCAGTCCTGCAGCTCTGGCCCCCGTTACCCTCCAGGAGCCTTGTCCGTGTGGCCAGCGCTGTGGGGGAGGTTGTACGCCATCCTGGGATGAGGTCCAGCCTCCGCCTGGGCCTTCAAGCTGCTTCTTGGCCTTTTCTTCCCCCTGAGCTGAGACAGGAAGGCTCAAGAGCTGGAGGTGGGTATCCCTCTCCCGCATCGGCTGGGCCCTTCCTTCAGGCCAGGCCTTTGCTGAGAATAGCACATTTTGAATTCTTTTTCTGTTTGTTTGGTTTTTTGTTAATCCATTGATGTTTAGAGAGAGTGGAAGGGAGGGAGGGAGAGAAAGAGACAGAGAAACATCGATGTGAGAGAGACACATTGGCCAGTTGCCTCCTGCACGACCCCGACCAGGGCCGGGGACCAAACCTGTAACACAGGTGTGTGTCCTTGACCCGGAATCAAATACACGACCCTCTGGTCCACGGACTGACACTCACCCTGCTGAACCACACCAGCCAGGGCAGTGTTCGATTTTAAATTCCAAATTTAAATATCTGTTTCAGCTGCCAAATTTCCATTTGTTTTCTTAAATAATTCATTTCTTTTTCTTGATAATCTTTATCTTAACTGAGGTTGTCATCATAGCGTCCTTTATTCCTGTGGTCGTGTTGCTAATGGCTGTTCTGAATTCTTTCCCTGCTGGGGCCGACAGGACCCTCATAAGCAGGTCCTGGCTCTGTTCTGGGGTGTGGGTCCGATGTTCAGGTGTCTGCCTCTCACGTTTCTGTTGGAAGTTGCCCATTTGAGATAATACCTTGTCATCACTCTGGGTGCCAGTCTGTCCCTGTCAGGGCCTGTGATCACTGTTGTGAGTTTGTTCAGTGACTGCTGGGATTATGTTATTAGTGCAGTGGAAGGGATGTCCTGACTGCGTCCTGCTGCTCACTCCCATAACTGCACCCACCCTCGCTGGCTTTGAGAGCACCTGGTGCAAGGACGGCTGCGCATGGGTATCCAGTGAAATGTGGGCTCCTTTGAAGGAATAGCTTCTGATGTCAGTGTTGATATTTCTTTTGATCCAGGAGGGCTTGTCCTGGGTTCACTCCTACCCACGCGTGTCTTCGTCTGGTCCTTGAGTCTCCTCCCAGTCGCCTTCACCGCACCCTCTGCTGTGCTTCCACTTCATGCTCTGTTGCAGACGGAGCCAGTTCCTTTGGGGAGAGGTGGGGAGTCATCTGCTTGATGGCCTGCCTCTCCTCCCTGCCAGAACCTCTGGCCAGCGCTCTGGAGCTGCAGGTGGGACAACGGCAAGCGTCTCTCTGAGTGACTCCGCAGTCTGAGCACTGAGGGAGGGCAGCAGCCTGGAGTCCCCTCAGCCTGCCTCTCCGGGCTGAAGAGCTACCGTCTCATGAGCCGAAGCAAGGACAGTCAGTGCTCAGAGCCTCTGTTCTGTGAGGGGGAGCCCTTCCCGACTGCACCCGCCTGGGACTCAGCCTCAGCAGTGGGGACCTTGGGCAGCCTGAGAAACGAAAGCCATCTGACTGAGCTGGAGAGAGAGCCTGGCCACGGCCACACTGATCTGGAGGGGTCCCTGTTTGATGACCTGGAGGGAAGGGGAGGAGTAGTTGGGTTCATATAGTCAGACTCTTACCTTTCTCCCTGAATTGTCATAAGTGTTCTTGAGTAGACGTTTCTTCATTGGCTGTCTGTCGTTAGCACCATGTCCAGAGGATTTATGGGGTGGCTTTAAATAATTATCACCAGTTTCCTGGGGTGTGGTCAGCAGGCAGCTCCGGCTGGAGGTGGCCTCTCTTCGTGGCCAAGAGACCCTTCGGCAAAGACGGGGAGAAATACTGGTTCCAGGCATTGAATCTCTGCGCCTGTGAGCTTGTCACCAAGGGCGCCAACCACTCCTGGCTCCCAGGGAGGGAGGACCACCCTGGGCAGAGGGCTGTGCTTCCCAAGCAGAGATTGAGACCCTTGCCCGTCCCTGCTTCACATGTGGGGCCTTCATCTTCCAGCTGCAATGTCAGAATCTGGGGGGCGCTCCACGCTGCGGGCTGAGTTGTCTGGGAAACTGGGACCTTGTCCAGGAACCGGGAGCTGCTGTGATCTAGCCTTCCTGCTCCCTGTGAGTGTCCCAGATATCTCTGAAGTGGGTGACTTGCCTGGAGACGGGTATTTGTCACAATGGATTATTTTTGTCTGTCCTAAGGTATCCCAGCCCAAGTGAAACTGGTGGAAACGGGTCCAGGTGGTGAAACCCTCAGAAGCCACCTGCACTGTCCCAGGGGCTGGCAGCCAGTGCCTCCTGCTGGCACCAGCCCTAGTGCACGGCGGAGGGAAGCACTCTGGAGTCACAAATGCCACCCATCTTTTCTGACCTGCAGCTCCATCTCCAGAGACACGTCCAAGACCCAGGCGTCCCTGCAGCTGAGTCCCATCACTGCCAAAGACGTGGCTGTGTGTCACTCCACCACAGCATGACCCAGACAAACCCGCAGCAGCGTGGCCAGGTGGGGGCTGGGCTGCAGGTCCCCAGGGGGCACCGGGCGCAGGCCTGAACCCCAGGCAGGGGCCGAGGGACGCGTGTCCCATTGAGGCCTTGGGTTTCCCTTAAATTATTCACCCGGTATTCATTTCCATTCATTTATTTAATATTTTACATATTTGCTTAATGTCTCTCTCAGGACACTAAAGTGTATAAACGGATTAACAAGATATTTCTGACTAGATATATATTTTACCAGTCTCTCACCTCAGGCTCACCTTGGAGCCCTGTGTGAGCAGGAAGTGAAAAACGAGACAGGCTTGTACCCCCCCCCCACACACACACACATACATGCACACACATGCAAACACACAAAACCCTTCAGCAGAGACGGAGAGATTCACTGGGTCCAGGCATCCCATCTCTGTGCACTGAGCTTAGCACCGAGGAGCAGAACCGAGGCTCAGTATCCACAGACAGCAAAGCACACGGGGCCGTGGGAACCTGCCCCAGGACAGAGAGCAACGGCCACACCAGCAAACGCATCAACAACAGCCCTGGCTGGTTTGGCTCAGCGGTTAGAGCGCTGGCCCACAGACCAAAGAGTCTCGGTTTCAATTCCGGTCAAGGGCACGTACCTCGGTTGTGGTTCAGTCCCTGGCCCTAGTCGGGGTCGTGCGGGAGGCAACAAATGGATGTGTCTCACGTCGATGTTTCTCTGTCTCTCCCTCTCACTTTATCTGAAGATAAAAGGAAAAGTACCCTCCAGTGAGGAATTAAAAAAAAAATCAACAACAAGTCCTGGTTGGAGAGGATCAGATTTCCACATTGCCACATTACATCATTTGAAATGTCCAGTTTTCAAACTAAAACCATTAGTTATTCAAATTGACAGAGGGGGACCCAGACATCAGGCACCCTAGGTGAAGATTTGAAATCACTCATTACAAATATGTTCCAGTCCGGCCGGTGTGGCTCAGTGGTTGAGCGTTGACCCATGCGCCAAGAGGTCGCCGGTTTGATTCCCTGTCAGGACACATGCCCAGGTTGTGGGCCTGATCCCCAGTAGGGGGCATGCAGGAGGCGGCCAATCGATGTTTTCTCTCATCGATGTTTCTATCTCTCTCTCCCTCTCCCTTCCTCTCTCTCTAAAAATAAATGAAAAAAATTTTTTTTAAATATATGTTCCAAAACTCAAAGCAACCCATGTCTAACAAATAAAAGCATGAGAATAGCATTTTACTCTATAGAGACCACAAGGAAAGAGACTTTTTTTAAAGGAAACAAATAAATATCCTGAATTTGAAAAGCACGACATACGACACAAATATTTAACTGGAGGGGCCACGAGGGTGTTTTACCCGGCGGGAGGGGGAGTCAGGCGTTGGGAGTACTCCGTCTGAAGGCCCGAAAGGAAAACAATAAAGAGAACGGAATCGGCCCTCAGAGATGCGTGGCTATCACAAAGGGGTCGGGTGTCCCGGAGGAGGGGACAGAGAGCACACAGAATGTCTGAAAACGCCCCAAATTCGATGAAAAGACCCCAAGAAGGATAACCTGGAAGAGGCAACACCTGGACACATCACAGTCAATCTCAAGGTCAAAGACAAACCAACGTACACACTCCTCCTGGGGAAAAGTGGCCTCTCGTGAGTTTTATTTGTGTTACAACAATGACTTCCGGTGTCTGACCTGATCTATGCGATTGACACTTTTACGTTTTCCCTGGAGAAATGTCTGTCTGAGCTCTTTACCCATTTTGAGTTGGGTCATTGGTTTTTTTGTGTGTGCGTTTTTTTAATCCTCACCCAAGGATATATATATATATTTTACATTTATCTTCAGACAGAGTGGTGCGAGGGGGAGCGAGAGAGAGAGAGAGAGAGAGAAACATCGATGTGAGAGAGACACATCGACTGGTTGCCACCCACACGACCCCAACCGGGGCTGGGGACAAACCGCAACTGAGGTACGTGCCCTTAGTGGGAACCGAACCCAGGACTCTTTGGTCCGCTCTAACCGCTGAGCCACACCGGCCAGGGCAAGGGGTCATTCGCTTTTACTGAGTTGTGTTATCTACATCTCCTTGAGTTGGCTTTGCAGATCGTGGGCCCACGAGAATGTCTGTATCACCCAGGTTCTGGCGCAAGGCTGTTCACAGCACCCTCCTGATTCTTTCATTTCTGAAGATTGGTTGTGATGTCCCAACTTTCATTTCTGATTTTAGAAATTTGAGTCTTTTCTCTCTTTTTCAGTCCGTCTAGCTAAAGGCTGGTTAATTTTGTTGATCTTTTCAAAGAACCCACTTTTGGTTTTGTTGATTTTCTATATTGCTTTTCTATTCCTGATTTCCTTAATATTTGCTCTACCCTTTATAATTCTCTTTTTTTCTACAAGTATTAGTTTTAGTTTGTTCTTTTTGTTTGCTTGTTTGTTTCTTAAGGTAAAAGTTAGGTATTGTAGCCCAGCCAGTGTGACTCAGTGGTTGAGTGTCGACCCATGCACCAAGAGGTCGCCGGTTTGATTCCCAGTCAGGGCACATGCCCAGGTTGTGGGCCCGATCCCCAGTGGGGGGCATGCAGGAGGCAGCCAATCGAAGTTCTCTCTCATTGATGTTTCTATCTCTCTCTCCCGCTCCCTTCCTCTCTCTCTAAAATCAATAAAGACAAAAATATATATATTTTAAAAGTTAGGTACTGTCGTCTGACAGTAGTATCACCAGTACGTGTCTCTTTTCGGTTCTGTTTTCAGGCTACATGTCTTCCCATCCTTCCACCTTCAACCTATTTATGTGGTCAGATCAGCAGGTTGTCACCTGTAGATTGCAAATACTTGATCAAGCTCCTTTTCATCTAAATCCATCCCATCAATCTGTCTTTTGGTTGTTTTATCCATTTACATTTAATATAGTTATTGTTAAGGTAAATGTATGTGTTCAATTTGCCATTTTTTCTATGTATTATGTCTTATTTTCTATTTTTTTCATCTTCACCTAAGGATATGTTTTTCTTTTATTATTGATTTTTAGAGAGAGAGAGGAAGGGAGAGACATCGATGTGAGAGAGAAACATCAATTGGTGGCCTCCTGTATGCTCCCCGACCAGAGATCGAACCCACAACCTAGGTATGTGCCCTGACCAGGAATTGAACCCACAACATTTTGGGGTACTGGACGACACGCTAACAGACTGAGCCACCCGGCTAGGGCTGGTTTCCTATTTCCTCTGTTCCTTAATAGCTGCCTTCTTTTTATGAAATAGATCACTTGTGTTTTAATTTCCTTCTTAGTTATTTTACTACATTTTTTGCAAGTTACTTTCTTAGTGGTTGCCTTGAGGGTTTATATTAACATTTTTTGGTATGTGCCCCTAGCGGGAACCGAACCCGGGACTCTCTGGTCCACAGGCCAACGCTCCAACCACTGAGCCAAACCGGCCAGGGCTATATTAACATTTTAATGTGTAACGAAATGGCTTGGCTCCATCTCAACTTAGTTTCAGTGAGTCTTTTTCTAGTAATTACATGTCTAGACTTCCTCAGACACAATTTCTGTTGACTATATTTTTTTCCTGTGTATAGGCTATATACTTTCTTATTTATTTGCATTTTTCATAATTCGTTGGCTGAAAAATGGGCTTTTAAAATTATAAACTGTGGCCGTTGGAAAACCAGATTCACCCCCTTTTCCAGAGCGGCTGTCCCGTTTTTTGTTGTCCTTGCTGCTACCTGTGCTGTTCTCTTAAGTAATTCTGTTTGCTTTGTCTTTTGTGGCCACAGATGTCTCTGATGAAATTTGTGGTGAACTAGTGTTTGGACAGAGATTACTTAAACGACTAAAACCGGTAAGACCCACATGGTTGCCAAGGGGTTCAGGGAATGTGTTGGGGTACAGCTGCAACAGGGCAGAGAACCCTGCCAGTCTTTCCTGGGCACGAGCATATCCTTACACATGTGTCGGGCTTCAGAACTAACATAACGTACAGTAGCCATTGGAAAGTGTACAATTCAGTGGCATTTAGTGTATTCACCGTGTTGTACAATCAACACCTGTCTCGATTCGACTTTTCTTCACCCCAGAAAATCACCCTGTGTGCATTAGATAATCACTGTTCACTTCGCTCTCCTCCATCTCCTGAGCACCACGAATCTCTGTGTCTGTGGAACCGCCTGTTCTGAATATGTCATATACAAGGAATCACACGATATGGGACCTTCTGAGCCTGTCTTCCTTCTCTCGGCAAAATGTCGTTGAGGTTCATCCAAGTTGTTGCCTGTGTCAGGACTTTGTTCCTTTTTATGGCTGAAAAATATCTCACTATGTGTATGTGTAAGGATTTGTCTTTTCCTACATCCAGTGCTGGGCATCTGGGTTGCTTCCACGTTTTGGGCATGAGTGGGGTGCTGCCATAACCACAGCGTCTAAGTTTCTGCGTGGACATAGGTTTCCATGTCTCTACAGACACCGGGGATTAGAATGGCCGGGCCACGTGGTGATCCCGTTTAGAGTTGGGTGGCAGCTACCCCATTTCACTTCCCACCAGCACTGCGTGAGGGGTTCTATGTCTCTCCGTCTGCAACAACACTTGCTGTTTTCTGATATTTTGGTTAACAGCCACACTAGTGGGTAGGAAGTGGTATCTAGTCAAGGTTGGATCCACGTTTCTTAGTCGTCACAATGTTGAATAGCTTCTCACGTGCTTGTTGGCTGTTTGTATGTCTTCTTCTCCGGAGAAATGCGATCCAAGTCCTTCACCCATTTTTAAATCTTTATTGTAGCTTTTCAAAGTCCCCTGGGGACATCTCACCCCCAGCTTTTCCCCTTCCGCTTTCTGATGGCCTTACTGTTCCCACCCAAGCTCCCTACCCTCCTGCCAAGGTGGCAAACAAGTGCCCCTGATTGTTCCTGTAGCTGTGGACAAGTGTACCCACGGGAAGCTCTGAGGTAGGTCAGCAGCTCAAACCTCGCAGCTCCTCCCCTGGAGTTCTGTGGGTTTCAAGTTTCCCAAGGCTGATGGGAGTGGCCGAGGAGAATACGGGAACTTGAAACACCACAAAACCCCTGTTCTTACAAAGATTCCGGTGTTTTTCTTGATTAAACCATACCCAGATTAGTGCTATTATTTTTATAATTCCTAGACTTCTAAGAAGTTGTATTCTTACAAATGTTTCCAGTGTTATCACTGCTTTTATGGCAGAGAGGATTTGGGGTGGTGTTGGGAGTGATGTCACTGCAACAGCGACCTCCACGGTTTGACATAGTCCCAGGAGAAGTGGATTCACTGTGTGGCAGGAATCACGAAGAACAGTGACTGAAGATATAGAGTAATGGGAAAATAAAAATGCAGGATGGCAACTGAAGGAGACTAATCTTTGCTTTCTCTATCTAGCTGCTATCTGTCTGTTAGGAATCATTATAGAAATAACATGTAGATGATCAATAATATAGATGTTAGAATAGACAGCAGAAAGAAAAGACAAAAAAAAGTAATAAGAATTTAGGATCGGATTATTAAAAAATTAAGAGGGAGCTTAGAAAAGGAGAATAGGTCAAGAGCTAAGAGAAAGTTACAGGAATTGAAATAGAGGGTATGGGAAAGGAGAAAGTTAAATGATACAATGTCTGCATGTTTGTTAACAGAAAGGTTGCTAAGCAATAAGTCATATGGCAGAAAGTAATTGTAAAGTTTAAGAGCTGTTAAACATCATTGTTATGTCTGGGTGAAAAGTAAAAGGGTTAATAATGTTTTAACAGGATCAAACTCCATTCTAACCCTCAGATACTGCACGTACACACCCTGGCAGATTCTTTTCTGCAAACCTAAGGGCCTTGAGACACCCAAAGAAAGCTGTAAAGATAAGGGGTTGAGGATGGCCTTGGGAAACTCAGAGAACCATGAGAAAAAAGAGATTAATAGTTGTCCTGCTCCTCTCCCCTCCTTCTCTGTATCAGCCCCCCTTAACGGTGCCAAAAGCGGCACCAAGAATGTAGTTTTTTTTCCTGTAATTTGTGCCTTTAAAAGCGGGCAACAAAGAAGGCTCATGGCTGGGATGTGAAAAGAGCCTCCCAGTCCGCCGGTGTAATAAAGGGAAGCACCTCTGACTCGCGGTTCATCTCTCTCTCTCTCTCTCTTTCGCCAACTCCGTCCTCACCAAAGGGAAACCTTGGACTACTGAGGCTGGACCCCGGCAGGGTGGGGAGGGGATGTTACTTTACCATTGTTGCTGAACTCACCATATATATATGCTTGTTTATATATTTAACTGCTGACTGGTTTGACTCAGCAGTTACTGTGTCAGCCCGGGGACCAAAGGGTCGTGGGTTCGATTCCCAGTTAAGGGCACACGCCTGGGTTGCAGGTTGCATCCCCAGCCCCAGTTGGGGTCATTCGAGAGGCAACCAATCAATGTGTCTCTCTCATATCAATGTTTCTCTCTCCCTCCCTCATTCCCTCCCTCCCACTCTATCTAAACATCAATGGAAAAATTATCCTCAGGTGAGGATTAACAGCAAACCTGAGGATATTTTTCCATTTCTTTCTTTCTTTCTTTTTTTTTTAGAGAGAGTGGAAGGGTTTTGGGGGGAGGGAGAGAGAGAGAGAGAGAGAAACATTGATGGGAAAAAGACACATCAATTGTTGCCTCCTGCATGCACCCCGACCAGGGGCCCAGGATCGAACCCGCAACCCAGGTGTGTGCCCTTGACCAGGAATCAAACCTGAGACACTTTGATGCATGGGCCAACACTTAACCACTGAACAACATCAGCCAGGGTTAAAAAAAAATTTTTTTTTAATTTTTATCCTCGCCCAAGGACATTTTTGCATCTATCTTCAGGTAGAGCGGGAGGGAGACAGGGAGGAAGAGAGAGAGAGAAACATCAACGTGAGAGAGACACATTGACTGGCTGCCACCCACACGACCCCAACCGGGGCCAGGGACAAACCGCAACCGAGGTACGTGCCCTTAGCGGGAACCGAACCCGGGACTCTCTGGTCCGAGGGCCGATGCTCTAACCGCTGAGCCAAACTGGCCAGCGTTGTATTGTTTCAGACGTGACATTCAATGCAATTCTTATCTTTGATTTTCTACAGATAAGGTGTATTGGTTTTTAAAATTTTTTTTTCTTCAATATTTTTGCACTTTGAATATGATATGCCTTGGTGTGGGTTTTTGTTTTTTTTCATCATGCACTATCCCATTATTAAGTCTTTTCCCGTTAAAGTCTGCACTGCCCAGTATTGATATAAATGCAAAAGCAACCTTCTGGCTAATGTTTCACGGTGTATATTTTTCACTTAATAAAACTCAAACTTTTCTAGCCTTTTCTCAGAGTTTGTATCTTATCATAAACATAAAGGTTTTTTAAAAATTTAAATCAGCCCTGGCTGGTTTGGCTCAGTGGTTAGAGCATCGGCCTGCGGTTCAGAGAGACCTGGGTTCGGTTCCCGCTAAGGGCATGTACTTCGGTTGCAGTTTGTCCCCGGCCCTGGTTGGTCGTGCGGGTGGCAGCCACTCGATGTGTCCCTTTCACGTCGATGTTTCTCTCTCTCTCTCTCTCTCTTCCTCTCTCTCCCTCCCACTCTATCTGAACAACAACAACAAAAAATTTAAATCAGCCTTAGCAATCAAGGAATTTAATTTGAATACGTTGAAAATCTTACCACGTGATTTAACTTTCTTTTGTGTAAGGCACGTTCCTCTGGTCCCTCTCTCAGTTTCTTGGACTAGATGATTCACGATTCCACTTTGTTGTATTGATGACGTGTGCACACTTTTCCTGTCCTTTTTTTTTCCCCCACTTTTTTTTTCTTTATTGATTTTAGAGAGAGAGGAAGGGAGAGGGAGAAAGAGATAGAAACATCGATAAGAGAGATCATCGACTGGCCGCCACTGGGGATCGGGCTCACAACTTGGGCATGTGCCCTGACCAGGAATTGAACCGGTGACCTCTTGGTGCAGCGTCCACGCTCAACCACCGAGCCACACCAGCCGGGCTCCTGTACTTTTTTTTTTTTAATCCTCAACCGAGCATATTTTTCCATTTATCTTCAGATAGAGTGGGAAGGGGAGAAAGAAACATTGACATGAGAGAGACACATTGATTGGTTGCCTCCCCCACAACCCCACCCAGGGCCAGGGACCAATTGCAACCAAGGTACGTGCCCTTGACTGGAACTGAAACCGAGACTCGCCGGTCCGTGGCCAGACGCTCTAACCACTGAGCCAGACCACTGAGCCAACCCAGCCAGGACAGGGCTCCTGTACTTTTAATGCTTCACCTACAGGTTATACAGTGTAGCTCAGGGTTATTAAATCCCAATATATATTAGTTATGTAAATATTTCCTGGACAATTAAAGGACCTTAGAAGACTTTAACCTTGTCACCTACCCCACACCCCTTATCTTTTTTCTTTGCATTTTAATTCTAATTATGCACCAAATGTTCATATTCAGCTCATATGCAATTCAGATTCTAAAAATTCATTTTCTGATTTCTTACTTACAGCTACGTATTGAGTAATACACTGTGGTGTGTCTGTCTGTCCATCTGTTATCTTTTATTACTGGTTGCTTCATTCCCCTCGCTGTCATCATAGAACACACTCTTCCTGGGGCCCAGAGAAGACAAGAGTTTTACCATGTGGCCTTTTAGGCTTTGGCATGTGGACTGGTTGGAGGGGTTTTTCCCTTTTTCCCATCTGCCACACTGACCTTTGCACAGAGGAACTTACCCTAATCAGCAGAAAAAGCACACATGGGAACTTCTTCTTATCTATTTCTTGCCTGGCTGGTGTGGTTCAGTGGTTGAGCGTGGACCCATGCACCAAGAGGTCGCCGGTTTGATTCCCGGTCAGGACACATGCCCAGGTTGTGGGCCCGATCCCCAGTGGGGGGCATGCAGGAGGCAGCCAATCGATGTTCTCTCTCATCGATGTTTCTATCTCTCCCTCTCCCTTCCTCTCTCTCTAAAATCAATAAAGAAAAATAAAATAAAATGAATCTATTTCTTTCTGTTCTTAAATAGAGATCATTGACATATGACATTGTGTAGCTTCCGGTGTACAGCATAAGGATCCAGTATTTACACAGGTTGTGAGGTGATCACCACCACAGACCCAGTTAGCGTCCCTCACCTCACACTCTCACCTCACATTGTCATAAACACATTTTCTTGTGGCGAGGACTTGTAAGATCCACTGTCTTCGCAACTTCCAAATATGCAACGCTGCATTATTATTTTTTTAAATTTCTTTTTCTTTTCTTTTCTTTTTTTTATTTTTACTCCTCACCTGAGGACATTTTTTGCATTTATCTTCAGACAGAGTGGGAGGGAGAGAGGGAGGAAGACAGAGAGAGAAACATCGATGTGAGAGAGACACATGGAGTGGCTACCACCCACACGACCCCAAACCGGGGCCGGGGACAAACTGCAATCGAGGTACATGCCCTTAGCGGGAACCGAACCCGGGACTCTCTGGTCCGCAGGCCGATGCTCCAACCGCTGAGCCAAACTGGCCAGGGCTTAAATTTCTTTTTCTTTATTGATGACACCAGCCGGGCTGCAATGCTGTGTCATTAACTGTAGTCACCATGCTGTGCTTTACGTCCCTATGACGTATTTATTTTACAGCTGAAAGTGTGTACCTCTGGGTCCCCCTTCACCCACTTATCTCACCCACCCTCCCTCTGGCAACCACCAATCTATTTTCTGTATATATGATTTTTTCTTTTATTTTTGTGTTTGGGTCTACATAGAAGAAAGATCATAGGTGTCTGTCATCCTCTGTCTGACTGATCTCACTTAACATGATGTCCTCAGGGTTTACCCATGTTGTTGCCAGTGGCAAGAGCTCATCCTTCTTTAGGGCTGAGTAATACTCCACTGCGTGCATTTATCCACCTATGGATGATCCCAGCTGACCTACCTTCAAGTTCACTGACTCCTTCTCTCTCGTCTCACATACACTGCTGAGGTCCTCTATAAAATTTCCATGTTTTTGTACTTCTCCATTGTAGAACTCTACTTGTTTTTTTTGATGACTTCTACTTTTTATTGATATTTTCTATTTGGTGAGACATTCTTCTAACCCTTTTCTTTAGTGTGTTTGACATGGTTTCCTTTATTTCTTTGAACATATTTCAGATAGGTGATTGAGAGTCTTTTTCTAGTCATTACAATGTCAGTAATTCCTTGGGGACAATTTCTGTTGACTGCACATTTTTCCTGTGTGGGCCGTATCTGGGCTCCTGTGAATAATGCTGCAGTGAACATGGGAGTGCATATATCCTTTTGATTCATGCTTTTGTTTTCATGATGAACACAAAATTTTTGTGATGTTCTAGGTAGGAGAGCAGCGGAGGCCCATGTGACAACTTCTGAGGAATGGCTGGGTAAAGGGAGACCTCAGTGCACAGTCACAACTTGGGCCATGCTCAGATTGCCAGAGGGTTAGGACCAGAGGCAGGGGCAGGAGTAGCTGGTGCATCAGCAGGACCCACACGGGCCCAGGCAACAACCCAAGCGACAAGCACAGGAGTGATCCAGCTGCCACAACAACCTCCCAGGGCTCTGCTCTTGTCCCTGCCCTCACTCCTGGAGTGCCCAGCCTCTGCATGCCCAGGACTGAGGACCAGGGGACAGTGCTCATGGGCACAGGAGGACGACATCAGCAGCATCAAGTTGGGCTGAATTTAGCCCAGAACAGGCTTGTGCTGCGTTACTGGTACAATGTCTCCGGTCACTGGTGACAGAAACGAGGGTTGACATGTGAATTCATCCAGCCTTGAAGAGCTGGAGGAGTGCCAGCCACCCTCCCCATGGCATCTGGACCCAAGTTGAAGAAGGACCCCACTAGGATGGTGTTCCTGCAGGGACCAAACAGCAACCTGGAGACAAGGAATGTCTGGCTTCCGTTAGCTACAGGTACACACACTTCGTCATATGCCACTTGCAAAGTGCACCGGGCATTTTGCCAACATTTCTCAGCGGGTGGAAGGGGACTCAGATCACCAAATAAGGGGTTGTCACCCCTCCCTTTTGTAAGGACAGAAAACAGGCCTCTCCTTTTCTTTGTTATGGCTTTCCCACAATTTATGAGAAGCACCTGGTGATGAAACGCAGCGATTGCAGAGAGGCAGCGATTGCAGAGATTGCTGGCTCTGCTGACTCAAGCTGCCCCTCTCTTCAAAAAGCGGACAGATAAGGACTGTGCTGAAGGCGGCACCCCCATCTCCTCTGCCTGCTCTTTTAACAGCCCTGGGATGATTCGCACCAAGGAGCCCAGTGAACAGAAAGTTCCCTTCCTCCTCCCTTTCAGACTGGCCTCTCTTTTTGCAACTCTGTATAACTTTAGCTCCAAGCTTGTTTTGCAGGCTTGAGAAAATGCTGATGAAGTCACCTTAGTACACCTGCTGGACTGTCTCCTGGAAAGCAAACAAACTGCAACTTCTCAAGACAATCCTCGGCATCTGGTCAACCTCAACACAACCCCTCTCCCTTCTTTATCGTTTTGCTACAGCTGCCATTTACTCCCTGAAACCCCAGTGAAAGAGCAACCCTCTCTCTCTGCCACCCTGTATTGCCTATCGACACACTGGCCTGCTCCTCCCTTGGAAAGTAAAATAAACCTCCTCACTGTGAATTCTTTCAGAAGCCCGCGTCACTGGCCAAACCTCACACCTTGGGGCTGTGATATGAAGCTGGCTCCTGGCATCTCTCCTCTGTGTGCTCCGACCAGCAACGCGATGCTGGTGCCCGCTCTGGGTCCTGGGTGGGGAGAAGCACTCAAGCTGATGGCGGTGTCAAGGTGGCAAACATTCAAACCTATAGAGATTTTTTTTTTTTTATTTTTAGTGGGAGGGAGAGAGGGAGGCAGAGAGAGAGAGAGAGAAACATCGACGTGAGAGAGACACATCAACTGGCTGCCACCCACATGACCCCAACTGGGGCCGGGGACAAACTACAACTAAGGTATGTGCCCTTAGCGGGCACCGAACCCAGGACTCTCTGGTCCACGGGCCGGCGCTCTAACTGCTGAGCCAACCCGGCCAGGGCAAACCTATGGAGATTTTTTGTGAGTTTATTTGAGCCAAACTGTCAACAATATCCAGGAAGCAAAATCTTAATGGGTTGCATAATGCTCCAGAGAAGGGCAGCTTTGCACCTGACTTGACACATCACAGTGAAAAGAGAAGACGTGTGTGTACGTGAAATCCACTGGTGATCGACTGGGGAGGCGGGAGAACGCAAAGCGGGGAAGCCTCTGGGGTTGGATGAAAAGTACAAGGACAGACACACGCGGCTTTTACACAGGTGGGTGCAGGACAGTTAACAGTCAACAATCAGCATGATAACAGGAACAGTGAGGGGGCTTGTGGTCTCCGTCCTGCTGCACTGATTGTGCCCTGAGAGGTCTGGAAAAGGGGGAGTTACCCTGACATTCCCAACACATGTTATCATAGATGCAAAAGACAACAGACAGGCTCAGTCAGGGTAAAGATGGACCTGTGTCAGGGAAGACGCCAGCCTAGGACATGACCACCCACTGTAAGCTGCTTTCAGTTAAAAATGTTTAATTTCAGACCATCCTTTGTGGTTACTTTAGGTCTCTGAGTTTGCAAGGCCACCACGCAGGCCTCCCCTGAGCTTGTCGGGTGAGCATGTGGCCCCTTTTCCTCCACATCGCGGGCATGGGCTCAGGACCCTCCAGCTCCCAGCCTCAGCCAAGGGGTGGGAAGCAGAGACGTCATCGGGACGTAGTGTCTCTGCTCACCTGACCATTATCCACCCTCCGGCTGTCCCACGGTGTGGAAAATTAGCTCTAGGTAAGCGCACCTAATTGTATGTCATCTGTCACCTTTTAGTCGTGTCCTCACTCTTTGCCCCCATTTCATGGTTTTCCACGTCGTCCCTTCACCCACGCCGATACGCACACATCTTAGCTGTTGTATTTTGAGAACTGGAGGCACCATGTGGCCCCCACACTTGTCACAACGAGAACGTGGTCGAGGGAGCCTTCTCCCACCTCGTGCCGGAGTCACTCTTTCCGTCAGCAGGCGTGAAGCCAGGGGTGACACACACACATCTGGAGAAGACGCCGGGGGAGGGGTTCCCGGGGGAGGGGTTTCAAAAGCCCATCCTGCCGGCAGGTAAACGCGAACATCATCCGAAGGAGCGTGTTCGGCCTCTGGAAGGTATTAGAAGCTTGCCGAAACCAGAGGAATGCTTCATCAAGAAAAAAAAAGTGGAATCAGTACAGAGTGCCCTCTGGGGATGGGTAGGGGTCTGCAGGGGAACAGTGAGACCTGCCCGGGCTGGGGCCCGAGGTGGGGGGTGACTTCAGGTGGGAAAGAGCCCTGAGGGCCCACCACAGCCTCTCAGAGGAGGTGGGGTAGCTGAGACAAGTCCTGACTTACAAAACACTGAGAAATAGACACTTCTGAGAAATGAGAACTACCCTAGGAAGGAAGGGGCCCTGAGCACTGTCCCAACATCCCCACCCACACTGCTCAGGTCTCTGCTTCAGAAAGCTTCCATCGTCTTCACCTGCGACCACACCTGCTCCCCAAAGCTGGAGATGATCAAGGAGGAACACGAGGTGGCCAGCCTGGGGGCTCCCCAGAACTCAGGGCCCGTGATGTCCACCGTGGTCAACATCCGGACAGAGGCCATGGTGCCCGACCACATAGTCTGGTCCCTGTTCAACACAATCTTCTTCAACCCCTGCTGCCTGGGCTTCGTGGCGTTCGCCTACTCCGTGAAGGTGGGTGTGGGGGGTGCTTCTCCAGAAAGTGTGTGTGACCCCCAGAGGGCTCCGCCCCAGACGGCCCTTGGGACTGGGGATTCCCAGTGAGTACTCTCCTGTGTGGATGTGCATGTGTTGGGTGGGGGTTCATTTCCAGTGAGAGTTCCCGGTGGGGTTGCATGGACGTGCCTGCGGTGGGAGGGTCACACTATGTCTCCACCAACCCCAAGAGCTCTCCTGTCCATCCCAATTAGAGAAATTACATCCTTCACATCTCTAACTCAGACCTCAGGTCTGGTCCAGAAAAAGGAAAATGTTCTCAAAGATGATGACCCTGGTGGGGCCAGCAAAGGGGCCAGGACAAAGGGAGGAGGAGCCCTGAGACCCCTGGAGAGGCTGAGAGTCTGTGAGGGAGGGGTCCACCTGGACCTGCCATACTCCAGCTCCAGGGAACAGGGAGGGGAGGGTCCTGATCTGGCTGAGGGCAGGTGGAGGCTGGTCTGGGCAGGGCCCAGCCAGGGAGGACCTGAGTCATAGCTCCTGGCTCTCTCCAGGACCAGCTCCAGGCCCTTCTCACCATCTCTTCTCCCCCAGTCTAGGGACCGGAAGATGGTGGGAGACGCGACTGGGGCCCAGAACTATGGGCCCTGGTTTTGAGCATCTCTGTGATCATCGGACTCATTGTTCTGGCATCTTTGTTCCCAGTAACCATCTATATCAGATGGTGAATGTCAAGCAGCGTGGCAGAGGCTACTAGTCGATGCCCACGGCAGGTGACCAAGTCCTCCCCCCCACTGCTGGCCCTTCCCCAGGCGCCCACCCATTTATCCAGTTCTTTGTACAGACACACCTGTCTGCAACTGAAGTCAATAAAGTGCTCTGGTATGTGACAGTGAGACATTTCCTGGGCAGGGGCACTGCGGAGTCCCCAGCCTGCCCCTGAGACAGCCCACTTCCCCCCTTGCCCACCTGCTTGCTGCTCTGAGGGGGGCCCGGCAATTTCTCAGATGTTCCTGGTTTCTGGCTCCCTGCTGGGAGCAACAGCTGGAGCAGGGGTTCCCTCCTTCCCAACGTCTGAGCCCTGAGCCAAGGGCACTGGGTCCAGAACACCCTTGGCCCCCAGGACAAGCCTCCCTGGCTCCGGGCTGGCTGGGAGCATGGAGCTGGGTGAGTGCGGCAGGCAGGTCTTCTGGGGGCCATGATGTTTGCAGGTGGGGTGCAAGGATGGAGCCCAGGCCCCGCAGCCCTTCCTGGGTGCTCCTGCCAGTGCTGTGTCCTGCTGCTGCCTGTCCCTGCCCTCCAGCTCTGTCCTTGCTCCTCTGCAGGGGTGCAGGGCAGGGCAGCCAGTGTGGGTGGGGGAGGGACAGAGTCCTTAGCCCCAGTGGACAGAAGCCCTGAGAGGAAGGGCCAATCCTCCCACCACACCGGCTAGGCCTGCTGGCTGGAGCCACCGCCAGTGCCCAGGAAGGGTCTCCCGGCCGTTGCGCACCCTCAGGCTTTGGGTGTGAGCCTTTGCCAGGGCCCGAGATGCACATGGGGATGGGCCTTCCTCAGCTTGACCCCTCATGCTCTGCACTCTCACCCTGGAGAGGCTGGAGAAGTGCAGGTGGCCACAGGCTGGGGTCAGGGAGGTGAACCATCTCTACATGAGCCTTGCCCTGGGGGACCTGGGCTTGCCTGGGTTCCAGCTGTGGGGTGAGGTCAGTCCTGCTGGCTCTGGTCTGTGGTAGCAGCTCTTCCTGCTGGGTTCTCCGTCCAGTCCTGACACCCAGGAGGGATTGACAACCCAGACCCTCACACTCCTTTTGTGATGACCCCTGCAGCACCCTTACTGCTGGGCCAAAGGAGGGTTGTGCGTTGTCTGTGGTGGGCGATGCCTCCCCGGAGGGCGCCCCTGTTCCTGGGGCTCCCACGTCTGAGCAGGAGGGGCTCAGGCCCCGGGAAGGCGGTCCTGCAGGACCGGAGGCTGGCAGGGACTTTGTGTTCCCAAGCCTGGACACTGGCGACCAGCAGGGGACTGGGCAGGGCCTGCACTCCGCGTTCTGGGGATAGAGGGTCTGTGGCTTCAGCCTCTGTCCTGAGGACTGACTTCCCCGAAGCGGAGTCACCCTCGCAACGGCCAAGGGCCCTGAGGCGGCACCTTCTACTCCTGCGGGTGAGAAGGCGTTGGCGGGTGTCTGCAGCCCGTGCACCCCTAGCCGCAGCCTTCCACGGGGGTGTCAGGGATCTGGGTGCGAAAGTAGGGTCTCTGGAGGGCGGTGTCCCACGGAGCCGCCCACTGTCCCGTCCGCGGTGACGGGGCTCTCTGGGCGGCCACGGGGTGCGCGGCCCTGGCGGCGGCCCTGGCGGCGGCCCCGCAGCCCCTCCTGGCCCCGAGCCCGCCTCGCGCGGCGGGGGGCGGGAGGGCGGGGCGCTGTGCTCCGGGCTCGGGCTGTAATTTGCTGTTATATTTAGCGGCGGCGCTGGGCCTCTGGGGCGGCGGTGGGTATAAGCGCCCCGGGCGCCCCCAGAGCGGCCGCGGAGCGAGGCGGCGACGGCGCTGGAACCCATGGACACCGCGTACCCGCGCGAGGATCCCCGCGCCCCGACGTCCCGCACGGCCGACGGCGCCTCTCACACGGCCGTCGCGCTGGGGGCGCCGAGACCCCCGCCTAGAGACCACCTGATCTGGTCGGTGTTCAGCACCCTCTACCTGAACCTGTGCTGCCTGGGCTTCCTGGCGCTGGCCTACTCCATCAAGGTGGGCGGCCGGCCTGGGAGGGTGCTTCGCGAGGTGGGCAGCTGGGTTTCCAGGGGCGCTGGAAGGGGCTCTTGACCTGATGAAGGCGTCTGCATTAAGGCGGGCTGTGCTTCTCAAAAATGAGGGGGTGTCCTCGGAGAGGTGTGGTCCACTCCGAAGAGCACAGAGGCCGGGGGGCCTTTTTAGATGCTGGGTTCCTGTGCGCAGAGCCCTCTGGCTGCAGCTTCTCTGGCAGGGTCTCAGCACCCCAGCGGACTTCCCACCCACGGAGGGTCCTTGAAGGATATGCTGGCCTGGGAGGAGACAGGGGTCCCTTCCAGCCCCACCGTAGGCTGAGGACCCCCTCCCCCCAGGACCAAACCTGTGACCAGTTGGGGGCAGTGACGGGAGTGGGTAGAGCCCAGGGCAGTGTCCCCTCAGGGCACATCTCTCGGTCTAGATTTTGGGTTCAGCATGGTCCTCTGAGGGGTGGACCCAGTGCTGCCTGGGATGGGGGAGGCGGGACCTCCCCAGGCCCCAGCCACTCGAGACCTGGCCCACTGCTGTCTGCAGGCCCGAGACCAGAAGGTGGCTGGAGACCTGGAGGAGGCCCGGCGTTTAGGCTCCAAGGCCAAATGCTACAACATCCTGGCCACCATGTGGGCCTTGGTGCCGCCGCTGCTGCTCCTGGCGCTCGTGGTGACTGGTGCCCTGCACCTGTCCCGGCTGGCCAAGGACTCCGCCGCCTTCTTCAGCACCAAGTTTGACGACTCAGACTATGACTGACAGGCTGGCCCGATCCCTGTCCTGACCCAGAGACCCCGACCCCAGGACATCAACCCCCAGGACGCCGCACCCTGACCTCCTGGAACCCGACTCTACTCTAGGGCCTGGTGCCCACCCCCTAGCTCCAAGTTGGGCTAATGCTGACCCTGAAGACCCTCTTTTGGACCCCGGGGGCTTCACCCTAACCTTGATGGTCCTGGGTCCCCTAACTCCCTGCCCCCGCCGGACCCTCTGTCCCCACTTACCAGGCTCAGCCTGGGTTTCACAATTAAAAGTGCCTGGTTCCAGAAGGTGCCACCTGGGCCTGGTTCCTGGCAGGGGTGGGGGGTGGGGGTGGGTGGGGAGGGTGTCTTCCCGAGGGGAGCCCCCTGGGGACATGCACAGCCAAACTGCCTGGCTGAGCCGCAGCATCGAGGGAGGGCGGGCTGCCTGCTCAGAATGCCCTGCTTGCGGCTGTGGTCTCCGACTGTCCCCTTGGGCACTGGGCGGCCTGCGGCTTCTGGGCGGAGGCGCCTGAGTATTTTGGAGTCAAGTTTGGGAACTCAAGCTTTTCATCTCTGCTGCCTTGGTGGGCACTGTGGTTTAGGGGCCTGTCTTCAGAACACGAGTGGGGTGTCTCGGATTCCATGTGAGCCCATCCCGTCTGCGTGCGTGCATGCGTGTTTGTGCCTGTGGCTGTATGCGAGGTGGGTGGGAGACCCTGGCCAGTGAGAGGCCTCCCGTGTGCTCGTCTGTGGGCTGTGCATGTGCCAATCTCCATCTTTGGGCCACTGTGTGGGTCCGTGACCCCTGCATCCCTTGAATTCTGAGAAATCTCATTCCCTGCAGTGGGTCGGTATGGCTGGACAGTGAGACACATGTGCACACAGGATGGTCATGCCATCCTCCATGAACACACACATCTCACTCATGCAGATGGGAACACCCCCCACCCACCCAGTTGTGCAGAGAGGGGGGCACTGGGGCTGAGGACATTTCTGAGCATTTTTGGTACTCCCTGGTGCACCCCCTAAACCAGCGGTCTGGTAGAGGGGGTTGTTAAACACATGCACACACCCTGTGTGGCTGGGGGTGAGGTCCCCTGGGCCTTGCTGTGGCCAGGCCAATGACAGGGCAAGCTAATTGCAGGGGCCTTAAGCACAGGGCGGCTCAGGGTTTTGAGCACCCCACCCAGGTCCTTTCTGTCCCCAGGGAGCCCCCTTTGCCTGCCCACTCTGCCTGGGCTGGGGTGGAGGTCTGTTGAACTGCTGTACTTGGAGTCCCCAAAGCATCCCCTCCCCGACCCCCTGCGACACCCAACAGCTGGCCCAGTTATACCCAGTGTGCCAGCGACAGTGCCCTGGCTGCAAGCCCACAGCACCCCAGCCCCGAGCTGAGGGTATGTGCTGCCCTGAGCCAGCCCCCGGAGGAGGCAGAGAGTGTGCTGGCCGGGCCTCAGGATGGAGATGCAGCACTGGCCGGTCCCATGTTGGGCCAGGGACAAAGGCAGTGTGCCAGAGCTTGGACCAGTACGGAGGCAGCCGGCCAACCCTGAGCTCCAGGTTCGGCCCAAGAAGGGACCCACCCATGCTGGATAGAGAGGCTGGGGGCAGGGGTCGGCCTGTGTGTGGCCAGGTACATGTCCCCAGCATGGGATGGTCTGTGGGTTGTGAGGGGAGTGAAGTTTGTCCAGCCCTTGCCCAAGTGCCGAGGACAGAGAGTGTGCGGTGAAGCCAGGTGGGGTAAGGTCACCAGCACCCAGGCTGCGTCCTGGGCAGGCTGAAGGACCCCGATCAAGTTTAGTCCATTGGCTGCCATGGGCTCTGAGCCCAGCACATAGGCATTGCCACCCACAGCCCTCGGAGGGTCACCCTGCTGTGGACACAGGTGGCATGCACCTGCAGCAGTGTCATCCTCCCAGTGCGGCACCCCCACAGGATGCGTGTCCACACCTGGCCCCAGGCCCGCTGCACTGGCACCACCCCACTGCTTCAGCACACCTGCTGGGGCCTCAGATGGTGAAGGAGCCTGTGGGCACCTGGGAGCCCCACCCAGGGCCTCGGGGAGCTGGCACTGACACACAGGCTGATCTACAACTTGGCCCCCTTGCTCGGAGGCCACTCTGTCCCATGTGCTGCCTCCCCCCCCAAGCTACAGATCTGGGCTGGGGATCCCCCACGCCTCCACCCATCCCAGTTCATCCGCCCGGTGTCTGCTTCTTGGAGAACCGGGACTACCTCTCTCCAGAACACACTTGGCCAGAGGGAGGAGGTTGGGAGGGGCAGACAATGGGACCCACCTACTCACTCCAAGCGTTACTGGCTGGGAACTTGGTCCATTATCGCCCTCGCTTCCAGACGGAGCACCTCAGCTCCTCCCAGCAGACAGTGCAGGCCCTCCCCAAGACTCCGAGGCAGACGCCAGCTGACCTCAATCTCTGAAAACCCGAGGTCCCAAGTTTGACGTGCCAACTGCAGGGCTCAGGCCCCAGCAGAAGCTGGGCAGAGCCTCTGGCCCAGAGCAGCCTGCCCAGGACAGATGGGCGCAGGGCCGTAGCCTTGAGCCCGTGTGCACTGGGCTGGGTCCTTCCGCTGGGGAGGGAGAAGGTACGGGGACTTGCTCCGCACCCCGCCTGGCTGAGGAAAGGCTGTGAGGGGGCTTGTCCGACCTGACTGAAGTGGCCCAGAGGCCAAAGGAGTCAAGGACTGAGGACGCTGAGTTCCCGTGACAGCCAAGAACACCCGGACCAACCATGACTGACTCTCAGTATCGTGAAATAGAAAGTTGTTTGTGGTGCAGCGGCAGCTGAGACTCATTCTGCAGGGCGAACCCCCAGACACCCTTCCACCCCGAGGCACTCCACGCCCTGCCCTGGGGAAGGGCCTTGAGGCCTGGCAGGTGCCATGTGGGAAGCGTGGGTAAGCCACCATGCGTGGGGTTTAGGCAGGGAAGGGGCTCAGACCAGAGGCAGTCTTGAACTTCAGGCCGAAGAATCCAGACCTTTCCTGGAGCCCATGAGTCTGGCTGCCAGTTGGAGGGTGGGTGGGAGGCAGAGGCAGGCCAGGAGGGCGACCAGGAGGAGATGGTGCAGCAGCTGGGGCCTCCTGCATAGGCAGTGCCAGAGGGGAGGACCTGAGAGGCGTCCCTAAAGCCGATAGCACTGGGGCAGGGCCAGGACAGCACAGGCAGGGCTCTGTGGGGCTGGAAGGCTCCAAGCTGTCCCAGACGGGGTACTGTGGGCTCCAATGTCTTCAAAGTTTTCCCCGGATATTGTTGGAGCAGAACTTGCTGCCTCTGTCCTCTACAAGAGTGACCTTTGTATCCGGCCAGCGGAGCGGGGGAAGGAGACCGTATGGCCTGCAGGGAGAGAGGGCCACCCTGGGGGTGAGGGCACACACGGGGCCACCCTGGGGGTCACAGGCACTGGGCTTCTGCGGGGCCGGGGGTAGTAGCCTACCCAGGGGCAGGGGGAGCCGAGCTTGTGATGGCCACAGCTCGACCTCCAGTGGGGGGGCCCAGGGTGCTCGGGTGCTGATCTGGACCGTCACCAAGTCCTCAGAGAACGAGAAGTGAAGCTTGTTCCCCTGGTAGGAGATGCCGGAGACACACACGCCGGAGACTCCCGCTGGGCACATGGGGTCAAAGGTCACACCAGCCCTGGTGATCCTGGGAGAAGGGGAAGGTCCTGAGGAGGGCCGGCAGGGGCAGGTGACCACCTTCTGCTGGTCACCCCACTAACCTGAACCCTGTGACCCCGAAGAGCACCGCCTGCAGGAAGCCCCCCATGCCTGTCAGGAAGTTCACGGCACCGGAGCCGTCTGCATTCTCCGTCCACACCTGCAGGGGCAAGGCCGTCAGCGCCAGGGTCCCCCGGGCACAGTCCTTCCCGAGGCCACTTCCCAGGGCTGGGCTCCCACTGCCACCACCCGGGGCCCGAGCAGGAGGCAGGCGCGGTCAGGGTGCGGGTCGAGGCCGGGGCCAGGCTGGCCTTGAAGGGCTCTGTGATGTTGGCGAAGCTCCTTTCCAGGAGTCCCCACGCCCGCCTGGGGTCCTTCAGCTCCATCCAGCCCACGGCAAACATGCTCTGGAGTCAGAGGTCAGAGGACACGTGGGGGTGAGGTCCACTGCAAGAGGCCAGTGGGCAGGGCTGGGGCCACTGAGAGGACCACCACCCATCTTACCCAGGTCATGGCGGGGCCTTGTGGGGATGTCACAGCCTCGTAAATTTCCAGGTTATTCCTGCGAACTTGAGGGTTCAGGGAGAAGGGGACGGGGTACCCCAGGAGCACAACATCTGCCTGTTTCACCTCCTCTCCTGGGGGGAGACAGGTGCTGTTGATGGGGGGAGGGGGCTGTACATCAGGAAGGGGGTGTCAGGAGGGAGAGGGGCCCCCAAGGAGCTCTGAATCCACTCACCAGGCTCGTACCCATCAAACTCGGGGTGGAAGTTCTGCTTCAGGTCAAAGGGCACCTTGATCTTATCAGCTACCGCCAGCCACTGGCCGGGGACAGGCTGACCCAGGTCCTGGGCCAGGGCAGCAGCAAAGAGAAGGCTAGGACAGAGGCGGGGGGGGGGGGGGGGAGTGCTGCAGCTCTAGCATTCTTGCTTGGCCCCTGCATGGTGGGGCTGGGGGGGTGGGGGGGGTCTTGGGTCTGACCTGTTCCGGACCAGGACATTGGTGTACACGGAGTTGTTAACCCCTGAATGGTATTCGTCGGGGGGCATGACTCCTGGGCACAAAGGGCAATATGGTGCTTAGTGCAGGGTCTCAGACCTGCCCCATGCAGCTGGCCAGGGTGGGGCTGGCAACATCAGGAGCCAGAGTCACACGCGGAGCCAAGGAACAGCCACCCTCCCCCATGACCATCCACTCCCCCATGACCATCCGCTCCCCCATGACCATCCGCTCCCCCATGACCATCCGCTCCCCCATGACCATCCGCTCCCCCATGACCATCCGCTCCCCCATGACCATCCGCTCCCCCCATGACCATCCATTCCCCCCATGACCATCCACTCCCCCATGACCATCCACTCCCCCATGACCATCCACTCCCCCATGACCATCCGCTCCCCCCATGACCATCCACTCCCCCATGACCATCCGCTCCCCCATGACCATCCGCTCCCCCCATGACCATCCGCTCCCCCCATGACCATCCGCTCCCCCATGACCATCCACTCCCCCCATGACCATCCGCTCCCTGCCATGTCCTCACCCTTCAGGTGGTACTTCCCCTCTGCAGGGCACCACTCGACCCGGCTGCACCAAAACTCAGCCACAGCACTGACCACGTCCCAGCCCCCAGCCTCTTGGAAGAGCTGCAGGTCCTGGGGGAGGAGAGGGTCAGAGGCCACGGCACCCACGATTCTGGCTCCCAGTGCACACTGCATTTCTTGCCAATGTCCACCGTTCCGAGCATCCCCAAGCGAAGGCCTGGCTCCAGGAGGCCTGGCCTGGCTCCAGACGGGGAGTCCCAGACAGGTGGGGGTGGGCACAGCCATGCCTCACCTGGGTGCTGTAGTAGTACAGCTGGAAGGCCAGCACCACAGCCCCGTTGATGTGGATTTCCTGGGTCCCATACACATCCTCAGGGCAGACCTCCAGGCCGGAACTGGCGCTCTCCCAGGCAAACTTGGCTCCCTGAGGGTGTGGGATGTTACAGACCTGATTCTGTTCTCAGGGAGCCTGGGACGGGAGGCATTGGAGGACCCCACACATTTCCCAACACTCTCAGCCTACAGCCAGAGAGGGCAGAGGCACCAACTTCCCGGGTGCCCTTGTGGGTGCCTGCTGGCTCTGAGTGGCCACTGCAGGTCCCCAGTGTGGGCCGGGTGGTCTCTGCCCAGTTTCCACCATGTGCTGCCCCTGGCACAGGGCAGTGAGAGGACCCCAGCTGGGTCTCGGCCAGGCTGTTGCTCACCCCTGTACAATGCAGGCTGAGGCATGCTGCTGAGCCCCTGTAAGAATCCAGGATACCCCGGGCTCACACAGAGAGGGGTCTGGCGACATCAAGCCCTTGGAAGGGACCCAGCAGGCTGGGTACTCAGGTCCCCCTCACCTGGTAGCCCAGGTTCCGGGCGTTGTCCAGGGCTCCCCCCAGCGTCCGGATGCGGTACTGCAGGAGAGCCCTGGCGGCCTCTGGCTGGAACATGAGGACATTCGGGAACATCCAGAGATCCTGAGCACAGCAGGAGGGAGGGTCTCTTGTCAGCTCTGGCACCCTTCTTTCCTGCCCCCATTCTGCCCTGGTGGGGCCTCAGAGACAGCACAGCTCCTGGTTGCCCACGTGGGTGTGTCCCAGGCTCCCCACCTGCCCACCTCACACCCCCATCTCCAGCTCGGACCCTCGGGTCCCCAGCCCAGGGCTTCCCCTCCCAGTGTGGGCAGCCTGGAGTGAGCCTGCTTCGTTGTTCGCTGGCTGCCTGACCTGGATGAATGACTCAGCCTCTCCAAGCCCAGTGTGAAGTGTGCCACAGAGTGGCTTCTCTGGACCCTCCCGTGCCCCCAGTCACCAATCCCAGCTTCTCCTGGCTCCCACTCCTGGCCACGGCCTCACTGTCCTCCACCCACATCCCCTCAGCAGCTCTGAGGGTCTGTCCAGAACACCCATCTGTCTGTGTCGCTCCCCAGTTAAAAAGGCTTCACGCTCCCGCAGCCCCTCTGCAGCTGCTCTTCCTGCTCCGTGAGCCCCGCCCCGACTCTGGCCAGATGCCAGGCACTCTCCCAGCTCTGGGACAATGTACCTGCTGGTCCCCTCGCCTGAATCACTTCTCCATAAAACGCCCACACATCCTTCGGCCAAGACAGTACCCCCTCCCTTCTGCCACGGCCCCTGTGCTTCCCCAACCACAGCCCCTTCCTGGGCAGGGCAGAGCCAGCCTCACGCCTGTGCCCTTAGCCGCAGGGCCCTCTATGCCTGGGTGTCTCCACTGCGTGGCAAGTGCAGGTGGGCCCGGGTGGTGCACACCTGGTCCCAGAACACATGGCCCCAGTAGCATTCCTCACGGCTCCCATTGGAGAGGCCGCCGGGGCTGAGTCCGTGGCAGACATATCCTGGGACCCCGGGCTCGGGCAGGGCGCTGAGCAGGTAGTAGAGGGCACCACGCAGGGCCTGGCGCAGAGGCAGGGGCCCCACCACATCCAGGCCACAGGCTTCCCAGAGCTGGGCCCAGGCCTGGGCGTGGGCAGTGTACAGAGCACCCCTGGCCTGCAGCTGCAGCGCCTCCTCGAGGCAGGCCCGGGCCTCCGCCTGGCTGCTGCCCACCACGGTCAGGAACTCCCAGGTCCTGTCTTCTTCGCTCTCCCCAAGGGTCAGGGCTGGAGGCACCGGTGTCCATAGCATGTGCACCTCCTGCTGTGACCCCCCAGGCTGCTCAGGGGTGAGTGTGCGGCCATACAGGTACCTGCAAGAGCACAGCTGTCTCAGGGACAGGCTTCCTCCCAGACCACCTGGCTGGCCCCTGGCCCCTTCCTCACCGGGCTCCCTGGAAATCAGGACCCAGATGCAGGTCCAAGTCCGGGCTTTCTGGGGAGAAGGCAGACTGCAGCAGCACCGTGATGGGCCCGCTCTCCGTGGCCAGGCGGGTGATGGACACGCTGAAGGCCAGGAGGTGCGGCAGTGTGCGGTGGGCATAGATGCGCTGGGAGGCCCGGAAGCGGGAGTCCTCCAGAGTGTGCAGGAAGGAGCCTGGGGCGGGCAGAGGGCAAGACAGGCAGTCGCATGCCTGCCCCACGCAGGGACAGCGAGGACAGTCACAAAGCTGCTGGCCTTTCTGTGCGGGGGTGGAGTCCACCTCTCCCCTCAGTGAGGTGGACCCCCCTCTGGAGCCCAACTGCCCTGGGTAAGAAGCTCCAGCTGCTGTGGGGACCCCGGGCCCCTGCCAGTCCAGGAGTCCCCAGACCCTCCACCAGAGTTCTCAAGGCAGACTCCCAGGGACCCCTTTTCTTTGAGTTGGGCATCCTGAGCTAGGAAATGCCAGGAGGGGACTGCTGGGGGTTCCCCACTAACTGGACCAACGGCAGGGGGTGGTGGGCAGGACCGGCAGTGGCTACCTGTGTTAGTGTCCAGGACAAAGGTCGTGGTCAGCTGCTCTCCCGTCCCCACAGGGGCCTCCAGCTGGACGTTGAGGGGACTGGGCAGAATGGCTCGGTGTGTGGCCCCCAAGGCCCCGTTGTATACACCATTCACGTGCAGGGTGTCCTGATACACACGTGTGCCCAAGTATGCATTGGTGACGGTGGCCCAGAACCGGGGGTCACTGGGTGGAGAGTGGGCAGTGAATATGGTGGGGTCTTCACGTGCATCTGCCATGGGAAGGTTCGCTGAACGCAGGGGTCTGGAAAAGGGTGGGGATCAGATTCTCCAGTTGGCTGGGTCTCCCTCTTCTGACTGTTAACCCCAAAGCCCACGCAGGCCTCACCCTTGGAACTTGGCTGATGCCCCCAACAGATGGTGGAAGGAGAGTGGGCCCACCTGGGCCACCCTGGTTCTCAGAGCCCCCACTTTGGAGCCACCCCAGGAAAAGTTCTCAACCCTTAATATTGATCTCCAGGGACCCACTGAGTCCCCACACTCCTACCTTCTGACCTCAGTCTGAACCCCTTCCGCTCTCTCCGAGGCGTAGCCCCAGAACCCGGCCCCGTGGGTGAAAGTGAGGGAGCCTCCGCCCCGCGAACATTTCTCCTGGGGGCGGGGGGTGCAGGGCCTGCAGTCCCGGGTGCTGGAGGGGCTGTGGGGCGAGGGGCCAGCCGGAGCCCTGGGAGGGGTCGCCGCCGTGTCTGGGATTACCGCAGCCCGGCCGTGACCCTGGGCTCCCGCCGGGCGGGCGCTGTCGCTCCAGGGCCGGGGGAGAAGTAGCCCGTGGCCGCCGTGTCGGCGGAAGGCGCCTCAGTCCCCGCCCTGGGGCGGGGCGGGCAGCTGGTCCCCAACCCCGGGGCGGGGCGGGAGGGCAGGAGGCTGGTCCCCAACCCTGGGGCGGGGCGGGGCGGGAGGCTGGTCCCCACCCCCGAGGCGGGGCCGGCGGGAGGCTGGTCCCCAACCCCGGGGGCGGTTCGGGGCAGGCCGGCCCTGGGCAGAGGCCACTCAGGCCCCAGGCGGACGTCGGGCTGGTGGGTTGGGCTGCAACCCCAATACCCACACGTGAGGCTGCGTGGGTCGGTCTGAGGACCTGGTGTGACAGATACGGGATGGGGCTCGAGGAATCCTGTCTGAGAAACACAGTGCCATCTTTTTTTTTTTAAATTTTTTTTTGGGGGGTACGTGCCCCTAGGGGGAACCAAACCCGGGACTCTCTGGTCCACAGGCCGACGTTCCAACCCCTGAGCCAAACCGGCCAGGGCCACAGTGCCATCTTTGACCTCAGAGACGTCTCCTGGGGTGGAGCTGAGCCAGGCAGGTGCCTTTGGCTGGTCTCTCCCTCCTGTCTGCCCTTCAGGAGAGGTCCAGGTGTCCTCCTGCAGGGGCGTCCTTCTCTGCCCCGCACCCCCTCTGGTTCTCCCCAGCCTCTTTTCCTCTTGGCCTTCGTCTACCCACTACCCACCTGCCCACTTTCTCACCTGGACGCTCCAGGCTCAGCCCTGGGGCTGTCATCCTTGTCTCTCACACCCTGGGCTGGCCTAAATGTCTGACCCAGCCAAGGACACTCAGATTCAACATGTTTCCTGAAGCTGCTCTTCTGGCTGCTTCCCCCAGCACAGGCCATGGCCACACCGCTCACCCGGCTGCCCAGGCCACCTGTGTCCCCACACCCACACCCACCCCCCAGACCTGTTGGCCCACCTTCCAGACCTGCCGGCTCGCACCGGCCCCCAGTGACCTCCTGGGTTAGCGCACCCCATGCTTTCCGCTTCTGCTCTGCCCTTCGGTCCTGAGAGTGGTGAGGTCAGACCATGCCTTCGGCTCAGAAGCCTGCAATGGTGCCCACCTCATTGGGCAGACAAGTTCCAGGTCCCCTCCCGAACTCCAGGCAGTCAGCCCGGCTTCCTTCCACTTCTGTAACATTCAGGCATTCTGAGCATGCTCCCTGCTGTGGACTGAATGTTTGTGTTCCCCAAATCTGTCTGTTGACATCTAATCCCAAATGTGGTGGTATTTAAAGGTGGAGACTTTCAGAGGTCATTTGCCGTCTCTCGGCCTGCCGGGATCAGTGCAATGCAATGAAACTACAAGCACACGTTGCTTGGAGTGAGAGGGAGCTTTGCAAGGGAGCAAATGCTCCAGATCTTTGGACGCAGTCCCATTTATTTACAGATTGGTTCCCCCAAGTTACAAGTGGATTTATGTAAATTATTTTCTTGAGATGGTGTCTCTGCAAACCATACAGCCTAGCTTTGTCTCTTGCTCTTTACTGTGGAAAGAGACTTTGAAGCCAAAAGATAACAAACCCCTACTTACATGCAAAAGAAGCATTTAAAGCACCTAGGCTGACCAGGTTGCCAAGGATGCATTAACACAAGGTTACAAAACGCCCATCTTCCAACCCCCCCAACCCCACAGTAATTAGGTCACAAGCCATCAAGAATGGGACAAGTGCCCTTCTAAGAGGTCAGGAAGCAAGCAAGGTCTCTACCACCTGCAACCAGGAACAAGGTTCTCGCCAGACACGGCATTGACTAGCCCCTTGCTTTTGGACTTCCCAGCCTCCAGGACTGTGGGAAATAAATTCCTGTTGTTGATAACCAACCCCCCAGTTCATGGTGTTTTGTTACAGCAGCCTGAGCTGGCCTAGACACTGCGCTTCACGGCCTTGGCACTCACCTGTCCTCGATTAGGTTTCCCAGGCCCCTTACAGGTAACAGGAAACCCTTGGCTCGTTCTCTCCCTTCCCTGTGCTGTTTTACTCTCCTCCGGTGTTTTTTGGCCCCTGTCTACGTGTTATTTAGTGCCTGTTTTTCTGCCAGACTGGCAGCTCCAGGAGGGCAGGAATTTCTGTCTGTTTTGTGGAATGAATGAGTAGATTTGAAAGTCGATTATGGAAAGGCATTTCCTCTGTGAAGAGGAGGGGACCCAGGAGTCAGCCCCTCCACCTGGACAGGGGTCCCAGGAGCTGGCCAAGCCCAGCAATGTTGAGCAGAGAAGTCTTGAGGACTTGAGGGCTGTCCACTGCTGGCCTGTTCATCAAGCCTCAGAGCTTCTTGCAGTCCAGCTGCTCCCCTGAGCCTCAGTTTCCTCATCCATGAAATGGGGGCCACAGCCCTGCTCCATTCAGATGAGTTAGGTACTAAAGGGAAGATTGCCAGGATGCCTGGCCAAGTGCAACAGAAACCAACAAATGAATGCAAAGGAGAATTTATTATCAGCAGACGGGGGCTGCCCGACCTCCACACCATCACAGCCACCATCCAAAGTCAGGCCACTGCCTTCTCCACTCTGCTATGGTCCCAGTTCCCAAACACCTCAGACAGTGAGTGGACACCTCTGGGCTCGGCCACACAGACTCAGGGATGGTTTCACTCCTAATGTCAAGACCCAAATTCCTGGGGAAGGATGGTGACCTGCCTACCTCTGGTCAAAGGTCAGCCTCTGCTTGATCCTCAGTGGCCAGGGGCAGAATTGTGGGGCTGTGGGGCCCACACTGCAGATGGAAACAGGATCAGTGAAGGTGTCACTCTTCGCCCAGCACACCAGGTAAAGGTCAACCCATGGCAGGTGCTCAGTTACTGGGGGCTCTCAGCACCATTATTGTTGTGTGTGAGAGGGGTGGCATCTGCAAGGGAATGGCTAAAGGGTCCCAGGAGAGGAAGGTGGGTGGAGCCCCAGTGCAGGTTAGGGGGAGGAGTGTCTTTGCCTATCCCCAGGGTGTGGGGGAAGGTGCATATCCTGGGCCCTGTCAAAGACCAAGGAAGGGGCCATGCCAGTCTGTGCCTGGCCCTGCCTGGCCAGTGCCCCACAGCTGACGGCAGCAACCTCATGCCTCAGAACGGGGAGATCTGCTCCAGAGGCTGCCTGGAGTCCTCCGGCCTGTGCTGGCCTTCAGGGCCTCAGAAGGCAGTGTCGAATCCCTTGGGAGGCTCAGGGTGGTCATCCAGCGCTGCGTGTGTGATGGTCAGACCTGGCCTTGCTGTCCTCACGGCCTGCAGCTCCTCCAGTGACTGCTCACTCAGCTCCACGGAGGTCAGACTGCAGCCGCACACACCGGATGGACACGGAAGGTGATTGGGAGGGAAGGAGAGTCCCGGCAGGGGGGCAGTGACAAGGGAGCAGTGGGGGGCAGTGATGGGGCTACTGGCCTGGGCTGTGACAAAGGTACACAGTGACAGAGGATGGCCCGTCACTGGGGTCCAAGCATTTGGGGAGTAAGAGGGTGTTGGGATCATTGCCCCAGACTGTGGCCATGGGCACCAGACAACAGAGTAGTCAAGGCCAAGGGTGGGGCAAGGGCTCTGGAGAGTGCATCTCCAGGGACCCTGGGAGGGGCTCCTCTTCAGGGTCTAGGGGAAAGCCCCAAATACCCACCCCAACCAAGTCTTCAAAGGTGTGTCCCCAGCACCCTTCCCACCCCTGCCTGCACCTGAGGGTCTGCAGGCGGCATCCTGGATGCTGTAGGACCGCACACAGGTGGTTCACCATGGGTCCCGACAGCTGGCAGCCACTGAGATCTAGGGTGGTCAGTGTGGGGCTGTGCTGGAGCACACCAGCCAGGTACTGGAAGGCTTCCTGGAGGTCGGGCTGCAGCAGCCTGGGGGAAGGTTGGCCTCAGGAACTGCTGTGGGGGCCCCATCACCTCCCTTGATACCTCCCAGACCCAGCCTCACCTGAGTGTCTGCACCCGGCACCCGGGCCAGGCCAGGCCCTGGCTCAGCACACGCAGGCCCCCCTGGCTGAGCCCATTATGGAAGAGGCACAGCTCAGTCAGGGTGGGGGCCTCCCTCAGGGCCCTGGACAGGTCGTGGCACACCGAGTCCGAGAGCTTGCAGTGGGACAGCCTGTGGTCCAGAAGCACATGGTCCATCTCAGGCCCCTCAGCCGCCTGGCTGCACCCAGCCGTGCAACTGCCTGCTCCCAGGAGGCTGTGTCGGCTGCTCGGCCCCCTGGCCTTCGTCACCGTGTCTCCCTGGGGGGCATGGCCACGGGTACACACACTGCACCACGTGCCGGTCTTCCCCAGGACACTGTTGTCCGTGAGCTTTAGGAGGAGTCCGTACAGACCTCACGCTCCACACATTTACCTCCACGGAATTGTCCCTCAAGGTAAGGTGGGTCGCAGTTTAGTTAGCTGGTCCCTCACGGCCGGGCAATGTGTTGCCTCTACTTTTTTGGCCGTTGTAGATACATGCTGTGATAAACACCACTGTGTGTTCAGTTTAGATGGGCCAGGTGTGCTGATCACCTTTGGCTCCCCGCATCTGCTTCCAGGTCACTGGAAACACCTACACGTGAAGAAAGCTAGCACGCGGCGGTGACGGAACTCGCCCTCCCACCGAGCTCCGTCAGCACCAGCTCCTGTGTTCTGACTGCTTCCGGAGTGACAGCTCACAGTGGGGAAAGCAGGATGGACTCAGCGTTGTGCCTGTGGCCTCACTGATTCTCATGTCAACTCTCTGGCTCCATTTCACAGGGGAGGGGCGCCGAGGCTCGGCCCAGCCTCCTCCACTGCTCCCGAGAGCCCAGAGGGACCGCAGAGCAGCCTCCCGGTGCGTGGGAAACACATTCCGGTCCCCTCCATGCCCCACCAGAACGTCCAGCTGCGCCCTGTTCCCACTCGAACCTGGTCAAACCCCTTCCTAACTAGCACCTAAGCTGGTGATGGCCCCCTGCCCCACCCCTCTTGGCCGGTGTGGGCAGAGCCTGTGGACCCCAGCAGGGACACCAGAGGCCACAGCCCATTCGCTCAGCCCTCCCAGACAGGGCCACGCCTCTGCCTTCCCAGGGCATCCTGCTCTGTGTCCCTTCCAGGGGAGGGACTGGGGGCATGGTTACTCACGTGAGGCTGGTCAGACCACACTGCGTGTCGCTCATGGCCTCACAGAGGGGGCGCAGTGAGGAGGTCTGGGGTTTTCTTGTGGTGGCTGGAGAACTCCTGGGAAAGAGGAGAGGAAGCCCGCTGGCCGCTGCAAGTCCCTCCCTCCTTCCTCTGGCCCTCAGGGATCAAAGCTTCCTCTGTCCTCACCCAAACCCAGAGGGAAACCTCTCATCTGTGGCCCCATGCACCTCCCTGTTGAAGTCAGCTAAGTGCGTCCAGTGGGGGCCAATCACCTGCATCCCCAGTGTGGGTCTGTCTGCACCTATGATGGGTGTCCCCAGCCCCGTCAATGCCCTGACATTCACTCTCTCGACAGGTGCTGAGCACCTGGGTCAGGTACTGGGTTGGAGGTCAGTGCCAGAAACAATGACACAAGCCTTGTCCCGGAGCAGCTGAGGGTCCCGTGAAGGAGATGGGCATGGACGGATGTCATGGCAAATGGTGGTCAGAGGGGCAGTTCAGGGCCCGGGAGGGCGCAGGCCAGCTGGACGAGTCTGGGCGGGCTGTGTGGGTGGGCATTGCTCTGGGTGGACAGAACAGCAGGTGCAAAGGCTGAGGGCAATGGGGGCCTGGTGTATTCCAGAGCTCATTATGAAAGAGCATGGCAGGGGACCAGTCGAGAGCCACGTGGCCATGTTACAAGGTTTGCCTTGGATGTGGATGGCTGAGGGCCCTTGGGGGTGGTCATGGAGAAGACACCTGGGGGAAGGTGGGCACTGGGAAGCTGCCTCACACGCGGTGGGCAAAACCAGCCCTGAAGTCCTGCCTCTGGTGTAGGAGCAGGACAAGCTCCCCATGCCCAGGTGGACACAGGCATGAAGGGGTGCCCACGGGGGCCTGTGCCAGGGCAGCCCCACCCCCAGACTCACGAGCTGCTGCTCAAGCTGCTCTGCAGTCGCTTCATCAGGCTCTTCTTCTTCTTCTTCTTCTTCTGCGCCGGGGGCAGCGCGCAGCTCACCAGCCGCAGGGCCTGTCCTGCAGGGCAGCACCGCACACAGTAGCTCAGGACAGTCATGTCCATGCGGCTGAAGCGCCAGCGCTCCAGCACCAGCTCGGGAAGGCCCCGCAGGGCTTGGCAGACGAAGGCGGTCTCCTGCGTTTCATACAGACAGTACAGCAACTCCAGCGGGAAGTCGGACTCCTCCTCCTCCTCCTCGGACTCCTCAGAGTCCTGGAGCGCGGCAGTCTCCTTGGCCCCTTTTGGCGCCACTCGAGGGCACCCCTGGCCCTGGTTCTGCACCCACTTCAAGACATCCTGCTTCACGCGCTCTGAGACTACGCAGCCGAAGTGGTGCTCAATGTCGCGCATGCGCTCCACGCTCAGCAGCCCGAAGAGGAAGCGCGTGGTGAGCGCGAGGTGGCAGCGCAGCTCCGGGTCCCCCCGCAGGAGCTCTCCGACTCCGCCAGCCGGCGCCCCGGGGGCCCCCTCATCCTCCAGTAGGTAGGACAGCGCAGCGAAGAATTCCTGGAAGCTCTGGTCAGTGAACTGGTAGGTGACCTCGGTCTGGAGCACGCCTGGTAGCTCTTTCTTGATGAGAAACAGCGTCTGCACTTTGGAGCCCTGAAGCTGCAGCCTCTCCAGATCCTTGTCAGTGAACTGCGCTCTGTGCCCCAGAACGCCTTCGCGAGCCAGGCGGCACAGCTTGCGCAGCTCGCCTTGCATCCGGGGGCCGTCGGCGGCGGGCGCCGAGCTTAGGAAGCTGGCGATGAAAAGCAAGTACACGGACGTCGTGGTCTTGGAGGTGCGCGACAGGTCTTGGCCGAGCTCCAGCTGCTGGCGCAGAACGGTGCACACGATCCAGCACACGAAGGGCACGAAGCACAGAGAGAACAGCGTCTCGTTCTCCTTCACGAAGCGGTAGGCACGCTCCGCCCTCCACTCGTCCTGGAAGAACTTGTAGAAGTACTTCTTCTTGTCCTTGTCGGAGAAGCCGCGCACTTCGGCGCACTGCGGCGAGCACAGGCGGCCCTGCAGCCTGCCCGGGGCGGCGGCGCGCGTGGTCACCAGCAGGCGGGCTTTAGGCAGCAGCACCTTGCTCAGGAGTCCTCCCAGCACCCGCGCGCCTCCTGCCGCCTCGAAGGGGTCCGTGCAGGGCGCGGCCTCGTCCTGCCCCGGTAGTTCATCCGCGCCGTCCAGGATGAAGAGCAACCGCTCGGACTCTGCGAGCATCTGCCGCACCGGCGCGCCGCGGTCCGGACACTGGTCCACGATCAGTTCGGCCAGGCTGCACGTGCCCGGTCGCTCCAGCAGTTCTCCGCAAGGCATGAAGAAGGCGAAGTCCACCTGGCCATGGTACAGCTTACCCGCCGCCCAGTCGTACAGGATTTTCTTGGCCGCCATGGTCTTGCCGATGCCCGCCGGGCCCTGCAGCACCACTGTCAGCGGGCGCTGGCCCTCCTCGTCGCGGCTGAACAGGCGGTTGAAGGTGTGGGTGTCGGAGCGCCGAGCGCGCTCGGGCTCCGGCTCCTCCGCGGGCCCCAGGGCCTCGTAATCCAGGGCAGCGCTCTCGGGCGCGATGAGCAGCTTGGTGAAGCGCTTGTTGAGCTTCACCGAGCGCGCGTTCCTCTCCTTCACCTTGGCGTGCTGCCGCAGCACGTGCTCTCGGTATTTCTTCTTGTACTCTGGGGTGGGGGCGAGTCGGCGAAGGAGGATGGGGCGGGCTGTGTCAGCTGACCCTCGGTGCCTGCTGCCCTCTCACCCAGCTCAGGACTCCGTTTCCCCTGCTGCGCCACAAACCCCCAAGCCGTCGGCCCTCCCAAACCCGCTCCTCCCTGGGAGCATCTGTCAGAACCAGATCGGCGCGAGGGCACCCCGTGCTCCAAGCCTGGGCTCACGGCTCGGGACAGCTCAGGGCCCGCACCTCCCATCCTGAGACCTACCGGACACGGAGAGCAGCGCGAAAGAGCTGGGGCCGAGCCCTGAAAGGGAGACCTGCGTGAGGCCACTGGAAGGCGCCGGGAGGGGCGCATGGGGAGTCATCACCACCCTCAAGGGCACCCGGTATCCCAGCCCTGGGGCCGGTGAATCTGTGGATGAAGTTTGCGGGGCAGGGAGGCGTGCCGGGCTTTTCTGGGGAAGTGGGAAGGATGGCGGCCTATTCCTGGACTCTGCCCAGAAGGGAGGGAATGGAGGGGTAGGGACTCAGCCACCCGCGCTCACGCTGCAGCCGCTGCTCCTTGAGCCTCTCCGCGACGTCGCGCACGTCTGCCCTCTTCAGGGTCTTGCGGGCGACTTCCAGCGCGGGCTCCGGCCCATAGAAATGGGTCAGCTGCGTGGCCAGGTCCACGGCGTCCGCGCGCTCTAGCCGCCCCCACGGGATGCTGCGGCCATCCAGCGGCGCGTCCCGCAGCTTGTGGCGGAAGCGCTTCAGCTGCTCCTGGCTCAGGTCCTCGAGCGCGGCCAGAAGCAGCTCGCGGGCGGCGGCGGCGCGGGGCTCCAAGCTGAGGGCAGGCGGGCGGCGAGCGGGGTCAGCACGTAGGTGGGTCCTGAAACCCCGGCCCTGCCTCGCCTTCCCCCGACCCCGCCTCAGGGTGCACACGACGAGCAGGGGCTCAGACGCCACCCATCTTCCCAGTTGGCTCCAGGCCGCGCTCTGCGGGGAGGGGACCCTCCCCTCCCAGGACCCGGTCGGAGGCTTTGCCCCCAGGCGGTTCAAGGCGTTGCCTCCGAGCCTGAGTGGGGCACTCCAGGGCAGGTGCTGGACGCCGGTGGCCCAGGTCCTCAGGGGTGCCTTTGGGCTTTGTGCCTCCCGTCACGCCTGGCCTGGCTAAGTCAGACTCCCTAGATGAGGTGCCTAGAACAGACTGTACTCTCCCCTTCCCCACCTTGTCTCCCCGGGAGCCTGGAGCAGAGCTGGCTTCAGCAGGGAGCCGGAATCACCCCCGATTGTGTTCCTGAATCCCCACCACATTCCTGCACACCCCCACCTGGGGGCCTTGCACAGGAGTCTGAGTCTGAGGCCTGGTGGGGAACAGACCCTGCGATTGCCCCTGGAATCCAGACCAGGGATGGTGGGGGAGGATGTGGATGGGGGCTGGGAGGCCGCAGGATGAGGCAGCAAGGGGGCCAGACTGGCCAGTTCCCAATGACACCAGCACTCACCTGGAGCAGGCAGCCTCTGGCAGGTCCATGGTGACTGGACCCTAGGTCTAGAACTCCGGGGTGGAGCTGGGGATCAGAAAGGTGACCCTTCGGCACGGTGACGAGAGCCAAGTCCTAGGGGAGTTATCCAGCCTCATCCATGACCCAGGACCAGGTGCTTTAGCTCAGCCAGTGCTGAGATGTCCGTCCGACCGCCTGCGGCTCCCAAACCCAGGCTTGGTGGCACCTGTGCACAGGCTCCCTTTAAGAGCTCTGCTTGGTGACCTTTGATTTTCCCCTTTCCTTTATTTGGTTGCCATTCCCTGAGGACCCGTGGGCGTGGCAGTGCGCCCAGCTGGGGCGATGGCTGTGCAGAGCCCGGAGCGGTGGCTGGCTCCGAGCTAGGTCCCGTCTGAAGGCAGGGGCGAGGAAGGGCTTCTTTGGTGGAGGGAGACAGGACAGAGGAGCAGCTGGCAGTGCTGCGGGACAGGAAGGCAGTCCCTGTGGCCAGAGATGACAGGGCAGGGAAAGGCTCTGTGGCTTCCAGAACAGGGCTTGAGCAGGTGCTGGGAAGAGGTTGGACATGAGGCGTGTGTGTGACTGAGGTGGCACCATGTGTGACCACGTGAGTCGGGAGAGGCTGGAAATGCAGCTGAGAAAGGCAAGTTCTCCCCGGACTCTCCGGAGAAAGTGCCAAGCCAACACCTGGGTCTCCACCCAGTGAAACTGGTGTTGGATCTCTGACCTCCAGAACTGTAACAGAACACATGTGTGTTGTTTTAAGCCACTGAGTTTGTAGCAACTCATGTCAGCAGCCACGGAAACCGAATCAGAGGTGTCTGAGAGCACCTGTGTGAGTGTGCATTCCTCTGAAGGTGCGTCTTCGGGGCAGGGGCCATGCCTGTCACTGCCTTCCTGACCCATCCTTTTAGACCACAGGTCACCCCTGCACCCCTTCCTGCTTCTGTCAGGACTTGGAGAGAACCCGGAGTCCTGGGAGCCTCCGTTTGGCTGCCCCTCCACAGGACAAATAGACCCCAGCTCCCCCTGAGTGGGGCTCGGGGTGTCAAAGGTGCTGTGGAGTCACATCAACCCCGTGGTGGCCTCCTGCTCTCTCCTGCACCCTGAACTCCTGCTGGGGCCCCACCCGCTAATCTGACTGCCCTCCACATAGGGTAGCCTCCTGGGCACAGGACGTGGCCAGCACACATCCTGGGGAGAGGGGACGCTTTGTGCTTTTAAAGAACAAATTTCTCCTGTTCCCACGGAGCTCTGAGAGGTGGGAGCAGCCTCTCCCTGGGCTGGGCCCACAGCAGGGATGAAGCCCTCTCCAGACCACGGTGTGGGCATCCTCCAGCAGAGCAGAGCAGTGCACAGGTCTCCTTGGGGCCAGGGTCCTGGGGCGTCGCTGTCAGGGGCATGCCCGCCACGAGCTCTGTGTGGCTCCCTGCTGTGCTGGCATTCTGCAGTGAGCACTTCGCCAGACAACAAATGCAGATGTTTCAGAGTTGACTCTGCACAGAATCTGGGCCCTGCACAGCTGGGTGGGCACGGGGGGTGGGGACCCTGGGCCACTGCCATACTCACACCCCGAGGCGCTCTCACACAGATGGCCGCTGCTGTTTCTCTGGCACGCGTGCTCATCTTTCTCGCTCCACAGTATGAAGTCCTGAAAGCAAGTCCCTGCACCTGCATGGTCTCTCCTCCTTGTTGTTTTAGATGGAGAGTGTCGCGGCCAAGAGCGCAGTCTCCTAAGTCAGACTGTCTGGGATCACGTCGCTATCCAGTTGCTGGGTGACTTTGGACTAGTTACTTAACCTCTCTGGTCCTCCATGTTCTCGTCTGCACAATGGTGGGGTAACAGCACATCAATGCTGAGAAGAGTAAAGCTGTAAGGCAGGTGTCTGACATTCTGGACACTAGTCATTGTCCCCACTCCTGCTCTGTGGATGGCCCTCACTCTGAAGCTATGTTTTCTGGGGTCATCAAGAGCGTTCCGATTTCTAAACCCACTTCAGTCTGACTCCACGCCCCTTAACACTGCTGGCCATGACCTTTTCCTCGTGTTGAAGGGAACTTGAGGTGCGAGTCAGAGACAGCCCTGGGTGGGTGGTGTGGGGCTGGGAATGGGTCACCTCTGCTCTGGTGTGTTCTGACATAAGGAGCATGGGGGAGGGTCCTGAGGCCTGTGATGTGGGGGTGCCAAGGTCATCCCCTCTCCTGACACGAACCCTCCTTGAGTGGACTGTGTGCTCTATTAAGTTCAGCACCTGTTGATAACAGCCCCAGGAATGGCTTTGATAACAGGGCCAGCATTGCCAGGAACCCTGGCTGAGGTGGGCTGAGCAGCTCTGGGTGATGGGAGGAGGCTGGGAGGTGGGAGGGGAGAAGGAGGGAGCAGATGGGAGGGAGAGAGGAAGAGGAGGATGGGCCGGAGCCAGTGCTCTCTGGATTTCTGGGCCACTTCCAAAGGTATCGCTTTGAAATCTTTCACAAATAACTTACACTGCATTTTTAATTCCCTCCAAGGTCCCGCAGCCACATCCAGAAAGTGTCTCATAGAACCATGTCACTGTGTGCCTCTGCTACTTCCATCACAGAATAACTCTTCCCTTGTAAAACTTGGGTGTTTCCCCCATGCTCAGGGCAGCGGCTGAAATCACCCCCCTTCTACCATTCCTCCAGCCCCATGTCGGCAGACCCCCACCAATAGGCCTGCACCCATCCATCCTCTCTCCCCACTGCTCCCCCACATGTCCACACCTCACACCACTGTCGGGGAGCCTGGCCCATGTCCCCTCGAATGGTCTCGGGAGCAGCACCGGAGGCCCTGGAGCAGCCCCTGTCAGCTCTCCTTCCAACAGCTGCCCAGAGCCTCAGGGGCCCTGGGGGGAGCAGGTGTGGGGCTAGAGCCTCAGGGGCCCTGGGGGGAGCAGGTGTGGGGCTAGAGCCTCAGGGGCCCTGGGGGGAGCAGGTGTGGGGCTGGAGCCTCAGGGGCCCTGGGGGGAGCAGGTGTGGGGTCAGAACCTCAGGGGCCCTGGGGGGAGCAGGTGTGGGGTCAGAGCCTCAGGGGCCCTGGGGGGAGCAGGTGTGGGGTCAGAGCCTCAGGGGCCCTGGGGGGAGTAGGTGGGGCTGGAGCCTCAGGGGCCCTGGGGGGAGCAGGTGTGGGGCCCTCCCCCTGCTCATCTCCCTGGTAGTGCCTTCCTGCCAGCTTGATCTCCCTGGAGGGGACCATGGCAGCCTTGGCAAGGACAGTGTCCAGGAGGTCTACTGGGGAGCGTTCGGGGAGCTGTGTTCCTGGAGGGGGGGAGTGGGCACGAGCTTTTGCACTTGGCCTCCCCACATTTTCCTGGGAGGACGAGGACACGGCCTGGAGAGCTAGGGTGAGGTGCATGTGAGGATGGAGACCGCTTAATGAGGCCAGGGGAGCGCAGAGGCCTGACTCATGGACGCATCTGAGACCTGGGTCCAGGCTGCCCTCAGAGCCCTCGTTAGGTGAGACCTCATGCCCGTGGGCTTTTGCCCCAGGCGCCCCGACAGTATTAACTGGTGCCCGTCTCTGAGGCCATTCCTGCCCTCAGCCCATTTCGGCCACCTCCTCGCCCAGCAAGGCCCGTTGCCCCTCTGTCTCCCATGGAGACCAGGCCACGCCCTCTACTCCTGTGTCCTGTCCTTTCCGCCCCATAGACCCAGGGGGGGCTCTTGCCCCAGCAAAGCCTGCTGGTCCAACCCTGCCCCCTTGGCCACCTGATCCTCCAAGAGGTTTATCAGAGTAGCCAAAGAGAGAAAAGTTTACATAGGTCTTTAAAAGAAGACAGAGAAATATTATTCAACCTTAAAAAGGAAGGAAATTGATGCTACAATATGGGGGAAATGTTAAGACTTTATGCTAAGTAGCCCTGGCCGGTTTGGCTCAGCAGTTAGAGCATCGGCCTGAGGACCAAAGAGTGTGGGGTTCCATTCCGGTCAAGGGCACTTACCTCGGTTCCAGTTCAGTCCCCGGCCCTGGTCAGGGTCGTGCGGGAGGCAACCAGTCGATGTGTCTCTGAAACACCAATGTATCTCTCTCTCCCGCACACTCTACCTGAAAATAAATGGAAAAATATCCTCGGGTGAGAATTAAAAAAAAAAAAAGACTTTATGCTAAATAAAGTTAGCCAGTCTCAAAAGGACAAATCCTATGTGATCCCACTGATACGAGGTCCCTAGAGGAGTCAGATCCATAGACAGAAGTAGGTGGTGTTGCCGTGGGCTTGGGAGGGGCGGGGAGCACCGTTTACAGGGGACAGTGTCCGTTTGGGAGGATGGAAGGTCTGGAGATGACAGTGGTGAGGGCTGCGCAGAAATGTGAACTTGCCTAATGCCCTGAGCCATGCACCTGAAATGGGTAAGATGGCAACTTAAATTATGTATATTTTCATTCATTTTACAAGTATAAGACAAAGAGAGTCAATGTATGCATAATCTGATTAATTATTAGCTCAGGTGTTCTCAACCCAGACAGGTCAGAAACATAGCCTTTGCTCGCCCAGGAGGGGCCACTGGCAAGACCTTGAGAAGAGCAATGCTGTGTCCCACCCGGGAACACAGGCCATAAAGGTTTATCAGTCTTATCATGCATCGACCCTTGTTACCTGGGAGAGCGGGCCGGCCGGATGCTCGCCTCACGCCCACCTGCCTCTCAGAGCTGGGCTGGCTTAACCTTGCACCCCCCCTGGAGGCCCAATGAATCCCCGCCTTGCCGGCAGCTGGTGGGCTCCTCTCAGCAGCCCAAACCTTTGGCCACAGCACCACCCGTAGGGAGGGAAGGGCCTCCCACCTTTACCTGGCCTCACAGTCCTGCTGGTCTCCACTTGGAGGAGGGTCGTGGGTGGGATTCTCCTTTGAAAGGTGGCCACCCCAGCTTCAGGGCACAGACCCACCTTGTGGCATCATCACATGGATGAGGGGGTTGCCCACCTTTGCGGGAGGCCCGGGCCAAGAGGACGGAAGGAGGGAAGAGCCAGGTGGCACCTGAGTCGCAGCTGCAGGCAGCCCTTCCTTGTGTGGCGGGGGAGCATCCCTGTTGTCTTGCAGACCTGAAGGTGGCTGGCTCCTGAGGACATAGTGTGTGTGTGTGTGTGGGGGGGGGGGGGATTGGGGAGACGGCTAGGCACAGGGAAGCACCCAGGGCCTGGCTGCTGCACTTGGGGGTCCCTCCCAGGGCCTCTTCAGCCTCCTCCTACCTCAGACTAGCAAGGGCTCCTTGCCCCCCATCTTGTACTCCAGTTGGTCCCAGGCCCCGCTCAAGGCTACACTCCGCTGTGCCCTGGCTCACCCCTGGCCTGGCTGCCCACCTGTGAGCTTCCTCCTCTCCCAAGACGTGACCCCTCGTGCAGCTCTGGTGTCTGCACACAGAGAGTGAGTGCGGCTACACAACTCCCCACCTCCTCTGCGCCAGTGTCCCCCAGAGGCCTCTGACCCCTGCCTGAGAGCCCCCCATCCTCCGTCCATGCCCTTGTCCCCAGAGGAGGCAGAGTCTGAGGATCTGGGGTCTGACTCCTGGCTCTGCCACTCACTGGCCGCCGGGTAAGCTCTTGGCCTCCCTGGGCCCAAGTTCTGCCTCTGCAAATGGCCAGTGCCTGCCTCCTCGGGCTGTTGTGAGCTTGAAGTGAAATAAGATGGAAAAAAATGGCTTAAAGCACTAAAATACTGCCTGAATGAAGCTAGATCCATACCTACCAACACCAGGGACCAGCTCAGCCCTGGCCGGTGTGGCTGTTGCTGGAGCGTGGTCCCAGGCACTGGAAGGTCGCGTTTGATTCCCTCTGATCAGTGTTACCCTCGCACATTGATGCCCCCCCCCCCAAACATTGATAACATATTCTTTAAAAAACAAGTAAATAAAAGTGTATAAAAAAAAGCAAGAGATTAACTCAACATAGACGGAAGATCTACATTTAAGAACTGAAACTATAGCCCTGGCCTGTTTGGCTCAGTTGGAGCGTTGGCCCGCGGTCCAGAGAGACCCGGGTTCGGTTCCCATTAAGGGCAATGTACCTTGGTTGCAGTTTGTCCCCAGCCCCAGTTGGGGTCGTGTGGGTGGCAGCCAGTCGATGTCTCTCTCACATCGATGTTTCTCTCTCTCTCCTCCCTCTCTCCCTCTCGCTCTGTCTGAAGATGAATGCAAAAATGTCCCCGGGTGAAGATAAAAAAAAAAAAAACCGGAAACTATAAAACTCTTAGGAAAAAGCCTGAGGGAAATCTCCATGACCTTGAATTTGGCGATGGATTCTTAGTTATGACGTTACCGTTATGGGTGACGAAAGAAAAAAGTAAACTTGACTTTATCAAATCAAAAACCTTTGTGATTAAAGGACACTATGGAGAGAGTGAAAATGTCCAGATTCTGCAGGGGGGTGGCTGCTGGGACCTGGGGAAGAGCCAGTGTTGCAGCTGGGGTCCAAAGGCCGTCTGCTCGGGACTCCCTCCCCTCGGGGAGCTCAGACTTTGTTCTCTGAGGCCCTCAGCTGACTGGAGGAGGCCCACTCACATTGTGGAAGGTGATCCGATATACTCACAGTCCACCAGTTCAACGTTCTGTTAATCTCATCCAAAAGCACTTTCCCAGAAACATCACAGGAATAGCATTTGAGCAAATATGGGCATTGTGGCCCCACCAAGCTAACAGAAAATTAATCATCACACCGAGAGAACCGTCAGGTTGTTAAAGTGTCGACTAGCACCCCGTTTCTCGGGCATGACCCAGACACGAGGGAGGCACTGAGGGTGGGGCGAGGGGGGCAGCGGGGCCTCCCCAGGGCCTGCACCCAGGAGCCCCACAGCTTCCGGACATCCTGCAAAACCTGAAAAATACTTAGTGGAAGTACGTTACTGTTGTTTCCTTTTTTTTGTGTGTGTAAATTCTCACCCGAGGATATTTTCCCATTGATTTTTAGACAGAGTGGAGGGAGGGAGGGAGGAAGGGAGGGAGATAACAGAGATGAGAGACACATCGACTGGTTGCCTCCCACACGACCCTGACTGGGAATCGAACCCAGGTACATGCCCTTGACAGGCAATTGAACCCAAAACCCCTCGGTCTGTGGGCCGACGCTCTAACCCCTGAGCCAAACTGGCCAGGGCGGAAGTGTGTTTTTGTAGGTAAAGGGAAGGGACTGAGTTTTGCAACCTGTGTGAGATTTTATTTTTCTGAAAGTGGCCATTTAGTTTGGAATGAAACAGGGTGAAACGTTGTTTGTTTGTTTTTTTAAATATGTTTTTATTCATTTTTTAGAGAGAGAGGAAAGGAGAGAGAGATGGAAACATCGATGAGAGAGAACATCAATCGGCTGCCTCCTGCACGCCCCCACCGGGGATCGAGCCTGCAACCCGGGCATGTGCCCTGACCGGGAATTGGGGACCCGGACCTCAATCCATGGGACGACGCTCAATCCACTGAGCCACACCGGCCGGGCGAAGCATTGTTTTTATGTGACATGAAAATAGTTCTTGAACTTGACTGTGAATCAGAACCCCCCGAGGGGCACTTGATGATGGGACAACCCGAGTTTCTGACAGGTCCCCGGTGCTCTGGTGGCCCAGGAGCCACGCTGAGGAGCACGGCTGTGTGACGCAAGCAGATTCCAGCGCCGTGACGTGACGGGGGAAGGTCTGCACACAGGGCTCTTATTCGGGGTCCCTGGAGCCTGGACCTCTGCTGGGGGGCTCTGCCCTGGCCCCTCCTCTCGGCTTCCCCAGTGCAGCATGTGGTTCCGAGTTTGCACACAGGGTGGTGCCATGTGCCCATAGTGAGCACCCAGACCTTCCAGACCTTGCAGAGTTTGGAGGGATGGTGTGTATGGTGCCTGCCCCACCCCCCAACACACACACACCTACCAGGGGCAGGAGGGACAGGTCCGGTCCGGACAGACGATGTGTATGAGTGTGGCAGATGACAGAGGTGAGGGTGAGGATTCGGGTGCCTGGACAGCTCTTCCTACTCCAGCCCAGCACAGGCTTGGCTAGCCCTGAGCCCAGGGCCCCAGCTCCCTCCCCCAAGCCTCGGTTTCCCCCGTGTTACAGGGGCCCTCACCCCCAGCCTGCACCCGTAGAGCCTTTCAATGCCTTGTCCAGTGTGACCCCACATGGCTGTCATCTCTTCTCTGCGGGCTGCCTGGCTTTCTCCCGGTACCGGCAGACCCCAGTGGGGTAGAGGAGCCCAGGACACAGGGCTGTGCTTGGTGGGGGCCTCATGCGTTTGGGGTGATGGTGGGGGGCCCTGCCAGGCCCCACCTCTGGCAGTCTGTGTGGCTGTGGGCAGCAGGGTCTCTGTGGGTTTGGTTTGAGCGAGTGGTTCTAGGGACTAAGAGCCGGGCTAGGGTGAGGCCTGCAGCTGCACACACAGAGCCAGGAGGGCAGGCTTGTGCTCGGAAAGGTTGGAAAGGTCCGAAGGCCTGTGAGGGATGCTGGGAGGGCCAAGGGCTGAGGCTGGTGCAGCCATCCAGGCCTGAGGGGTGGCTGTCTTCTCTGGGCAGCCTCGCTCACCCAGGGCTCGCAGGCAGCTGTCGTCCAGCAGGCACTCTGCGGCTCCCTCCCACTGCCCACACCCCACCCCACCCTCGCTGGGAAGAGTAGGGGCTCCCTCAGCCAGGCCGGGTGGCGGGACAGCAGGTCTGATCTGTGAAAGAACCGCCCTAGGCTGGGTAACTGATCCTCTAATCTACAGCCTTACCCCCAGCAGCACCCCAAAGCTGTAATTACGGTTTCAGCGCGGAAGGGATTATTCTGAGCAGGGGCAGAGCCCCCATGACCTGAGCTGGCAGCTGGACCCAGCGCTGCTGGAGGTGACACTCAGGACACACTTCCTCCTCCGGCCCCCACGCCAGGGCTCCTGCCTGGGAAACCAAGTCGCAAGGGGGCGGTCTGGCCTGGGCAGTGGGGGGGGGGGGGGGGGGGCAGGAAGGAGTCCTACCGGTGGGACAGGTGTGGTTTCCAGGAAAGAACAGCTAATCTATGTTCCTCGTGTGAAGAGTCAAGTCATCAACTCACGTGTTAAGCAAACTGAGCAGGGCATGCGTGTTCCTAGCGAGGACAAGCTCAGGCTGAGACCCATGTGGTGCTCAGCTCCCGGCCTTGCACCCACACCATCGCACCTTGGGGCTACGGCCTTCATGACTGTCAGCACAATCGCTCAGGTCCCTGCAACGCTGCTCTGAGCCACCCACCTGGCCACCGCCCCCTTCAATCCACTCAGCCAGCATGGACTGAGGTCAGCTGAGCCAGACACCCCTCTAGCCCCAAACTCTTGGTGACGCAGCCACGTACTTGTCCTCACAGGCCTGTGTTCCAGCTACAGAAGCACACCCCTGAGACGTGCCACCCGGTCAGGGCTGGACCGTGTGGACGTGAGGGAGCCACTGGTTGAGGCGGCAGCTGCTGCAGCATGGCGAGCTGGGGTCAGGCGCGCAGGCCGCGGGCTCGGGCACAGCTGGGAGCTGCTTGCTGTACGATGGTCCCGGCTGCTGCGTGGGGTTGCGGGTGGCACCTTCAAGGCCGGACTGAGGGTGGGGAGTCCAGTCAGCGGGTGTCATGGTGAGGGACCAGATATGTGAGCACCAGAGGGGTAAGACACTTGGCCTGAGGATGGGCGACAGGCCACAGGGCCTGGGGCTCGACCACGGGTGGGGTAGGGCTGGCATCCACGCATCCTGGTGGTGGACAGGAGCAGCTAGGGCAGTGGCTCTCACCCTTCCTAATGCCACGACCCTTTGATACAGTTCCTCATGTTGTATGTGGGTGTATCTGCATGTGGGTGGACCTGCCTGGAGATGGATAGAGGAGTGGTGTCTCGATTCCTAAGACCATCGGAAAACACATATTTCCTATGGTCTCGGGCAACCCCTGTGAAAGGGTCGTTTGACCCCCAAAGGGGTCGCGACCCACAGGTTGAGAACCGCTGAGCTACGGGGTCAAGGCTGGATGAGGTCTGCAGAGGGTGCAGAGCTGTTAGAGGTCACAGTCTGGACGAGGTGGGAGGAAAACCAGCATCAAGGAGACGACAGCTGGAGAGGACGCTGGGGACTTGGCCTTGGCGTCTGGCAGGAGGGTCTGGGAACAGAGGCCCACTGCCCTCCCGAGGACCGGGCTGCGGCAGGGAATGTTTGCACAGAGCAGGTATGGCAGCCTCCCAGGAGCAGGAAACAAGTTTCCCAGTAACTGTTTGCCGTGGGGAGAAACGAGCAACTTCTCTGTGGAAGAGGAGGGAGAGGCGGGATGCGAGAGCCTGACCTGCGGGGGCCAGGACCCTGACCCAGCTCCTGCCCTGGGGCCTGGACCTGCGCGTGGGCCTGAGGCAGGGGTGGCCGGCAGCAGCCAGGCGGCTCCCTCACCACCCACGCGCCGTGCCCGGGGACAGCAGGGCTCTGGGAAAACTCCGCTGCCCCCCCCACGCCGGGGAAGAGAAGGCTGGGCAGCTGACAGAAATGCCCGTCAGAGGATGTGAGTAGCCTCCGCGGCACTGCCGGCTGAGAGTCACTCTGAAGTCATGTGCTGTCCCCACCAGCGTTCTCAGCCCTGACTGCCCTGGTCCTGCTCCCGAGCCAAGTTCCTTTTTCTCAAAGAAGTGAAAGTCCTTTCGGGGGAAGGCCAAGCCTGCCCCTCTGCAAGGGGCTGGGAGCCCCTCCGGAACCACAGCAGGGGGACCGCGCCGAGGCTGTGGCCTGGGCTGGCTCCAGTTCCAAGCAGGTGTCCTTTCTGCCAAGCCCTGTGACAGGAGGGGCAGCTGTGCCTTCCTCTCGAGCTATTAAAAGCCCAAAGCCCGAGTGAGCAGAGGACACGACGAGCAGACACAGAACTCACTGGACTCGGGGAACTCGGCCCAGCAACCATGAGGCTAGGCCCCGCCATCAGGCTGCTGCTGCAAGCCCCCCTGAAGGGCTGTGTGGTCCCCAAGGCGCACATCTCTGCCAAGCCGGCCAAAACACCCACTTCTCCCTCGGTGAGTACCTGCGAGGCGGCAGGGCTGGCCCTGGGGAGGGGTGCTCTCAGGATGAGGTGGGTTTCAGGGTGGGTCACAGAAAGCCAAGCTGGTAAAGGGGAGGGGGCCGTCCCCTCAGGCCTGAAGCTTCCAGAGGTGACTTGGTGCTGGGTCTGTCCTACAGTTGGGACAGTGTCTCCCACCTCCAGGAAGGGTCTCTGTAGCCACGGCCTGCAGGCAGGGTCCCCAGCAGCCCGCAGAGTGCTGAGGGCTGAGCAGGGAGGGTGCTCGCTGGGTCCTGCAGCGTCGTACCCCTTCAAGGGGAAGGTGGGCTGCTCTGAGGGCCGAGCACAGGGGACACAAACCTGTTACCCTTGGGTCCCCGGAGAGCATGTATTTAAAGCATAAACAACCAAGGTCTACACTAGGTCATCTGCCCAAGGTCATGTGGCTACATGAAGCTAAGATCTGAGCCCAGCCTAAAGTCCCCGTTCAAGGCCAACAATGCTGCTAAACCTCTGGGACTTGAAGTCAAAGGAATGATTAGTCTCCCATCTGGCATCTGATCTGGGGAACAGGGGAGGGTGCCTGGGCCAGGCTGTTCCAGGAGGAAACGGAGTGAAGAGAAATGTAGCTGCTTCCTCAGAAAGTTCACCACTGAGAACACAGGGCTCTGGGTGGGCCACACGCCCGCACACGGCCAGGGACCGCCCCCTCCACCAGGCTTGGGCACAGGACCACCACTTGGACAAAGGCCCTGTACTTATTTGCAAGCAACTTAGAGCCTCAGCTGTCTGCTGCCCGCAGACGCCTGACAAGCACTGTGCCCTGGGAAGGAGTTCAAGGTCGAGGGGGCAGGCAGCATCGGGGCAGTCGGGACCCAGGGGCAGCGGCAGGCAGACAGCCCCCCAGGACTCAGGACCGACCCCCGTGGGCCTGGGGGACTCATGTGCTGTCCTCCACACAGGAGCAGGCTGTTGGGCTCGTGGTGACGTTCGTCAGCTTCCTGATCCCTGCGGGATGGGTCCTGTCCCACCTGGAGAGCTACAAGAGAAGCTCCTCAAGGTGAAGGCCCGGCAGGGACGGCCTGGCACGGGAGAAAGGCCACATTAAACTCCTTCCCCAGCTAACGCTTGCTTGGTGATTCATGTGTGCGCAGCGCCTCCTGGACAGAGTGGGTCACAGCAGGCTTGGGGGCAAGGGGGCAAACGCCCGTCAGAGGGACACGTCCCTACCCCAGTCCCCATGTGCAGGAATGCTCTTCCTCAGAGCTAGGGGAGGGGGCAAGGGGGCAAACGCCCGTCAGAGGGACACGTCCCTACCCCAGTCCCCATGTGCAGGAATGCTTTTCCTCAGAGCTAGGGGAGGGGGCAAGGGGGCAAACACCTGTCAGAGGGACACGTCCCTACCACCATGTGCAGGAATGCTTTTCCTCAGAGCAAGGGGAGGTGCCAAGGCCACACCCCGCTGCAAACCCTCCCAGCTCCATCTCCTGCCTGCAATCTCTCAGGCACAGGCCGGACCTGGAGGTTGAGCCAAAGGAAACAACCCGAGGACAAAGCAAAGGCCTTTATTACAGGACCCTTCTCATGTCACACGGGAAGGTGTCACACGGTGGGTAGGTGGGTGAGGGAGTGGAGATCGACCTGGAGCGGGTGCCCACACTCAGGCCAGCCCTTCCCAATCCTCAGCCCCACCTGCCCCCCTCGTCCTCTCTGCGGTACAGGAGACACCCACCAGTGACAGTGCTGTTTCACAGGGAGAACAGTCCCCACTCCAGCCCCCGGGCAGCGGCTGCTAGGTGAGGATGTCGTGGGCCTGGTGCTCCACCAGCATCTCCATGCTCTTGACGTCGGTGCACCAGAACTCCAGGCGGTCCTTCATCCCCTTGATCTGAGGACAAAGCAGAGCCAGGGCGTCAGGACACTCCCGTGGCAGCACTGACGAGCAGGACTCCCGAGCTGGGGGTGGGGTGCAGGACGTGACCCTGTCCCAGTCGGTTCTTAAAACAACCTTTTCAGAAACTGGCACAAAAGTAAACGGGCAAGGACAGAGGAAATCCACAGGATAAAATTTCTAGCGAATGTGAGCAAGATGGATTTAAGCTCAAATCACATAACAGGAATGTATCTTGATCAGAGCACCAATTTTAGGATTACAAGGCAAAACCAGCATGAGCAGCACTGTTATCGTAATCACTTTTTAAATACAGGGCTCAAACCCCAGGGTAGCATTACACGATCTCTTTGAAAAGCCCTCAGTCCCCACAGCAGCCACTCACTCCCGAGACCGCCCTCTCACACTTGGTTCCTCCCACGTGGCTCCCGTCCCATCACCTGCTGCAAATCCAGCACGCGGGGCTGCACCCAGGTCATGTGGACCCGCCTGTCCACCTCGTCGATGCTGCCCTTCACCAGCCCCACCGAGAGTGCCTTCATCACCAGCAGCTCCACCTGTGCAGAGAGGGCTGCTGAGCCTTGGTGCCAGCCTGTGCGCCGCACCACCTCGGAACCAGGGGAAGGCGCCGTTTCCTCGTGTGGTCTGAGTCAGGGAGCAGTGGGCTCCCACCAGCAGCCCGGCCCCTCGGGTACATCCGAGTTCAAACACTACCTCATTCACACTGATCTTAGAACTTTTGGCAATTTCTTCAAAAGTAAGTTGTCTGTGATTGGCAGGTCGTGTGAAAGTCATCTGAAAAAAAATTTTGTTTATTAACTATTTTTCCAAATAAAAGTTTTCAGAAAACTGATTGGTAAGGATATTTTTACCAATATTTGACGTGAAAGTATAGACATTAGCAGCCCTATACTAACATTTTCTGAGTATTAGTCACGTATCTTATTAAGAACAAGCTTTCGGTGCTCAGGCAAGAAGATACAACGGGCTGCACAGTTTTCTACAACAGTCACTGCCCACTTCCTGAGCAAGCAATGGGAGTTGGGGACACCATGCTGAACCAGAAACACAAGGTCCCTTTTCTCAAAAAGCTCAGACTCTAGTGGGACAGACAGACGGGCGTGCAGACGAGGAGTGGCTAGTGCAGTGAAGCCGCAGCTGCTGAGCTCCGCCGGCCTGGCGGGGCCTCTCCCAGGGAGGGTCATGGACGCTGAGACCCCAACACCAACTTAGAAAAGCAGGTGGTGGAGGAGCGGGAGGGAGGGCGAGGGGTGAGCAGGAGGCCCATCACTCTTGTTTGAGCTGATTCACCACAGTTTTGGCTGCACCAAGAGGCTTGAAGTCCACAGGAGCCATGGACTCACGCGCACGTCTCACACCACAGAGGGTCCTGGCTGCTTGCTTACCTCCATGAGGCACAGCAGCTGGATCTTCCTCAGGAGCTGAGCTTCGTTGGCGGCTAGATCAGGCTGTGAGGAAGAGAGACAGCACTTACCTGACCAGCAGAAGGAACAAAAAGAAGCAGGCAGCCCAACGCTGACCCCGTGGGCCACCAGGCTCCCGATCAGCTTCGGGTCACTTGACCTTCACTTCCCTAGGAAACCATCACAACAGTGCCCAGCTGAAAGGCAGTTTTCCAAGACACGGAATTCACAAGGAAGAGCTGTGCTCGTGTCACAGACAGCAGGGGGCAGGCCACAGGCAGGCGGTTCAGGTCGACTCTGGCACAAGGACTCGCTGTGCCCCAGCAGGTCCCGGTGCACCTGGGGCCTCTGAGGAACACTCCTGAGTTCCAGAGACTTGCTCTGAAGTGAAGCGCTAGTGACCGATTTGTCGTGGAAACAGCACTGTCACAGAACCCGGCCAGCACATTCTCCTTGCAGGTGGACAAAAGGTTATTTGCTGCTCAGAACCAAACCCAGATAATGGGTTTTGTGACTCTAACCGAGCAGCAGCCCAACAGGGCCATCTCCGAGGCACTGGGCAGGCTGGGCTCTGCAAGAAGGGCCCGCCCCACAATGGGCACTTGGGGTCGCGCCGACCCCGCTGGCCTGCACCCTGGAAGTTCTCTAGATTCTGTGATTAGTCTTCTTACTTTTTGAGCTGCTCGTCTTTTCTTCGAGATACTAACACAGACTACGGTTAGGTTTGGCTGAATCTGCTTTCTGCCTCGTCACAGTCCATTTTTTACCTATTCTGCTTCATTATGCGTGAATTCTGTAAGTTTCTGTGAACTTTCAGAAAACTGAAAGTTTCAGAAAAGGACAAAAACAATAACACATGCCCTGGCAGGATAGCACACAAGTTAGAGCATCATCTGGACATGCAAAGGTTGCAGGTTTGATCCCCGGCCAGGGCACATACAAGCAACCAATGACTGCATAAAAAAGTGGAACACTGCTCTGGCCGGTCTAGCTCAGCAGTTAGAGCGTCGGCCCACAGACTAGAGACTCGGGTGCGGTTCCCGCTAAGGGCACGTACCTCAGTTGCAGTTTGTCCCTGGTTCCAGCTGGGGTCGTGTGGGTGGCAACCAGTCGATGTGTCTCTCCCACATCGATGTCTCTCTCTCTCTCTCTTCCTCCCTCTCTCCCTCCCGCTCTATCTGAAGATAAATGCAGAAATGTCCTCGGGTGAGAGTAAAAAAAAGAAAAAAAGTGAAACAACACACTGACGTTTCTCTGGCTGTCTCAAATCAATAAAGTAAAACAACAACAACAAAAACATGATTTCACTGAAAAAGAATAGTCAAACTTCCAGTCTTTGTTAAGCACCTCTTCTCCCGGACTCCCCGCTCCCAAAGGCTCCTTCCTGCCCGAGGGCCCTTTTCTAGTGCTCACCCCACCCTGCGCTCTCCCAGCTCATCACTGCTGACACACCGATCTCAAAGCTTCCTCGTCCTGTTACTTTGGCTCGTCCTATGCCCTCACCTGGCTAATTTCAGCGCATATGTAAGGCCACGTTCTTGTTATAGCCCCCCCACCCAGCACTGTCTGTGGCGCAGAGCATGACGACAATAACTGAGCTATTCTTGTGGCCCAGGAGCACTCAACCTTTTGCTCGGTGACAGCAAGGCTGCCTGTCTCAGTCTCCTCCCCCAGCGCCTGGTGGAGAGGGAAGGTACTCAGTAAACATTCGCTAAATAAATGCATAGACACACGGATGACAGGGCCACGAGCATGTGGGCGCTAGGCCAGCCCTGCCTACACTGACCTGCTGGCCCCAGGCGGCCTTCAGAGTCTGGAACCTCTCTACATTGCCGCTGTTGAAGGCATACAGGGTGTCAATCAGCCATTGCCGGTCAGTGCCCCTCAGCGACTCCAGCACGGGGTGCATGAGCTGCAGGGACAGAGACGGTTAGCCGGCAAAGCACTGTGCCCCTCGATGAAGAGTCTGTGCCCAGGGCTCACTTACGAGTTCTCCGAAGTTAAACACTCCCTCGCCAAGAAGTCCTGCCAGTCCCAGCGTGAACGCTCTCTCCTGCTGCTCCGGCACTAGAACAATACCCCGCGTCACACACCAGTTATGAGCATCGGTCGGTTCAGCTTTAAAAATCCCACATCAAAGAGCACGGAAACCACGTTCTGGGATAGCTCCAGGAGGGCGCTGACTGTGTCACCTCTCTTAAAGCACTGGACTGACCCAGATTACACGTGGACCCACATGTACAGGTCCTGCGGGAAGCACTCTCATTTGCTTACTTTTTCCCTAAATCTGCGTGACTCTGTTTACATTTCCCGCCTGTGTGCTTCCCGGAGCTCTGTGCTCCTTACGTCCCCCGCCTCCGATGGAAATCACATCCCTCTTATTTACCTCATTTAGCCTCTTCTCAGACTAGAATTAACCTACTTTCTGTTCCCACACAGCAAGTCCCTTATGGTCCTGACCACATTCATTGCTTTTCCCACCGTTTTTCTTGAGATGCAGCAATTAAACTGCACTAACACTTTCAGGAGTCGCTGGTCTCATTAGCCTCACCAGCAGCTGTGGGAAACTGCTGAAATGTCCTTTCTAAACACACATTCACTGTACTTCTCCCAAAACTCAGAGGTCACTTTTCTTTCCTCCCTCAAATCCTTGAAAGATTTTTGTCATTTATTAATATTCTCCTAGGTCTAGCATTTGAATTTTCAGAACAAGAGTCTCAGGGGCAGGACGAAGGTCCAGGTAGTAACATCGCTGTATCTGTCACAAAGCCCTGTAACAAGGACGGCAGGAAAGACCTGGAGAAGGAGCAGTTAGCCTCATTTTCACCTTAAACACCAAACACGAATACGATGTGGAAACAAAAGATTAAACAACCCTTCCCCCGCTACCACATGGGCTTTCTCCAGTAGGGATGAGTACACCCGAGGACTTGCTGAGAGCTGCGGCCTCCGGTCCCGCACAGCTGCTGTGTCCAGAGCAAGCTCCTCGGGGGACCGGGACACGATGAACACTGGGGTGTTACCTGGCAGGTCCTTGATGTCGACACAGCCAAGAAACCGCAGAGCGTCTTTGTAGTAGGATGCGTGGTTGCCGATGGTTTGATAGTATTTACTGGAGAGATCGTAGAAACGACTGTGCACCGATGTCACGCCAGGGAGGTTGCTGAGCATTTCTTCGACATCTTCGATGGTTTCCTGTACACAGGAAGCAAGATTGACTTTCTAACTTACGACACAGTAAAGTAACACGTGACAAGATGAAAAGCACCAAAAATCTGACACATTAAAACACAAGACCTCAGTTCTTCCAAAACACAGAGAAGAACAGAAGGAAAGGCCAGTTAGGCACACGTAGCCTGCAGGGGACATGGCCACAGCCACAGAAGGAACTCAGAGTCAACAGGACACAAGCAACACAGGAAACAGGCAAAAGAAAATACAGTAATAGGCAATTTACAAAAGTGGAGACATGGGAAGGTCAATAAACCACCAGTGATCAAGAAACGCCAATTACATCCCAACGAGACACCATTCCCCTCCACTAGATCGGCAAGAACGGAACAGCCGGAGACGCGCAGCCCTGAAAACACAGGTGCTGCGGCAGCAAGGGGCACCCTGGAGAAACACTAGGCGCCACCTGGCCAGGTGGACAGCATCCACCACACACCTGCCGTCTCACCTCCATGCCTTGGCGAGACTGCCCACGTACACCAGGAGCCAGGCAGAGAAGTGCTGACAACAGCACTGTTTGTAATAGAAACAGCAACCTGAACCCCTCTGCTAAGACGCCGTGAAGTGTTTATACAGCGAGATAGCGTGTAACAGGAAAAAGTAGCTGATTACACGTATCAGTGACGACCCCACACCTGACATGCAGCCAGGTGAGGTGAAACAGCACTGGTCACGGAGAGGTGCACGTCCCATGCAGTGGGCGCGAGGACGGGGCTGCGCCGAGCATGAGCAGGGCCCGCCGCCCAGCTGCTCTCCCTGCATGTGGCTGCCCATTTCAGCACTTCTTGTGATATTTTACAGGTTTGGGTCTGTCTCAGACATTTCAAAGCAAAAGGCAGTGAGTATGCATGTGGGCTAAAACTGGGAAGTAAAAATAAAAAGGTATTTTTAGGGCCATGAGGAAAGGAACACTTGCCCTCAATATTTCCTTCAATATTATAATTACAAAAAATTACATGTAGTCTGTGGTTAAACAAGGTGAACTGATCACATAAGTGGGCCTTCCTGATACCTGTATCCATACCTGTGCCCAAAACTACACCAAGACAGGCCCCTTCGGCAATGAGCAGGATGCAGACAGAGGGGCAGCAGCAGGAGACCTGCCTGCGTGGCTGAGCCTGTCAACAAGGACCACAGGCTGCCTGGCGAGGGTCGAGCCCCGTGTCGCAGAGCCACTGCGGTCCTACGTCTGAGGTGAGGGCAGCACACCAGCAGCCGACTCTTAAATGGTTTGGGGGTAAAAACTACACACACACACTCACACAGAGAAGGATGGGCAAAGAGGTGGAATGCTGACAATGGTAATCTGAGGTGAGGGTATAGGACAGTTCTTTGGGCTATTTTTTCAACTTTTCTGTAACTTAAAATTATTTAAAAATAAATAGCTAAAGCGGAAACCAGGATTTTCTTCCCCTATAGTTTTAAACTGTTTTTAAGCCAAAGATAAACGGGTATTATGGCCATCTCACCTTTGTAACTTGTAGGTCCCCAATGTTTAATTTTAGGGCTCCGATTGCAGTTTTACACAGGATCACCGCCTCGTCGCTACTTTTCACCTACAGACGTCAGAAACAAGGGCATCTCAGAAGTGTGGGCAGCGGACCCACACGGCAAGGCACCTGCACCCGTGCGGCTCGCAGGGGCAGACCCTGGCCTCCAGCTGTGGACAGCGAGCAGACACACACAGGTCCTATCTTTCAGAAGGTCTGGCCAAACTTCACATTTACCTTCTCACGAGTCTTCTCCAGAAAAGTCAGAGCCACATTAGGATCTGGAACAGAAAGCAGAACAAGGTCAGAAGGACCACCAACAGGGGATCTTTACAGACTGGTTTCTACAAACCAGGACACTTCTAGGTGGGATAATCCTGAGGTTCAGAACGTAAGGCATGATAGAATGTAACTTAGGATCTGATATTTTCTATTAAAATGCAAAAGTTCAATTAACTTATATTTCAAGATCATTTTAATTACCATCTGGATCCATGCCTTTAAGCAACAAACGAGACTCACCCGTCATCTGCCTGACCACATGAAGAATGATCTCTACCAGGGACAGAGGGTTCACCCTGAAATAAAGCCACCAGCCTCTGAGTGTCAGCGAGTATCAATGTTTCCACTTTCAAGGTTAAAAACAGAAGAAGAGCTTTACCTGTGCTCAAAATCACTGATGAAGTTTTCATAAAGCTGTGGAGCCAAAACATGGAGAGAAGTCACAGAGCGTCTTTCATTCTGCAAAATCCAGACTGGACACCACCACGATGCCCATTGCACGGCGGGCACCGCAGAAATGTTTGCTGAACCATATATATTTGATAGAAGACCCATATCTGGGCTTATTAGGTTCACATAAATGATCACCAATGGACTATGAAAGAAAGCTAGGTTTTTTTCTAGCTCCGGGAATTAGAACCTGCCCTGTAAGAATCTCCTGGAGACCAATTCTGACGTTCCCCCTCCAAAGCACTGTGAGTAAAGAGACCGTCGGTGTGAAAGGGTCAGCAACCTGACAGATTGAAAAGACTGCAGGCTAATTACACCCCATCACCAGACCCCTCGGCCATTCAGCAGACACTTGGGCACTCCCTCAGCTCTGTTGGTGTCCCGCCTAGTAGAGACCTGTGAACCAGTAAATGGCATCTCTGAGACTAAAGAGCAGGGATCAAAGACAGGTGCAGCAGCAAAAGGGAGCAGTTTCAAAGGTTAGTCCAGAAATGGTGACAAGTTCAAAGGAATGAAGAGCAAGGAGGTGACAAATCTGGTGTGGAGAAGGGCGGCTGCGAGAACACTCCAGACATCCCAGACAGGAATAAGCGTGCGACAGCACTGACGAAAACCTGCGCCATGTTTCTGAGAACAGAGAGCGAATGGCAGGCAGGGGGCTGGGCCTCTGTCCTCGAGTCAGGGCTGAACCTCTGGGGACACATGATCACACCCCTGTTCTGAGTGGGGGCAGAGAGAACAGCAAGGGGAAAGGCCGAGAGAGCCATGGCCGTGAGGACAGACGAGCAGTCTGAGAGGTTTGCTGGTCAGTTGAACCAGACTCTATGGGCAGGTCACAGAGAAGGGGAGTTGAATATGACCTCTGTGTTCATGTCTGATTAAGCTGGCAAAATAGGGAGAAGGAACCTCTGGACAAGGTCAAGGTAGGACAAGGAGAGTCTGAAGTTCCTCTAGGTTATGAAGATAGAAAAGATGGAAAGAAAAATGTGAAAGAAAATGTGGTGTGTGCATATACACACATACACACACACACACACACACACACACACACACACACACAAATATTATCCAGCCATAAAAAATAAAACCCTGCCATTTGCAACAAGGATGGATCTGGAGAACATTATGCTGAGTGAAATAAGCCAGACAGAGAGTGACAAATACCATGTGATCCCAGTTACTCAGATACAGATAACACAATGGTGGTGGCCACAGTGGGGGGCAGTGGGTGTGCAATGGGTAAAGGGGGTTAAGAGATACAAACTTCCGCCCTGGCTGGTTTTGCTCAGTGGTTAGAGCACTGGCCTGCAGACAGAAGGGTTGTGGGTTCGATTCCTGGCCAAGGGCACATACCAGGGTTGCCTGTTCGATCCCCAGCCCTGGTGGGGGTGTGTGCAGGAGGCAACTGGTCGAAGTGCCTCTCTCACATGGATGTTTCTCCCCGCACCCCCTTCAATTCTCTCAAAAAATCAATGGGTAAAAAAGGGTACAAATTTCCTCCTATAAGATAAACTAAGTCTTGGGGGTTGATATACAGCGTGGTGACTACAGTCAACAGTACTATATCGTATACTTGAAAGCTGCTGAGCAAGTAGGTCTTAGAAGTTCTCTTCCCAAGGGAAAAAATGTAACTGTGAGGCGATGGGTGTTAACTAAACTTACTGTGGTCCTTCCCATCTACACTCATACCAAATCATTATGTTAGACACCTGAGACTAACATAATGTTATGTCAATTATCTATCAATAAAACTTGGGGGAAAGAAAACAAGAATGTCCCTGTAGCAGCCCATCAGATATTTCAATCTGTCACCCAGCAGAAAGCCATGTAAATAAAAAGCCCTAAAAAGGATAAAAAGCAAATTAGTGTGTGTGTGTGTGTGTGTGTGTGTGTATATATATATATATATTCTCATTGATTTTAGAGAGGAATGAAGGAAGAGGGAGGAAAAGATAGAAACGTTGATCGGCTGCCTCCTGCTTGCCCCACACTGGGGGCCAAGTCCGCAACCTGGACATGTGCCCTGACTGGGAATCCAAATGGCAACCTCTTGGTGCATGGGACAATGCTCAACCACTGAGCCACACTTGCCAGGCAAAAAGGCCTTTTCATTACAAAGGACTATTTTAAAGATATCTTGCTCATTAAGAGAGAATGTTTCACATTTCTGATGCCCATTATAATCTATAGAAACACCTAAAGAACAGAAGCTCTCTAAAGAAAGAAGTCCACAGATCTCGAAACTCCAAATTGCTTCTGGTGACTACAAGTTCATGAACACGATCTATCTGAAAGTTATGTGGGCTGGGTCCCAACAGTCTTTAAAGGTCATGGTACAAGGCTGAAGAAATATTTAGCTATGTGTAGAAGTGAGTTCAAGAAAAGAAAGCGTAGGATAAAAATAAACAATTATAAATTACACATCACTGTGATATAGAGCTTTAGGAACAAATATCAAGACATCTAATTTATCATTTCTCCACAAAACCCAGCAAAATCTCCAGGCTTACAGATGATTATAAGTTCCTCTGAGTAGTAAAATGTCAAACTGATGGGTATGAACCACAGGAAAACCTTAGGAGCTCAGGTGCAGCCAAGGTGGTAGGCGTCACTGTGAGCACACATGAAGTTATGTACCCCGGTCATTACAGACTGGCTCTCAGTCCATGCAGGTGTAAATCTCTGATTCAGTCAGAGTCCAAGAGAAAGGCGTCAAAGAGAAAGATGTCAGGAAAGGGGCAGAGATGAAGTTATCAGTGAACTGATTCATGGGTTTCTCAGGAGACCTGGGAAAGGCTGGAGCTGATAGGGTTTTTTTTTATTTTATTGTTGACAACATTCTAGAAGTGCTGTTATAGAGGCAGCGTTCCCTCTGCACACCCCCCTGCCCCAAATAAGCACAGTAGCCACTCTGCCTTCCACATGACCCAGGGCAAAGGTCTGGGCCAGCAACCAGAGTCAGTGAGGAGTGAAAGAGGAGGGGTGGCAGTCATTTAAAAGATCCCATGGTGATCCTCTTCTGTATCCTACCCCACCCCCAAGTGGTTTTGAACTTTCAATTTTTTAGTAACAGTTTCCGAAAGTACAGTACTAAAAAAAAAAGTCTACAGAACAATAAGATACAGGAGCATGCTATAAGAGGGCATTTTAGCCTGGGATTTTAGAAGACAGAATGTGTGTCACTTATTAGCTGTGACCTACGGCAAATTACTTAATCTCCTGGTTCCACTTCTACGGCACAAATCCAGGTAACAGCGGTGCTGTCTCCCAGTGCTGTTGTGAAGAGTACCCGTGTGAAGCATTTAGAACAGGACCTGATGCTAAGTGACTGCTGAATGGGTGTAGTGCAGTGTTATTGTAAATCCCACCTATTATTTAAAAAAGTCCTTGAGCGCATTTATATAACCTGACCTAGCCTAACAAATCACTTACCTTAATGAGACCATCTCCTTGGGCAAAGCACGGGTCCTGCACAAAGTCTAGCACCTGAAGTGTCAGCTGATGCCACAACCTGAAAAACATAAGGCCCTTAAAACCTACAAACTAATGTCCAGTCACAGACACAGTCAGCCCAGACGGTCCCCTCAAACAGTAAGCAGTCTCCAGTGTGTAAGGAAGGATGCTAAACTAATGCAGATGCTGATAATAAATCAGTGCTACTCCACAGTTATGACCCCTTGAGATCACCTCTCCTCTAGAGACTCAGCTTTCCCAGCTATAAATGGACAACACCTTTCCAGACCACCTCAGAGGGTTACTGTGAGGTTCAGCTGGGAAGAACAACTTTGGAATCACACACATTCCAGTTGAAATCCTGGCTCTTCCCCTTATTAGCTGAGTGTCTCAGGAAAAGAGCTGAAACTGGGCTCATTTCCTCACCTGTGAATGGGATGATTGAAGAACAAAATGAGTAAGAAAACCTCCGGAACGACAGCACGTTTGAAACCAAAAACTAATTTTTAAGAACGCAAATAAAATGCTTTGGGAAATACAAGGTGCTACCCAACACAGACAATTGTTTGCTCAACGGTAAGAATTTTTTTCTCAGAAACTGCTGACAGCAGAAAGCTGAACACCAGCGAAACACGTGTGGAACAGCCGTGTGAAGGGCACGAGCTAAACGCTGGGGCCCTTCACCCGCAGACCATCACAAGAGCCTTACCCCACGGATCCCCGCGGCCCAGGGCCGGCAACGGCTCCCACTCATTCACAGAGGTTGGTGCTTAAGAACGGGCCATTCAACCGCCCTGAAATTCATCCTATTTCTAAACCAACCCTCACTGAAATCGCTCTGGGGCACAGAGCCCAAGATGAAATGCGGCGGAAAGTGAGGCCCATGGGAGAGGGGAGAAGGGGTCGCACCCCTGCGTGTAACCAGCTGCGGGAACACCGCGCTGGCTCTGCTCTCCCGGCTCCGGACCGCAGGGAGACGGCGTCACACGGTCGCCGGACGAGGCCGAGGGCAGGACCCAGGCTCTGCCCCGGAACCAGGCTGCCTGCTTGTTGGGATGGAACCCAGAGCTGAAACCACCGGCCAGCCCCGAACCCTCTGCTAAGGCCAGAAGGAAAGGGAGTCCGGAACCTCAGCACAGCCCCTCGGTCAGGGAGGCAGGGACCCCGACACCCTCGTCCCCGTGGGCGGCCAGCCCTCCGCCCGCCTCCCGGCCGAGCCCGGCGGCCTTCCCCGCCTCCCGTCGCCGCCCGCTGCGCCGCGGGTCCTCGCTCACTTCTTCGTGTACAGCTCCTCCAGACGGTGCCACACGGCGGCCTGGCCGGGCCCGGAGCTCTGGCTCTGCTGCAGGAAGCCGGGTACGTCCTTCATGACGGCGAGAGAGCCCGGAGCTGCGCTACCACCGAGAACTCAGCGCCCCGGGACGGCCGCCGGAAGTGCTCACTCACTTCCGGCGCCGCGCGGGGCAGGCCGGGAGCGCCGGACGCGGCCCGGGACGCCCGCTGGTTGTCAGGGTAACCGCGCGTCCGCGCTCCAGGCTTGCCCTCCCGTCCTGCGCGGACGGTGGAGCCCCCGCAGGGCTGAGGAGCACGGACGCCTGGGGTCGACGGGCCAGGTGGCCTCGGCCTTTGTGACCTGTAGTTTCGCATCTCACGTGGGGGTGATAACTGTCCTTTCCCCGTAGTGTCTTCCAAGGACTGCGTGTGAACGTAACGTCTGATCACAGTAAGCGCTCGCAAAGCGTCCCCAACATCCCGACTGGAAAAGGTGGGAGCGCGGGAGGGAGAAACGCGAGCTCCGGCTGGGGTGCCCGGGGCGGAGCTCTGCAGACTAGGGACCGCCCCTGCCCGGCGCCTCCCTGTGGGCGGGGCGGGGCGAGCGCGCGGGGCGGAGCTCTGCAGACTAGGGACCGCCCCCGTCCGGCACCTCCCGGGGGGCGGGGCGAGCACGCGGGGCGGGGCGGGCACGTGATGCGCGCGGACGTCGACGCGAACGGGCTATGGCGAGCATGGCGCAGTGGGGTTGGCCTGCTGTTCGCGCTCTCAGGCTCTGGGGCGCGGGCGGTGAGCGGGCCTGGGCTCGCCGGCCTCGGTTCGTCCGGGTAGCAGCCGCGGGGCCGGGCAGGGGGAGCAGGGCGGAGATGGGCCGCCTCGGGGCTGGCGTGGTGGCCGGGATGAAGGCACGGAGGGGACTCGGAGCCCGGCCAGGCGGGCGGGGCGAAGGGAGAACCGGAACTGGCTGCCGCGCTCACGGCTTAGTTCTCGTTTCTTCTCGCGGTATCGCGGCGGGTGCAGCGCCGCTCCTAGGCCGGCCCCGGCCTCCCGGCCTCCCGGCCATCACAGGTCGCCAGCGCTTTCCCAGCCTGGCCTGGCCCGTAAAACCCCTGAAGACACGTTCCCTGGTGTATCGAACTGTGTCGTAGAAATCGTTTCTCGTCCTCAGTTATTGCAGAAAATGCCGTGGGGAAGTGCCTTGTCTGGGTCTCACATTTTGGACACATCCCTAGTGGTGGGATCCGGGGTGCAGAGCTGCCGGCATGGGCAGTGACCCCGTGGAGGTGGTGCAGGCGGTCCCCAGCAGCCCTCGCGTGTCCCGGACTCCTGGTCTGGGAACGGCACGCGTGTGGCTGTCAGGAAGCTCATTTAAATGCCCGGCGTCGGACGACTCTTGGGTACCTAGTGGTGCGGTCGCTTGATGCTGTCTCACGCAGCTCCTAGAGATACTGGTGACATGCCGGATGAAGTGACACTGAGGAGTCTTACTCTTCCTAGAGCCGAGGGTGCAGCAGGCGCTGGGCGGACACTTGCTCCCCTGCAGCGCGTCCCAGCCCAGCGCCCGCAGGCCCAGGTGGACGCGGCTGACAGTGGCCCGGGCTGTCGTGCACGAGGCAGGGCGTTCGCAGTGGGATTTCTGCCCTCTGGGTTTTTATTCGGGGGCTCTTGTAGGAACTCACCCTTTGTTTCCCTTTCCCAGGCAGCACGCGTGCTTGCTCCTCGGGATCCCTCCACACTCAGTGAATCCTATTCCATGTAGACTTGAAGTCACACACCTTCAGTATAGTGTGGACGTTTGGTAGAATTCTGTGCGCGTATTTTCCGGATGAGCATTGTACATGGGGATCCCTGAGTAATGCACTCATCAGGCTCTCGGCAATGGAAACAAACTTCTCTGATACATGTTTATTTTCACCACCACCAAGCAGTTCTCCAAGTTTCCACACACTGACCAGGTACCCCACAGATCTGACTCAGCCCTGACATGATTGACTTGGAGGTAGCACCAGACCCCACAGTTAAGGGCTCAGTCCCACAAGACTGCCCTAGCTTCAGATGCCAGTCCAGGTGGTCAGTTGTGCTTCTGCCCAACTGGCTATAAATCGGAGGTTCCCATGACCCCCTCAGCTTTGATTAATTTGCTAGAGCAGCTCACAGAACTCGGGAAACCAGTTTACTTACTAGATCTCTGGTTTATTACAAAGGATATTATTGATTTTTTTTTTTTTTTTTTTGAGAGAGAGGAAGAGGGAGGGAGAGAAAGATAGAAAACATCGATGAGAGAGAACATGGACTGGCCGCCTCCTGCATGTCCCCCACTGGGGATCGGGCCCACAACCTGGGCATGTGCCCTGACCAGGAATCGAACTGGCGATCTCTTGGTGTGTGGATCAACGTTCAACCACTGAGCCACGCCAGCCCGGCTGGTTTATTACAAAGGCTATTAAAGGACAGTGATAAGTGAGGAGATACAGGGGGCCAGGTCTGGAAGGGCTCCAATGCAGGAACTTCAGTCCCGTGAGTCGGGCCTGGGGCCTGGCATGTGGGTGCTTTCTGGTTCCCCAATCTGGAAGCTCTCTGAGCCCCCTCCTTTTGTGTTTTTAGGGAGGCTTCAACCCTTTAATTATGGTTGGTTTCCCTGGCAATCAGCCCCCATCCTTAGGGTTTTCCAAAAGTCCCTCATTAACCTCAACTCAGTTGTGGTTGAAAAGGACTTGTTATGAATAACAAGACACCCATTTCACCTTACGGTTCTGAATCGATTTCTGGAACTGAGGATAAGAGACCAAATATTGCAACAAAAGATGCTCCTAATCCCACGTGTGGGGTGCTATGAGGCCATCGTGGGTGAAGACCAAAGTGTGTATAAGTCTCAGTGTCACGACTTCCCTCTCATTCCTCCTGTAGTTCTCAGTGATTTGCATTGAGGGGGAGCTCAGTACATGTTGGGTTTTCAGTGCCGTGGTTGCAGCCAGAGCATTTCCTTCCTGACCATCTGACCCGGTTCTCATTAGAAAACCCCTTTGGAGGTGCCATCGACTTGCAGGCAGACAGAACGGACATCCGTACAGGAGCATGGGAGGAGGGAGTGGCGTTTGCTTGGCTAGGAGGTTGATAGCTATAGATCTTTTTAAGCAAGACTAAAAATGGTCTCTCTGCCTTGCTTGGCTGTGACTGCTGAGGCTCAGGGTAGTTGAGTGATTAGATGAGACAGGCAGCAAGCTCGGGCCCAGACTCCTGTTGGTGCCCTCGGCTTTGCACCTATGCTGTCCTGTGTCGTTTTCCTCTTTCTCATTATACAGCTTTCAGAGGTCTGGTCTTTGGATAACCCAGATGACGCTGTGTATGGCAGGAGAGGTGACAACACAGGAGGGTGGGTGTGGACTGAGTGGCAAGCAAGTCCCCGGACTGCGCGTCACTGACCCAGAGTGGAGTGAGAGGCAGCCCTGCAGGGTCACTGCACCAGGGGAAGGGGTGGCCCTGGAGGGAGCAGGGAGCCAGCACTGTCACTTTCAGAGGAGGGGAAGTGGCTTCCCACTGGCTTCAGCAGTGGCTTCATACAGAGCTGGCCTCTACTCGGAGATTTGGACACATGGAGGTGGAGAGAGGGAGCTGGGTGTAGGCGTATGAGAATCCGAGAGCCCTTGTTTGGCTGAAAGGAGGAGTGTGTGAGAGTTGTCCCTGGAGTGGGACCTGCGGTGCTAAGACATTGGGGTCCTGTGGGAGCAGAGAGCTGCAGGGAGCCCTCAGCAGCCGCATACAGAGCAGGTCAGTCTTGCAGAGATTTTAGTGTTGGTTTCGTAAGGAGCAAAAGAAAAACACAGAAGACACAGCAAACCGGAGAGGGAGTTAGGGTCATACTCCCAGGAGGTAAGCTCTGAATCGTGCTGACACATGTCTGGAGATGTGCGTTTAGGGGCCTCTTTCTCCCCTGATCCCAAGTGTGTTAAAGGAATCCTCAGCTTCCTGTCTTTCTGTCTGTGTTTACCTTGGAGTCATCATTGTCTGGGGAAGGTTGTCCCGATTTGTTGCCTCTTTTCCTGTCAGGGTGGAGGGGTCTCTGTGCTGAAGTCATGGATGTCCAGCCCCTGAGGTGTGAGGAAGGGGCCCCAAGCAGCCAGCAGCAGGCTGGCAGTCCTGAACTCTGGGGCGTGGCCAGCACGATAGCAGGAGGTCTGGGTCAGGTGCCCAGCTAGGGCCCCCAGAGCAGGTCACCGACTTCCAGGCCCACGCCTCAGGCTTCCTGTCACTTGCTTTGCTTTTGTTTTCTTCCTGTTTTCCTGAGGCCTCACTGAAGCCTGCGGCTTGTTTATTGTGTGTCTTGCTTTTTTTCCTGTGTGAGACCGCCTCACTCCCAAACGGGATCTCATTGTGAGTGCTCGGCAGGCCTCTGGAGGGAGGAAAACCTGGGCTGGGCCGCAGATTTGTTTGGCTGTAACATGAGCAGCCTCCATACTGGCTGCGGGTGTTGAAGTCAGCAGCAGTCTGAACCCCTAGCTGTCAGGGTGTGGATGTTTCTTTCTGCAACAGTCTCTTCAACCCACTTTTCATCCTGATAATATTTGGTATAAAGTCTGAGAAGTTTAACTTTCTTTGTTTTTTTTTAATCTATCATATTTATTAAACATTTTTTTTTCTGTATTTATTTTTAGAGAAAGAGGAAAGGAGAGGGAGAGGGAAACATCGATGAGAGAGAACATCGATTGGTCGCCTCCTGCATACCCTCCACTGGTGATCGGGCCCACAACCTGGGCATGTGCCCTGACTGGGAATCGAACCGGTGACCTCTTGGTGCATGGGTTGATGCTCAACCACTGAGCCACACTGGCCAGGCGAGAAGTTGAACTTTCTTGAACTGTTACTGCATATTTGTCACATCCCAGGTGTGCTAGTGTGGATGGCTCTGCAGAGCGAGCCTGCAGCCCACAAAGAGGTGCTCTTGGCTCTGGCCTGAACCCCTGCTGTGGAGCCGGCCCTGTCGGCACTGGCCTGTGCACGGGCGTTGGGAATGCTGCTTTCCTCATTCGCACAGTTCCCACTTCCATGAGCTGTTCTTCCCCCAAATAAGTCTTGATTTCTGAGTTGAGACTGCTTTGAGCCCAATGCTCATTTGTGATGGGAAAGGTGGTCACTGGGAAGCAGGAGGGATGTGTGTGGTCATCTCAGTGGTGCGGTGGGGGAAGGTGGATGGCTCACTCCACCACCTGCCTGGACTTGCCTGGCAACCCTGGCTACGCTCCTTTTGCTGTCAGTATTGCAGGTAGAAGGACGCCCGTACCTTTTCTGTCAGTATTGCAGGTAGAGGGACGCCCATATCTTCTGCTGGTGTCTCGAGTGTCTTTGGAAGTGGAGGCGGCAGTAAGAAGGAGAAGCTCTTCCTGCAGGACATCGCTGAGCTGATTCGAGCCAGGGCGTGCCAGAGGGTGGTGGTCATGGTGGGGGCTGGCATCAGCACTCCCAGCGGCATCCCGGACTTCAGGTGCCCCACGGAGCCCACGCGCCCCCCTCCCACCCTGGCTGCTTCCCTCCCAGCTCTCCTGATGGCTCTGGCTTCTCTCTGCAGGTCTCCGGGGACTGGCTTCTACAGCAGCTTCCAGCACTCTGACGTCCCGTACCCCGAGGCCATTTTTGAACTCTCATTTTTTCTTCATAACCCCAGGCCCTTCTGCACGTGGGCCAAGGAGATGTACCCTGGAAACTACAGACCCAACATCATCCACTACTTCCTTCGGCTGCTGCATGACAAGGGGCTGCTCCTGCGCCTCTATACACAGAACATCGACGGGCTGGAGCGAGGTGAGCTGGCCTCACGGCGTCCCCGCCCCGGGGTGGCGCTCGCTGTGTGCTCGCACTGCCCTCCGCCCGGACACCGGCGCCCTGGGAGGGTCACTGCTGGGGCCTCGGGCACCTGTTTGCTGGAGTGCCTGCTGGTCTGAGTTTCGGGCAGACCCAAGCTGACGTTAGGAGCTTCTGGTTTTGCTCATCTGATGTGATGACTTTTTAAAAAACGTTATTATGAGTTTTTCTAGCATGTGGAGGCAAAGAGGAGAATGGAATGAACCCTCATGTCCTGTCCTCATCCGTGCTCTCCTCCCTTCTCTCACCTCCAGCTGGTTCTGAAGCAGATTCCTCACGTTTTCAATTTAATCCATCATGGCTGTCTCTGTAAGATAAAGACTTTTACAACATAGCTATGCTGTCATCACACAGGTCACTAATAATTCCTTACTGTTATCAGACTCTGTGTGTGACGGACAGTTTCTTGGCTATGTCTACATAGTGGCCACAGCAGTGACCCCACATGGAGCTGAGCGCGGCCGTGCGTCTTAGAGGAGCATGTGCTGGGACCCTTCCCTCCCTGCAGACGCTGGCAGGTGCTGACCTCAATTCAGCCGCCCCTGAGCCAGGCTGCACGTGTCTGTGGTTTGAAGAAAGGAGTCATCTCGAGTCTAGGAATGTTTTCATGCTGGCAGGGTTGTCCAGCAGCAGACACGCCTGGGGACCGTGTTTGCTCCCGGGGATGCGCAGAGCAGGCCTGTGAGGAGGCGGGTGCCTGGCCACGGAGGGCCTTCATGGTGTGGAGTCAGGACGAACACCAGGACAGCAGGAGCCGCCTACAGCTGCAGCCACGTCTGCTTGCCCACAGCTTCCAGAGCTCACTGCCACTCAGTTCCCGTGTGTCTGCGTGCCCACAGCTTCCAGAGCTTACTGCCACTGAGTTCCCCTGTGTCTGCTTGCCCACAGCTTCCAGAGCTTACTGCCACTGAGTTCCCCTGTGTCTGCTTGCCCACAGCTTCCAGAGCTCACTGCCACTGAGTTCCCGTGTGTCTGCGTGCCCACGGCTTCCAGAGCTCACTGCCACTCAGTTCCCCTGTGTCTGCTTGCCCACAGCCTCCAGAGCTCACTGCCACTGAGTTCCCGTGTGTCTGCATGCCCACGGCTTCCAGAGCTCACTGCCACTGAGTTCCCGTGTGTCTGCTTGCCCACGGCTTCCAGAGCTCACTGCCACTGAGTTCCCGTGTGTCTGCATGCCCACGGCTTCCAGAGCTCACTGCCACTGAGTTCCCGTGTGTCCACAGTGTTTGGAAACGTGTTGTATTTCTGTTCTTTTCTCACCTTTACGTGGTGTCTGTAGAGTAGAGTGTTTTCTTAGGTGTTGGGTGCAGTTTGATCTGAACATACATCGACTGTGCGTGTGCTGTTTTGACAGAATGTTTCCACTGTGACCAGCTCCGTCTGGGAATCTCCCCCTCTGCAGGTTCTGGTTGGGCGTCCCTGTCGGTGACAGAGAAGGGGCCTCCCAAGCCCAGTAGTTGTGTTCTGGGGCCTGTGCACCCACACACCCCAGAGGCAACAGCACTTGGTTCCACTTTCAGTGTCGGGCATCCCTGGCTCGAAGCTGGTCGAAGCTCACGGGTCCTTTGCCTCTGCCACCTGCACGGTCTGCCGGAGAACCTCCCCCGTGGAGGACTTCTGGGTGCGTTGTCCCACGGACGGTTCTCCTTCTGCCCTCACTTAGGGGTGACGTGGACAGCTTGTGTCTTAGGAGCACTGTGTCGTAAAGATGCACGGTTATAGTGTAAAAATGTTTTCCTTTATTTTAAAATTAGAAATGTAATACATGCTTGTAAAAAATTAAGGCAGTAGAGCAATATGTAGGGAAGGTGAATCTCCCATCAGCCACTTGTGTGGTGTGTCATGTTGATGCCTTAAAAAAAGATGTGCGTGTAAACACATACGTGTTCCTCCTCCCACACAGTCCCGGTGTGTGTTCAGTGGGGTACAGTGGAGCTTAGAATTCTGCAAGTGCTTCATTACTGAGCAGAATTTCATGGATATCGTTTTCATGGATATTATTTTTATTTTTAAATCCTCACCTGAGGATATTTTTCCATTTATTTTCAGACAGAGTGGGAGGTATATATATATATATATATATATATATATATATATATATATATGGAGAGAGAGAGAAACATTGATATGAGAGAGAGATAACGATTGGTTGCCTCCTGCACGACCCCGACTGGGGCCGGGCCCGAACTGCAACCGAGGTACAATGCCCTTGACCAGAATTGAACCCGCGACTCTTTGGTCTGTGGGCCGACGCTCTGACCACTGAGCCAGACCAGCCAGGGCTGGATAGCTTGTCAGTAAGTACAGGTCTGCTCACTGTTCAGTGACTGTAGGGAGTGGTAGGGTAGTTTGGCTGTTCTCACTTTTCACCGCAAACAGCAGAGCAGGGAGGCCGTGCTCACTCCCCGTGTACTCCTGTGGCCGTTTCTGCGGGATGGGCTCCTGCAGGTGGGATGGGGTAGAGCCGCACATCTTAAAGATGGAATCGGAAACGCTGACGTGGCACAGCACCCTCTCTGACTTTCCTTGGGGTGGAATTCACACAATGTAGGGTTGCCCTGTCACGGAGCATGAGTCACTGGCATCGAGTGCGCTCTCCGCGGTGTGCAGCCGCCACCCTCTGTAGTTGAGAACATGAACTTCACCCCAAAGGGAACCTGGGTCCAGGCTCAGTGAGTCCCGTTCCCGCCCTCCTCACCCCTGGCCACCCAGTTCTTGCTGTCCCTCAGCGTCCTTTTCCAGAGCATCACAGAGTTGGAATCCTAGTGTGTGGTCCTCCCCCACATTCTGGGGACTCTGAAACAATTGGTAGAAGGTCATGGTGAGGCCATGTTCATAACGCACATGGGGATTAACTGCTGCTCAGCTGTTGTGACTGTTTGAAAACTTAATAAGTTGTTTTGCGTTTGCCTTTTATGGTTGTGAATTTTCCCGGGGCGTTTTCTGCGTGTTTCCAGGCCGCCGTGATGGGGGACAGGGTCCCCTCCTGCGCAGTCTGCACCGGCGTCGTGAAGCCTGACGTCGTGTTCTTCGGGGAGGCGTTGCCTCAGAGGTTCTTGCTGCACGTGGTGGATTTCCCCACCGCAGACCTGCTGCTCATCCTTGGGACCTCTCTGCAGGTTTGTCCCCAGGCCAGGGCCGCAGGGAGTGTTGGGGGAGCAGAGGACCGGCGCCCTGGGCCCGGCCAGCCCCGAGGTCATCAGGAGCGGGAGGAGGTCGGTGTGCAGGAGGGGGGTCCGCAGGAGACACTGCCCGGTGGCTCTCGGGCACATGTGGCGGGTGACAGACAGCATCTCCACGAAAGTCTGACCTCCTGTCCCTGTGGGTGCTGTGTCCTGACAGACCTTGAGGACAAGCAGGTGGTGACCCAGGGCAATGGAGCAGGTGTGTGTAGCTGGGGGCAGGGCATGTGGTTCCTGTGGGGCTCCAGGGCTGGGATCTGAGCAGCTGCCAGGATGGAGCCGATTTTCTGAGGGAGAAGCCTGGTGCTCGGGTTTGGGGATTCAGTCATGTGGACCTGAGGAGTGTGCTGGGCTGCTGGGCGGGCGTGTGGGGCAGGCACGTGGGCTCCTGAGTCGAGTCCAGGAAGGAGCAGACAGGAGCTGGGGCAGCACGCTGGGCATGGGTGGGGCTGGGGGCACGGCCCGGCAGGGCAGGCAGAGGGCTGGGGCCATGATGTCTGGTGTTTGTGCTGAGCCTGGCTGACTGCCAGCCACTGGGTGTGGGCACCAGGGCTGCCGACCCTCTTTACTCTTTTAAAAATTTTAATCCTCACCCAAGGATACTTTTTTCAACTTATCTTCAGATAGAGTGGGAGGGAGGGAAGGAGAGAGAGAAACATCGATGTGAGAGAGACACATTGACTGGTTGCCTCCTGCATGACCCGACCAGGGCCAGGGACTGCATCGCAACCGAGGTACGTGCCCTTGACCGGAATCGAACCCGCGACTCTTTGGTCTGCAGGCTGATGCTCTAACTGCTGAGCCAAACCGGCCAGGGCCTCTCTTTACTTTTTAAGTGAAATGAAAATAGCCTTTCCCCTGGATATAAAAGTACCGGGTGAAGATGCAGAGCAGAGCAAAGCAGCACTTCAGGCCACCGTCACCGTCGGTGTGCTGTCCCTGGGGCCTCCCCTGTACATACTGTGACACACGCGGGTGGGTGATCCCGGAGCAGCGTGGGCACCGCTGTGCAGAGACCCGGCTTGTGAGTGGGCAGTGTCCCTGATGTTTGTCACACGGGGTCCCACCTGGGCCCACAGTGGGGTGCTGGTCTGTGTGGCGTGTGGCGTGGCTGGGCTGCCGCACCGGAGTGGGGGTCACCCTGACCTCGTGGAGCTGCGGCCCCTGTGGCGGGAGCCGTGTTGTCTTAGGTGGATGCATCCAGCCCGAGACTTGTAGGCAGGGTTGTGGGTCTACGTTTATGTAAGTGATTTCCTAGTGACGGTCAACAAACAAAAGTAAGTATAGTTTCTACATCGACATGAATGTTCTGAACATGCACACACATGCACTTTTGCACGTTCTGTAGTCAGTGAATACTAGGAACCTGCTTTCCAGGGAGACATACTATTTATACAGAGCCGGTAGTGCTTGGCGACCGTTTCCCCACTTCCTCGCCACCTCCGAGCTCTCACCAGTGTGCTTGGGTGAAATAAACGCGTGTGAGAGACTTGATTTCTCTAGATCACGAGTCCACCTGTTCACGCTCCCTGTCCACGATACCGTGTCTCTGTGGGTCACATGTCTGTGCCTCACCCACTTTTCCTTGGGTTATTTTCTTCTGTTCATAAGTTAGAAATTAAATTCATAAATCATATGGAACGTTTATAAGTCGGTTTATCGATGAGCAACATGACCTGTCTGTCCCATGGAACTGGTGCAGCAGGGTTAGGGTGCTGAGGTGAGGATTCAGTTTCTGCATGGACTTAGCAGAACTGCTGTGCTGCTGTCACGTGTCAGATGTCACTAGCGTCCTTCGTCTTACCTGACTGCAGTTGTCCTGCCCGAAAAGTCCTTTCTGACTTCTACGTAGAAACGAACTTTCTTCAAGATTTGTTTACACTTAAATCTTGAATCCAATTGAAATGATCTCAGTGAAAGGTAGGAATTGAGCAACTTACTCCCCGAGAGTGAGCCAGCCTCGGTACCATTTACTAACCTGTCCATTTCTCACACTGTGACTCCTGAAGGAGCATCCCCGAGAGCCAGTGGCCAGGCCTGTCTGTCGGTCCGCATAGGGAGGGCATGGGAGTGGTCTCCACCCGGCCTGAGGGTGCTCGGAGCCTCCCAGCGAGGGCCAGCTTCACTGGTCTCACTCCGTGCGGGCACCAGGGTGCTGGGAGAAGAGGTGGCCTGGGGGTGGGAGGACAGGCAAGGCTGCGTAATTGCTGGAATTGAGCCCCGATGCGCCCGGCCAGGGAGACCCCAGAAGCTGGAGTGGGAGGCAGGACTGCTGTGGGTGAGGGGCAGCAGGAGGGGAAGGGAAGCGGGTGGTGGGTTTTCCTTCTCCAGGGTCGCACCGCCCGTCTCCTGAGGGGGCGGAGGCTGGACACGGCTCCTCATGTGTGGGCAGTTCCACAGGTGGAACCTTTCGCCAGCCTGTCCGAGGCCGTGCGGAGCTCAGTGCCCCGCCTGTTCATGAACCAGGAGGCGGTGGGGCCCCTGTCCTGGCGTCCTCGAAGCAGGGATGTGCTGCAGCTGGGGGACCTGGTGGACAGTGTGGAGAGGCTGGTGGAGCTGCTGGGCTGGTCGCAGGAGCTGAAGGACCTTGTCCAGCGGGAGACGGGAAAGGTACGGGCTGCCCAGCAGGGTCCTCCGGGGGTGGAGCCGTTTGGAAAGACAGGAACAGTGATGTGATGCTGGCAGTCCTGCAGCAGGCCCTGCCTGGGCGTCTGTGCTCAGGAATCGGGGGTGGTGATTCTCGTTGCCTCCCTGTAGGGACACGAAACCGACAGAGTGCCTGCGTGCAGGTGTGGGGCAGGGGCGCCGGTCCAGCCGCCTGGCCGCCTGTAGTCCTGTCCCAAGTGCCTTTTGTTGCCTGAAATAAAGCAGCACCTAGCAGCTCCAGGCGAGGCGTGGTTCTGAGGTGACCGGTCTGTGCCTGTGTGGCGTGGAGCCCTCGGGCGGGGCTGACCTGTAACTGCTGAGCCCACAGACAGTGCCATGGGGCCTTGGAGCTCTCGATTTGAACCCCCAGACATGTGCAGGTACAGAAAACAGTTTCCCAGGGGATTCAGCACGTGACTGTGCTGGGGTGACTTTCTCCAGCTGGCGCTGGGCATCTGGAGTCCAGCTGTCTCAGGACAGCCCCCGCAGGCAGGGGGAACACTCCCGGGGGTCACCAGGATGTGCAGGTCTGGTCCCTGTGGCCCCGAGGCAGGTGTCTCGGGAACCCCACCCTCCACTGGCAGAAGCCCCCTCTGGCTGCAGCCTCACTCCCTACCGAGCTGGACCAGAGAATTCGAGGCCAAGGACGAGGCTGCACCTATGCTCCACAGCCTCTACATCAGTCACTCCAAGCCTTCCTTCAGCCTGGTCCTTAGGCCGAGATGTCGGCTGGTGCCATCTCCTCACGTGGAGGGAAGCAACGATCATCCAAGTCCAGGTCACGGTGCCGTCACTTTGCGGAAGCAGAGATTCTGCCCAGCGCCCAGGGCGCGGGGAACAGAGGCCGCAGTGCTGCTCAGGGGCCTGCAGCTTGCTGGGGGGCCTTTTCTGGGCCCTGACTTCCTCCGTCAACAGCAAGGTTAACCAGGTCGCCCGTGGGGTTTTGGAGCTGGTCCTGTAAGATTTGCCCTGTTGGATTTGCTAGTTTCACAGCTGGCGTAAATCGGGCCGATTTTAGGAGTGTAGAGTTGCTGTCCAAGAGGAAAGGCCAGGGTGCACCTTGATGGGCGGCCTACGTGAGGCCCTCCATCCAGCCACCCCATTTTGCCCGGCCCTGCTGGCATCATCTTGACTCGGCTCTGCAGACAGGAAAGCTTCATTTTCTTAGTTGGCGCCTGGGCCCTGACAGCGGCTTGCCTGCCCAGGTGACCGATTCCCTCTCTGTGTTCCAGCTCAGTGGACAGGACAGATAGAGCGACGGCTGTTCCCCACACCAGAAACGAACACATGGAGTCACCACCCATTTCTGAACGGACCTCATGCCTGAAGAACAGCTTGGGCAGGTTTGCAGACTGTCTGACCCAGCACATGGTCTGTCCCAAAGAGCAGAGCGTGGGGCTCAGACGGCACCCTCTCCCGGCCATGTCTCTGCTGCCCACCCGCTGGTGCGGGAGCCCTGGGCCTGTCTTTCTGCACTTCACTCTTCACCTAGCCGAAGCTCTTACTGCCAAGTGTCTCCACCCAACTGTGGCCCTCGACGCAAGCCACACTGTCTTCCTGTGTCCGGGCCCCCGTCTGAAGGGAGGCTCCGCGTGTCAGAGACCTTCTCAGGCTGTGCAGGCCCCGCACCTGCCAGCCTGGGCCCTGGGCAGTGTGCTAGCTCTCCAGTGCATCAGCCCCCTTAGTTGTAATTAGTAGGGTGAGTGGTAATCAGTTTGCAGTTCACTTCTGGCATGAAATAAACTTTCCTGTAGAACCGGGCATCCCTTCACTTCTGTTCCCTCAGAGAAGGCGAGTAAATGTGGAAAGGGGTGTTGGAGGACGGAGCACGTGTCCACGCTCACCCCTCGGTGAAGGTCATCCTGTCCTGTGCTGATCCTGCCTTTCCCATTAGCGTCTCCCCGCCAGGCCTCCCAGTGATGCCGCTAGGAGTGACCCGAGCACGGAAGGCACCTCCTGGTGGCTGCCCCAGTGCTCCCTGCTTCCTAGCATCGCTCGCCGGCCAGGCCCCCTGGGCTGGAGCTCCAGGAAGTTTCAGTGACAGACTCCTCGGAAGGGGTCTGCGGCCTCATTCCTCAAGAGGAAAATACTTGAGTGGTGATCAGGGGAAAATGTGCAATTGTGCCGAGAACAGAACTAGTTTATATTTCTCCTTAATGTGCCGTTGCTGGGTATCGGACACACATTCACACTCACACACTCACACTCTCATACATCCACACACACACACACACTCTCATATACACCCACATTCACTCACATTCACACACTTCACACCCACTCACACATTCACACACACGCACACTCACAATGACACCCTCATAGTCTCACGCACACACTCATGCACACACTGTCACGCGCACACACATACACATTTGTACACACACACGCACTCACACACTTTCACACACTCACATGCACACACTCCAGCCCGAAACGGTTCCAGGGTGTGGTGCTGTGACCCTCTGTGGGCCACGACAAACAGACTCAGTCTCAGGAGTGGTGTTCCCTTTTCCTATGTATTTGTGGTCTACACCTGTGGGAAGGATGGGGCTCCGCTGTGAAACGGGTGAGAACGTGGGCACCGTGGACAGTGACATGGCGGCGGAGCCAGGACAGGAAAGCACGGGGCAGACAGCACAGCAAGTGTTTCGGGCACAGTGTGGGAACGTCAGCAGGTGCTCCCCCCTTCAGACGCAGCACTTGCAGGGCCCCTGGCTCTGGGCTCGGAGCACCCCACCTTCCCAAACGCATGCCCCGCCCTCGGCAGCAGCCTCTGCGCACACCCTCCCGGCCCCCAGAGAAACCACTTCCTCTGAGGAATTGCGGCGTCTCCACAGTGAGAGCAGGACAGACCCTCACGTTCCCAGATACAGAAAGTCAGGAACAAAACGTTGGGAGTGAAGAGAAAGGGCTCCGAGGACATCTCTGGAAGCAGCACCAGTCCTGATGGGAGCAGGGTGGCGTCCTCAGTCAGGGTCCGAGTCAGGGTCCGAGGAGAGCTGGCCCTCCATGCTCTCGCACATGGCGTCCTGCAGGGAGGTGAGCTGGCCCCGGGGACTCACGCCCATGGGCTGGATGACTCTGTGCCTGCAGGGAAAGGTGCAGGGGGCAGGCCTGGTCCAGCTGCCCCCACCCCCAGGTGGCTCCTGCTCCCAGCAGGCAGGCCTGGCCCCTAACTGCTACCTAGTGGCTACAGTCTCTTAATTTTCCTGGGTCTCGGTTCCTGGTTCCCACCTTCTGTAAAAAGGACATAATGCTGGCTGCAACCCTAACTCTCGCCTGGAGGAGAAGTTTCCTCCAGGGCAGGGAATTCCTGACATTAGTAACACGGACTTCCCAGGACACTAAGCCCTCCTCTGACCCCACCTCACGGGTCTCTCGAGACAGGTCATGGCCCTCCTGCTGGACCTCATACCTGGAAAGCTTGTCAAACATGTTCACCAGCTTCATGGCCTCATGCTCCTTCTGCTCCTCCGTCATGCCCTCCATGGGGTTGGGCGGCTTCTCCTCCACCCTGCCAGTCACTGGGTTTATGCTGCTTCCCAGGGGAGGGGGTGTGGGGAGTGCGTTAGTGAGTCTCAGGACAGGAGGGGCTGTGGAGGGTGGCAGGAGAGGTAACTGGGAAGAGACCCCCCCCCGGAGCAGCAGTTAACCAGCTCCTGCCATTGGGGCCACTGGTCCCCCAGGTGCCCGGCCCCTTTACCCTCTGTTCTCAACAAAATGTCCCACATCAGAACCCGTGTCACTTAGGAACAGGGCCGGGCTCTGAAGGTCTTCCCACGTGTCATGCTGTCCCACCCACCCCACAGTCCCAGATGGGGGATGGAGCCCGAGGTGTGGGGCACACAACCTGGCCTTGGCTTCCTTGTACTCGTCCGTGTCTGTGTCCTCGTCGTCCGAGTACTGGCCCTCGGGCCGGCCCCCCGCCATGAGGCCCCGGGCAGCCAGGAGGCCAGCAGCATTGCCGTAGCCCGTGTACTTGATGAAGCGGGGCACTGAGGGAGGGCAGAGGTCAGCGCGCACCCAGGCTGGGAGGGGCAGGTGCACGGCTGGCCCCAGACTCACCGCTCTCCGAGCACAGGACGAACAGGAACTCCGCGGCCACCCTCTTCACGTCCGTGTCCAGGTGTGTCATGAGGCGAACAAGCTTGTTTCGCAACAGCTCCCCCACCTCCGGCCGGGTCTTCACATCCCTCAGCGGGGGCAGCACCTTGTGGACAGCCATCCGTCAGCCTGGGCCCGCCGTGGCGGGATGAGCAGGGCCCGCCCTGGCCCCTCTCCCTACCTGGGACTTCAGGAACTTCCTGGCAGGGCGGTGCATGCGGGCACACTCCGTCAACACGCTCAGCACGGGGGCCACGCTCTCCTTCAGCCTGTGCGTCTGCGGAGAAGCCCGTAACTGAGGCGTGCCAGACTCGCGGCCAGGGCCACACAGGCACCGCACGGTCCTGGCATGAGGCCCTGGGAGGATGTCCAGCTGAGGGGCCGGGGAGGGCAGCGGGCGTCCACTCCAGGGACCAGGGTGGAACCTAACTCCACAGGCCACAGGCACGCTCTGGGACTCAACTGCTCTGGGTCTACCTTACTCATCCACCAACCATGGCTGTGGGGAAACAGCATTCACGCTGTGCGCACCCCACTGGCATCCAAGTCGCCCTCAGAAAAGGGTGGCCGGAAAGCAAGAACAAAACCCCTACTCTGTGGGTTCTGTGGACACAGACCAGGGAGCTCCTGCTCCCCGCACGCCCCTCCTTGGTTACCTCCCTGGACCACAACACCTGCAGCGGTAGGGCCCGGAACAGACAATCACTGCCAGTGGCTAATGCCAGGCACGTGTGACCCAGCGTGCATTCCGAGGAGCCCACTCCTTGGTCTGGCTGTGCAGCCCCACGGCGTCTGCAGCTCCTAGAGGAACTGATTAGAGTCTGCCCGTCAGTGTCCAGCAGCTACAGGGATGGGGCGCCTCTGGCCTGAGGTTCCTGTGGGTCATGGGACTCCTGACGCTGGTCCCCGAGGGGTCCCTGTGCACAGTCACACTAAGATTCTGGGGTCAGGACCACTCAAATAGGTCTGAAAAACAAGCACTTTGCTAGACTCTGCAAACTTCATTCCAGAAGTGAGAGCTTCAAACGTGTGTGGGCAGGTCCACATGCTTCCCAGGGAGGAGAGGCCTGGCTTCCTGCTTGGCTGGACCACAGGGCATCCCCGGACTTCCCAAAAGTGGTGGCCACAGCTGCGCCGGAAAGCCACAGCCTCTGGGAAGCCCACACAGCAGGTCCCGCTGCCTACCTGGTGCAGACGCTTCTCCAGGAAGCTGAGCAGGATGCTGATCACATCCATGTTCACTCCCAGGAACTCCAGGCAGCCTTCATGCAGCTCCAGGCTGAGGAGGACGTCCAGACACTTGAGGGGCAAGTTTCCCAGCAGGTTCACCGTGTGGCTGGGGACAGAATGGGAGGGGGCTTGGTAAGGCCAGTCCCCTAGCTCAGCACAACCCTCAGTGCACCCTGCTGGGGCTACATATGACTTGAGCCAGTGTCCGAGAGCCTAAGGGGCAGCATGGGGGCCAGAGCTGAAGGGGGGACCGATCTCAGGGCACACTCGGTGGGGTGGGTCCCTGTGGAGAGCACTGTCTGCAAATGCCTCACCTGCCACACCGTCTGGGCTGAAACATCATAGGCGACCTCTGGAAAACCAGGATCTGCCTAAGCACAGGTCACCTCCACACCGTCCACTGCCACTACCCAAGGTCCAGTGGTACATTCTGTCCCCCACTCATGGGTCTTGTCCTAGCATGTATTTTGAGTGCCAGGGCTCTCTGGATGCTGGTCCCACCCAGACAAATATAGACTCTCTAGGGTGCAGCAGGGTCCACTACCTGGACAGGTGAGCATACTTCCCTCCAGCAGGACAGGCCCCACCCTCACCCATGGAACTCCTCTGTGCGGTTTCCAGCGGCAGCGACCGTCACACAATGCCGAAGAAGGGTCCCCAGGCGCCGGTACAGGGCAGCATCTTCCTGACCAGAGAGAAAGGGGCCCTTGTGACAGAGCCATACCTGTCCCCACTGCTGTCAGCTGAGGCCCTACTGTCTGCCCCGTGCCAGGACCACGTGTGCTGACTATCCATGTCCTCTAGCGCACTCCCCCCTTATGAACAGCAATGGATGGCCTGGCAGGTGTGGCTCAGTGGTTGAGCGTCAACCCATGCACCAAGAGGTCGCCGGTTTGATTCCCAGCCAGGGCACATGCCCAGGTTGTGGGTCTGATCCCCAGTGGGGGCATGCAGGAGGTGGCCAATCAATGTTCTCTCTCATTGATGTTTCTACCTTTCTCCCTCTTCCTTCCTCTCTTTCCAAAATCAATAAGGAAAAAAAAAAAAAAGCACCAAGAACAGCAATGGATGCCTTGGGATGACATCACACCTCGTTCTGGCCCCAGACGGAGTCTCGTGGTTGGAAGTCTCCCACAGCCTCTCACCACAGCCTCCACCTCGCTCAGAAACCTTCCCTGAAGCCTCTACCCAGAACATCTCCTTGCCTCCTCCCAGGAGGCTGAGTACTCCTGTCCAAGTCTGACACCCAGGCGCATTACGGGGCGGTCAGTGAGGCAGGTATAGGAAATATCCAGGGTTTCAAGCAAGCACGAGCCACGGGGTCAGGTCAGCCCTCACCTCATCCACTTCCCTCCTGACGGAGTCGAAAGTGATGTTGAAGAGCACCTTGAGGATCTCCATGGCCCGCTCCGTCTCCTGGGGCGGAAGGAGCTCTGGGGGGCTCTGTCCAGGACTCACTCCCAGCGTCAGCTGCAGCGCATCAGTCAGCAGGTGCACGCCCTGCAGCTCCTGGAACAGCTGCCGGCGCACGTCCCTGCGAAGTGCGGTGAGCAAGAACAGGAGGCGCAAGTCGAAGAGCTGGACGTCGTGGGGGAAGCTGTTCTCGCGGTGCAGCCCCACGCGCTCGGAGAGCCGCACCACCAGGCGGGCCTCTGCTGCCAGCACCTGTGCCCCGGGGCTGCTGAGCACAAGGTTGCACAGGCACTTGAGGGATTCGAGTACAACGTCCATGTCCAGGGGCTTAGGGACCGAACCCTCGGCGGCGGAGATGCCGGCATAACAGGCAAGGGCCTGCAGGCTCTGGCGGCTAATGAAGGCATCCAGGCAGCTGTGGTCCCTGGACAGGATGCGGATGCTCTGCAGCCAGGTGACCCGGTGGGAGGGTGACAACCCCTGCTCCAGGGCCGAAACCAGCAGCTCTGCCAGTCTCTGTGGGTAGAGAAGAGCGGCTCCACCAGGCTCCTCTACCAGGAGCCACCCGGCCCTGCCCCTTGGCCACTCAGTCAGCACCCACCTGCCTGTCCTCCTGTTGGGCAGCATCAAACGTGAAGCTCTGGGAGTTCTGCGGAAAGATCCAGAGGCTCAGGGAGCACAGGCCGTAGGCATCGCTCAGGGCAGATGGAGCCCCACCCCACACACCTGCCCCCAGACGCGCACCCTGACCCTCTCCCCAGCAACGCCTCGCAGCCTCGGCGCCCGGCCCGCCGCGCTCCCTCCCACAGTCTCACTCCCGCACCTCCGCCGGCCACGCGCGAGCCCCACCCTGCCCCCTCCGCCTCGCACGTCCCACGTCCACGGTTCCGCTCACCTCCCGGTTGTACGCGCGCAGAGCCTCCATGATCACATCCTCCTCCCCCGTCTCCATCGCATCCGCAACCGCTCGGGGCTCCATGACGCCCCTGACACCCGGCGCCGGGAAGGCGGGAGGGGCTTAGCTCCGCGGTTCCGGGCCCGAGTCCACCCGCCCCTCCCTGGCTCGGCGCGCCGGAGAGGCCGGAACCGGCGTGCGCGGCGCCGCGGGGCGGGGCTTGGGCTGCGCGCGGAGGCAGGGCCGGGAGCGCGCGGCGCCGCGGGGCGGGGCTTGGGCTGCGCGCGGAGGCAGGGCCGGGAGCGCGCGGCGCCGCGAGGCCGGACCTGGGCTGCGCGCGCCCTAAGGTGGCGGGACGTGGAATCTGGAAGCTTTGCCGTGAAGCAGCCCGGGGCTTCAAATCAGTTTCGGTGACCATCCGAACCTGTGACCCCTTCCCCACTTGGGCCGGGTCTGGTTTCTTGGACCCAGAGCTGGAGGCAGAGGGTGTGAGAAGGGATTCCGGCTCGGCCCCATGGTGGGCTGCAAAGGAATCAGGCGGGGGCAGTTTTGCTGAGCGCGGACGGCACGAAGGGAGCCAGGAAACAGGGAAGGATGTGGGGCAAGGCCACTCCGGGCAGAAGGAACAGCCAGTGGAAGGGTGGGACCGGCCTTGGGGGAGGAGGGGGAGTGCGAGTGAGGAGTCAGGACGGAGGCAGGCCCTCGTCACGTGCGGGGACACACCGTCTGGCCTGGACTCAGATAACTCTTTGGAAGGACAGAACGACAAAAACACGCATTTCGATGGGAGGTCCGGAGTAGTAAGGACACAGCAAATGCTCCGTTGCGGTGGGTGGGTAGCTTATGCCACAGGCATTTATGAGCATCTCTGTGGTGCCAGGCCCTTGGTCGGTGCCCGGGTGCGAAGGCGAGAAGCACCGGCTCCGACCGGCCCGCGCCCGCTCCTTGCAGCACCGGTGTGCACCCTGTCCGCCAGCAGCGACCAGCCGGGCTTCGCGCCGTGTCCGCCTCCGTCGCCGGGGGAGGGCCTGGCGCAGCCTGCGTGTGCCAGCCCCGCACCTGGCCCTGCAAACTGAGCGCCGCGCGCGGGGCGCAAACCGGCCGCCTTGGCCCAGTCGGCTCGCCTCTGTCCCCACCGCGCCCAGCCGGGCAGCCCGGGCCTCGGCCGGAAGTCGACGGCCCGAGGCGGAAGGGGCGTGGCCGGAAGCCCCTTCGCGTGACCGTGCCACGTCGCGGGAGGCTGCGGCGGATCGGGAGTCCGGGGCGGCGCGATGGCGGACTGGGCTCGCGGTGAGCGCGGGGTTGCGGCGCTGACGGCGCGGGGCCGGCCGATCCCGACGCCGCCGAGCGCAGGAGCCCGCCCCCGGGTGGCCTCGCGGGGAGCCCCTGGGTGGCGGGCGGAGCCGGGGCCGGGCGGGGCCGGGCTGCCGCGGGGTCCGACGCCCGGAGAGCCCCCGCCGCCGCCCGCGAGGCCGTTCTGCTCTGGGACCCGGTTGGCACGTCCCGGAGGCGCCGTGGTGGGAGGGCCTCAGCAAGCCTCGGAGTGGATGGGGCCCCGGGCACCCCATCTTCCTCTGGGAGCCCCCGTTCTCGCCTGCGGAGTGGGACGCCGAAGCCTGCGTCGCTGAGCCCTCCTGCCCCTTAGGCGTTAGTGAGCGAGGAGTGGCTGGTAGGACGCTAACAGCCCTCTGTGGTATGTACCCCCGTTGATTCCTGGGGCCGCGCCCCCACGATTGAGACGCACGGAGGAGGCATCTGGTTCTCGGCAACCTGGGGGGAGGGGGTTTCACACACCTGATGTCACAGGTATCAGCAGGCAGCCCTGTGTGGGCGGAGGGTGAGCAGACCGGCCTGCCCTGGGAACGGACATCGCCCTTCTGTTGTTGGAGAGCACTGCTTAGTTGTGTCTTCCCTGGGACTTGTCACTTCCTCGGAACTCAGTTTACAGGTGGTCCCTGCAGAGCCTTCCTGCTGCCCCCTGGGTACTTTTCCTGTGTCCTAGTCCATCCCACAGTTTTAATGTTTATCTCGGACAGCAGGTCCCAAGTACACCATAGTGACGTCCTTGGGATGGCACAGATCTGTGATAGACAGAGCACCTTATTTATTTTTTATTCCTCACCTGAGGATATTTTTCTGTTTATCATCAGACAGAGTGGGAGGGAGGGAGAGACAGAGAGAAATATTGTGATAGAGCCACATCGACTGGTTGTCTCCCACACCACCCGACCAGGGCCAGGGACAAACCACAACCGAGGTACGTGCCCTTGACCGGAATCGAACCCGAGACTCATTGGTCCCGGGCCGACGCTCTAACTGCTGAGCCAAACCGGCCAGGGCAGACAGAGCACCTTAAAGTGCCAGGTTTACTGAACCGGCTGGGGTTGTACGCTGTGAGGGTGCCCGCCCACCCTGGCTTGAACATGACCGCAGGATATGTGCTCACAGGACAGGTGCTCGTGCATCCTGTCTCGTGTGAAGTCCATGCACTGGACCCTGGGTTAGGGCTGCATCTCCTCAACAGACACAAGTGGACCCAGTACCCCTAGACGGCAGACTTGGGCAGAGGGGATTAGTGAGAGCCCTGAGGCCACAAAGAGCTGCCACGCAGGGGTCAAGGGCTCGTGGGTGGACGTGTCCCCTCAGCCTCTCTCTTCTTGCAGCTCAGAGCTCCGGTGCCGTGGAGGAGATTCTAGATCGGGAGAACATGCGGATGGCTGACAGCCTGGCCTCCAAGGTCACCAGGCTCAAGTCGGTCAGTAGTGGTCCCCTTTCGCCTCCACTGGCACCCTGGAGCGGGGTGGACCAGAGGGGGTAGAGGCCTGGAAGGGTTTCATGTACTTCCCACCTGTGTGAGGCCCAGGTAGCACCTGGACCCGACACGTGGTGGCAGTGTCTGGCAGAATTTTTGACAGGGTCTGCTGGTCTTGGGGGGTCAGGACCGCACAGTGTGTATGCCCTGGCCTGACCGTGCCCCCCCTGTCCCGAGCAGCTGGCCCTGGACATTGACAGGGATACAGAAGACCAGAACCGGTACCTGGACGGCATGGTAAGGTCCGCCCTCTGCCTGCTGTGCGGGCCCTGGCCTGGGTGTGGAGCCCCGCCCGTGCGAGTGCTGTGATTCCTCCCTCAGGGTTCGGATTTCGCCAGCATGACGGGTCTGCTCACAGGCAGCGTGAAACGGTTCTCCACGATGGCGCGGTCTGGGCGAGACAACCGAAAACTTCTCTGCGGCGTGGCCGTGGGTCTGATTGTGGTCTTCTTCATCCTCTCCTACCTTCTGTCGAGGGCAAGGACGTGACCCAGTGACAGCTGGCTTCTGCAGATGCCCAGGGCAACTGGGGTCTTCCCCCGCCTGGTGTCCTGGCTCCAGAGGACCTCCTACAAAATACTCCTTTGAAATGATGATTGTGGCTTAGGCATCTTCTTCCTGCGTGGCTGGGAGACCATGCTGCCCCTGACTGCGAGCTGTGTTGGCTGTGTGCACAGGGGCCCCAGGAGCTTGAGGCACCGACAGCCTTGTCTGAGCAGTGCCGGAAATCCTGGACACGGCCACCTGTGGCCAGCAGCTCTTCCCCAGCCTTGAGAGCTCCGACACCCCATACCCCGTCCTTGTCTGGGTGAGGCCGTGTGGTCTCTGAGGTGCCTGGATCTGACACGGGAAGGAGGTGAGGCTGTGAACCTCAAATCAGCATCATCTCCACCCAAGTCCCAGCCCAGGGATGGCAGCTCCTCTTGGCCATGGCTGCCGAGTCCGGGAGGAGCGGTGCCGAGGGCCCCCCGTGGCCTCCGCCTGCCCTCCAGGCCCATGGCTGAAGCCAGACATCAGGGAGGGCAGGTGGCGTGGATGAAGGAGTGGACTGCAGTCCTGCCCGGAGGCCAGGGCCCGATCCTTCTGGATCTCACAGCTGTGTATCCGAGAGCAGAAACCTGCATTTTCTCAGGATTGAGGACCTACCCAAAGATGTATTTCCAGGGACCAGGTCTCTAGGAGCAGATCCCTCTGGCGATGCAGAGTCAGGCAGAGTGTGTGTCACGGGTGCCTCGGTGGGTCTTCCTGGGAGGCTTCCTCGCAAGGTCCCTTCTTCAGGGTCACTGGGCGATTTCCTGTCCACCAAGCCAGGCCCTTCCTCCCACAGAGAGTTTCCCCTTGTGAGGGAGTTCTGAGCCGGCCCCTCACCCCCGGACAGGCAGTCTGCAGACTGTCCTCCTGACTGCCTGTCCTTGGTCCCTCGCTGCCTACTTGCCAGCCCCGTGTGCACACAGACCAAACCCCAGGCCCTGCCGGCCAGCAGCTTCTCACCCGACAGGTAGAGCCCAGCGCCCTGGTCTTTACGTAGAAACACTTACTCTGTCCTCCCCTGTCCTCGTTCCCATCTTCTGCCTTCCTGGCCACTCCCACTACTATTTGCAGAATGTTGGCCCACTGTCCCACTACCTGCAGGGTCACCTCACGTGTGTTCATGTCCTTTGGCCCGTCGTCTCCTGCCTGGCTCTCACCTTCAGCTGCAGACACCTGCACTCTGCTCCTCTTCCTTCCCACATGCCCAGCCCCTGTCCTCACGGCCACCACGGTGTCCTTCCCTCCATCCTGCCCTGCTGGGCCCCTCAGCCTCCAGGGCGGAGGTCCCCGCCTTCCCACCCCAAGGGCTCTGCTCTTTGTGCCCCTGCAGGGCCTGCTCACTGGTCACTGAGGTCACGAACCTGCCTCTGTCTCGGGCTGCTTCCCCTTCTTGGTGGCCCTGCCCCATGATCCTGTCCCCGTGTCCGGTGACCCTGTGACCTTGGCTTTGGCTCAGCCCCTCTTCTGATCTCGAACTGATCTGTACTGGGGACTTGTCCACTGTTCACTGAGCTACTAGCTGCCGACTGCGTGTGTCTCCGTCTGGTCCCTGCAGACAGCTGAACTGGCTCTGTGTCCCCCACCCCTTCCTGGGCCTGCGGTGCCAGCCTTGCCCGAGACTGTGGCTCAGCCGCGGCAGCAAGTCCCACACCTGAGGGTGGCTGTGCCCGCTTGCGGCCCGTGCAGAAGGGCAGTGCGTGCTCCAGGCTGGCCTTCCGACGTGCTCTGTGCTCTGACACTGGTGGCTGTGTCTGCTCGCCTCTCCACGGCTCTGCCGCTTCCTGCCACGTTGGGCCTGGGGTTTTGTTTCTTTTGGTTTAGTTTTTGCCTCTTGTTCTGGCTGTATTAGGATGGGTTCCATGCAGGGGGCCGGCAGCTCCGCCAGCAGGGGCCCTGCAGGCCTCACCCTCCCACGGCTCAGCCCTGCACACGCAGCCCTGAGACCAGCTGTGGCACCTGGGGACAGACTGCCAGGCTGTGTCCCATAATTAAGGATAGGACATTAAACAACATTTGGAATAAACAGCTTCTTCATTTCCTTGGAGCCTAGAGGGCTTTGTGTGGCTCTGTCCCAGGTTCACGGATGCCTTGGGCACTTAGGGGCTGGATCCACCTGTGTCCTGTCCTGGGGTTCTCCCAGGTCCCTGCCCCCTCCTCACTCACTGTCCATGGTTCTGTAACAAGTGGGGACCGAAAGCATAGGCTCTTGGGGGGTGATATGCGTGCCCGTGAGAGCTGACACCTGGCCTTTCTGGTGTGTCCCAGAGCGCCTTCAGACCCAGTCGCTCAGCCTGGCCCCGTGGCTCGGATGAGTGGCGTCCTGTACACCAAAAGGTGGTGGGTAGGAGCCCCGTCGGGTGCACACGGAAGACAACAGGTCAAAGTTTCTCATTACTGTTTCTCCCTCTCCCCTCTCTGAAATCGGTGAGAACACCGATTTTTAATCCTCGACTGAAGACTAAAAAAAACCCCAAAAATGTGGTCACTGAGAGCGCCAGTGATTTATGCTCCAGTCACTGTTCCTGGAACTGGAGGCAGGCTCTCTCTGCTCTGGGGTGTCGAGGCCTCACCTGGAAGCAGGCTGGGCTGCCATCACCGGAGGGCTGGCTGGGCCCACTCCCCGGGCCTGTGCGAGGCCTCGTCCTGACACCTGGGTGCTGCTGCGGAGGGTGGGGAGTCCAGGCAGGCGCTCTCTGTGCTGTGTGGCCTGGCCCCAGAAAGCACCTAGTATCAGCTCAGGGTGGTCACAGGCTTGGGTGCAGATTCAAGGGGAGGAACAGACCCCTTCTCTGAGGGGAGAGTACGTCACGAGGGGACAAGAGCACGTGAGAGGGGACGGGTGCAGGTGTGACCGGCGAGTCTACAACGAGACTCCGGGCCAGGGCGTCCCGACTCCTGGGCCCTCCTGTTGTCCCTCGGACCCTGGACTGGGAAAGCTTAGTCCTCCCCCAAAGACCAGCCCAGTACAATGGAATGGTGATTTATTATATACGCGGGCAAGGGAGGAAACGAGATTAGCAAACGGGAAAATAGCATAGAAAAAATAATGTCACAATCGTCCAGACGAGCATGCTTCGGCCGGTGTGGCCGGGTGCGGCGGGGGCGGGGGCCGGGCTACTCCACGTGCACGATCAGGGGCGTCATGTAGTCAGAGTGCTTAATGCCAAAGGTGACGATGGGGGCGCAGGGCTTGGTCACTGTCACCTGGCGGAGGACAGGCTGTGAGAGGAGCCTCCACCCCCAGGCTCTGCCCTCCCTGGCTGGGGCTGCCGATGGCTACACCTCTCTGCTGAGCCCCAGGCCACGGTGACCATCACGCAAGCCACGCTGCCAGGTGTGAACACAACCCAGCCTGGGGCTGAACACTCCGTGACATGAACTGTTACCAGCATCTGGGGACACAGCCTGCCAGCGTGGGGAAAGGGCCGGATGCCGAAAACTCACGGTGTTCTGAGGGTGCACAGCCACTGTGACCCCTGGAGGCTCACAGCCCTTCCCCACCCCCACCCCACCTCGTTGGAGCCCGGCACCCTGTCCCCACCCTCTCCTCACTAAACCCCACCGCCTCTCAGACCTTCTCAGGGCTGTGGGCCCCTGGTCCCGGCTTGAGGGTCTTGTCCCCGGGGGGCTCCACGCGGGCAGCAATGGTGTACTGCGGGGCCCTGAGCTTGGTCACCTGCACGTCGCTCTGGTGGTAGGCCGCAGGACCTGGGGTCTGGGAGGCAAGAGAGGCTCAGAAGGCTGGGCCTGCCAGGGCGTGTGGTCCCAGACGGCGAGGGGCCAGTGTCAGACTGGGGTTCCAGACCCTGAGTCACTGTGCTTCTTGTCAGGGACCCCTTCTGTCTCCAAACAGTGTCCCTCGTGGGGAGGAAGCCCCAGTGCTGTGGGACCCTGGACCCTGGACCCTGTCTGTGTGGGACGTCACCCTCGATGCCAGCCTCAGGGTGGTGGTGACAGCCCAGCGGGTGGCATCCCTGGGCCCTCCCCTCTGAGCCTGTGACAGGCCCCTTCCCGGCCGGCCCTGGATGCTGTCCTGTGGGCCCGAGGCCATGGGGTGGCAGGCGTGGTCTTCAGAGCTCTGCACCCCAGCGCACTCCCACCTCGGGGCCTCTGCACTGGCCACTGCGTCCAGAGCATCCTCCCCAAATATCTCAACGGGTTTCTCCTCCCTCCGTCCTACATGCCGCCCTCGCTCGCCACACAGGGCTCCGTGGACCCTTCTCTGCTCCACCTTCCTCAGCCCTGACTGTGACCCAGGCACACGGAAGGCACCCAGGGGGTGAAGAGCTCAGGGGCGTCCGGAGGGGGTGATGAGGCTGGTGGATCCTGGGTTCTGGGGAAGGGGCCTGACGGACCAGATCTCGGGGGGTGAACTCAGCCCCACTGGGCGCCCCTTGCCTTGTGCAGGTCGTCGCTGAAGCCGCCCAGCTTGCTGCGGCCCTTGATGGAGAAGGAGGGCTGGGAGACCTTGCCAACCGTGTGGGGCCCCATCACCACAGGCAGCATGTAGGCGGCGGGGCCTGCGGGGTGCGCCAGCACAGAGCCTCAGGCTGGGCGGTGTCCCGTGCCGGGGTCCCCACCGCTCCTTCCCTGGGGCTTTCCATCTCCAGAGACCAGCGTCTGGCTGCCCCCCCTCACCCTCCCCACCGGGATCCCCACCCGGTTGGCCATGGGCTGCTGGGGTTGCTGCGGACCTGGGGTGCTGTCCACTCGGAAGGTCTTGGTCCGGGCAGAAATGGAGTGGCTGGGTGCTGAGTCGAACACATGCTTGGTAGATTTCTCTGGAAAGTAGTCACCTGCAGGAGGAAAGGGGCAGACGGGGTGCTGGGAGGGCAAGGACCATCCTCCAGGTGCCCTGCCAGCTCAGGGGCCTCAAGGATCACCCCGACATCACAGGCGCCAGTCCTCTGAGCCCCAGCGCGACGGTGACTGAGGTCGGTCAGGTGGTGTGCAGACTGCAGATGCTGAGCGGGGAGGGGCAGGGCTGAGTGAGCTCAGTGCAGGGCTGGGCTCAGGTGCTGAAGGCTCCCCTGAGGTCAGCAGCTCCTCTGCCCAGGCCTGATGGTCACCAAGAGGGTGCGGACGGCTGTGCTCCCTTACACCATGGCTCAGGGGTGCAGTGGCCGCTGCAGGGTTGGGCTTAGCTGAGGCTGAGCCAGTCACTCACCCGGGCCGGGGGTCAGCACGATCTTGGTGTGGTAGCGCCCCAGGATGGAGAAGGCGGGGCCGGGGTCCTTGCCGGTCCTCAGTATCTTGGGGTTCACGCTGTAGCGAGGCCCTGGGGAGCAGTTCTCTGCCAGGAGCATGGGGGCCCCACGGAAGCTGTAGGCAGGTGCACGCAGCTTGGTGGGCGTGTGCTTCATGAAGCCTGCGGGGTGGGGGCTCTGAGGGCCTGGGGCCAGACCACACCTTCTCCACTGCCCCCAGAGTGGGTGATGCTGGGTCAGGGGTGAACCCCAGGCCCTCCCAGACCTTTCCCCAGACCCTTCCTCAGACCCTCCCCAGGCCCTCCCAGACCTTTCCCCATACACTCCCCAGAGTCTCCCCAGGACCACCCCACACCTGGCTCCTGGCCCTCCCAACCCCTTCCAGGCTCAAGGCACCTACCCGTGGTGGGTGGAATCAGGTACTTGGGTCCCGGACTGCTGTAGAGGGCCATGATGGGCCCCCGCGGGCGATGGGGCCTCCAGGTTCCCACCCATACTCCCTCTGCCATGGTCGGCTCTGTCCATAAACAGGACAATGAGCAAAGGGCTCCCAGCCCCAGCCCCAGCCCCACGGATGGGCAGCACACAGGCCTCCCCCTCCCCGCAGGCTCTCCAGCTGGGCCCATGCCTCAGGGCCGTGGAGGCTCTGTTTGCAGGAGTGGGTTGCTCTGCCCTCACCAGTGTGCAAAGCAGCAGGCTCGGCCCCTCGGGCGTGAGGCCAGACCAGCTCTCTCCTGGGACTTGTTGACCACCCCTCACGGGCTCTCAGGGAGTCTGCCCAGGTTCCTCCCGCTCAGAGGATGCTGGGCATGCCTGGGCAGGAGAAGTGGGCAAAGGTGGGGCACTCCTTGGCCGAGGCTGTGCTATGGGGTGGCAGGAGGGGCTCTTTGGGGAGGCCCTTACCTCTTCCGTCCAGGGGCAGCGCTCGGAGCAAGCTATGGGCTGAGCCTCCTCAGAGGTGGGCCCTTCACATCATTCTTGGTGTCGGGGAGTTCCCCAAAAAGGAGCATGGAGGGGAAGGCCTCTACCTCTCTCTCCTCTCTCACTGGGGGGCTCTGCGAATTGGGGAGGATCCTGGCCCCGAGCTCTAGAATGTGGCTCTGTGGGACGGTGTGTTCTAGATCACTGTCTGTGTGATGGAGACAATGGCCTCTCCCAGAGGGACCCCACCCTTGCCAGGCATGGCTCTGGTCCCGGGAAAAGGGACAGTGAAGTCCTGGACCTGGACAGTGAGGCCTCGGGGCCCAGAGCCAGGTGGCCAAGGAGCAAACGTCGTGAGGGGCAGAGCCTCCCCCCAGCCCTGCCCCCAGCAGAGACCACTGAGCAGGGAAAACAGGCGGGAGCCCTGGCCGGTTTGGCTCAGCGGTTAGAGCGTTGGCCTGCGGTCTGGAGAGACCCGGGTTCGGTTCCCGTAAGGGCATGTACTTCGGTTGCAGTTTGTCCCCGACCCTGGTTGGTCGTGCGGGTGGCAGCCACTCGATGTGTCCCTTTCACGTCGATGTTTCTCTCTCTCTCTCTCTCTTCCTCTCTCTCCCTCCCACTCTATCTGGACAAAAAATGAAAAAATGTCCTCAGGTGAGGATTAAAAAAAAAAAAAAGAAAACAGGCGGGAAGGAGTCCTGGGATCCAGGGCGAGGGCGGGGCCTCTGCTCGTCGGGGGCAGGTGGGATCTGGAGGGCTGATGCTCTCCTGTGGGGACTTTCTAGACCCTGCTCTGTGTCTGGCGTTGCTGCTGGCCAGCCGGCCCTCAGAGCCCCTGCCTTCTCAGCTTCCTCGGGGTTCTGGGGCTCTGGCGTGGGTGTCTTCAGGCGCTTTCCTTGGGTGACTTTGGGGAGAGGTTGCTCTCAACCCCCTGCACCCGTGCCATGTGTATACGGTGTGTACTTACTGTCTCAGAACGAGAGCCCCTGCCAGCCTGGCCCCCAGCCTGGCCCTGCCCTCCTTGTGGGGCTCTCTGCCCATCCGGCTGCGAGCCCCGTCCCTGCCCCCACCTCCCACCGCACACCTTCTCCTGTGCGCTGCCGCCCCGTGTCCAGTCCTGCCGTGTCCCTCGGCCTCCACAGGCTTCAGACGGGGTTTCCACTGGTGGGTCTGCCCTCTGTGTGGAGGACCTACATACGCGTGCTTCATGCATGGGTCCCTACGTGTGCGCGCACATGTGTGTGTGGTTGCGTCCCTGCGCGTGGGGAGAGACAGGAGCCAGAGCCTGAGCTGCAGGAGGCTTTATTGAGTGAATAGTTGTGGACAGATTCACACGTGGGGAAATGGCAGCAGGTGCCGCACCCGTGGCTGCTGGTGTGGCCGGTCCTGTGGCTGCTTGAGCTACAGCTGGGGTCCGCTAGGCGCTGTCCTCACTGCCCAGGACTTGTACCTAGAAGGCAGACACAGTGTGGTCCCATCCGTAGTCCCTCGTAGCAGCTGGGGAGTGGTGCGTGTGTGTGTGTGTGTGTGTGGACTGAGGGCTGCTCTGCAGGCAGTGAGCTCGGGGATGTCGCCCCTGCTGGTGAGGCAGGTTAGCGTGCCAGTGGGGTGCGGGCCTCTAGGGAACGGGGGGCCTCCCCGACACCGTACCAGCAGCTTGACCAGCTCCGCCTTGTGCATGGGCTGCAGGCCGTCGATGCAGGACTTGAGCTCGGTCATCGCTGACTTGGCATCTGCGTTGACGTTGTACTTGCTCAGGGGCCCCTCATAGAGCTCCTCCGGGGACCCCACCAGCAGCGTTTGTAGGAAATCCATGAAAAACTCACTGGTGTCCTCCCCGGTGGCCAGCCCTGTGCGGTGGAGGCGAGACAATGCCAGGACAGGAGGACGGCAGTCCAACCCCAGCCCCTCTCCTGTTCAGGTCTCCAACCCCAGTGGTCTCCAGACGCTCCCTGTCAATGCCCACCTCACCTGCCCAGGTGTCCCCCACAACTGCCTCACGTCACCTGCACCTGACCTTCCTTCATAATATCCCCAAATTCGCCTGCCCACAGACCCCGCCCATCACCCCGACAGCAGCTTTCTTCCTTTGCTCTGTGTCCCTGGGTCACGGGGAAGGAAAGTCAAGCCCTTGACGTGAGGACTCCCCTCCACATGACCTTGGTGGCCTGGGACTTGGGGGTCGGGTCATGCTGAACTGAGGTGGGGACTGGAGTTGGTTGTCGCCCTCGTCCGTGTCCTGTGATGGAGGAAGGGTTGGGGTGCCTGGGAAGGTGGGCACCATCCACTGTGAGGGGCCCAGGGCCTGGATTTCTGGCTTCCTAGGCCCCCTCCACCCCTCACCACAGACTGTGCTGGAAGCACCTGTCAGCGCGGACTCACCACAGGTGCAGAGCCAGGCGACAGCCACCAGCAGGAGGGCGCTGCTCCCCTTCATGGCGCACAGCGGAGGTTCCTGGGGAGCCGCCGGGGCAGGCTTTATGTCTCGCGGGGTGGGCGGGCCGGCGGCACCAGGCCAGGGCGGGCTGGCCTGCCCATCAGGAGCTGGCAAGTGAGAGCCCAGGCGGGCGGTGAGGGTTTGTCCTCACGTGGCCCTCCAGGGTGTGAGCGGCCACAGGCTTGGTGCTGTGAGCGGTGGTGGGCAAAGGGTTTGGGGGTGAGTGCACGCAGGTGAAGGGGCCATGTGAGCCTGGTCCCTGAGGAAGGACGGCGGGGGCTGGCATGCTGAGGGCCTCTGGCTTGTGGCTCAGGGTGGCAGGCTCTGGGTTGATTCTGGGTCTTGCTTTTGGGGGGGCCCTGCTCCTGACCCCTCCGTCCTCCCAGGGACTCACGGGCCATGGTGCCTGTGTACTGCTCTGCAGTCCTGTAGCTAACACGGAGGGAAACCCCAAGATGACGTCTGCTGCGTATGCACATGAGTGCGAGAATGTGGGAGAGAGACTGTGCGTGGACTTGTCTGTGACACACTTGGAGAGACACAAAGGCACGCGCCACCTCGCACCTGGCTCAGACCCAGGGACTCAGGCTGGTGGTCTCTGTAGCAGCAGGTGTGGCTGCAGAAGGGGGCTCTTTGGGGCTCCTGGGGCCTGTGCACGCAGGGTGGGAGCTGGGCCCAGGGCTGCAGGAGGCCTGAGCTGGGCAGCAGCGCCCAGGGGCTGGGAGGAGGGCCTGCGAGGACTGAGGGGTCAGGAGCAGGGCCATCCCTGAGGCCTGGCAGGATTACTGTGTCCTGGACGGAAGTAACGAGGGCCACAGATGAGACAGAGCTCCCTTCTGAGGCCAGTCCAGCCCAGGGAAGTCTAGGGTACGGGGAAGACAGTCACAGCCACCTGAACCCCCAACCAGATGCCTGTGGGGCAGCCACTCCTGGTCTCAGGGGTCCGGGCCTGGTGCCTGCCCCCTGCTGCCCCCTTGTGGCTGATGATGTCCCGCAGGCTGGACCTGCTCACCCCGCAGGACCCAGGGGTTCAGCCCCTACCAGCCATCCCCTCAGTCGTGCACCTCCCAGACAAATGGGTGGATTGGCCTTGTCCATGTTGGTTACCGTGGTGTCCCTTGTCACCCTGCCCCTCGCCTGCCTCCACGTGGCCCCGACCGTCACAGACCCCAGACCCTGTCCTGGACCCAGTTTCCCACTGGCCGTGGTGCCCGTGTACTGCTCTGCAGCCCCGTAGCTAACACGGAGGGAGACCCCAAGATGACGTCTGCTGCGTGTGCACATGAGTGCGAGAATGTGGGAGAGAGACTGTGCGTGGAGAGACACAAAGTTTTAAATTTTTACTTCTACAACTGTTATGAATTTTTTCCCAGCTGTGGTCTAGATGGAATTGGTGTGTGTGTGTGTGTGTGTGTGTGTGTGTGTGTGTGTAGAGAGAGAGAGAGAGAGAGAGAGAGATTGAATTTTCCCAGAGGAATAAATGTTTTCAGTACTACTGATTGAAAAGATTTGTCTTTTTCTAACATTTTGCAGTATTTCTTTTTTGAGAACAAAAGAAAAAGAATTCTTTATTAAGAAATATGGAAAGCCGGCTGGTGTGGCTCAGGGGTTGAGCGTCGACCCTGCACCAAGAGGTCACCGATTTGATCCCCGGTCAGGGCACATGCCCAGGTTGTGGGCCCGATCCCAGTGGGGGGCGTGCAGGAGGTGGCCAATCAATGTTCTCTCTCATTGATGTTTCTATCTCTCTCTCCCTCTCCCTTCCTCTCTCTCTAAAATCAATAAAGAAAATATATTAAAAAAGAAAAAAAGGAAATATGGACTGTTGTAAAGGTGGGGAAACACAGACACACTTGATCCCGGAACCTTAAAGACCGCACAGCGGCTGGTGCACGTGCTCAGCAGGTGGGCCCTGTCCTAGGACGTACTGTGCCGGCTCAGCAGGAAGATGAGTTTGAAAAATGCCACCTTATGTGTGCTAAACTTCCTTCCGTTTTCCTTTACTTTTGCATTTTCTACGTTGCACATCCATTTACTTGCTGGTAAGTTCCAGTCTCCCCTCCAGCTGGAGTGAACCTCACCCTGGAATACTGGTCACAGGGAGGGTGCAGCAGAAGCTGTCTTTGTGGACGTTCTAGTCAACTTCTCTCTTTTTTTTCGTGCCTGCCATCTGACCACCCAGCATTGCGATGGTTTTTGGCTTGCTCATCTGCATATTTAAAGGGATAACTAGTCAAGGTTGCTTGTGTCCTGTATTTTTTCGATAAGCAGGTGCGCGGTGTGGATGGAGATGCGGAGTCCTCTGAGCGGGGGCCGCGTGCAGCCCAAGCCACAGCAGGAGGTGGTGCGGAGCCAGCCACGGGGTGGCCCTCTTGGTGACTTTTCTGGCTCGTCAGGGCACCGTGGGCAAGGATGGCAGCACTGAGATAACACCTGAGCTGTTCTTTGGTTGTGTAAAGGCAGGACGGATGATCTAACTGTGCCGTTCACTTGCAGGCATCCGTTTGGACTCATTTCTGCTCTTGGTGATTCTCTGGGGGTGAGCTGCTGGGCTGCAGGGCGTCTGTCATGGGGAGGGGACTGGGGCTGGTAGCACTGGTTGCAATGTCGTTGCTCAGAACCACAACATCCTCCTTTCCATTGCTCCTGGCCATGAATCATTTTAAAGTTTAATATGTTGCTCGACCAGTGTGGCTCAGTGGTTGAGCGTCGACCCATGCACCAAGAGGTCACCGGTTCGATTCTCGGTCAGGGCACATGTCCAGGTTGTGGGCCAGATCCCCAGTGGGGTGAAGCCAAAAGTGAGGCTAGCGGTGTGACCTAGTGGACATTAGGTCGGGGGGGGGGGGGCTGGGGAATAGCTGCAGCCAGCCAGTCTGAGCAGAAGAGGGCACCCAGACTGTTTACGGAGTAAAGGTTTCAGGTCCCAATTTAAGTTCGCATTTCTTGTGGGACCATTTGTTTGTTATAATCTAGATTATATTACATTTATAGATAAGTTTGGGAAATTAATATTAATTATTTATTAATAATATTATTAATACATTTAAAACATTATATTTTTCTTTCTCTTTTTTGTTAATCCTCACCCAAGAATATATTTTCCATTGCTTTTTTTTTTTTAGGGAGAGTGGCCCCAACCAGGACTGGGATCAAACCTGCAACCCAGGTACATGCCCTTGACCGGGAATCAAACCTGGGACCCTTTGGTCCTTGGGCTGACGCTCTAACTGCTGAAGCACACAGGTCAGGGCAATATCATTATATGTTTTTTTCTCTCCCAAAACATGATGATACTTTCTATTTGTCAAAGTTTCTTTTATGTGGGTAGGATTTTAAAATTTTGTTCATGCACATCATGCATTCTTGTTACAGTTATTCCTAGGCCTTTTATCGGTTTCATTACTATTGGGTCTTTTCATTGCTTATACGTTTCACTTATTGTTTGTATACATAAAGGGTATTTATTTATGCATGACAACTTATTTTTATTTTTATTTTTTTAGAGAGAAATGAAGGAAGAGATAGAAACATCCATTTGAGAGAGATACATCAATTGGCTGCCTCCTGCACGCCCCCTACTGGGGATCGAGCCCACAACCCAGGCATGTGCCCTGACTGGGAATCAACCGGGACCTCTCAGTCCTTGGGACTGAGTCCACGGAGCCGCATGGCGGGGCTGTCACTTTGACTTTATTTCTTTGTGAGCCAAAGCCGCCCTTCCAAGTCCTGTTGCTTCTTCTGTGCTAATCCCTTCTGGTCTTCCTCTCCCCTGCGTTGGTGGAGGCACTCAAAGAAATGTGTTTCAGCTCTATGAGAACGTGCAGGCTGGCGTGGGGCTTGGCTTTGGAGCGGCATCCTGGACATAAAGTGGCCGCGGCTTCACTCGCCAGCCAGGGTGCAAGGGGGAGCAACTGATCCCCGTTTCTCTGTCTCCCCGCCTTTCCTCCCAGTGAAGATTAGAGGGAAAAAGCCCCTGAAATGTAGATAGTTTAAGAGTGGAAAAACATAAAGAAATATACTGTGAGGAGGTAGAAAAAATTCTTTTGTCATTTTTAACTTTATTAATGATTAAATAAAATAGTCACAGCATTCTTAGCATTTAAAATGAGTTCAGGGTCCGAGGCATGGTGTCAGAAGTCTCATGAGAATGTAATTGTGTCTCATGTGGTAACATGAGCAACTCACAGTGTGGCAAATGTTACAGTTTCAAAGAGGGAAACTTTACAGGGTGAGTTCTGGAAACTAAAAGAGCAAGGTGATTGATTTTTAGTTACAATGTAGAACATTTTTTAAAACTTTTATTTTTTTTATCCTCACCCGAGGACATATTTGCATTCATCTTTCAGATAGAGTGGGAGGAAGAGAGAGAAACATCGACATGAGAGAGACACATCGAGTGGCTGCCACCCACACGACCCCACCAGGGCCGGGGACAAACTGCAACCGAGGTACGTGCCCTTAGTGGAAACCGAACCAGGGACTCTCCGGTCCGCAGGCCGACGCTCTAACCGCTGAGCCAAACTGGCCAGGGCTGAAACAGTTTTTAAAGAGTGGTTTATGAGCAAGGAAAAGAAAAGCAATAATCAGATGCCTACAGTGGCTCATGGTCTGGTTCAGCCTCCTGGGGTGTCAGCTGCTCTTTGCAGGGGGCCGCTGAGCTTCCTCTCTGACCCACAGGGCGGGCGTTTGTGCCCTCAGCCTGTGGTGCTGGCGTCCAGCGAATGCCCAGGACAGCGTGGCCTTGTCAGGAAACAGCCAGAGACACCTCTACTGCTTCAGGTGGCAGAGTCCTGCTGAGGGTTCAGTTCCCCACTGCAGACACCCGGGAGGCATCGCCGTGGAACCAGGCGGCGTCTCCACAAACCTTGAGGAAAAGATGAGGCAGAAAGAGTCTACAGAGGACCAGCAGAGGGAGGGCTTGGTGTGGAAAATTGTGTGTGTGTGTGCTTTACTTATTGTGTATTGTCATACAGTGAGAATTTGGTGAGGATTAGGGTTACTGAATATAGGTTTATGTATGCTTTGCTTCATATTATGGAGGAATTAAAGACATTTGGGACTTAGCAAACCTGTTCTGTGGAACATTAAAAAAAATTGTACTATGAGAAAGTACATTTCTAGAAATTAATTTGTTCATAAGTGTACCAATCTAAAGAATACTGATATTACAGACAATTCACAATTTCTTATGAAGGGATCAAAATCCTGCCACCCTGATGCTGCTTTTTGGAATATTGACTTTAAGCTGTTTATCAAGGACCAAGACTCAGAAAGAACCTTTGACCCCCACCCCTTTCCTGCGCAAAGAAACGCTCTTCTCTGCTGCCACCTAGTGTTCATCTTAGGAATGACACCATCAGCTAAGCATCTGGTCTTACCATTTTGCAAGGATTCCTTGAAGGACGCAAGGCACCTTATCATCCGTAGCTCAGAATGTCTTGTATAGCCATGTTTTCTCTCTCACTCTCTCTCTTTTTATAAATTCTAGTTCTTCTTCCTTTAAAAAAATTTTTTTTTTTTTTTTGGTATGTGCCCCTAGCGGGAACCGAACCCGGGACTCTCTGGTCCGCAGGCCAACGCTCCAACCGCTGAGCCAAACTGGCCAGGGCTAAAAAATATTTTTGTCTTTATTGATTTTAGAGAGAGAGGAAGGGAGAGGGAGAGAGAGATAGTAACATCGATGAGCGAGAACATCGATTGGCCGCCTCCTGCATGCCCCCCACTGGGGATTTGGCCCACAACCTGGGCATGTGCCCTGACTGGGAATCGAACCAGCGATCTCTTGGTGCATGAGTCCATGCTCAACCACTGAGCCACACCAGCCAGGCTTAAAGAGAGAGATTTTTTATCTCTCACCTGAGGATATTTTTCCATTTGTCTTCAGACAGAGTGGGAGGGAGAGAGAGAAAGAAACATCGATGCAAAAGAGGCACATCGACTGGTTGCCTCTCGCACGACCTCAACCAGGGTCAGGGACTCAACCACAACCAAGGTACATGCCCTTGATTGGAATCGAACTTGTGACTGTGGTCTGCGGGCTGACGCTCTGACCGCTGAGGCAAACCAGCCAGGGCTACTCAAGTTTTCTTTCTATCTTTGAATCTCTCCTGCATGTGGTGTCTGAGTCTCTTACATATGTGAGGTTCACATACATACATATATATGTCCTAAATTTTTGTTGTTGTTGTTGCTAACCTGTGTCATATGAATTTGATGATTAAACCAGAAAAGAACCTTGAGTTTAGAGGGAAATTTGTTTCTCCTCCATGTAAGCAAGTGATCCCATATTTTATGGAATGTAAAATTTGAAAGTATATCACTTGAACCTGTCTTGAAATAAGATTTAACAATTTAAAGTAACATTCTCTGGAGTGAATGATCTTATCAATGAAATATGGAATAGTCTACTAATTTTGCTTCTGGATGTAAGACTTTTATTTACCATTCCAAGATGGGAATAAAGAGGACCAAAATTTTGCATTTTGCATGTTCATTTTAAAGTGGTAGTTAAGAAAAAAGAAGCCGAGAAAGCACCTATAGTTCTCCCCCCTTTCTTCCTGAGAGATTTCGGTGGAAAAACCAGGTTTTAGGAAGGGAGCATTGGCACCACTGCCTTAGCTTCAGACAGACTCCAGGCAGGAGCCTTGACCACCCCACACCCCATGTCCTATTGCTTTTAGGGTTGCTTTATAAAGAATAACCTGCATTTCACCCTGCTTTACCATTTTACATACCAAATATTTCCTCATTGTCTTTGGTATTTATTTCTGTTAATTAATGAAACAGAATAGAAGGTTTCGTAATTGACCTAAATCCATAGGTAACTTTTGTATGATAATGATGTCTTCTTAGGTCCGTTGTAAAGATACTCATTATAAAATAAATGGTGTTGGGACATGAGGCAAACAGCCAACTACCAGCAGGATTTTTTCCTGAATCAAGAGGCATGGAGGACATAAGGGGAGCATTTCCTGCGGGACCACTATCAGGAGCAGAGCCTCCAGGCTGAGTCCCAGATTCCCAGAGTGTGCTGCTTCCTGAGTCAGTTCACCTGAGCACTGCCAGGTCCAACCTTACAGTCCCTCTGGAGGCAGAGGTCACACCTAGCCTAGGTCCTTCAGCAAGGACTGCTCTAAGCTATAAAATTAGGAAATTTTGCCCTGGCCGGTTTGGCTCAGCGGTTAGAATGTCGGCCCTCGGACCAGAGAGTCCCGGGTTTGGTTCCCGCTAAGGGCATGTACCTCGGTTGCGTTTGGCCCTGGCCTTGGTTGGGGTCGTGTGGGTGGCGACCACTCGATGTGTCTCTCTCACATCAATGTTTCTCTCTCTCTCTCTTCCTCCCTCTCTCCCTCCTGCTCTATCTGAAGATAAATGCAAAAATGTCCTTGGGTGAGGATAAAAATAAATAAATAAATAAATAAAATAAAATTAGGAAATTGTACAAGTGACAAAATGAAGGCTTTTAGAAGTTTGTTCCCTGTTCAAAAGAACATACCTTGTAAATGTTAGAACCAGGCTCATACATTCCAGAGACCCAAAGCTTAGGAGTTCCTGTTATCATAACTCCTGCAACTTCACGTGAGGATGTGCAAATTGGAGAAGCAGCCACTCTGAGCTACACCCCTAGAAAGAGTGTTTATTCTCTACATTGACGAGAGGCCAGGCTGAGTGAGCAGAGAGGGTTCCGGTGTTGTCACCACAACAGTGAAGCTTATTATTTTTAAAGTATCTCATGTCTTCCTCTAGTACTTTCTAAAACAAAAATGGCTTTGTTTTTTTTGCAGGCTACTTAAAGAATACAGGAAAACAAAATTTATTCAAAATTCTACCCCAAGAAGTGAAACAACTCACATGATTTTAAGAATATACTCTTCCACACATCTCTACATGCCCATTTCCTTTCTTCTACTTTTTAAAGATTTAATTGACTATTTTAGGTCCTTAATATTGATGCAAAACTTGTTTTCAGCTTTTCTAATATGAGCATTTAAGGATGCACATATTTTCATAAGTTTTGCTATGTAGTATTTTTATTATCATTTAGTGCAAATTATTTTCTAGCTCCAATGCTGATTTATTTTTGGTGTTATTTAGAAGTGTATTTCATAACTTTTAAATATAAGGAGTTTCTAGTTACCTTTTATTCATGGTTTCTCGATTAACTGCAATGATAACAAGAAACATGGTTTATATAGTTGCAACCCTTTGAATTTTGTTGAAACCTGCCTTATCATACAATGTGGTCACGCTTGAAATTGTTCCAAGTGTGATTCTCTGCTGCCATCTTGTGTGCATCTTGGGAATGACAACTCAGTGTGTGTCTTCATGCTTTGTGGATTAGTATCTAGGAATATTAACTGCAATTTGCTGCCACGTGAAGTTTTTATATCGTTACCAATATTTTTGTCGTAGTCTATTGTTTATAAAAGAGGTGTGGTCTTTTCCTGGATGAGAGGTGTGTTGAATCTAGTAGGAGTAAACATTTGTTCATTTTCCTTGTAGCTCTGTTTTGATATAATTAGAGTTTATGTTATAAAGTGAATGCAAATTTTGAACTTATTTAAACTTAGAGATATGACATGTTTGTTCTTCAACTCTAGTAAGGCTTTTTGCCTTAAAGCCTACTGTATGTTACTCTATAATTTTCATTTGGTTTGTGTTTTCCTAATGCGGGCTTGGGCAAAAGTAGGTTTACAGTTGTTTGTATGGAAAATAGTACAATAATTAATAAATAAAATCCAACAACGAATTCTGTTTTACGTACTCAGAACTGTAAACCTACGTTTGCCCAGCCATGTGCATCTTTTCTCATCCGTTCACTTCCAATGTTTTTGAACCTTATGTTTGAAGGAACTCAGTCTTTTATATTAGTAGTGAGTCGTCATTAAAATCCATAAGGAATTGAGTTTTGTGGAGGGTAAGATGCAGCATCCAATATTTCTTCAATTTAATTATCTCCCATTATGTATTATACAGTGTATATTCTTTTTACTGATCTAAGGAGTCATCTTATACAACATTTCCACATAAATGTTCTTCAACTACTGGACCTTCTACTCTGTTTCATCAGTTCATCCATTTATGGGGCATCACCCTGCTGTTTTTAGTTATTGCAGCTTTATTATTATTATTTTAAACTCATCTTTATTGTTGAATGTATTACAGATGTCCCCCCTTTTCCCCCATTGACCCCCTCCTCCCTAACCCTGTCCCCCTTCCAGCCTTCCCCACATTGTGTCAATTGGTTATGCATAAATGCATAGAAGTTCTTTGGTTTATCTCATCGCATTCTCCTTCCCCCCTTCCCTTTGAGGTTCATGAGTCTAACAACCAATTTGTACTTCTTAATCCCTTCATCTTTTCCACCCATTTCCCCAGCCCTTGCCCATCTGGCAACCAACAAAAAGTTCTCTGTATCTAGGAGTCTGTTTCTGTTCTGCTTGCTCATTTTGTTTGCAGATTCAGTTGTGGATAGATATGTATTAATTGCCATTTTATTGTTCATATTTTTGTTCTTCTTCTCCTTCAAGAAGACCCTTCAACATTTCATATAACACTGGTTTGGTGGTGATGAACTCCATTAGCTTTTTCTTGTCTGGGAAACTCTTGCTATGTCCATCGATTCTAAATGACAGCTTTGCAGGATAGAGTAGTCTTGGTTGTAGGTCATTGCTTTTCATCACCTTGAATATCTCTTGCCACTCCTTTCTGGCCTGCAAAGTTTCTTTTGAGAAATCAGCTGACAGTCTTATGGGAGCTCCTTTGTAGGTAATGAACTGCTTTTCTCTTGCTGCTTTTAAGATTCTTTGTATTTTAACCTTTTGCATTTTGATTATGATGTGTCTTGGTGTGGGCCTCTTTGGGTTCATCTTTTTTGGGACTTTCTGTGCTTCCTGGACTTGTATGTCTGTTTCCTTCACCAAGTTAGGGAAGTTTTCTGTCATTATTTTTTCAAATAGGTTTTCGATTTCTTGCTCTCTGTCTTCTCCTTCTGGCACCCCCATGATGTGAATGTTGTCATGCTTGAAGTTGTCCCAGAAGCTCCTTACACTATCCTGATTTTTTTGGATTATTTTTTCTTCTTGCTGTTCTGATTGGGTGTTTTTTGCTTCCTTATATTCCAATCGATAGTTTGCTTCTTGGCTTTACCTACTCTACTACTATTGATTCCCTGTAAATTATTCTTTATTTCAGTTAGTGCATCCTTCATTTCTGACTGGTCCTTTTTTATGTTGTTGATGTTCTCACCAAGTTCCTTGAACAACCTTATAACCAGTTTTGAATTCTGCATCTGACTGATTGCTTATCTCCATTTCGTTTAGTTCTTTTCCTGGAGTTTTGTTCTTTTCTTTCATTTGGGATATGTTTCTTTGTCTCCTCATTTTGGCTGCCTCCCTGCGATTGTTTCTATGTATTAGGCAGAGTTGCTGTGTCTCCTAGACTTCTTAGGGTGGCCTATTGTTGTAGGTGTTCTGTACGGTCCAGTGTCACAGCCTCCCTGGTCACCCCAGCTGGGCCCTTGAGGTTTACCCTTAGTGTGGACTGTACACCCTTCTGTTGTAATTGAGTCTTGATTGCTGTTGGCACATCAATGGGAAGGATTTACTCAGGCTGATCAGCTGCAAGGACTGACTGTGCCCACTGACCACTGGCCTCTGACTCCCTTGGAGGATCAGCTGTGCAGGAGCCCACCACACAGAGCAAGACTTACTTCATCAGGGCTCTGGTACCCACTGAGTCCACTCCTGGAGCGTGTCACTTGTGGAGGTGGTTGGGTGTTTTGTTTTGATGTGGTCTGAAGCTGTCCACTGGGTGTGCTGGCTCTGGGGCAAGGTCAGCCTCTGTCTGTGTTCCCCCCGGGGTCACCCGGCATAAGCTACAAAGTGATCTGCAGATGGCTGCTTTTTGTGCTGGGCTTGGAGGTGCCCAGGAAAAGCCAAGCTGTGAACCAAGGCTGGCTGCTTCTAGTGCCAGACCTGGGGCCACTTAATGAGAGGTATGGGGCTCGCTGAGATCAGATGCTGCTTGTTTGAGAGATTTTAGGAAAATCTAAAGCAGGTTCCAAGACAGGCCAATCCTATGGTGAAACCTTTGGAAATAGCTTGGGTGGGCCCGAAAGTTGGGTGGGGCGGGGCCTCAGGGAATCACCAGGGCGGAGCAAACAGTGTGAGCCAGGTTGCTGGAGTCCCAGGTATGGAGGCGTCTGCCACCCCAGGGAAGGGCTCACCAAAGGAACATCAGCCTCTGCTAGCACGTCTGTCCAGAAAGCTGCCTCTCCAGCCCTCGCCCCAATGCCAAACAGCTCAGTTCTTCCCTGTATGTCTCTGGTGCCTTTCAAGCTGCCTCCCCTGCACTGGAGCCTGGAGGGAGCGAGTCCAAGTTAAGTCTGTGAGCGGGCCCTTTAAGAGGAGCTGCCTGGGGCTCCAGAAGCCTCAGCCTCCCTCAGCCTCAGTTCCTGCAGATTTTACAGCCAGAAGTGATGGGGATTCTTTTCCTGGCCCTGGAACCCTGAGCTGGGCGCCTGGTATGGGACGGGGACCCCTCACTCCTCAGGGAGGACATTCCCAGCCGAGGTGTCCTCCTGATTTTATCCACCACACGTGGGTGTGGGACCAGCCAGTCTGCCTCCGCCCTCCTGCGAGTCTCCATGTGGCTGCTTTAATTCCTTAGTTGTAGGACTTCCCTTCAGCTCGATGCCAGGTGGTTCTGAAGGATGGTTGTGCTGTAGTTTAGTTGTCATTTGGATGTGGTTGTGGGAGGAGGCGATACCGTGTTTACCTGCCCGCCCTCCTGACTGAAGCCTCTTACAATATCAGTTATTGCAGCTTTATAATGGAATACATGTTTATGTCTGGCTGGGCTAGCTTCTGTGTACTAATTTGCTTTTTCAGAATTGTTCTGCGCATTGTAGGTGCTTATCAACACCCACTCCCTGTAATCACTGCCTGTTGGTCCACCCTGCGCCACCCTCATGACAATCTAAAAAGTCTGCACACATTGCAGAGTGTCCCTGGGAAAAATTGCTTCTGGTTGAGAATTTCTGATCTTGAATCTCTGAAAATTTTTGGAAACTGAATGACCTGGCCTGGGACTGCAAAAGGGTTTTCCTCCCTCAGATCTAGGGAATTGACACTCAGAGGTTTGAGGACTATTGCAGAATTTCATCCATGGATGAAAATTTAGGACCAAAATGCTTTCCTGTATTCGTCCTCATTTTTCAGTGTACTTTTAGGGGGGAAATATGTCTCAATATGCTGGGGTTTATAGTGAGGACACTTTGAATGAGTCAGCTCTGGAGTGAATAGCTCTTATGCTTGGTGGAAAGTTAAACATTCTCACCTGCTTTTTCTGGGGTCCTCAATGAACAGACGACCAAAGTTGTCAGGTGAGACAGGGAGTAGAAGTCGTGGGGATCAGAGGAGCCTCAGTTTCCCCTGTTGTCTTCTGTGAGCAAGAAGTTATTTCCTCCAGTCCCTCCATCTGTACCCAGTGACTGCAGTAGGTGAAACTGAAAAGGTCAGTAACGGTTTAGTTTTCTTTTTTTATCCTCGCCCTAGGACATTTTTACATGTATCTTTAGATAGAGTGGGAGGGAGAGAGGGAGGAAGAGAGAGAGAGAAACATCGACGTGAGAGAGACACATCAAGTGGTCGCCACCCACACGACCCCAACCAGGGCCGGGGACAAACCACAACCGAGGTACGTGCCCTTAGGGGGAACCGAACCCAGGACTCTCTGGTCTGCGGGCCGATGCTCTGACCGCTGAGCCAAACTGGCCAGGGTGGGTCAGTAACGTTTTAAAGGGTAAAGGTAAAAGCTTGCAAAAGGCGGAAACTGAAAAATGCGTTGCTTGCATGACCTTTGCTCAGCTTTCTTCTGAGTGAGGATTATCGGGTTACCCGCGAGGCAGTGACTCACCCAGCAGATGCAGGACAAGATACCAGACCAGGCCAACTGCAGAGTGGACAGTGGGCCAGGCAGAGTGTGTCAGCAGGACCTGCCGGAAGCTAGAAGCAGAGTATATAACCTACACCCCAACCCTGACTCCAGGCTGACTCCTTTTGGACTGAGCCCACCTGCACCCAGGTGCTGGCAATAAAGCCGTTTTGCTCTACATTGGCCTTGCGTTGTGGATGTGATCTCCCCCCGGCTCAGACCTTTTAAAAACCAGAGGAAGAGACAAGGAACTCCAGTCTATAGCGGAATAGCTGTTTTCCCAGCTGTTTCTTCCACTTTGGGTGGGGAATCTCCTAAGTAGATATGGAATATATTTCCTGCCCACAAATCAGAACACAGGGCAATGGGGTAATTCACGGGTGCACCTGCCTCTTCTTGTTTGAGACTCTGCTTCCAGTATAAGGAGGACTGAGGAAGTGATTCAGGTCCTACTTGCTGTGATTGATCTGAGACCCCATCAGCTTGGCTGTTCTGAAGTAGCCTATTAGTTTATTGTCTTCCTAACGCAGACTCAGTTTCTTGCTGTGTAAAATGGACAGATCTGCCCGTCGTTGTTGAGTAGGGTATTGTGGTACAGGAACACTGATATTGCCATTTTTTTGGAGTCCAGCAGTTCTAACAGGTGTGCAGTGCTATCTCATTATTGTTTCAATATGAAATTCCCTAATGATGTATTATATTGATCTCCTTTTTGAAAGCTTACTTACTATGTCTTGTTCACATAAGAAACATCCACATCTGTGGAGAATTTTCCTGAGTGTACTTAAGCTAAATGACCACAGATGCTTGGGATTGATGTCTGCAATGCTCCAGAGACGATCAGTGTTGCAGTTTCTCTTATGCGTTTGGAATGAAGGAGGACAGCTAAGGAAGGCTACATGAGGGTGAGGGAGAGCAAGGCCGGGACTGGATCACAAACTAGGTCAGAACCGTGCTCTCCTATTCCAGAAGGAGGGAGTGCCAGGGGTATTTCAAAGGCATGTTCATGTGGATGCACAGAAACAGTGGACAGCTTGCTTAAGGCAAAGACCGAAGACGTTCTGTGCCTGGGTCAAATGATGCACTTTGACCTGTTGTGTGAGAAACTAATGATCGCATCACCAAGAGGTTATTTTCTACAGAACCTCTTTTTGTCCACACCGTGCATGTTCCTTGGCCAGGTGTTTGAGATCTTGATCCACTTTTGTTGAGGTTGTTTGTTTTATAGCCCTTCGTGTATTTTGAGCGCAATCTTATATCAGAAATGTATGTTGCCAAAATTTTCTCCCAGGTATGTCTTATCTTTTTATTCTTTGCACAAGTTACTTTACAAAGCATTTTTTAAGCTTATAAAGTCTACACGATTAATTTATTTCTTCATTAAACTTTATGTACAAAAATAGAACTGCTTTCTGGCTCTTTTCATTTAAATGGACAATTAAAACCTAAAAGAATGCATGGGTCTTGATGCCTGAGGCGGGGCTTGGATGGAGGTGAGAGGCGGGGCCAGGACGAGCCCCAGGTCCACACATCAGATGAGCAATGAGGCTGAAGTCAGTTGAAGTGTGTCCATGCCAGCGGTGGGTGCTGGTTGTGAGACCTGGGCGAGGTGAGCAATGGGGCCCAGAGCAAATTAGGTGGGGGTGGGGGGCAGGAGCAGCTATAGTCAGCCTGAGAGGACCAGAAAAGTGTGCCCAGACCGTTTCTGGGGTACAGGTCTCAGGTTCCGATTTCACTGAGCAATGCCTGTAGGACCACCTTTCCCCAGCACATCCTCAGACTGGACAGTGGATTTAGGGGTGCACCACTTCTGGTCCCAGTTTACTTGAGTATTGCGAGGTCCTTGTGAGGTCCAACTTTACAGGTTCTCAGGAGCAGAGCCGAGTCTTTCAGCAATGAATGTCGTGACTAATAAATCTCATAAAAATGAGAGATTTATTAGTCACAAAACAAAAACCCTAAGAGGTTTGTTCTGTGTCCACAAGCACATTGCTGGTAAGTGGCAGACCCAGGCTCAGATCCGTGTTAGGGACCAAAAGCATAGGAGTCGCCTCTCTCAGAACTGCTGCGTGGCCCTGGAGGAAGTGCCTGTCAGAAAAGCAGCGAGCCCGGGCTAATGTGTGGAGATGAATCACCCCACTGTCGAGAGACCCAGCAGGGTGAGCAAGGAGAAGGCTTCTGGATGCTCTCACCCTAACAGTCCAGGTTATTACAGTGTTTAAATATCCCAAGTTTTCCTCTAGCCCTTTTTTTTTGTAAATTGAAAATGGCTTTGTTTGTTGTAGCTTACTTAAAGAATACGGAAAAATAAAATTAACTCAAAATTCTACCCCAAGAGGTCAAAACTGCTTTCATTTTAAGTACATAGCAAGTTTTCTTCCAGTTTCTGTGGATTACATTTACTCTGCTAGTTCTTTTTTTTTGGTTAATGTTTATTGATTTTTTTTTTAAATCCTCACCCGAGGACACTTTTGCATTCATCTTCAGATAGAGCGGGAGGGAGAGAGGGAGGAAGAGAGAGAGAAACATTGATGTGAGAGACACATCGAATGGTTGCCACCCACACAACCCCAACCAGGCCGGGGACAAAGTGCAACTGAGGTACGTGCCCTTAGCAGGAACGAACCCGGGTCTCTCTGGACCGTGGGCCGATGCTCTAACCACTGAGCAAAACTGGCCAGGGCCACTCTTCTAGTTCTTAAGACGGGTGTGAAACTTGTAAATTTTCAGCTTTTCTCTTTTCCTAATATGTGTCCTAAGGCTGCACATTTTGCTGTAAGTTTGGGAGCAAAGAGAAGGTTCTGGTGGCTGTTGCCAGGATGACTGGGGTTATTATAATTGGTCAGTAACCCATGTTTTCCTCCAGTAGTTATTTTCTGAAATGAAAATGGCTTTGTTTGTTGTAGCTTACCTAAAGAATACATAAAAATAAAAGTAATGGAAAATCCCACCCCAAGAGGTCGAAACTGTTTCCATGTTAAGTACATACCACATTTCCTTCAGTTGTTTCTGACTTTAATTTACTCCTCTAGGTTCTTTTATTTTTTATTAATTTATTTTTTTGTTACAGATGTTTCTCCTTTTTTCCCCATTGACACCCTCCTCCCCATCCCCCCACCCGTCCCCAGCTTTGTTGTCCATGTCCATCAGTTATGCATACATGCGCTTAAGTTCTGTGGTTTATCTCTTCCCTCCCCCACCACCCCCTCTTCTGAGGGGTGTCAGTCTATACCCTACTTCCACATCTCTGGGTCTACCCTGTTCCTCAGACTGTAATTCCACAAATAAGTGAGATCATGTGATATTTGTCTTTCTCTGCTTGGCTTGTTTCGCTTAGGATAATACTCTCGAGGTCCCTCCATGTTGTCTCAAAGGATAAGAGATCTTTCTTTCTTACAGCTGCATAGTACTCCATTGTGTATATGTACCACAGCTTTTTTATCCATTCATCCACTGATGGACACTTGGGCTGTTTCCAGATCTTAGCTATTGTAAATAGTGTTGCTATGAACATGGGGGTACATGTATTCTTTCTGGTTGGTGTTTCAGGCTTCTTAGGGTATATTCCTAGAAGTGGGATCACTGGGTCAAATGGCAATTCAATTTTTAATTTTTTGAGGTAACACCATAGTGTTTTCCACAGTGGCTGCACCAGACTGCATTCCCACCAGCAGTATACTAGAGTCCCCTTTTCTCCACACCCTCACCAACACTTGTTGTTTGATGCTTTGTTGACGGTGGCCATTCTGACAGGTGTGAGGTGATACCTCATTGTTGTTTTAATTTGCATCTCTCTGATGATTAGTGACATTGAGCATTTTATCATATGTCTCTTGGCCATTTGTATGTCCTGTTTGGAGAGGTGTCTATTTAGGTCCTCTGCCCAATTTTTAATTGGGTTCTTTGTCTTCCTTTTGTTGAGTTGTATGAGCACTCTATATATTTTGGAAATTAACCCCTTATCTGATGCATCATTGGCGATTATGCTCTCCCATAGAGTGGGTTCCCTTTCCGTTTTGATGGTTGTTTCTTTTGCTGTGCAGAAGCTTTTGAGTTTGATGTAGTCCCATGTGTTCATTTTTTCTTTTGTTTCTCTTGCCTTAGGTGTTGTATCAGTGAAATTTCTGCTGCATATGATGTCTGAAATTTTGTTGCCTGCACTTTCTTCTAGACTTTTTATGGATTCACGAGTTACATTTAAGTCTTTTATCCATTTTGAGTTTATTCTTGTGTATGGTGTAAGTTGGTAGTCTAGCTTCATTTTTTTGCAAGTAGCTGTCCAATTTTCCCAACACCAGTTATTGAAGAGAGTGTCTTTATTCCACTGTATGCTCTTGCCACCTTTGTCAAATATTAATTGAGCATATTGTCTTGGGTCAATTTCTGGGTTCTCTATTCTGTTCCATTGATCTATCTGCCTGTTCTTGTGCCAGTACCAGGCTGTTTTGATTACAGTGGCTTTGTGGTATAACCTGAAATCTGGTATTGTGATCCCTCCTACTTTGTTTTTCTTTTTCAAGATTGCTGTAGCTATTCGGGGTCTTTTTTGGTTCCATATAAACTTTTGTAGTGTTTGTTCTAGTTCTGTGAAATATGTCTTTGGTATTTTGATGGGGATTGCATTGAATGTATAGATTGCTTTGGGTAGTAAGGACATTTTAATGATGTTAATTCTTTCAATCCATGAACAAGGTATATGTTTCCACTTTTTTATATCTTCCTCTGTTTCTTTTTTAATGCCCTGTAGTTTTCTGTAAATAGGTCCTTTACTCATTGGTTAAGTTTATTTCTAGGTATCTTAGTTTTTTTGTCACAATGGTAAATGGGATTTTTTTTTTAGTTTCTCTTTCTGTGAGTTCATCATTGGTGTATAAGAATGCCATAGATTTTTTTATGTTAATTTTGTATGCTGCTACTTTGCCAAATTCATTTATTAAGTCTAGTAGATTTTTGATGGAGTCTTTAGGGTTTTCTATGTATAATATCATGTCATCTGCAAAAATGACAGTTTCACTTCCTCCTCTCCAATTTGGATCCCCTTTATTTTTTCTTCATGTCTGATTGCTGTGGCTAAGACTTCCAGTACTATGTTAAATAAGAGTGGCAAAAGTGGGCATCCCTGTCTTGTTCCTGTTTTTAAGGAAAATGCTTTTAGTTTTTGCCCATTGATTATGATGTTGGCTGTAGGCTTTTCATATATGGCCTTTATTATGTCGAGACATGATCCCCCTATTCCCACATTGCTGAACATTTTTATCAGAAAGGGGTGCTGGATTTTATCCAATGCCTTTTCAGTGCCTATTGATATGATCATGTGGTTTTTAACTTTCATTTTCTTTATTTGGTGTGTCACATTTATTGATTTGCAAATATTGTACCATCCTTGCATCCCCGGTATGAATCCTACTTGGACATGATGAATAATTATTTTGATGTATTGCTGGATCTGATTTGCTAGTATTTTGTTCAGGATTTTGACATCTAATTTCATCAGGGATATTGGCCTGTAGTTTTCTTTCTTTGTAGTGTCTTTCTCTGGTTTAGGAATTAGAATGATGCTGGCCTCATAAAACGAGTTTGAAAGTCTTCCTTCTTTCTGAATTTTTTGAAATAGTTTGAGGAGAATGGGTGTTAGTTCTTCTTTGAATGTTTGGTAAAATTCCCCAGTGAAGCCGTCCGGGCCTGGGCTTTTGTTTGCTGGGAGAGTCTTGATTACATCTTCAATTTCCTTGGTTGTTATTGGTCTGTTCAGGTTTTCTATCTCTTCCCGGTCCAGTTTTGGGAGACTATGTGTTTCTAGAAATTTGTCCATTTTACCTAGATTGTCCAAATTGTTGCCATATAATTGTTCATATGATTTGTTAACAATCGTTTGTATTTCTGTGGTGTCAGTTGTTACTTCTTTTCTTTAATTTCTAATTTTGTGTATTTGGGTTCTCTCTGTTTGTTTCTTTGTGAGTCTAGCTAAGGGTCCATCAATCTTGTTTATCTTTTCGAAAAACCAGCTCTTTGTTTCACTGATCCTTTCAATTTTTTTTTTTTGGTCTCTACATCATTTATTTCTGCTCTGATCTTTACTGTTTCCTTCCTTCTACTTGCTCTGGGGTTTTCTTTTCATTTGCTTGCTAGTTCTTTAAGTTGCGAGGTTAGATAGACTATTAGAAATTTTTGTTATTTCTTGAGGTCGGCCTGTAGTGCTTTGAACTTCTCTCTCAGAACTGCTTTCGCTGCATCCCATAGATTTTGGGTTGTTGTGTGTTCATTTTCATTGGTTTCCAGGAATTTTTAAATTTCTTCCTTGATCTCCTCGGTAACCCATTCATTGTTTAATAATATGCTATTTAGCCTCCATGTGTTCAAATGTCTTTGCATGTTCTTGTTGCAATTGATTTCTAGTTTCATGCCATTGTGATCTGAGAAGATGCTTGATATGATTTCAGTCTTCTTGAACTTGTAGAGACTTAGTTTGTGCCCTCACATGTGGTCTATCTTTGAGAATGTCCCATGTATACTTGAGAAGAATGTGAATTCTGTAGTTTTGGGGTTTAATTCTCTGTAGATATCTATTAAATCCATTTGGTCTAGTGCTTCATTTAGAGTCTCTGTTTCCTTGTTAATTTTTTGTCTAGAGGATCTATCTAGTGATGTCAGCGGGGTGTTGAAGTCCCCTGCTATGATTGTATTGCTGTCGATTTCTCCTTTGAAGTCCTCCAGAAGATTTTTAATATATTTTTGTGCTCCTATATTGGGTGCATATATGTTTACCAAGGTTATATCTTCCTGTTGGATTGATCTTTTCAATATTTTGTAGTGACCTTTTCTGTCTCTAGTTATGACCTTCATTTTGAAATTTATTTTATCAGATATGAGTATTGCTACTTTAGCTTTTTTTCCCTTTCCGATTGCTTGGAATATTTTTTCCCATCCCTTCACTTTCAACCTGTGTGAGTCTTTTGTTGTGAGGTGGGTCTCTTGTAACCAACATATATATGAGTCATGCTTTCTTATTCAATCAGCTACTCTGTGTCTTTTGGTCAGAGTGTTTAGTCCATTTACATTTAAGGTGATTATTGATATGTACTTATTTATTGCCATTTTTTGTTTAGTGTGGTTATATTTTTCTTCCTATTTCTTCTACTAATTACAGCAGTCCTTTTAACATTTCTTGCAGTGCTGGTTTGGTGCTAATGTATTCCTTTATCCTTTTTTTTTTTGGTCTGTGAAGCTCTTTATTTGACCTTCTATTTTGAATGACAGCCTTGCTGGGTAGAGTGGTCTTGGATTCAGATCCTTGTTTTTCATGATCTTGGTTACTTCATGCCATTCCCTTCTGGTCTGTAGTGTTTCTGTTGAGAAGTCAGCTGATAGCCTTATGGGGGTTCCTTTGTAGGTAACCTGTTGCTTATCTCTTGCTGCCTTTAGGATTCTCTCTTTGTCTTTAATTTTTGGCATTTTAATTACTATGTGTCTTATTGTGGGCCTGTTTGGGTTCTTCTTACTTGGGGCTCTCTGTTATCAGCACTTTCTTCTCTTTCTCCTGATTCTCTGCGTTTTCCACGTTGTCTTCTTTTTCCGCCTAATTTCTGCATTCTCTTCTGTTTGCACTGATTCTCTCTGTTTACTGTGTTGTCTCCGCTTTCTCCTGAATTTCTGCGCTTTCTGAGTTCTGTGCTCTCTCTCCTGACTCTCTCTGTTTTCAGCGTTCTCTCCTCTATCTCCTGATTCTCTGCGTTTTCTGAGTAGTTTTCACTTTCTGTCTAATTTCTGCATTTTATGCGTTCTCTGCTGTTTGCTCTGATTCTCTCTGTTCACTACATTGTCTCCACTTTCTCCTGAATTTCTGTGTTTTCTGCATTCTCTGCTCTCTCTCCTGACTCTCTCTGTTATCAGCGTTCTCTCCTCTTTCTCCTGATTCTCTGCATTTTCTGCGTTGTATTCTCTTTATTCATAATTTCTCTATTTTATGTGTTCTCTGCTGTTTGCCCTGATTCTGTTTACTGCATTGTCTCTGCTTTCTCCTGAATTTCTGTGTTTTCTCCGTTCTCTGCTCTTCTCCTGACTTTCTCTGTTATCAGCATTCTCTCCTCTTTCTCCTGTTTCTCTGCATTTTCTGCTTTGTCTTCTGTTTTTGTTTAATTTCTGTGTTTTATGCGTTCCCTGCTGTTTCCTGTCTCTTTCTCTTTTTGCAGCGTTGTCCTCGCTTTCTCCAGATTTTCTGCGTTCTCTGCTTTCTCTTCTGACTCTCTGTTTTCAGCGTTCTCTCCTCTTTTTCCTGATTATCTACATGTTCTGCATAGTCTACTCTTTCTGCCTAATTACTGCGTTTTATGCGTTCTCTGCTGCTTGCCCAGATTCTCTCTGTTTACTGCGTTGTCTCCACTTTCTCCTGAATTTCTGCGTTTTTTGATTTCTCTGCTCTCTCTCCTGACTCTCTCTGTTTTGAGCGTTCTCTCCTCTTTCTCCTGATTCTCTGCATTTTCTCCGTTGTCCTTTCTTTTTGCTTAATTTCTGCGTTTTTTGTGTTCTCTGCTGTTTCCCCAGTCCCCCCGAGGCATGGCTGGAGCCTCCCGAAGACTTGGAGTCTTATCGACATCAGGAATTTTTATCAAAAGCTCAGCCTGGAAGGCCAAGATCACGGCACCAGCAGAGTCTGTGTCTGAAGTCTCTTCTCAGCTTGACCATTTCCCGTCTCACCTCACATAACAGAAAGTCAACGGAGTTTTTCTTTTTAACAAAAATCTCTCTTTTTATACTGGGGGGATGGACAGTCCTTCTCAGGGGCAGCTTGCAGTAAATAAAAGTTCAGAAAAATTCAGGTGTGGTTGCTCTGTTTGTGGTGATGGTAGAAGGGATGGAGGGTGAGGGCCCCTCACACCCTCCTGTGGCCTCAGGCTCTGTCCTGGGGCGGAGCAGGCGCCACTTTCTTTCCTGCTCCTTGGGACTGTTGAGGGCCACAGAGTGACGGGACGACAGGCGTGTTGGTGGAGCAGTAATCATCCCGACCTGTCTGCTGGGCTCCCGTGCTGTCTGCCCCAGGTAGGTTCCCTTTTCGATTAAGTTTTCTCGGGTATCTTTGGGCACTAATTCCGTTCCTTCATGAGGGCTCCGCCTTCGTGGATGAATGCCTCCCAACAGCCCTACTTCCTCATGAACCTCCTGGGGCCCAGGTTTCAGCCTGTGAATTTGCAGGGACAGAGCTGCCCCATACACAGCAGGAGGGTCTGCTCCATACACAGCAGGAGGGTCTGCTCCCAGACTTGCTCATGTGGCTGGTGTTCAGGAGATGTTAGTTTGAGGACCTCAGTTTCTCCATGGCTGTGGGCTGGAGGCCTCCCGTGTTCCCTTTCCATAGGGCAGCTGACAGCAGGAGCAGTGCCTGTCGGCAGAGGGTTGGTGAGGGACCAGGTCCCACTGTGAGAGTGTGAGGACCTGCACCCACCTAGTCCAAACCCACTCTTAAACTGCATGTATGCATTTATTTCTGCAATTAAAAAATTATTAACATACTTCGTTCAGTAAGCATGTCCAGTCTCTTGCAATCCAATGGTCTTAGGTAACACATTAGACTCAGTCTTAGTCTGAGACTCCCTTCCCACAGTGTCCTCACTGGGCAGGGCACAACAGGGGTGGGGCAGTGGGGGGGATGCAGACATTTACTGGGGACAGATCTTAGGGGAGCTGCCGAACAGCTCTGTCCCTATTCCTTCCCTCTCCCAAGAGAGGGAAAACCCCCAGAACAATGACAGGACAATCAGCAGGGGGAGAATATGCCTGGGTGGGTAATTTATCTGTTTGTATTTTCCTTATTTCAGGGTCCATTTTATTAATGTGAAGTTTTACTAGGGAATCGCCCATTTCCTCTAGTTTTCCTATTTGATGCAATACGTTTATTTTATTTGACTCTCAATTTCTCCTCTTTCTATTTATTTTACAGAATTGTTACAATTAATAAATATGGATACATTATAAATGACTAAAGTCTATATTTTATTACATTTCCCGCATTCAAAGCTCAATCTCACCAGAAGCCCCTAACAATCTTCCAACCAGAGAGGTTAATGCTGGCATCTGGGGTTCCTGGTGGCCCAACTGGGTTGTATGATATGAAATGCAACCGGGGAAGAACAATCTTGATAAATAAAGAGTGTCAACACTGTGCCTAGCAGAATTTACTCTCCAGTCTCAGAGGAAGCTGTTGGTAGTTTTTATACATGATGTTAATTTCAAAACATCAAGCTGGTCACGGTGAGTAAGTTAGATAGGACGAAAGGGGGACAGGAAGCAGAGAGCAGGGAACACACTGGTGAGAGGTGGTGCTGGCCTGAGCTGACAGGGTCCGTGAGCTGACAGAGGAGCAGGGGTGTGAGGACCAGAGACAGGCTGTGGTCAGTGCTGCCCTGAGGATGAAGCCGCCACAGGTGCAAGAGTTAGTTCCTATGAGGACTTTGGCTCTGGTCACCAACAGAAGAACTCATCTGCTAAGGATGCTATTTGCTAAAACTCTCCATGTATCTGGGACGTGGAAGGTAGGAAAGGACTCAGAAGGGAAGAGGGAGGGAGAGCGTGTTGATCATATGTTGGGCAGGAGCTACATGTACCACCTCACAGAATCCTCACAGCCTCCCTGAGAAGGAGCAGTAACCACCCTGACAGAGCAGGAGACTGAGTTTCTGTTTCTTTGCCTGAAGTCACACAACTAGTAGGTCAGCTCTGCACCTGTCTGTGGCTCAGGCACTCCCCTATAAGGAAACTGCCTCCCTAGACTCCATTCCGAGGGGAAGCAGACCTGTGCCCTGGATAGAAGAACACTCTTTAAATGGCTGGAGGACAAGCAGGGTGTAGAAGTGGAGAAGTCACTGTTACAGGAATCTGGTGTTGGCTGTGCTCTTGTGAAGGGTTAATTCACCTCCTCCCTCCCCACCTGTTCCCTTCCAAAGCTTCCTGCTCAAGTCCCACCCCAAAACCCAGGTGGAGTGAGTGCATGGCAAGCTGGACCATTAGGTTAGTGCGGGTTTTCTTCAAATAGAGTGAACAAGAGGCCTCTGGTAGCCGAGGATATGATTTTAGAGGGATCAAAGATACTCAATACAATTCTCTCCAAATCAAAATCCCATATCTTGAGATAGCATTTCATAGCCATAGTGGCACAGTATCCTACTTGGGGAAACTTATTCTGAACCCTACAATAGCATATTGTAACATAACCTTGAATTAATGATGAAGCTGTGGTTATTTTGGTGCCAGAGAACAATTCAAGAATCACAGCGTACAAGTTGCACACTAGATACAATGGTCCCGCCTCAGGTCCTCATTACCTGCCCCTCCCCCCCATTTGCTTTTTCATCTATTGCAGATCCTCAGGGCTCAGAGAAGGAGACCTATCACTCCAGGCACTGGGGAGTGAAGGGTGATGCTGAATATTACCTTAATTTTACCTGAAGAATACCTGCATTAACTAACCCACAAAAGTGAACCAAGAGCCCATTTCTATTTTGTTTGAATGAAGATTTTAAAGCCCCTATCAATAGCCACCAATCTGAAAAAGAATATTTCTATGTGTTTGGATTTATACCAATGTGAAAAGAATGCTTTAAATTTTCAAGTGTGGAAGCTACTGATGTAAATAGTGAAACAAAGATACTCAAACTCAAAGAAGTTTCTTAGTAAAACCTGTTGAAATTTCAGAAAACAACTTAATAGTGGTTAAAATCTCAGACATGGGAAGATACTGAGTTTTCCACAAAATTCCTGTTGCTTGAATAGATAGCTCTAAACATTGAAGAAACTGGGGGTCAGAGATGCATTCATTTTGCAGTGAGCTGATAAATCTGTGCTCATTAACGTACTTGATATGTAGGGTAGCTGGAACAGAGAGTAACACTTTTAAATAGCGATTTAATTGCAGTGAACATTGTGTTTAAGGTATTGAAATAGTTACATATAGTGAACAGAGAGCTAAGAATACGAATGAAGGAAGTTACCCCAAATAGTATGTTATCTAAATAACCTGCTCTGACGTGAAGGAAAGGCCAAGTCGTTGACCAAGGCTGGCTGCTTCTAGTGCCAGGCCTGGGGCCACTTAACGAGAGCTCGGGGCTCGCTGAGACCAGATGCTGCTTGTTTGAGGGAATTTAGGAAACTCAAGCAGGATCAAGACAGGCCAATCCTACTAGCCTCTGGAAACAGCTTGGCAGGCCTGAAAGTGGGGTGGGGCGGGGCCTCAGGGAATCACCAGGGCGGGGTCAACAATGCGAGCCAGGTGCTGGAGTCCTAGATAAGAGGGCCGTCTGCCACCCCAGGGGAGGGCTCACCGAAGGAGCATCAGCCTCCACCAGCACCTCTGTCCAGGAGAAAGCCGCCTCTCCAGCCTTCGCCCGCAGGACAAACAGCTCAGTTCTTCCCTGTATGTCTCTGGCACCACTCAAGCTGCCTCCACTTTGAGCTCAGAGGGAGCAAGTCCTAGTAAGTTCGCGCACCGGCCTTTTAAGGGGAGCTGCCTGGGGCTCCAACAGCCTCAGCCTCCCTCAGCCTCAGTTCTCACTGGTTTTACAGCCAGAAGTGATGAGGATTCTCTTCCTGCCACCAGGAATCCCGAGCTGGGTACCTGGTGTGGGACGGGGACCCCTCACTCCTCAGGGAGGACCTTCCCAGCCAAATGTCCTTCTTGGTTTTTATCCACCACAGGTGGGTGTGGGCCCAGCCCGTCCACCTCCGCCCCTCCTACCAGTCTCCATGTGGCTGCTTCTTTAATCTTGTAGTTGTAGGACTTCCATTCTGCTCGATTTCAGGCGGTTCTGAATGATGGTGGTGTTGTAGTTTAGTTGTGATTTTGATGTGGTTGTGGGAGGAGAGAATACAGCAATTACCTACCTGCCATCCTGACCAGAAGTCCAAGGCATGTTTAAGTGAACTGTTCACGCATGAGGCTAGAAAATGTCTCTATTTGGGGCAGGCTTCTGCCCAGCTGAAACTCAGGGTCTCTTTCCCAGAAAGAAGGAGGGAAAGATAATGCCTTCCAGTAGCAAAACAACTTCAGTGTTTACAAGCCTCACAACTCCAGACCTCTGCTGGGAGACTTCAGAGGTGTGTTCTTGTAGATGCACAGACACAATGGACAGAGCTTGCTGAAGGCAAAGATAAGTTTTTTACTAAAGAAGTTATGCCCGGCCGGTGTGGCTCAGTGGTTGAGCCTTGACCCATGCAGTGGGAGGTCACTGGTTCAATTCCCAGTCAGGGAACATTCCCAGGTTGTGGGGTGGTGATGTTTTTTTCTCTCTCTCTCTCATCGATGTTTCTCTCTCCCTCTCCCTTCCTCTCTCTCTGAAAATCAATAAAGAAAAAAATAAAAAGAAGTTATGTGCCTGGGGTGCCACTATCCACTTTGACCTATCAGGAATCTATGATCTGATGACCTAGAGGTTATTTTCCATAAAACCCCATTTTTGTCTACACTGTATATCTTTGGCCAGGTGTTTGACATCTTTACCCATTTTTATTGGAGCTGTTTGTAGTATAATCCTTTCTGTATTTTGAGCAGAAATCTGTTATCAGATGTTTGTTTTGCAAAAATTTTCTCCCAGAGTGTTGCTTGTCTTTTTATTTTTTGAACAAGTGATTTTACAGAAGTCATTTTTTAAGTTTATAAAGTCGTGGTTGTGAGACTGGGGTGAAGCCAAATGTGAAGTAAGCTAAGGGGCCGAGAGCAAATAAGATGAGCTGGGGGTGGGGGCTGAGTTGAGCAGTGATGGGGCGCAGTGCAACCAGTCTGTGAGGAGCAGAAAAGGGTGCCCAGACTATTTCTGGGGTACAAGTCTCAGGTGCCGATTTAAATGAGCAATTCCTGTGGGAACACCTTTCGGGAGCATATCCTCAAGACTGGACACTGAATTTAGGGGTGCGCAACTTCTGTTGTCAGTTTACTTGAGCATTACAGGCTCTCAGGAGCAGAGCCGGCTCTTGCACTTAGGTCTTCCAGCAATGACTGTAGTAAGCTACAAAAAAAGAAATTTAGTTAGTAACAAAACAAAGACCCTAAGAGGTTTGTTCCCTGTCCAAAAGGACACTGGTGGTAAATGGAAGACCCAGGCTCAGATCCGTTTTGGGGACTAAAAGCATAAGAGTTTCCTCTATCAGAACTACGGCTATTGTCCACGAAGGAGTGAAAATTGGAAAAGGAGCAATTGTAGGGTAAACAATTCATAATATCTGCCCCCCCCACCTCTGTTAAGAGACCACACTGGGTGAGCTAAGAAAAGATTTCTAGTTGTCACCACAATAATCTAGGTTTTTATGCTTTTTTTAACTAGCCCATGTTTTTCTCTAGTAGTTTTTAAAAATGAAAATGGCTGTTTGTTACAACTTACTTAAACAATACAAAAAAATAAAATTTGCTAAAACATCCTACCCCAAGAGGTAAAAACTGCATTAATGTTAAGTACATATTCTTCCAGACAGCTCTATACGCATGCACATTTACTTTCTTCTCCTTTCTGTGGATTTAATGTTCTCTTCTAGGTTCTTACGATGGGTGTAAAACTTGCAAAATTTCAGCTCTTCTCTTTTCTTAATATGTGCACTAAGAATGCACACTTTTCTGTAAGTCCTTGTCTGTAGCCTTTTTATTATCGAGTTCTAATTATTTTCTAACTCTAATTGTGATTTATTTTGGCGGTTAATGATTAGTGTCTTTCATAATTTCTAATATAAAGACTTTCTAGTTAAGTTTTATTACTGATTTCTAGACTAAACGCAACACGAGCAAGAAACAAGCTTCATGTAATTTTGTCATTCTAATCCTTTGGGGTTTGTTGAAACGTGATTTTCCTAGTACAGTGTGGTCACTTAAAAAAAAGTTCCAAGTGTGATCCTCTGCTGCCATCTAGTGTGCATGTCTGGAATAACACCATAGTGCGGGTCAACATCCAAAATGGGTGAATATAGTGAATGTAATGAAAATTGAATTTGATTTGCTGCTGAAGTTAAGTTTCTGATATGATTACTGATTTTTGGCTGGTATCTGTTGGTTCTAAAAGTGGTATTCTCTGTCCTTGAATGAGAGCTATGTTAAACGTATTATGATGATAGATTTGCCTATTTTTTTCTTGCAGTTCTGTTTTCTATACTGTATTTGTTATAAAGTGCTTGTGAATTTGGAACTTCCTTGTTAATTGAAGTTATTCATCTGAGGTGCTCTTCTTTATTTCTAGTAATGCTTATTGCCCTCAAGTCTACTTATGTTCTTATACAATTTTTATTTAGTTTGTTTTCATCACATAATCTTTTTACATGCTTTCACTTTCAATCTCTTTGTACCTTTATGTTTTTAGATAGCCCCCAGTGTTCTGTATGAATAATGAGTGCCCATTAAAATCCATAAGGAAGTGCTTTTGATGGAGGGTGTGATCTAGGGATCCAATATTTTTTCCATTCTGTTGTCCCTCACCATTTATCATATGATTCATATGTTTCCAATGGTCTCAGGAGACATCTTTATCATAAAAATGTACACGTGGGTTTGAGTCTGTTACTGGAATTTTCTGTTGCATCCATTTGTTTACAGGGCATTACGCCACTGTGGAAATTACTGCAGCTTTATACTAGAACACATTGTTACATCCAGAGGGGCTAGCATGTATTCATTACTGTGCTTGTTCAGAATTTCCTTTCAATTCTTCCTTATTTTGTCAGGTGAACTTAAATTGAGCTTGTTTTTCTTTTAAAAATCTTTCTGATATTTTAACGTAGATAATATTAAATTTATAGACAAATTTGGGAAATTGACATCATTATATGGTGTTTTCTATCTACGAACACGATGTTACTTTCCATTTATTCAAGTTTTTTATGTGGGTAGCATTTTAAAATTTCGATAGAGATTGCGCACATTCATGTTAAGTTTATTCCCAGGCATTTTGTTGGTATTGTGGGTACTAGTTCTTTAATTATATTGTAAATTACCTTCTACATATGTGAAGAGTATTTCTGCATGTTATTGATCCCCCACCTTAATAAATTCTAAATGTTTTTAAATGGATTCTCATTAGTTATTAAGGCAAAGAAACTATGATGCAATAATAATAATTACATTATTTTAGTTATATAAAACATAAAACAATTAAAGCTTGTAAGAAAACACAGAAATGAGGTAATGTGAAGTGTTAGAAAGATTCTGTTCTTTTTTTAGTGATAAGTTCATTAATGTTTAAATATAATAGCAACAGGATTCTTAGCATTTTTTTAAATCATGCTTTTATTTATTTATTCATTTTAAATTTATATTTTTATTAATTTATATTTGTTACAGATGTTTCTCCTTTCCCCCCCATTGACACCCTCCTCCCGATCCTCCTCCCACCCTGTCCCCAGCATTGTTGTCTATGTCCATTGGTTATGCATACATGCATATAAGTTCTGTGGTTTATCTCTCCTCCCCCCCGCCCCCCCCCCCCCCTCTTCTGAGGTTTGTGAGTCTGTGCCCTACTTCTATGTCTTTGGGTCCTTTTTGTTCATCAGTTTGTTTTGTTCATTATATTCCACAAATAAGTGAGATCATATGATATTTGTCTTTCTCTGATTGGCTTGTTTTGCTTAGGATGATACTCTCCAGGTCTCTCCATGCCATCTCAAAGGATAAGAGATCTTTCTTTCTTACAGCTGCATAGTGTTCCATTGGTATATGCACCACAGCTTTTTTATCCACTCATCTATTGATGGACGTTTGGGCTGTTTCCAGATCTTAGCTATTGTAAATAGTGCTGCTATGAACATAGGGGTACATATATTCTTTCTGATTGGTGTTTCAGGCTTCTTAGGATATATATTCCTAGAAGTGGGATCACTGGGTCAAATGGCAGTTCAATTTTTAACTTTCGGAGGTAACGCCATTATGTTTTCCACAGTGGCTGCACCAGACTGCATTCCCACCAGCAGTGTACTAGAGTCCCCTTTTCTCCACACCCTCGCCAACACTTGATGTTTGATGCTTTGTTGACGGAGGCCATTCTGACAGGTGTGAGGTGATACCTCATTGTTGTTTTAATTTGCATCTCTCTGATGATTAGTGATGTTGAGCATTTCTTCATATGTCTCTTGGCCATTTGTATGTCCCTTTTGGAGAGGTGTCTCTTTAGGTCCTCTGCCCATTTTTTAATTGGGTCTTTGTCTTCCTTTTGTTGAGTTGTATGAGCACTCTATATATTTTGGAAATTAACCCCTTATCTGATGTGTCATTGGCAATTATGCTCTCCCATAGAGTGGGTTCCCTTTCCGTTTTGATGGTTGTTTCTTTTGCTGTGCAGAAGCATTTGAGTTTGATGCAGTCCCATGTGTTCACTTTTTCCTTTGTTTCTGTTGCCTTAGGTGATGTATCAGTGAAAATTCTGCTGCGTATGATGTCTGAAATTTTGTTGCCTACATTTTCTTCTAGGATTTTTATGGATTCACGAGTCACATTTAAGTCTTTTATCCATTTTGAGTTTATTCGTGCGTATGGTGTAAGTTGATGGTCTAGTTTCATTTTTTTTTTTGCATGTAGCTGTTCAATTTTCCCAACACCATTTATTAAAGAGGCTATCTTTACTCCATAGTATACTCTTGCTACCTTTGTCGAATGTTAATTGAGCATAATGTTTTGGGTCAATTTCTGGGTTCTTTGTTCTGTTACACTGATCTATGTGCCTGTTCTTGTGCCAGTACCAGGCTGTTTTGATTACAGTAGCTTTGTAGTACAAGCTGATATCCGGTATTGTGATCCCGTCTACTTTGTCGTTCTTTCTCAAGATTGCTGTGGCTGTTTAGGGTCTTTTTTGGTTCCATAGGAACTTTTGAAGTATTTGTTCTAGTTCTGTGAAGTATGTCGTTGGTATTTTGATGGGGATTGCATTGAATCTATAGATTGCTTTGGGTAGTATGGACATTTAAATGATGTTAATTCTTCCAATCCATGAACAAGGTATGTGCTCCCACTTTTTTATATCTTCCTCTATTTCTTTTTTCAATGTCCTGTAGTTTTCTGTAAATAGGTCCTTTACTTCTTTGGTTAAGTTTATTCCTAGGTATCTTAATTTTTTTTTGCTGCGATGGTAAATGGGATTGTTTTTTAGTTTCTTTTTTTGTGAGTTCATCGTTGGTGTATAAGAACGCCATCGATTTCTTGACATTAATTTTGTATCCCACTACTTTGCCAATTCATTTATTAAGTCTAGTAGATTTTTGATCGAGTCTTTAGGGTTTTCTATGTACAATATCTTGACATCTGCAAATAATGACAGTTTCACTTTCTCCTTTCCAATTTGGATCCCTTTTCCATTTTCTTCATGTCTAATTGCTGTGGCTAAGATTTCCAGTACTATGTTAAATAAGAGTGGCAAAAGTGGGCATCCTTGTCTTGTTCCTGTTCTTAATATAAATGCTTTTAGTTTTTGCCCAGTGTGCATGATGTTGGCTGTAGGTTTCTCATATATGACCTTTATTATGTCGCGACATGATCCCTCTATTCCCACACTGCTGAGTGTTTTTATCAGAACTAGGTGCTGAATTTTGTCTAATGCTTTTCCAGCATCTCTTGATAAGATCATATGGTTTTTATCTTTCAGTTTATGTGGTGTATCACGTTTATTGATTTGTGAATACTGTACCCTCCTTGCATCCCTGGGATGAATCCCACTTGGTCAATGTGAATATTGTTTTTGATGTATTGCTGGATTCGATTTGCTAATATTTTGTTAAGGATTTTGGCATCTGTGTTCATCAGGGATATTGGCCTGTAATTTTTATTCATTGTAGTGTCTTTATCCGGTTTTGAAATTAGGATTATGCTGGCTTCATAAAATGAGTTTGGAAGTCTTCTGTCTTCTTGGATTTTTTGGAATAGTTTGAGGACAGTGGGTATTGGATCTTCTTTGAATGTTCAGTAAAACTCTCCCGTGAAGCTGTCCGGGCCTGGGCCTTTGTTTGCTGGGAGCTTCTTTTTTTAATTAATTAATTAATTACTTTTTTATGACTGCTTTATGTATTTGAAATCACCTGATTTAAACATTCCAACCCTGGTGGACAGTCTGATGTAGGTGCTGGTTCTGGTATCTCTGGTACCACTTCACATAAACTTTGCCGATGACACACTGGCTGGTGTAGGACAGGAAAGTCTGCTGCATCAGCACCTGAACAGCCAGGTGGTAACACTGAGGAGTCAGCCTCAGGGTCAGGATAGGCATACTGGAAGCCAGATTGGTCACCATTTCCTGGAGGTCCTGGGTTGCCAGATTGATCCTCTGCTCCAGTCGGGTCTTGCGGGTCACATTGATTTTTTTTTTTCTCTCTCTCTTTCTACCTCTCTCCCATCCAGTCTATTTTGGCCATCCATGATTTAGAGTTCCTGGTGGGTGCTCTGAGGCAGGGACCCTGGTCACCGGCCGGTCCCTGGCCTGGGGGATCTCCTGGCCAGCGGGGGACCTTCCGCAGGGCCCTTGCTGGGAGCTTCTTAATTACATCTGCAATTTCCTTAGTTGTTTTTGGTCTGTTCAAGTTTTCTCTTTTCCCGGTTCAGTTTTGGGAGACTATGTGTTTCTAGAAATTTGTCCATTTCTCCTAGATTGTCCAGTTTGTTGGCCTATCATTGTTCATAGTATGTTTTGATGGTCCTTTGTATTACTGTGGTGTCAGTTGTTACTGCTCCTCTTTCGTTTCTGATTTTGTTTATTTGGGTTCTCTCTTTTTGTTTCTTGGTGAGTCTGGCTACAGTTACATCAATCTTGTTTATCTTTTCAAAGAACCAGCTCTTTGTTCCATTGATCTTTTGAATTGTTCTTTTAGTCCCTATGTCGTTTATTTCTGCTCTGACCTTTACTGTTTCTTTTCTTCTACTTGTTCTGGGTTTTTCTTTTTGTTTACTTTCTAGTTCTTTAAGTTGTAGGGTTAGAAAGTTAATTAGGAATTTCTTTTGGTTCTTGAAGTTGGCCCCTAGTGCTATGAACTTCCCTCTCAGGACTGCTTTTGCTGCATCCCATAGATTTTCTATAGTTGTGTGTTCATTTCCATTGGTTTTCAGGAATTTTAAAATTTCTTCCTTGATCTCCTTGGTAACCCATTCGTTGTTTAATAACATGCTATTTAGCCTCCAAGTTGAAGGTTTTGTTGTAATTGAGTTCTAGTTTCATGCCATTGAGATCTGAGAAAATGCTTGATATGATTTTAATCTTCTTGAATTTGTAGAGACTTACTTTGGCTCCTAACATGTGGTCTATCTTTGAGAATATCCTGTGTGCACTTGAAAGCATGTAGGTTCTGCAGCTTTGTGGTGAAATGTTCTGTAAATATCAATTAAGTCTAACTGATCTGGTTAGTCATTTAAGGACTCTGTGTCCTTGTTAATTTTTGGTCTAGAAGATCTATCCAGTGATTTCAGTGGGGTGTTAAAGTGACCCACTATGATTGCATTGCTATTGATCTCTCCCTTGAGGTTTCTTTGGAAGGTTTTAAATATATTTTGGGCCCTGGCTGGTTTGGCTCAGCTGTTAGAGCATCAGCCCAAGGACCAGAGAGTCCTGGGTTTGGTTCCTGCTAAGAGCACGTACCTCAGTTGCAGTATGTCCCTGGCCCCGGTTGGGGATGCGTGCGTGGCAGCCACTCGATGTGTCTCTCTCACATTGATATTTCTCTCTCTTTCTTCTTCCCTCTCTCCCTCCCGCTCTACCTGAAGATAAATGCCAAAATGTCCTCAGGTGACGATTAAAAAAATATATATGCATATATGTTTACCAGGGGTATATCTCTTGTTGGACTGATCCTTTTAATATTATGTAGTGTTTTTGATTTTTTTGTCTCTTATTATGGCCCTTGTTTGGATGACTATCCTATCAGATATGAGTATTGCTACACCAGCTTTTTTTCATTTCCATTTGCTTGGAAAAATTTTTTCCATCTCTTCTCTTTCATCCTGTGTGTGTCTTTTGTTGTGAGGTGGGTCTTTTGTAGACAGCATATATATGGGTCATGTATTCTTATCCAATCAGCTACCCTATGTCTTTTGATGGGAGCATTTAAGCCACTTACAATTAAGGTTTTTATTGGTAGATACTTATTAGTTGCCATTTTTATTTTATGTATGTGTTTCTCTCTCTCTCTCTCTCTCTCTCTCTCTCTCTCTCTCTCTCTCTCTTTATTCTTACAACAGTTGCTTCAGCATTTCTTGCAGTGCTGGTTTGGTGGTAGTAAATTACTTTAGCTTTTTTATGTTTTTATTTTTTTTATCTGTGAAGCTCTTTATTTCTCCTTCAATTTTGAATGATAGCCTTGCTGGATAGAGTAGTCTTGGATTCAGACCCTTGACTTGCATTACTTTGTACACTTCATGCCACTCCCTTCTGGCCTGCAGTATTTCTAGTGAGAAATCAGCTGTCAGTCCAATGGGAGCTCCCTTGTGGGTAACTTTGTGTTTCTCTCTTTCTTCCTTTAAGATCCTTTCTTTTCCTTTAATGTTCGCCATTTATATTATGATGTGTCTATCTGTGGGTCTTTTGGGGGGTCATCTTGCTTGGGACTCTCTGTGTTTCCTGGACTTGTGTGACTTTTTCCTTCACCAGTTTAGGGAGGTTTTCTGTCACTATTTTTTCAAACAGGTTCTCTATTCCTTTCTCTGATTCTTCTCCTGCCGATAGCCCTATAATGTGAATGTTGTTACATTTTGTATTGTCTCACATCTCCCTTAAACTCTGCTCCTGCTTTTTAATTTTTTTTCTCATTTGCTGCCCTATTTGGTTGTTTTTTCCTACCTTGTCTTCTAAGTTTCTGATTTGGTCTTCAGCTTCCTCTAATCTACTATTGAACCCTTCTATGGTATTTTTCATAACAGCTATGTCATTCTTTATTTCCTCTTGCTTTTTATGTATAGCTTCTACCTTTTTTTTTTTTTTTAAAGCTGAAGTAGTTCCCAGTGAGCTCTTCATAATTCTTATTAAGTTGTTTGTAGTTCTCACCAAATTGTTTGAGCACCCTTAAAGTCATTGCTTTGAATTCTTTATCTGACAAGTTGCTTTCTTTCCATTTCCTGTAGTTCCTTTTCTGGTGATTCCTCTTTTTCTTTCATTTGGGTGTTGTTTCTTTGTCTCACCATTTTAGCAATCTGGTAGTTCTAGGCCCAGTGAGGAATGTTGGAGTGTGTAGGCAGGTTAGTGTGTATCAAAAGAGGGCTGCTGTGCCTCCCAGACTGTTCTGGTGTATGACACATCTTGCCTGCTGTGTGTCCTGGAGGACTGACACCTGGCGGCTGGTATTGGTCTGTCCTGCAGGTCTCGGCTCCCCAAGTCTTGCTGATGCTTGGACGGTGGCACCTCTCCTGATCAGCCTCTGCTGATTCTGCTGGGGATGTGTCTCAGCTGCCGGTCTGTGCTGTTTCTGCCTGGGGTGCGTGGGTCCAGCTGGTGCACTGCTGTGATGCCTGGGTCCTGCTGGTATGCTTCAGGGATGTGTGGGGTACCACTGGTATGCTGCAGGGGTGCATGTGTACCACTGTTGAGCATCAACCCATGCACCAAGAGGTCACTGGTTTGATTCCCAGTTGGGGCACATGCCCAGATTGTGGGCCAAATCCACAGTGGGGGGTATGCAGGAAGTGGCCAATTGATGTTCTCCCTCATCCATGTTTATATCTCTCTCTCCCTCTTCCTTCCTTTCTCTCTAAAATCAATAAAGGAAAAAACATTTTTTAAAAAATAAATAAAATTAAACTCCATTCTGACCAGTTATTCCCACACGTAAACACTCGAGCAGTTTTCTGAAAAAAACCTGGGACTGACACCCAGAGGAACCATAAAAATAAGGGGTTAATTATGGCATTGGGAAACTTGGAGGAACCATAAAAAGAAAGAGATTAATGATTGCCCTGACCACTACAACAGATCCCCCCCCCCCCTTGTCTCTGGAGCAGTCTGTATCAGCCCCCGCACCAATTAAGTGGAGCAAAGAAGAATGTAGGTTTTTTTAACGTAGTTTTTTTTTCTGCAGTTTGTGTCTATATAAGCAAAGAAGAAAGAAGGCTCGGGGCTGTTGATTTGGGGACACTATCCCCCACAGCCCGCCGGTAAATAAAGTGCTCATTTACAATTCAGTTGTGCATCTCTGGTTATCTCACTGACACATACAACAAGATGCTGGGACAGGGCAAACCTCTGGGTTCACACGTCAGTTGAGCAGTGAGGCCGAAGTCAGATGAAGTGTGTCCTGGAAGCGGTGGAGCCTGGTTTGAAACCTGGGGTGAGGTGTGCAATGGGGTGCAGAGCAAATTAGATGGGTGAGGGGGGTTGAGGTGAGCAGGATTGAGGAGCCAGCATGAGAGGACCACAAAAGGGTGCCCTGAGTGTTTCTGGGGTAGAAGTCTCAGTTGCAGATTTACCTGAGAAATTCCTGGACGATCACCATTTTTCCTCAACACAGCCTCTAGAGTGGACAATGTAAAAGGTCTGAGCCGGTGGGAGATCACATCCACAACACAAGGCCAATGTAGAGCAAAATGGCTTTATTGCATGTGCCTGGGTGTAGGTGGGCTGAGCCGAGAAGAGTTCAACCTCGAATCAGGGTTGTGGTGTCAGTTATATACCCCCCCCCCCCTTTTTTTTAGCTTCCAGCATTTCCTGCTGATGTCCTTTATCTGGCCTATTGTCCACTTTGCAGTAGGGCTGGTCTGGTATCTCATCCGGTTGGGGGATAGGGTTTTAGGGGTTAGGTGTAGGCTTTGAAGTTAGGGTCTTGAAGTTCTGTTGACAGTGTGAATGTCTGTGACTTGTGCAGTGTGTGTAAGACAGAGGTGTGGTTTGGGTCAAGGGTTAAGACGAACTTGAAGATGAATTATTTATCCTCTCTCCACACAGCCTTTGAAGGGTCGTCAGTAAATAATGGGCAAGGACAGGCCTCCTTGCTTCAGCCAGGGTGTGAAGAGCACAGTGGTTCTGGGGGTAACTGAGCAGGAAAACCTGGAGCAAAACTCTGCATCCCAACTGTAGCTGGCTTGCCTGGTTAAAGTGGTTGCCTGGCAAATGGAGAAAAATCTAAAGCTGAGTTTTCCATCCCTGCTTTAGCCAGGATGTGATTGGCAAGAGGAGCTGAGGAAAAGGCCTGAGGACATGAGGGGCCGGTGGATGCATGGAGGGGAATTGTGTATCCTGACTCCAGCCCAGCAGCTAATGGCAGCTGGCACTTTTGGAAACAGGTAAGGGGAGACGGGGAGCCATTTTTTTTTTAAAATCATCACCCGAGGACATTTTTTCAAATATCTTCAGCTAGAGTGGGAGGGAAGAGAGAGAGGAGCATGGATGTGAGAGAGACACATCAACTGGCTGCCTCCCGCAGGACCCTGACCAAGGCCAGGGATGAACTGCAACCAAAGCATGTGCCCTTGGCTGGAATCACACCCGAGACTCTTTGGTCCTCCGGCCGATGCTCTAACCACTGAGAAAACCAGCCAGGGCTGGAGCCATTTTTTTTCTTCCTGGTTCCACAAAGTATGTGATGGGCACAGGATGTCCTGAGGTAAAAGACAAGGAGAGACCTCGATGCCATTTGTCCATCCTCGTCTAGGCACTGTGTGTGAGAGGCAGAGGGGTTCCCTGGGAGAACGGGCCAGTGCCAGCAAGTGTTTGAGAATCAGAGGGCTACCTGCTGTGAGCGGTGCCTTCAGCCAGCTGGAGTTCTGTGAGAACTTTGACCAGGCCATATTCAAGTCCGCTATTCCTCAGGACTGATTCCTGGGAGAGTCCTCTGGGTCCCAGTGGGGCCCTTTTTTGTGATCTCCTCCTCCAGACAGGATTTGGGATTGCACTATTTCCAAATAGACAAACTAATGAAACAGAATAGAAGGTGTTGTAATAGAACCAAATCTGTAGGTGAATTTCTAAAGATAAATATGTCAAAACATTGCCCCTTAGATCATTAGAGAAAATGTGCATTATGTAATAAGTGGTGTTGGGACGTGAGGGAAGCCACAGGTCACAGATAAAAGTCCAGCAGCAGGGCACTTTCCTGAGGGGAGAGGTGGAGCCAGGTGGGAGCAGAGGGGCGGGGTGGGGACTTGAGGCCAGTGTTGGGGCCAGAAGATAGGTGAGTGGCCTTGCTGTGCTCTGGAACATGAAAGTCCACCTTGATGTGTGTGGAAATTGAGGCAAGAGGTGGATTTAACTTGAGGGGAGCAAAGGTGTGAACATGAGGAGAGGAAGCTGGCCCAACTGGAACATATATGGGTCTTTCGGATATGAGGCAGGGGCTGCAGACAGGAGGTGAGTGGTGGTCTGGGAGGCGGGTGGCTGGGTCCTGAGGTGTGTGGGGCAGCGGACAGGACATGAGGTGTGAGTGGGAGTGAGGAAAGGGCAGTGGGAAGCTCACACAGTGAGGCCACAGGTGAGGCAGCCCCATTGTGGTCATTTCTGTCTCTGTGACTTTACTTTCTGTGAGCCAGAGCCGCCCCTCCTTGGCTCTCCGTTCATTCTTTCATCCGAACCGTCTTTGTTTCACTGTCCCCAGCTTTAATAAACATACTTTAAAAGAAAAAAAAAAGATAATTTCTTTGAGCTGTATGTCAACACCATAGAGACTGGCTCTGGGGCTCGGTTTTTGGAGCATCGTCTGGTACTCAAGGAAGGCTGTGGTTTGGAGCCAGGTCAGGGCACTTACTGGGGGGCAAACCATCCATGTTTTTCTGTCAGGAGAATGTCTCTCTTTCCCCCCTCCTCTAAAATTAGTGAAGATTAAAGAGGAAATTGTGTGGATACTTTGAGGTTGGAAACATGAAGAAATGTAATGTGAGGAAATAAAACATATTTTTTGTTAGTTTTAAGTTTTTTAATGAGTAAATTAAAAAGTGCCAGCATTCTTAGCATTTAAAGTGAGTTCAGGGTCTGGATGCATAGTGTTGCAGAAATCAGAAATGTTAAGTAAACGAAATTGTGTGCCCTGTAGAAAGTCCGAAAAATGCACAATATGGTTAATTCTCAAATCTAGAAGAGTAGGATTATTGATTCTAAGCAGCATTTGGAAACAATTATTGAAGAGTGCTTTATGGACGATAAAAGAAGCAGTGATCCTCAGACTCCTATGGTGTTTTAAGTGTGGTGCAGTCTCCCAAGGCATCAGATGATCTTTGTCTCCTGAGCTTTTGTGGGTGTCTCTCAGTCCAGGGCACTCCTTCCCAGTCTTTGCCAGTTGCCATTTTTGTTGTCCTGGTTCTTTATGTCTCAGTTTCCTCTGAGCTGCCTGTTCAAAGAGGCATTATTCAGGTATAGGGTGGTCATTGACCTGATGTCTCTATTGTATTTGACCTGTCATCTTGCTCCATACACAGGAGGGTGTTCTGTTTTGAGTAATACTGACTTTTGGGACAGATAATTATTTGTCCTGGGGGCTTCTCCTCTGCATTGCAGGTGCTGATTAACATTCAATACCTCTATTCCCTGTTTGCAGGTAACACCACCCCCCTTACCCCACCATGAAGACTGTCTCAATTGTCTGCATACATTGCCAAATGTCCCCTTGGGGGCAAAGTCACCTTTGGTTGAGAAGCACTAATTTGGAGTTTAGATCATTTTTGGAACCTGAAAGATCTGGTCTCGATGTAGCCAATATTTTTACTATCGCTCAGTTCCAATTATTTTCTAACTCCAATTTGGATTTATTGTAGGGGGTCATTTAGAAGTGTTATTAAGGGGAGTTATTAAGGACTTTCTACTTAACTTTTGTAACTGATTTTCAGATTAACTGCAGTGAGGACAAGAAAGAGTTTTAGGAATTTTTAATCCTTTAAAGTTTGTTGAAACTTGCTTTATACTACATTACGGTCACTTTAAAAAATGTTCCAAATGTGCATCTCTGTTGCCACATGTGCGTAATGAGAATGACACCTCAGTGCAGCTCAGGAGAAGGGTCCGCTGCAGTGGGTGATCTAGGAATGTGGAACTCAAGTTGCTGCTCATGTTAGGTTTTTTTTCTCCTTACTAAATTTTTTTGTGGGAGTCTGCTGGTTCTGAAAGAGGTGTGCTCTATTCCTGATTGAGAGAGGTGAGTTAAATCTCCTATTTGATTACAAATTTTTCTATTTTTTGGCTCTGTTTTGTATTATTTGCAGTATATTATTAAGTGCACATGAATTTGTGTCTCTTAGTAAGATGAAACTATTGATGTAAAGTGCTCTTCATATCTAGTAGTGTTTCTGCCTCCAAGTCTACTGTATATTATTATATAATTATTTGATTTATGTTTGCATACTACATGGTTGGGGAAAACTCAGTTTCAAGTGATTCATATGGGAAATAATTCAATGATATAATGCAGGTGTAAACTCTGTTTCCTGTACTCACAGGTATAAATTTTGTTGTGGCCTTCCTAAAATTCATAGCAGCACCTGGCAAATTTATCTTTTCAAGCCTCGAGACTGCTGTCCTTTCTATTTAGGGAGAAAAATATAAAACTGACATTTTTTCTTTTCCTGTCTATAAAAGGGCTGGATTTTTTGTTTAATGGGTGAGAAATACTCCCTGCATTCTCTTTTTCAGAGGCTTTTAACCACTTGGTCTCCAGTGTCCTTGGCTGGGGAAGGTAATGTCTTGTTATTTGCAGGCCAGCTTCAAACTGTCCACACTGTTGGTCCTGGTTTTAACTTTCCTGTCTCAGTTCTCTATTCCTTCTGTCCTGGAATTTTCCTAGATTTTTAAAACCCCAAAACACTTTGGTTGTGGTGCGGTGAAGAATGAGAGTTTATTCAGTGCAAGTAGATTATTGTAATACAGCTTGGCTGTGGGCACAGCACGGCTGTGAGAAGCTCAGTGTTGTTATAAGGGAATCATGAAGCTGCACCACTGTGGACACAGCTCAGTAGTGCCAATTCTTAAATATGAAGATTGTGTATTTAGGGGGCTCTGGGGTGAGGCTGCTGCCCTGGGCAAGCTCCCTTTCAGGCCACACAACTGAGCTCTGCTCTGCTCTAGTCAATGTGTTCGAGTCTCATCCTGTCATTGCTTCTTTTTCCATCCTAGATGTCTTAGCACTCCGTTCAATTTGGGGAAAGTTTGCACACCACTCCCTGAATTGAGGTTTGCATGAGAAGTCCCAGTGTAGAATTGGATATGAGTACCAAAATTTGAGTCAAGTTATCCACCGGCTGCCCGAGCATTTCATAGTCAGTATCTTTCTTCTGAGCATCCACATATGTGTTGTACACCACGGGAGATGCACAGGAAGCCCTGGGGTGAGGGAGCAGGAGAGAGCTGGGGGCAGATTTCTGTCCTGGATTTAACCAACTACTGAGGAAAAGAGGGGTGTCTGATGAAGAATGTAGAAGACATGGGGGCAAAATTTCCACTTTGGCTTGATTTCTGTATCTGAGGTGTATGTGAGAGGCAGAGGGGTTGTTTGTGTATGAAGTTGGAGTTGGAGACACGTTACTTATCCCCTCCGTGCACAGCTTTTGAGGGGATCATGGGTAAATGGGCAAAGACAGACCTCCTTGCTTCAGCCAGGGTGTGAAGAGCACAGTGGTTTTAGGGGGTAACTGGGCAGGAAAGATCTTGAGCAGAGTTCTGCACCCCAACTGTAGCCAGCTTGTGTGGTTGCAGTGGTGGAGTGTCAGAAGGAGAAAAGTGCAGAACTGAATTTTCCATCCCTGCTTAGGCAGGATGTGATGGGCAAGAGGGTATATGGATCTGAGGAAAAGGCACGAGGACAAGAGGGGCCAGTGAATACATGAAGGGGAATTGTGTCTCCTGATCTAGCCCAGCATCTAATGTGCAGCTGGCACCTTCAGAAACAGGTGAGGGGAGACCAGGAGCCATTTCTTTCTCCCTGGCTCCACCAACTATGTGATGGGCAAAGGGTGTCCTGAAATAAAAGGCAAGGAGAGACCTGGATGTGAATTTTCCATCCTGGTCTAGGCACTGTATGTGAGGTAGAGGGGTTCCCTGGGAGAAGGGGCAAGTTCCAACAAGTCTTATAGAATCAGAGGGATGCCTGGGGTGAGGGGTGCCCTTCAGCCAGCTGGAGTTCTGTGAGCACTTTCTTCAGGGTATTTTCAAGTCAGCACTTCCTCAGGACCAGATTCCTGGGGAGAGTCCTCCAGGTCCCTAAAAGGTCTAAGTCGGCGGGAGATCACATCCTCAACATAAGGCCAGTGTAGAGAAAGGAGGCTTTTATCACACCAGTGGGCTGTTACACTGGCAGGCTGGGGGGGTACATCTTCCCCAAATCCTCAGCCCCGAGCTTCCTTTGTTCTATGTTTATATAGGCACAAACTGCAGAAGAAAAAACTACATTAAAAAAACCCCACATTCTCTTGGCACCGTGTAATTGGTGTCTGGGTTGGTACGAGTTGTCTCAGAGGTAAGAAGTGTGCTCCGGCAGAGGCCAGAGCCATCGTTAATCTCTTTCTTCTCATGGTTCCTCTGAGTTTCTCAAGGCCTTCATTAACCCCTTATCTTTGGGTTTCTTAAGGCCCTTATGTTTACAAAAAAGAAACTGCCAGGGTGCATACGTGCAGTAACCGAGGGTCAGAATGGAGTTTAATTTTGTTACAATATTATTAACCCTTTCACTCCCAGGACGGGATTCAGGGTTGCACTACTTCCAAACGGACAAATAAATGGAACAGAATGGCAGGTGTATTCATACACCCAAATCCACAGGTGAATTTTGTATGATAACATCGTCTCCTGAGATCATTAGAGAAAATGTGCATTATGTAATGAATGGTGTTAGGACGCGAGGGAAGCTGCAGGTCACAGATGAAAGTCTAGCAGCAGGGTGCTGTCCTGAGTGGACAAGCGGGACCAGGTGGGAGCAGAGGGGCGGGGTAAGGACTTGAGGGAGATTTGGGCCGGAAGTTAGGTGAGTGGCCTGGCTGTGCACCGGAAGCTGAAAGCCCGCCATGATGTGCGCGGCAGAGGGAATCGAGGCGCGAGGCGGGCTTCACCTGAGGGGAGCAGAGGTGTGAACCTGAGGAGAGGAAGGGGGCCCACTGGAGCCTAGACGGGTTTTGTGGCTGCCGACATGAGGCCTGAGGTGGCCTGGGAGCCACTTGGCGGTCCTGAGGTATGAGAAACAGCAGCTCCTGAGGTGTGAGCGGCAACGGAGAGGACCTGAGGTGGGGGTGGGAGTGAGGAAAGGGGCAGTGGGCAGCTTGCACGGGGGGGCCACAGGTGAGGCAGCCCCATTGTGGTCATTTCTGTCTCTGTGACTTTACTTTCTGTGAGCCAGAACCGCCCCTCCTCGGCTCTCTGTTCCTTCTTTAATCCGAACCGTCTTTGTTTCACTGTCCCCAGCTTTAATGAATGTACTTTAAAAAAAAAAAAAAAAAAGATACTCTTTTTGAGCTGTGTGAAAACACCATGGAGCCTGGCTCTGGGGCTCGGTTTTTGGAGCGTCGTCTGGTATTCAAGAAAGGCTGTGGTTTGGAGTCAGGTCCGGGCACTTACTGGGGGGTAATCCGTTATGTTTTTCTGTCACGGAGATGTCTTTCTCTCTCAATTGGTGAAGCTTAAAGGGAAAATTCTGTGGATATTTTGAGGCTGGAAACATGAAGAAATGTAACGTGAGGAGGTAGAACAATTTCTTCTGTTAGTTTTTAGTTTTTTTTTTATTATTATTTTTAAATTCTTACCTGAAGATATTTTTTCAGGTAGAAGAAATTTTTGTTCAGATAGAGTGGGAAGGAGAGAGAGAGAGACATCGACATTAGAGGGACACATCGACTGGCTGCCTCCCGCATGACCCCAACTGGGGCTAGGGACAAACTGCAACCAAGGTATACACCCTCGGCCGGGATCAAACCCATGACTCATTGGTCCTCGGGCTGATGCTCTAACCGCTGAGCCAGACCAGCCAGGGCAGTTTTGAGTTTTTTAATGAGTAAATAAAATAGTACCAGCATTGTTAGCATTTAAATTTTGTTCAGGGTCTGGACGCATGGTGGTGTAGAAATCAGAAGTATTGTGTAAATAAAAGTGTGTTCTCTGTAGGAAATCTAAGGAACGCAGAGTATGGCAAATGTTACAGTTCCAAAGAGGGAAACCTTAGGTAGTGAATTCTGGCAGCTAAAAGTCCAAGATGATTGATTCTTAGTTACAGTAAAGAACCATTTTTAAAGAGTGATTTATAAGCTAGGAAAAGAAAAGCGATAACATTTAGATGCCTATAGTGGTTTGTCACATGATACAGTCTATGAGGGTATCCGATACCTTTGCTTGGGCCCCAATTTTCCTCTCTGACCCAAGGATTTCCTGTGCCTTTGGCCCGTGGTGTTTATGTCCAGTGAATTCCCAGGACAGCATGGCCTTGTCAGGAAGTGAGCCAGAGACACTTTTCACTGCTTAGGGGGCAGCATTTTATGAGGGGGTTCAATTCACCTCAGCAGACACCCAGGAGGCGTCACCATGGGACCCAGAGGAGTCCCCACAAACCTTGAGAAAAAGATGAGACAGAAAGAGTGTCAGTCTACGGAGGACCAGCAGAGGGAGGGCTTGGTGTGGAAAATTGTGGGTTTTTTTTTTTGTTGTTGTTGTGTGTTGTAATACGCTGAGAGTTTGGGTGAGGATTAGGGTTACTGAACATAGGTTTATTCATGCTTTGCTTCATATTATAGAGGAACTGAAGACATGTGGGACTTAGGAAACATGTTTCATGGAACATTACATAAAATTGTACTATGAGAAAGTATATTTCTGGTAATTATGTTTTTTATAAATTTATCAATTGAATGAATGTTGTTGTCAGAGACAATTCACAATTCTTTATAAAGGGATAAAAATTCTGCCACCCTGATGCCACTTTAAAATATTGATTTTAGCCTTGGCTGGTTTGGCTCAGCAGTTAGAGCGTCAGCCCGCGGACCACAGAGTCCTGGGTTGATTCCAGCCAAGGGCACGTACCCTGTTGTGGTTCATTCCTGGCCATGGTTGGGTGGTGCAGGAGGCAAGCAGTTGATGTGTCCCTCTCACATTGATGTTTCTCTGTCTCTCCTTGTCTACCTGAAGATAAAAAAAATAAAAAATAAAAATATAAAATACTGCTTTTAAGCTGTTTATCAAAAACAAGACATGGAAGGAACCCTTGACCCCCACCCAGGTTTCTGCCCAAAGACATGCTGCTCTCTGCTCCCATCTAGTGTACATCCTGGGAATGGCAGCATGTACTATGCATCTGCTCATCACTTTACAAGGAATCCTTGAAGACCCCAAACTCTGAATATCCAGTATACCTATGTTTTCTTTCTGTCTTCAAACATCTCCTACATGTGGGGTCTCTGTCATGTATGTGAGGGTCCCATACATATGTATGTCTTAAAGTTGTATATTTTCTGTTGCTAATCTGTGTCTTATCTATTTGATTATTAGACCAGAAAGGAACCTTGAGTGTAGAGGGAAGTTTGTTTTTCCCCTAGATAAGCAAGTAATCTGATATTTTAGAGAAAGTACATTTTGGAAGAACATCCACTTCACCCTGTTTTGAAATAAGATTTACAATTTATCTAAAGTAACATTTTTGGGACAGAATGATTTTATCAATAAAATACAAAACAATTTCCAATTTAGCTTCTGGGTGTAAAACTTTTATTTACCCTTCCAAAGCTGGGAATAAGGATGACCAAAGTTTCGTATTTTTAAAAAATGTTCTTATTGCTTTTTTTTTTTTTTTAGAGTAAAAGGGAGAGAGATAGAAACATCAATGTGAAAGAGACACATAGATAAGCTGCCTCTTGCACACCCCTTACTGGGGATCGAGCCCACAACCTGGGCATGTGCCCTGACCGAGAATCAAACCAGGATGTCTCAGTCCACGGGACAACTCTCAGTCCACTGAGCCACACTAGCTGGGCCACAGTTTTGTATTTTGAATGTTGATTTTGTTGTTGTTGTTAATTCTCACCAGAGGATATTTTTTGATAGATTTATTTTCTTTCTTCAGAGTGGGAGGGAGATATGTAGAGAGAGAGACAGAGACAGAGACACACATTGATGTGAGAGTGACAGATGGATTGGTTGCCTCCCTGTCGCAGGGCAGGATCTAACCTGCAAGCCAAGTCCCAGGTTTGTGCCCTTGGCTGGGAATCTAACCTGTGAGCCCTTGGTGTGTGGGCCGAAACTCTAACCACTGAGCCACACTGGCCAGTGCTGCGTGTTGATCTTAAACAGGTGGTTAAGGAAAAAGAAGCTAGGACAGAACCTATAGTTCTCCCACATGCCTTCCTAAGAGGTTTCTGTGGGAAAATCAGGTTTTTGGAATGGAATATTACCTTAATTGTATTAGCTTTAGATGTTAAGACTCCAAATAGGAGTCTATTGAAAACCCCCCATTTCACCCTGCTTCTCCATTTTCTGAAACGTTTTATATACAAATATTACTTCATTGTTGTTGTATTTATTTTTATATGAATTAAACAGTAAAATCCATCTGTAAATTTTGTATGATTAAGATATTTCCTTAAATCAGTTGTGAAAATGTGCCTTATAAAATAAATGGTGTTGGGACGCGAGGGAAGCAGTTGAGCAGCAGGTTTTCTCTCCCTAAATCAAGATGCGTGGAGGACATGAGGGGAACATTTCCTGTGGAACCACTTTTCATGGGCACACCCTCCAGGCTCAATACCACAATCCCAGAGTGTAGTACTTCCCAGGTCAGTTCACCTGAGCATTGCGAGGTCCAACCTTAAAGTCTCTCTGGAGGTTGAGTCCAGACCTAGCCTAGGTCCTTCAGCAATGAATGTTCTGAGCTATAAAAATAGGGAATTTTACAAGTGACAAAACAAAGACCCTGAGAAGCTTGTTCCATGTTCAAAAGAAAATACCTTGTAAATAGTAGAACCAGGCTCAGAGAAATTCCAGAGACCCAAAGCTTGGGAGTTTCTTTTATCACAACAGCATTTTCACATGAAGTGTGAATGAGGAAAATAGCCACTGAGCTAAATTTGAAAGTTTGTATTCTTTTCAGACGTTCAAGGGCCCAGGCTGGGTGAGCAGAGAAAGGCTTCTGGTGTCACCACAACAGTCTAGCTTCTTATTTTTAAATTATCTCATATTTTCCTCCAGTACTTTATTTCCTAACATGAAAATGGCTTTTCTGTAACTTGAACTATACTGAAAAATAATAATATTCAAAATGCTACCTCAAAATAGGTAGAATTAACTATTTTACATTTCTTTTTTATTTTTTTTTCTTTATTGATTTTAGAGAGAGAGGAAGGGAGAGGGAGAGAGAGATAGAAACATCGATGAGAAAGAACATCAATTGGCCACCTCCTGCATGCCCCCCACTGGGGATTGGGCCCACAACCTGGGCATGTGCCCTGACCGGGAATTGAACCGGCGACCTCTTGGTGCACGGGTCGATGCCACTCCGGCCGGGCTATTTTAGGTTTCTTAATATGAATGCAAAATGTGTGAATTTTCAGATTTTGTTTCTAATATGTGCATTTAAGGGGGCAAATTTTAAAAATAAGTTTTGGTATGTAGTATTTTTATTTTTTAGTTCCAGTTATTTTCTGCCTCCAATGGTGATTTATTTTTTGGTTTGTTTTAAAATGTATTTCATAACTTCTAAGAATGAGGACTTCTTACTTACTTTCTGTTCCTGATTTGTAGAAAACTGCATTGCGTGCCAGCAACATACTTTACATAATGTGAATTTTATGAAGTTTGTTAAAACTTGCTTAATAGTGTAATATGGTTACTTAAAGAAATGTATCAAGTGTGCTCTCTGCAGCCACCTGCTGTGCATCTTAGGAATAACACTTTAGAGCTTGTCAGCAGGAAATGCTTTTGGGTCTAGTGAGTTGATCACTTATGAAATGCTGTGTCAGAATGATCTCGTCCCTCACAAAACAGGTGATATAACACGACACCCACACCTCTCGGGGAGAAACTTTTTTTTTCACACGGAACACAGAGCTGATGTCCCAGGACACCCTACTTTGTAGGTTAAGACTCATCCCAGCACTCACAGGACATAGAGCAGTTGTGACAGAACACCCCAAACTCTCATGTGTTTCTCTCTTCACAATAATAGGATTCAGGACTAATGCCACAAGACCTCTCTCTCAGGTTGTACTACCCTTTCTGTACTCACAGGACCAGAGGTGATGCCATGGGACCCCACAGTCTTTCAGTTGTGTCCACAGGCCACAGTAATGGACCAGGAGCAGATGTAAAAGAATCCCCATCTCTCCTGACCGGTGTGGCTCAGTGGTTGAGCATCGACCCATGCACCAAGAGGTTGCCATTATGATTCCCAGTCAGGGCACATGCCCAGGTTGCGGGACACTTCCCCAGTGGGGGGTATGCAAGAGGCAGCCAGTTGATGTTCTCTCTCATCAATGTTCCTATTTCTCTCTCTCCCTCTCCCTTCCTCTCTCTCTACAATCAATAAATTAAAAAAAAAAATAAAAGAATCCCCTTCTCTTTCAGGAGGCAACCTGTCCCCACGTTTACAGGACACAGAGCTGTGACAAAAGTACCCCCTATATTTTCAGGTGGGACATTTCCCCACAGCCACAGGGCCCAGATGTGACATGAAAGACTTTAACCTTTCTGGGGTAAGACTCCTGCCTACACTCAGAACCCAGAGCTGATGCCACAGGACCCTCTGTGCTCTCAGAGCAGAACCTCACACACAGTCTTCTCTGCTGCCATCTAGTGAACACCTTGCGAATAGCTAGTATTTCCTAAGCCTGTGCTCTTTTTTTTTTTTTTTTTTTTTTTTTATCCTCACCTGAGGACATTCCTCCATTTTTTGTTCAGATAGAGTGGGCGGGAGAGAGAGAGAGAGAGAGAGAGAGAGAGAGAGAGAGAGAGAGAGAGAGAGAAACATCGACGTGAAAGGGACACATCGAGTGGCCGCCTCCCACACGACCCAACCAGGGCCAGGGACAAACTGCAACCGAGGTATGTGCCCTAAGTGGGAACCGAACCCGGGTCTCTCTGAACCACAGGCCGACGCTCTAACCGCTGAGCCAAACCATCCAGGGCAAGCCTGTGCTCTTAATCATTTTGCAAGGACCCAGTGAATCCCCCAAGACATCGGACATCATCTCTAACTTTCTTATATATCTCTTGTCTTTATCCTTAAAGGGCATGTGACAAGAACTCCTACAATCTCAGGTGGGACCTTTCACCAAATTAACAGGGTCCACAGCTAACTTGTCAGAAATTCTCTTCTTTCAGGAGGGAACCTGTCCCCACACTGAGGACTCCACGCAATCTCAGGTCAGACACCTCCCAACACTCAGAGAACCCAGAGCTGAAGCAACAGGACCCTCTGTGCTCTCAGGCTGGCACCTCACCCACAGTCAGATGCTCACTGCAAACAAAGGCTCTTCTCTGCTGCCCTCTCGTGGACAGAATGGGAATAGCAACTATTGACCAAATGGGTGCTGTCAGTCATTTGGCAAGGACACAATGGATCCCAGGATCATCTGACCTCACCACTAACTCAGCATACTCGATATACCCATAGAGGTAGGACCCAATGGGCACGTGACAGCACCCGACTCTCTCAGGTGGGACTTTTCCCCAAATGAACATGACCTGGAACTGATTTGACAGGACTGCCGATCTCCCAGGAAGGGACTGATTTCTCCACCCACCCCCAGGACACAGAGCTGATTTGACAGGGCACCCTAGTTTCACAGGGAGACCCTGTTCAAACAGAACACCTACCCTCACTCCCCTGGGGCACATACTATGCTTACAGGACCCTGAGGTGACGTGACACAGCTCCTTACTCTCTCAGCTGGGACCCCTTCACAGTCAGACCCTGAGCTGTTGTCCCAGGACACACATGTCTCTGTGAAACCCCTCCCCACATTCAAAGGACCCAGAGCTGACATGACAGGTTTCCTCATTTTCTCTGCATCAAACTTCTATCCACTAGACTGAGACCTGATGTGAAACGACCCCTTACTGTCTGTAGTCAGACCCCTCCCCACAGTCACAGGGAGAGTGGATGTGTCAAAACACCCCACTGTCACAGGGAGAGACCTTTATTTTCACAGGACCCAGTGCTGTAGTGACAGGACCCACCCACCTCTCACCTGTGATCCTTTCCAGTCTCACACAGAAGAGACCTGATGTCCCAGGACTGCGATACTCTCGGGTGGGATCTTCCCTTTGGCTCATAAGACCCAGAGCTGGTGTGACCTGACCCCTTATTGTCTCTCGTGAGGACCCAGAGGTCATGTTACAAGACTTTAGGTTAACACTTCTCCCAACACTTGATCTGCGGACATTGTAACAGAAAACTGTGGTCTGTCAGAACGGAACCTCTTATTGCACTCTTGTGCACAGTGCCATCTAGTGTACATCTTTGGAATAACACTTGAGGATAGGTGCTAGCCTAGTGTACATATTGGGAATTGCAGTTTCAAAGAAGTATTTGTTACCATATTGAAAGTATCCTTTGAAAGACACCAAGGCAGCTTTTTATTATCAATGCCTCGGAATGTTTTATAAACCATGTTTCCATTCTATTTCTGATCATCATCTGCTCGTGGGGTCTCTTTTTTATGTAAGCGAGGCTCTCAAACATATGTATGTCTTAGATTGAATTCTTTTTTCTTTCTAATTTGTGTCATATCTCCAGGCAAATATTGTTTTGTTTAGAGGGAGGTTTGTTTCTCTCCCACTTAAGCAATTAATGAGATATTTAATAGGAGGTAAAACTTGAGAGTACATATATGTAACAATTTCTTGTAATAAGATTTAACAATTTAACTAAAGTAACTTATTTCGAACACAATGATTACATCAATGAAATATGGAACATTGTACTAATTTCACTTGTTGGTGTAAAAATTTTTTTTTTCAGTTTCAAAGGTGGGAAAGGAGGGCCAAAGTCTTGCCTATGGAATGTTTATTTTAGGTTGATTGTTAAGAAAAAAAAAAGAACTTATGAATGTACCCCATTTATTCCTAAGAGATTTAGTCAGAAAAGCATGAGGTCTAGACATTAAGACTCGAAGCAGGAGTTTGTTGACCCCCTAACCTTAATTCCTTTATGCTATAGTTTTTGGTATTGCCTAAAGTACATAAAAATGCTACATATGCTGCACTTTCCCTAAATTACCTGCACATCATCCATTTCAGCTCTACAATCTAAGAGCATGTTCTCTTATTTTTCGAAATGTGCCATATACCCCATATCACCTCCTTGTTTTGGGTGTTGATTTGTATGTGACTTTCCCTTGTGTATATATTAAATGTGGAGCCCGGCTGATATGGCTCAGTGGTTGAGCTTTGACTCATGCACCAAGAGGTTGCCAGTTCAATTCCCGGTCAGGGCACATGCCCAGGTTGTGAGTCTGATCCCCAGTGGGGGGCATGCAGGAGGTGGCCAATCGATGTTCTCTCTCATTGATGTTTCTATCTCTCTTTCCATCCCTTCCGCTCTCTCTAAAATCAATACAGGAAAAAAAAAAGTGGAATATATCCTGTACATCTCATTATGTTTATTTGATTATTAGTCCAGTTGTTAGAATTGACAAGGTATGAGGAAAGTAATGACTTTTTTAAAATTTTATCTCTCACAGTTTTGAAATTAATGGCTGGGAAATTGCTAACTTCTGAAACTGCTGATGCTGAGAGATCACGAGCATCTAGATGCTGGCACAGGTAAGTCTTATTTTTGTTCACTTTGTTTGCCTTTTTGATCTGTTGATGCAGGGTTTGTTAGAATTTTGAAGTTCTGTGACATTTTTTTCTCGTCTGCATTTACATTGATGTAAAAAATAGTATTGTTGTTAAAATAGCTGTTTGGACTTAGAGATAAACTTTTTAACCTTAATTGAATTGTGAGTTTGTTTACAATGTGAGTTTCTGGTTTAGTTCATGCATCTGGCATATGGTAACTGGGGTCTGGTGCCTGGCTCCAAGACCAGATTGTGGCAAAGGTGTTTTTGTTATGGATCCATGTTTCATGTCCAGCATCTGTGCTTTAAGGTAAAATCTTTATCCAGCTGTTTGTCTTGGGTTCAGTGCATCTTTGGGTGTGAGTTTATGTCCTGAGTTTCCATGTGGGGGTCCATCTGCAGTTACAGATTCATATTCTGGTGTGTGGAATCTGGCATTATGAATCCAGTGACATCTCTGGCCTGTGGCTTCTAGGTTTTGTGCTGCTTGGTCTGTTTGGGTCTGGGAAACAGCTTCTAGGTACTTGTTTTGGTTTGTGGGCCAGTCTAGGGTCAAGGTTACAGAGTCCAGGGTCTGTGTCTGGGATACTTATTTTGGTTCAGACATCTGGTGTCCATCAAATGAAGGTCACTGTATTGAATTTAATACTAATAGGAGTCCTCCACTTTATGGAGTTGAGTCAGGTTATTGCAAAGCTAGGGAAATTTCTTGGCTACTGGAATGGTAAACCTCAAACTGTCTACAAGGTCTAATAATTTATGGGCTGCCAATACTTTGCAAGATCTTATATCCCCCACCCGAGTATCCCTGGAAGCATTCAAGACCTTGCTTGGGCATCCATGGTTCAAGTCCCTTTCCGGTGACCTTTTTAAAAGGTGAAACCAAGAAAAAATAATGACCTTGATCGCTGGATATGCTCCTTTTCATGCATCAAAGTGAGGAGATAAAGGCAGGTTCAGCAGTGAGGCATGGGGCCACGGGAAGGGAGGGCTGAGTTTGATGCAATTTGGGGCTCAGCTCCCAGTCAGGCAAGTCAGTACACAGCACATCTGGAGGTTTATTTGGACTCTACAAATCTGGAAATACAAGTAAAATTAAGTAGGCAGATTTTGCCTTCAAGGTCAGAAGCTCTCAGTCTGCATTTATAGAAATGCACAATAGAGGTTCCTGGAAGGAGTGCAGGTTAATTCCATAACAAAAACCCCTAGAAAGGCCAGTTTCCTTCAAGAGGGGAACAGCAATTGTAGCCATTCCTTTTTCTGAGACCCTGATGGATTAGCAAAGGATTTTTATTTACTGTTAAAGAACATAGTGCTAGTAATTCTGACCTATTCCAAGTAACATACCTGCTCGTGTCTGGGAGCAAGGCAATCAGATTGCTGAATGAGTTCTGCTGCAAAAGTAGAGTGTTCCCACTGCAGAAAGTCAGGTCACCTGAAAAAGGATTGTAGAAATCAAAGACTGGATTTGAGGGAGAAACCTAGAACAATCACAGGGTTGCTCCCAGCATGTTTCCCCTCCTGCTCACTCACAGCCTGGGATAAGTTAAAGTTATCATGAAAAGAGAACCCACTAAGGCCCCTATAGATGAGACAGGGCTGAACCCAGTCGGGGAAACCACAAGCTTTAAAGTGTGTGGACATTACTAAGGCAGAATTGTTTGAAAGGACCAATCACAGGCTTGCAAAGTATATGTCTGTCCCTAGACAACAGATCCCCATGGGAAACCCACTTGGTCCCCTCCCTGTTGTGGCGAGTCTGTGTAGCTTTCAAATCCACTTTCCTTTCGCTTACCCTTTGCGAACTCTCCAATTTTGTGAGATGGTGCATCCGGACACTGCAGCTTGGTTTCATCTTTGGGGACTCATCTGGGATCATCAGGAACGGTAAGATAAATGGACTGTCTATAGCTTTGCTCTTTTCCTTTCTTTTGGGAGGACAAACATCGGGATTCCGTCAGCCACTCAAAAGCGACTAGCGTGCCTGGCATTCTTAAAGACACAGGGAACAGGCTTCCTCAGCAATGTACAGCCCAATCCCCTGTTTATGGGAACGTAGTGCTGATGCCGAGCCAATTTCTCTCTCTGACACCAGGACTTTTGGTCTCCCTATGGGCTATCTCCTGCAGGCATGGGTCAGACATTTAAGAGCCACAAGGGCGGCTGCCTCTAGAAGACTCCCATGACAGGATACACCGGTCTCAGAATGGGCAAGATTGCTTTAGGCGGCCCGCCGGTGTCAAGCAAACATCCGAGCAACACAGGCACACTATGAAAAAGCAAACATTGGTCCATCCTCAGCCCTGATCACCCAGTAGGTTGTTTTCCCAGAGACCATAGTCCCTGTTTCTCCTCTCTATCACTGTCCTTTCCTGTCGTTCTGCACAAAATTGAATGGAGGTTTGAGACAGGAGTCCCTCGGGTGCTGACCTCTGTCACCTGACCTGACGGCCAAGGGAACCCTTTCCTGCAGGTGTCCAATTGAACGTGATCAGATGACTGTAACACATGCCTGACAGCTCCTGGCACTGACCCCAAAGGCTTGAATTCTTCACTGTTCTCTTCAGTCTCTTTCTCAGGCACAAGGGCATAGGGACTCTATGTAGACTAGTAGGATAGGCATATACCTGTGATGGACAATATGGGCAGACACAGCTCCTGAGGAGAATCACTGAACTCCCATGGACTCCGGGGATTTGCCCTTCTCTCCAAATCCTTTGTCTGCAGACTGTCCTCAAAAGGACACACCTGGAAAGTTTATGTATATTGTATTGAGATATTCCCCTGAGTTCTCTCTCAAAAGTGTCACCTTTACCAAACAGGACAAACCCTTGAGATAAAGGATACAGTGTGCACTGCTCCTTGAGCACACCTTCTCTGTTTTTCCTTCTCTTATTTCTTACCTTTGCTTTTTCTTTCCTACTCTAAAGGTCCTTATGAGATTTACAATAAGGGGAGCAGTGAGAGTAGCAGCTTGTCCCGGGCTAACCCCCTAAACCTGTCTCCAAAGACCCTCCTTGATCTTGCCTCTTCTATCTTAATTAAGCTCTTCCCTTGTTTCACTTTATGAACGAAAATGGGCCCCACACAGACCTGACAGGGTCAAGGGTTGACAGAACCCAGGCTAAGGGAAGACAGGAGGGAAAATGGGTGGCTGGCTTTTGCATTTGGAATTTCCATTGGAATTGCTTTCAGAGAGTCTGAGCAAAGACCTTTGTTGTATAAACGAGAGCTGAACTCATTGACTCCAAAAAGAAGGGGCACATCCTCCCTCCAGCCGAATCTTGGGTGTTCTTAGGTGACTAAGAATCTTTGTAGAGTTGTCAGAGGTCCTTCTTCATGATGTGCAGGGGCCCCGTAGGGAAATCCTACTCAACTGTACTTAAACAACTGACTCATTCGGGGATGCGCATATAAAGGCTGGTCACCTAGCACTCCGAGTCCTCATGGCTATATTAGACAGCTGAGCAGAGAAACTGAGGCACATAATAGGGTTGAGTGCAACTCGAAGGCTGAGAGCCTCCTGGAGCTCAAGCCATAAGCAGTACACTTTGACCCAGCACATCCCGTCCCTAGAGAATTTGCTCAGGCTCTGCAGATGTTGAAAATGCCCATAAAATTAACATAGGCAGTTGTGTCTCTAAGTTCAGAAAACCCCAGCTCTCCTTCATACTCCTGTTTGGAAGCCTTTTACTGGGGAAGCGCTTTATAGACCTGAGAGGATTGAACTAGAAATCATCTCCTTAAAATGGCCCGAATGCCGTTGTCTTTGGCTGTATGCATTATTTTTTTGCATGTAAAATTTAGAAACATGTCTGCTCTAGAATTAAGCAGAATTAATGGTTGGAAACCTTACCTTGATTTGGAAATTAGAAGTTTTAGGATCAGCAGAGAGAAATTACCAAAAAAAGGCATTAATAATGTTATAGACCATCTCTGAGCTCTTGTGAAGCTAATAAATGTCCACACTCCATTCATCGACCTTTTGTACCTACTCCACTCTGTTCTTTGGTGTCTCAGCTCCCTTGTTTTGCCTTGCCCTTTCCCTCCCTCTTCCTTCCCCATCCATCTCCTCCACTACCACTCCCTACTGACTTAAGGGAACATGAGAATAGGAGTTCCAACAGCTTCCTTTGAAGAACAGCTGGTCTCCGCCAGAGAGGAACTAGCCATTTCCCCCATTTTCTCTGGGATCTTGATGAGTTCGCCAAGAAATTTAAACCCTGAAACTGCTGAAGCTGAGAGAACACGGACATCTGCCGGCAAAGGTAAGCCTTATGTATATATATTTTTGTTTACTTTGTTAGCATTTGTGATCTGTTACTGCAACGTTTGGTGCTATTTTGAATTTCTGCACGTTTTTTCTTTTCTGCATTTACATTGACATGAAAAAGTATCTGTTAACCTAGCTGCTCAGAGTTAGAGCAGCTTTATCGACTCATGGGTTTGTTCACAATGTGAGGATCTGGTTCAGTTCATGCATTGGAAATCTGGCATCTGGGGTCCGGTCACTGGCTCCAACTCTTGATTGAGGCTATGGAATCTTGTTTATGTATCCACGTTCCATGTCCAGGGTCTGTGGTTTTAGGTCAAATCTTTATTCTGTTGTGTGTGCGCAGTTTTGGGGCTTTTTAGGTGTGAATTTGTGTTCTCGGTTCATGTGTGGGATCCATGTTCAGCTATAGAGTCCAATTTCAGCGTGTGGAATCTGGCAGTAACTACATTTGTGCAGCATTCTGATCGTTTTATAAAGAAGTTTAACTGTTCAAATATGTAATCCTGGCTATTTTAACCTATTCCAATTAATGTAGCTATTGGTTTCTGGGAGCAAAATCCAGAGAATTACTACATAAGGTTTGCAGGAAAACTGTAGACAAGTCTGTCCACTTTGAAGATTCTATAAACCTGAAATGAAAGTTCAGAAAACAAAAACAAAAACAAAAACAAAAACCACATCTAGAAACAAGCATAGGGCTGCTTTGAGTGTTATGAGCAGGAATTTATGTTTCTCCCTATTAATAATTTAGAAAATTAAAGTTCCGATAAAAAGGTGGAGTTACAGTTCCTTTCATGAACCTCTGTGATTCTCCTATCATTGCATTAAAGAAACCAAATGGAGACAATGGAGATCTGCACAGAACATCATGACTATGAACAAGGTGGTCATTCCCAGACACCCTTAGCTTCCACACTCACAGACGTTTGCATCAGCCGTGCTTGTGTACTGCTGGTACTGTTCAATAACATTTATAGTATGCCCTTTTAGCATTCCTGTATAATGCCAGTCAATACTTCCCTGGTTTCCCATGGGAAGATGACAGGTTGACTTGGACAGCAATGCCCCAGGGAGATGTGAAGACTCCCACCTGTTGTCTCAGACATTATACGGTAATTTTAATGATGTTGAATTTCCTATATATTCCAGGCTCATCCAATATGTGAGCATTTTTATCTTATACACCAGAAAATTACTATACTCCCAAAAGGACACAATACGGCTATCACAGCAATAGGTGTAAAGGGTCCTAGATATGGAACAAGCAGCTCAGATTCTGTTTACCTCAGTTAAAGTCCTTCAGGTATGTAATATCTATAAACGGGCTACTAATTAACCCTAAGGAGCCAGAGGAATCCTATCCTTTTCTTTCTCTAACAAAAAAGCAATATAGAGGATGCCTGGGTTTGGATGAAAATTGTTACAAGTGGGTTTCATTCCCAGCCCAGCCTCTCTCCGTCTTATTAAAATCAAATTTACCTGATCAAATTCGGTAGAACTCAGAGGGGAAATAAGATCTATAATCTGTACAGAGTTATGTAAAGCATCCACTCTGGGCCACCTTAAATATAGAGAATTTAGCTAAAAAATGTAGATGATTTTAGATCTATAGGCTTGACTCTGAGTCAAGGGGCCTCCCTCCTTGCATGACAGGCATCTGTAGTTTAGACGTGTAATGCAAACAAGGAAAAATAGTCACGGGCTCTCCTGTATCTGTGTTCCTCATGCTATGACATGACCACTGAATTCTGATCAAATTCAACACTGCTCTCTGCTGAGGGACTGTTGTTTTATGCACCTTGTTTCATTTACACTGAATATACATGTCTTAACCCAAGAAGTCTGCTTTTCCCTGGTATAGCAGGGGTTTTGTCAGTGACACCAGGTAGCCAAGGGTAATCTCTCCCCGTTAGGACATCTGGCAGTAATACTCCAGGTGTCTGTAGCCTACACATTGGAGGTTTATGAATCGTTACCAGTGGTCAATATACACTTCCGATGAGCCATCGGAATCATTTTAACATCTTACCTATTAATTGAAATTATTTAATAGAAGTAAAAAATAAAATGGAATTTATATTATTCTTTATATCATTTTACAGTAACTATAGAGGCAAATTTTCTGTCCCTGAAATCTGTAACCATGCCACTTTAAGTTTAGTTATTTGTAGACCATCATCGTTTTACTCTAATTCATTTGCAAATAAGTTACGTCTTTAAAAAAATCTATCGAGAGGACTCTGACTCGGTCCTATCTTTACACAAAATTTTGGAAAACTAAGACATAAATGAAATCACCAACATACTGGCAAATAACCTAAATTTAACAAACGATGGATTATGGGACTGAAGAAAGAATAACTATGTTTGGTGAAATCTGACTTTTAAAGGTTAAAAATAATTTTTGATTAAATTGGGTAAATAAATTTAATTGACTGGATTAAATTAATTTTAGATGCTTGAAACTGATTCAGTTGACGATGCCGATTAGTTTAGTGACACCGATAAGGTCAATGATACTGATTATGTCAACGATACTTATCTGTGAAATTGTTTCATCAAAATAATTTATAAAATAATTTTAAAAATCCTTTTCTTCAAATATAAGAAACACTAAAAGTGGACATTGCATATTACTATGTCATGGGGACCGATAAAGTAATAGTATTCATTTCATAATATATTCTTGGGAGATGATGAGTTCAATGACCACGGTCTACAGCTAGGAGATTTTGAACATTAGAAAAAAAAATTTAAGACTCTGTCCAACTGTTTCATAAAGAACATTATTAGGTTCTTAACCACCTATGGACCTTTTCTCTGTCACTCACCTCCCTCTACAGTGGAAATCAAACATTTTTTTAGGATATAAAACCCAAACACCAAAAATAACCAGGTATCCAAAGAGAGAGACAAGGCCTTTATACCTACTGATGATTACTAGTACTAATATTAACAGTGACATTACTTATACTTATTCTTTAGGCTTCTGTCAAATCCTGCAAATATGACCCAATTCTTAATAGTTATTAAAGATATAGAAAATAACTTTCTATATCATTTATTAGGGTTTCCCTTTTACAATAAAAAATAGCATTACTTAAAGATAATGAAAAATATTTACAAAATTTATACGAACCTAAAACCTAATTATTAAAATATATTACTCTTTAATCCAATAGTTATTAGTAGCTGTATTCTAAGAAAATTACAATAACTAAAAGAGTCTTCTTCAACTGCTAAGAAGGCACCAAAAAATTACAAAACTCTCACTGTTCTCCTGGTGTCTGAAATTTTAAATAATAATTGCTATTTACAGCATTATATTGTTAAAATGAAAAGACATATAGATTTCAGGTTTGTTTTTTTCCCCAAAAATATTTTTGTTAGTATTTCTTTATTGATTTTAGAGAGAGAAGAAGGGAGAGGGAGTGAGAAAAGACATTGATGAGAGAGAAACATAGATTGGCTGCCTCCTACATGCCCCACACTGAGGATGATGCCCATGACTTGGGCATGTGCCCCGATTGGCATTTTGAATCAGCAACCTGTTGGTGCACTGGTAGTCGCTCAACCACTGAGCCACACTAGCCGGGCACAGCATCTGAATATTTCCAGTGGGAAATAAGTGGCCCACAATAAATAAAAATTTATCTTAGAAATAAATAATAAAATCTAAAACTATATATTCAATGCTTTAGATGTACAAACACATATTATACTAAATAGAAAATGATCCATGATAATCTCTTAAAGGTCCGTAAGATAGGACTTCTTCCAATGTGCCTGCCTTTCACTTGGCAGAAAAAAAATATGGCCTCGACTGCCATCCAAGGTTATATTCCTGCCTCACCCCACCCCAGGGTCCATTGTTTTTAACACAACAAACACTAACAGGGACAGTTCTTAGAAATAAGCCTTCCCAGCACCCTGGGATCTCATTATCCCACCAATAGGTTGATCTTCAATGCATTATTTGAATGAATTTATGTCCTATAGAGAAATAATTAATGAAAAGTGTCTAAACACTATTCTGACAAGCTCAGGGAAGGCTTGCAGGATGGACTTGCCAAGTCAGAGACCTAAAATAACCACAAAGGACAGTCTGGAATTAACACTTTTAAGCTACAGTCGTTCATGGTAGATAGCCATGTCTCAGACTAGCTTCTTCTTTGACAAGAGTCAAACTTTATCTTCAGTAAGTCTGTGTCTTGTCTTTTCATATCTGGAAAAACATACCTTTAAAATGTCAAATTACTTCTGTTTTTTTCCCCAGTCCCTTCAGGACATAATCTATATTGCAGAAGAGAAACTATAAATCCCAATCACCATTTTATTCCTGTTAATTATTATCTAAGAAGTCTCTTTTACCCACCTATATAAGACATATGCTTTTTTACTTTTCACTGAATTCTAGAGGTTTCCTTAGCTTCCTTTTTCCTGCCTGTGAAATATATTCCCTATACATTTAATAAATCTAATTTCTCTTTCAATTGTCATATGTAGAGTAAAATGCAAAAGTGCGAATCACTGAAAACATATCTCGATCCATTTAAATATTGCTTCCCAGGAACCGTTCATAGTTTGACTCGAATAAACTGCGAGAAAATATTTTTCCCTTTAAATACTTCTTGCATTAACAACACTGAAAAGGTAAATTAAACATATTCTCCATATCCTCTGGACTTGTGCCGAAATTTTTCTGTAACCCCAACATCCCAAACTGTGCTGTGCATAGGTGTACTGAGGTACAGTTCTTTTCCACGGACAGAGTTAAACATTTTTGATCATTCATGTATTTTTTGATGCATACTTGAACAGTTCTTGCTTTTGGCTATCTTGAACAGTCGTACTTAAGATTTCTTGGGTAGGTATTTGAGGGGAAGTTACTGAACAGCACATGGTATTTGTTTTGGTGAAATTCCAAGTTGTTTGCCAGGGGCTGCAGTATTTTCAGTCTATGGAACCGATGTTTAAGAGTTCCAAGTTTTCAAGGCCATCACCAACATTTGAAACTGTTTATTTTACTTTACTGTTGTTGTGTCCGTGAAGGTCACCAACCAGGGATTTGGAGGTTGGAAATTGAGTTCAGTAGTTGTTTAGCTCACGTGTCCTGTCTGGAGAAGGAAGTGTTCATGTTGCTCTTTGAAATGTTTCTTGTTTTTTCATGCATGCCTTCCTGAAGTTCTTGGTTATGGATAACGGTGTTATCGGTGACAAAAATTTTTACGTGTTTTGTGCATTCCAAGGGCTCTGTGTTTGGTATTCAGATAGTTTTTCTTGTTGTGCTGAAGTTTAATTTGTAATGATGGGATACTGTTTGTGTATTGCAAAGTTTGCTCAAATTTGCTGTTAATATCATAATGCTGATAACATGAATTGTGTGCCAAAATTCCATATATATTAGGGGGACCGGAAAGTAATGTCGTTAAAGTAATGCCATGTTAAGGGCGGTAGTGGAAGAAAATCCATGTCAGACAGTCTAGGAACTGTCAGACACTCTTAACAAACCTTGGTCGCCCATCCAAGAACATTTGCAGCAGACCGGTAAAGTAAGCAGAGCAGGTGTTTGGGTCCCACATAATCTGTCCAAAGAAAACAAAGCTAACCTGTCCACCACATGCAAATTATTGCTTCAGGGGCACAATACAGAAGCATTTTTTGATCACTTGATCACTGGAGATAAATAAGGGGTCCTCTATGACAATCCAAAACGGAAAAGGCAGTGGCTCTCTTCGAATGAATCACCACGAAGTACAGCTAAGCCAGGTTTACACCCCAAAAAGGCACTTTTGTGTGTCTGGTGGAGTATTCGCGGGGTGGTTCATTTTGAAGTGCTGAAACCTGCACAAACTGAATGCAGACCTTTACTGTGAACAATTGGATCGAGTAAATTAATCTTTAATTGAAAAGTGCCCAGCAATTGTCACCAGAAAAGGTGTTATTCTGCAACACAATAATGCAAGACCGCACTGCGCAAGACGAACCCTAGAAAAAATTAATGAATTGTGGAGGGAGGTATTGCCTCACCCACCACACTCGCCCGATATTGCACCATCGGATTTCCATTTATTCCAATGGTTACAATATTTTCTAAGTGGAAAAAATTTGAAAATTTGGATAATGTCCAAAATGCGATCTCCAGATATTTTGCTCCATAACCAATTAATTTTTATCGATCTGGCATTGAAAATTTGCATACTAGATGTCAAAAGATTGTTGATATTGAGGGTAATTATATCACTGATTAAAAGTAAAACCTTGTTAAAAATTTATCTGTTTGAAGTTAATGTAAAAAAAAAAAAATGACATACCTTTCCAGTCCCCGTAATATAATGGGTTTTGTTTTAACTAACAATGTTTTCCTTTTAGGTTAGATGGGCTGGGTTGAGATTGGGCTGGGCTAGTGAACGGGTTAGTGAATGGGTTAGTGAACGGGTTAAGGTTAGTGAATGGGTTAGTGAACGGGTTAGTGAATGGGTTAGGGTTAGGGTACGGGTTAGGGTTGGGAACGGGTTAGGGTAGGGAACGGGTTAGGGTTAGGGAATGGGTTAGGGTTAGGGAACGGGTTAGGGAACGGTTAGGGTACGGGTTAGGGTTAGGGTACGGGTTAAGGTACGGGTTAGGGTACGGGTTAGGGTTAGGGTACGGGTTAGGGTACGGTTTAGGGTTAGAGTTAGGGTACGGGTTAGGGGTTAGGGTACGGGTCAGGGTTTGGGTACGGGTTAGGGTTAGGGTACGGGTTAGGGTTAGGGTACGGGTTAGGGTTAGGGTACGGGTTAGGGTTAGGGTACGGGTTAGGGTAGGGTTAGGGCTAGGGCTAGGGCTAGGGCTAGGGCTAGGGTTAGGGTACGGGTTAGGGTACGGGTTAGGGTACGGGTTAGGGTTAGGGTACGGGTTAGGGTTAGGGTTAGGGTTAGGGTACGGGTTAGGGTTAGGGTACGGGTTAGGGTACGGGTTAGGGTACGGGTTAGGGTACGGGTTAGGGTACGGGTTAGGGTTAGGGTACGGGTTAGGGTTAGGGTACGGGTACGGGTTAGGGTACGGGTTAGGGTACGGGTTAGGGTTAGGGTACGGGTTAGGGTTAGGGGTTAGGGTACGGGTTAGGGTACGGGTTAGGGTACGGGTACGGGTTAGGGTACGGGTTAGGGTACGGGTTAGGGTACGGGTTAGGGTTAGGGTACCGGTTAGGGTTAGGGTACGGGTTAGGGTACGGATTAGGGTTAGGGTACGGGTACGGGTTAGGGTCGGGTTAGGGTTAGGGTTAGGGTTAGGGTACGGGTTAGGGTTAGGGTACGGGTACGGGTTAGGGTACGGGTACGGGTTAGGGTTAGGGTTAGGGTACGGGTACGGGTTAGGGTACGGGTACGGGTTAGGGTACGGGTTAGGGTACGGGTTAGGGTACGGGTTAGGGTACGGGTTAGGGTACGGGTTAGGGTACGGGTTAGGGTACGGGTTAGGGTTAGGGTTAGGGTTAGGGTTAGGGTTAGGGTTAGGGTTAGGGTTAGGGTACGGGTTAGGGTACGGGTTAGGGTACGGGTTAGGGTTAGGGTACGGGTTAGGGTACGGGTTAGGGTTAGGGTACGGGTTAGGGTTAGGGTACGGGTTAGGGTACGGGTTAGGGTTAGGGTACGGGTTAGGGTACGGGTTAGGGTACGGGTTAGGGTACGGGTTAGGGTACGGGTTAGGGTACGGGTTAGGGTACGGGTTAGGGTTAGGGTACGGGTTAGGGTACGGGTTAGGGTTAGGGTACGGGTTAGGGTTAGGGTACGGGTTAGGGTACGGGTTAGGGTACGGGTTAGGGTACGGGTTAGGGTACGGGTTAGGGTTAGGGTACGGGTTAGGGTACGGGTTAGGGTTAGGGTTAGGGTACGGGTTAGGGTTAGGGTTAGGGTACGGGTTAGGGTTAGGGTTAGGGTTAGGGTTAGGGTTAGGGTTAGGGTACGGGTTAGGGTTAGGGTTAGGGTACGGGTTAGGGTTAGGGTTAGGGTTAGGGTACGGGTTAGGGTTAGGGTTAGGGTTAGGGTTAGGGTTAGGGTTAGGGTTAGGGTTAGGGTACGGGTTAGGGTTAGGGTTAGGGTTAGGGTTAGGGTTAGGGGTTAGGGTTAGGGTACGGGTTAGGGTTAGGGTACGGGTTAGGGGTTAGGGTACGGGTTAGGGTTAGGGTTAGGGGTTAGGGTTAGGGTACGGGTTAGGGTTAGGGTTAGGGTTAGGGTTAGGGTTAGGGTACGGGTTAGGGTTAGGGTTAGGGTTAGGGTTAGGGTTAGGGTACGGGTTAGGGTACGGGTTAGGGTTAGGGTTAGGGTTAGGGTTAGGGTTAGGGTACGGGTTAGGGTTAGGGTACGGGTTAGGGTTAGGGTTAGGGTTAGGGTACGGGTTAGGGTTAGGGTTAGGGTTAGGGTTAGGGTTAGGGTTAGGGTTAGGGTTAGGGTTAGGGTTAGGGTTAGGGTTAGGGTTAGGGTTAGGGTACGGGTTAGGGTACGGGTTAGGGTTAGGGTTAGGGTTAGGGTTAGGGTTAGGGTACGGGTTAGGGTACGGGTTAGGGTTAGGGTTAGGGTTAGGGTACGGGTTAGGGTACGGGTTAGGGTTAGGGTTAGGGTTAGGGTTAGGGTTAGGGTACGGGTTAGGGTTAGGGTACGGGTTAGGGTTAGGGTTAGGGTTAGGGTACGGGTTAGGGTTAGGGTTAGGGTTAGGGTTAGGGTTAGGGTTAGGGTTAGGGTTAGGGTTAGGGTTAGGGTTAGGGTTAGGGTACGGGTTAGGGTTAGGGTACGGGTTAGGGTTAGGGTTAGGGTACGGGTTAGGGTTAGGGTTAGGGTTAGGGTACGGGTTAGGGTTAGGGTTAGGGTTAGGGTTAGGGTACGGGTTAGGGTACGGGTTAGGGTACGGGTTAGGGTTAGGGTACGGGTTAGGGTTAGGGTACGGGTTAGGGTTAGGGTTAGGGTTAGGGTTAGGGTTAGGGTTAGGGTTAGGGTTAGGGTACGGGTTAGGGTTAGGGTTAGGGTTAGGGTTAGGGTACGGGTTAGGGTACGGGTTAGGGTACGGGTTAGGGTTAGGGTACGGGTTAGGGTTAGGGTACGGGTTAGGGTACGGGTTAGGGTACGGGTTAGGGTACGGGTTAGGGTACGGGTTAGGGTTAGGGTACGGGTTAGGGTTAGGGTTAGGGTACGGGTTAGGGTACGGGTTAGGGTACGGGTTAGGGTTAGGGTACGGGTTAGGGTACGGGTTAGGGTACGGGTTAGGGTACGGGTTAGGGTACGGGTTAGGGTACGGGTTAGGGTACGGGTTAGGGTACGGGTTAGGGTTAGGGTTAGGGTTAGGGTACGGGTTAGGGTACGGGTTAGGGTACGGGTTAGGGTACGGGTTAGGGTACGGGTTAGGGTACGGGTTAGGGTACGGGTTAGGGTTAGGGTTAGGGTTAGGGTTAGGGTTAGGGTACGGGTTAGGGTACGGGTTAGGGTTAGGGTTAGGGTTAGGGTACGGGTTAGGGTTAGGGTACGGGTTAGGGTACGGGTTAGGGTACGGGTTAGGGTACGGGTTAGGGTTAGGGTACGGGTTAGGGTTAGGGTTAGGGTTAGGGTTAGGGTTAGGGTTAGGGTACGGGTTAGGGTACGGGTTAGGGTTAGGGTTAGGGTTAGGGTACGGGTTAGGGTTAGGGTACGGGTTAGGGTTAGGGTACGGGTTAGGGTTAGGGTACGGGTTAGGGTTAGGGTACGGGTTAGGGTTAGGGTTAGGGTTAGGGTTAGGGTACGGGTTAGGGTTAGGGTACGGGTTAGGGTTAGGGTACGGGTTAGGGTTAGGGTACGGGTTAGGGTTAGGGTACGGGTTAGGGTTAGGGTTAGGGTTAGGGTTAGGGTTAGGGTTAGGGTTAGGGTTAGGGTACGGGTTAGGGTTAGGGTTAGGGTTAGGGTTAGGGTTAGGGTTAGGGTTAGGGTTAGGGTTAGGGTTAGGGTTAGGGTTAGGGTACGGGTTAGGGTTAGGGTTAGGGTTAGGGTTAGGGTACGGGTTAGGGTTAGGGTTAGGGTTAGGGTTAGGGTTAGGGTTAGGGTTAGGGTACGGGTTAGGGTTAGGGTTAGGGTACGGGTTAGGGTTAGGGTTAGGGTTAGGGTACGGGTTAGGGTTAGGGTTAGGGTACGGGTTAGGGTTAGGGTTAGGGTTAGGGTACGGGTTAGGGTTAGGGTTAGGGTTAGGGTACGGGTTAGGGTTAGGGTTAGGGTTAGGGTACGGGTTAGGGTTAGGGTTAGGGTACGGGTTAGGGTTAGGGTTAGGGTTAGGGTACGGGTTAGGGTTAGGGTTAGGGTTAGGGTTAGGGTTAGGGTTAGGGTTAGGGTACGGGTTAGGGTTAGGGTTAGGGTTAGGGTTAGGGTTAGGGTTAGGGTTAGGGTACGGGTTAGGGTTAGGGTACGGGTTAGGGTTAGGGTACGGGTTAGGGTTAGGGTACGGGTTAGGGTACGGGTTAGGGTTAGGGTTAGGGTTAGGGTTAGGGTTAGGGTACGGGTTAGGGTACGGGTTAGGGTTAGGGTTAGGGTACGGGTTAGGGTTAGGGTTAGGGTTAGGGTTAGGGTTAGGGTTAGGGTACGGGTACGGGTTAGGGTTAGGGTTAGGGTTAGGGTACGGGTTAGGGTTAGGGTACGGGTACGGGTTAGGGTTAGGGTTAGGGTTAGGGTACGGGTTAGGGTTAGGGTTAGGGTACGGGTTAGGGTACGGGTTAGGGTACGGGTTAGGGTTAGGGTTAGGGGTTAGGGTTAGGGGTTAGGGTTAGGGTTAGGGTTAGGGTTAGGGTTAGGGTTAGGGTTAGGGTTAGGGTTAGGGTTAGGGTTAGGGTTAGGGTTAGGGTTAGGGTTAGGGTTAGGGTTAGGGTTAGGGTTAGGGTTAGGGTTAGGGTTAGGGTTAGGGTTAGGGTTAGGGTTAGGGTTAGGGTTAGGGTTAGGGTTAGGGTTAGGGTTAGGGTTAGGGTTAGGGTTAGGGTTAGGGTTAGGGTTAGGGTTAGGGTTAGGGTTAGGGTTAGGGTTAGGGTTAGGGTTAGGGTTAGGGTTAGGGTTAGGGTTAGGGTTAGGGTTAGGGTTAGGGTTAGGGTTAGGGTTAGGGTTAGGGTTAGGGTTAGGGTTAGGGTTAGGGTTAGGGTTAGGGTTAGGGTTAGGGTTAGGGTTAGGGTTAGGGTTAGGGTTAGGGTTAGGGTTAGGGTTAGGGTTAGGGTTAGGGTTAGGGTTAGGGTTAGGGTTAGGGTTAGGGTTAGGGTTAGGGTTAGGGTTAGGGTTAGGGTTAGGGTTAGGGTTAGGGTTAGGGTTAGGGTTAGGGTTAGGGTTAGGGTTAGGGTTAGGGTTAGGGTTAGGGTTAGGGTTAGGGTTAGGGTTAGGGTTAGGGTTAGGGTTAGGGTTAGGGTTAGGGTTAGGGTTAGGGTTAGGGTTAGGGTTAGGGTTAGGGTTAGGGTTAGGGTTAGGGTTAGGGTTAGGGTTAGGGTTAGGGTTAGGGTTAGGGTTAGGGTTAGGGTTAGGGTTAGGGTTAGGGTTAGGGTTAGGGTTAGGGTTAGGGTTAGGGTTAGGGTTAGGGTTAGGGTTAGGGTTAGGGTTAGGGTTAGGGTTAGGGTTAGGGTTAGGGTTAGGGTTAGGGTTAGGGTTAGGGTTAGGGTTAGGGTTAGGGTTAGGGTTAGGGTTAGGGTTAGGGTTAGGGTTAGGGTTAGGGTTAGGGTTAGGGTTAGGGTTAGGGTTAGGGTTAGGGTTAGGGTTAGGGTTAGGGTTAGGGTTAGGGTTAGGGTTAGGGTTAGGGTTAGGGTTAGGGTTAGGGTTAGGGTTAGGGTTAGGGTTAGGGTTAGGGTTAGGGTTAGGGTTAGGGTTAGGGTTAGGGTTAGGGTTAGGGTTAGGGTTAGGGTTAGGGTTAGGGTTAGGGTTAGGGTTAGGGTTAGGGTTAGGGTTAGGGTTAGGGTTAGGGTTAGGGTTAGGGTTAGGGTTAGGGTTAGGGTTAGGGTTAGGGTTAGGGTTAGGGTTAGGGTTAGGGTTAGGGTTAGGGTTAGGGTTAGGGTTAGGGTTAGGGTTAGGGTTAGGGTTAGGGTTAGGGTTAGGGTTAGGGTTAGGGTTAGGGTTAGGGTTAGGGTTAGGGTTAGGGTTAGGGTTAGGGTTAGGGTTAGGGTTAGGGTTAGGGTTAGGGTTAGGGTTAGGGTTAGGGTTAGGGTTAGGGTTAGGGTTAGGGTTAGGGTTAGGGTTAGGGTTAGGGTTAGGGTTAGGGTTAGGGTTAGGGTTAGGGTTAGGGTTAGGGTTAGGGTTAGGGTTAGGGTTAGGGTTAGGGTTAGGGTTAGGGTTAGGGTTAGGGTTAGGGTTAGGGTTAGGGTTAGGGTTAGGGTTAGGGTTAGGGTTAGGGTTAGGGTTAGGGTTAGGGTTAGGGTTAGGGTTAGGGTTAGGGTTAGGGTTAGGGTTAGGGTTAGGGTTAGGGTTAGGGTTAGGGTTAGGGTTAGGGTTAGGGTTAGGGTTAGGGTTAGGGTTAGGGTTAGGGTTAGGGTTAGGGTTAGGGTTAGGGTTAGGGTTAGGGTTAGGGTTAGGGTTAGGGTTAGGGTTAGGGTTAGGGTTAGGGTTAGGGTTAGGGTTAGGGTTAGGGTTAGGGTTAGGGTTAGGGTTAGGGTTAGGGTTAGGGTTAGGGTTAGGGTTAGGGTTAGGGTTAGGGTTAGGGTTAGGGTTAGGGTTAGGGTTAGGGTTAGGGTTAGGGTTAGGGTTAGGGTTAGGGTTAGGGTTAGGGTTAGGGTTAGGGTTAGGGTTAGGGTTAGGGTTAGGGTTAGGGTTAGGGTTAGGGTTAGGGTTAGGGTTAGGGTTAGGGTTAGGGTTAGGGTTAGGGTTAGGGTTAGGGTTAGGGTTAGGGTTAGGGTTAGGGTTAGGGTTAGGGTTAGGGTTAGGGTTAGGGTTAGGGTTAGGGTTAGGGTTAGGGTTAGGGTTAGGGTTAGGGTTAGGGTTAGGGTTAGGGTTAGGGTTAGGGTTAGGGTTAGGGTTAGGGTTAGGGTTAGGGTTAGGGTTAGGGTTAGGGTTAGGGTTAGGGTTAGGGTTAGGGTTAGGGTTAGGGTTAGGGTTAGGGTTAGGGTTAGGGTTAGGGTTAGGGTTAGGGTTAGGGTTAGGGTTAGGGTTAGGGTTAGGGTTAGGGTTAGGGTTAGGGTTAGGGTTAGGGTTAGGGTTAGGGTTAGGGTTAGGGTTAGGGTTAGGGTTAGGGTTAGGGTTAGGGTTAGGGTTAGGGTTAGGGTTAGGGTTAGGGTTAGGGTTAGGGTTAGGGTTAGGGTTAGGGTTAGGGTTAGGGTTAGGGTTAGGGTTAGGGTTAGGGTTAGGGTTAGGGTTAGGGTTAGGGTTAGGGTTAGGGTTAGGGTTAGGGTTAGGGTTAGGGTTAGGGTTAGGGTTAGGGTTAGGGTTAGGGTTAGGGTTAGGGTTAGGGTTAGGGTTAGGGTTAGGGTTAGGGTTAGGGTTAGGGTTAGGGTTAGGGTTAGGGTTAGGGTTAGGGTTAGGGTTAGGGTTAGGGTTAGGGTTAGGGTTAGGGTTAGGGTTAGGGTTAGGGTTAGGGTTAGGGTTAGGGTTAGGGTTAGGGTTAGGGTTAGGGTTAGGGTTAGGGTTAGGGTTAGGGTTAGGGTTAGGGTTAGGGTTAGGGTTAGGGTTAGGGTTAGGGTTAGGGTTAGGGTTAGGGTTAGGGTTAGGGTTAGGGTTAGGGTTAGGGTTAGGGTTAGGGTTAGGGTTAGGGTTAGGGTTAGGGTTAGGGTTAGGGTTAGGGTTAGGGTTAGGGTTAGGGTTAGGGTTAGGGTTAGGGTTAGGGTTAGGGTTAGGGTTAGGGTTAGGGTTAGGGTTAGGGTTAGGGTTAGGGTTAGGGTTAGGGTTAGGGTTAGGGTTAGGGTTAGGGTTAGGGTTAGGGTTAGGGTTAGGGTTAGGGTTAGGGTTAGGGTTAGGGTTAGGGTTAGGGTTAGGGTTAGGGTTAGGGTTAGGGTTAGGGTTAGGGTTAGGGTTAGGGTTAGGGTTAGGGTTAGGGTTAGGGTTAGGGTTAGGGTTAGGGTTAGGGTTAGGGTTAGGGTTAGGGTTAGGGTTAGGGTTAGGGTTAGGGTTAGGGTTAGGGTTAGGGTTAGGGTTAGGGTTAGGGTTAGGGTTAGGGTTAGGGTTAGGGTTAGGGTTAGGGTTAGGGTTAGGGTTAGGGTTAGGGTTAGGGTTAGGGTTAGGGTTAGGGTTAGGGTTAGGGTTAGGGTTAGGGTTAGGGTTAGGGTTAGGGTTAGGGTTAGGGTTAGGGTTAGGGTTAGGGTTAGGGTTAGGGTTAGGGTTAGGGTTAGGGTTAGGGTTAGGGTTAGGGTTAGGGTTAGGGTTAGGGTTAGGGTTAGGGTTAGGGTTAGGGTTAGGGTTAGGGTTAGGGTTAGGGTTAGGGTTAGGGTTAGGGTTAGGGTTAGGGTTAGGGTTAGGGTTAGGGTTAGGGTTAGGGTTAGGGTTAGGGTTAGGGTTAGGGTTAGGGTTAGGGTTAGGGTTAGGGTTAGGGTTAGGGTTAGGGTTAGGGTTAGGGTTAGGGTTAGGGTTAGGGTTAGGGTTAGGGTTAGGGTTAGGGTTAGGGTTAGGGTTAGGGTTAGGGTTAGGGTTAGGGTTAGGGTTAGGGTTAGGGTTAGGGTTAGGGTTAGGGTTAGGGTTAGGGTTAGGGTTAGGGTTAGGGTTAGGGTTAGGGTTAGGGTTAGGGTTAGGGTTAGGGTTAGGGTTAGGGTTAGGGTTAGGGTTAGGGTTAGGGTTAGGGTTAGGGTTAGGGTTAGGGTTAGGGTTAGGGTTAGGGTTAGGGTTAGGGTTAGGGTTAGGGTTAGGGTTAGGGTTAGGGTTAGGGTTAGGGTTAGGGTTAGGGTTAGGGTTAGGGTTAGGGTTAGGGTTAGGGTTAGGGTTAGGGTTAGGGTTAGGGTTAGGGTTAG